>JAEPBF010000230.1:0-600000 GCA_019739055.1 Passiflora organensis
AATGTCAATCCCCCACCAGCACGCGCACCTGGAGGGCCACCCAACGGATCCACAGGTGTGGCGCAACCGAGACCAACAAGGCTCTTCACTTTGACTGATGCCGAGGCTAGTCCTGATGTGGTGACAGTGGATCTAATTCCACTAGACATCAAGGAACTGGATGTGATTTTAGGCATGGATTGTCTGGCAAAATATCAAGCCCGTGTGGAGTGTTTCACCAAGCGGGTGTGGTTCACATTCTCTGATGGTACCGAATACTGTTTTGAAGGCGATAGGCGAGTTGTGCCAACTTGCATGATTTCTTGGCTTAAGGCGGAACGATTGATCACCAAAGGATGTACAGCGTACCTTGCGCATGTACAGGATATTTCTAAAGAATCTTCAGATCTGAATTCTGTTCCTGTGGTTTGTGAATTTCCGGAAGTATTTCCAGAAGACATAGCCGGATTGCCACCAGCAAGGGAAGTAGAATTCGGCATTGAGCTTGTGCCAGTTGGAAGATTTGCTGGATCGTGGCTTTATTCGACCTAGTGTGTCACCCTGGGGAGCACCTGTGTTGTTCGTGAAAAAGAAAGATGGTTCGCTGCGATTGTGCATTGATTATCGACAGCTGAACCGCGTGACCGTGAAGAACAAATATCCCTTGCCGCGCATTGATGATTTATTTGACCAACTTCAAGGTGCAGCGGTATTCTCCAAGATTGATCTCAGATCTGGATACCATCAATTGCGAGTTCGTGATGCTGATGTTCCGAAGACCGCGTTCAGATCGCGGTATGGCCACTATGAATTTCTGGTTATGCCATTCGGTTTGACCAATGCACCAGCTGTGTTTATGGACTTGATGAATCGTGTGTTCCGCGAATTCCTGGATAAATTTGTGATTGTCTTCATCGACGACATTCTGATTTACTCCAAGTCAGAAGAAGATCATGTTATGCACTTGCGGCTTGTGCTTCAAATTCTGAAGGACCGGCGATTGTTTGCCAAATACTCAAAATGCGAATTCTGGTTACGTGAGGTTAGTTTCCTTGGCCATATTGTTTCTGCCCAAGGTGTGTTTGTTGATCCAAAGAAGATTGAAGCCGTGACTGCTTGGGAACCTCCGCGAAGTGTGTTCGAAGTTCGTAGTTTCCTTGGATTAGCGGGTTACTACCGTCGCTTTGTGGAGAATTTTTCATCACTTGCCGGGCCATTGACAAAACTGACACGCAAGGGTGAGCCGTTCGTATGGAATGAAAGGTGCCAGCAAAGTTTCGACGAGCTAAAGAATCGGTTAGTTTCTGCACCTATCCTTACCTTACCTATTTGCGGAAAAGAATATGTGGTTTACAGCGACGCGTCGAAATCCGGACTTGGATGTGTATTGATGCAAGATGGGAAAGTCATTGCCTATGCTTCAAGGCAATTGCGACCGCATGAGATGAACTACCCTACACATGATCTAGAACTTGCAGCCGTGGTCTTTGCTTTAAAAATATGGCGACATTATTTATACGGCGAGACGTGTCGAATCTTTACTGATCACAAAAGCCTGAAGTACCTCCTTACACAGAAAGAGTTGAATATGAGACAACGAAGATGGATGGAGCTAATTAAAGATTATGATTTGATCATCGAATATCATCCTGGAAAGGCGAATGTTGTGGCTGATGCCCTGAGCCGGAAGTGTCATCCTTCTTCCCCAACAATGCTGGCCTATATGCGCAATCATTATCTGCCAATGATGTTGGAATTGAAAACTAATCGAGTGTGTCTTGGCACCGATTTCTCTGGTTCGTTGCTAGCACGGATTGAAGTCGCACCTACTATAATTGAGGAGATCCGGAATCAACAGTTAGAGGATCCAAAGCTTGCTGAAATTCGGAAGCAACTTGCTGATGGTGTTGATGCTATAATTCGTGATTTCAGAGTACGAGATGATGAAGTTCTAGTCTTCAGAAACCGGGTATGTGTTCCACAAAATATTGATCTTCGTAATCTTATTCTATCAGAGGCGCATAGTTCGAAGTTTTCTATTCATCCTGGAAGCACAAAGATGTACCGAGATTTGAAGGGCCAGTATTGGTGGCCTAACATGAAGCGACACATTGCTGAATTTGTTGCTCGATGCCTCGTATGTCAACAAGTAAAGATTGAACATCAAAGACCTGCTGGTTTACTTCAATCACTTCCGATTCCAGAATGGAAGTGGGAGCATATCACAATGGATTTTGTTACCGGTTTGCCTAGATCACAGCGAGGATACAATGCTATTTGGGTGATCGTGGATCGACTGACGAAATCTGCACACTTTCTTCCTATACGTGTGACAGATACACCAGAAAAATTGGCTATTCGTTACTTGGACGAGATTGTTCGTTTGCATGGAGTACCAGTTTCTATTGTTTCAGATCGTGACCCTCGTTTCACTTCACGATTCTGGGAGAAATTCCAGAATGCACTGGGTTCGAGATTGAAGTTCAGTACAGCATTTCATCCCCAAACCGATGGTCAATCAGAAAGAACAATTCAGACACTGGAGGATATGTTACGTGCGAGTGTATTAGACCAGCAAACCGGCTGGGATCAAAGCTTACCATTGGCGGAATTTGCTTACAACAATAGCTTTCATGTAAGCATCGGTATGGCACCTTATGAAGCGCTTTATGGGAGACGTTGCAGAACTCCTATTTGCTGGAATGAAGTAGGCGAGAGACGCTTAGACAATCCAGAATTAATTGACCAAGCAACAGAACAATTAAGCTTGATTCGTCAAAGGTTAAAAGCAGCACAAGATCGGCAGAAAAGCTACGCCAACAATCGACGAAGGGAACTGGAATTTGCGGTAGGAGACAAAGTGTTTTTGAAAGTCGCCCCATGGAAAGGAGTCCTTCGTTTTCAGCAACGAGGTAAACTAACACCTCGTTACATTGGTCCTTACGACATTGTGGAGAGAATTGGCCCTGTTGCATACCGACTTGCACTACCTCCGAATATGGAAAGGATACACAATGTATTTCACGTTTCAATGCTAAGAAAGTATATGCGAGACCCTGCTCATGTGCTTAAGGAACCGCCAGTAGAAGTTGAAGAAGACCTATCCTATCCCGTACAGCCAGTTGCCATACTAGACCGGTCAGTTCGACAGCTTCGCAGTCGAAGCGTACCTATGGTACGAGTTGTTTGGCGTAATGGCCAAATTGAGGAGCAGTCTTGGGAGACTGAGGAGTCTATGCATGCAAAATATCCTTACTTGTTTGATTAGGTACTAATGTTTAAATTTCGAGGACGAAATTCTTATAAGGAGGGGAGGATGTAAGACCCCGAATTTTGAGTCCTAGAAGTCCAGAAGCCAGTGCAGGTGAAAAGACGATTTTGCCCCTGAAGAGAAGGATGTGTGATAATCGGAATTTGGTAAGATTGTTCAGTAAATTAATTGCTTCTAATTCCTTTTGATTTAGGATCTTGTAGATGGGTAATCGTTTTAGGAAAATATCCTTTAAGGTAGATAGTTACCTTAAAAAGATTAAGGAAGGTAATTTAAGAGTTTTGATTATTTGGTAAGTTGTATTGAATGGATAGATTGATTAAAAGTATTAGACCTAATTCTATCCTCATTCAATATAAATAGGAAGCCAACCCCACAAAAGTTTCCCCTAAACCTTACAAAATTCGTATAGACTTAAAACCCTATACCTCCCATTAGCCGTCAGAATTTGCAGAAACTTTAAACTAGCATAACTCCCTTATCGTTCATTGGATCTCTGCGAATAATAGCTTGTTGGAAAGCTCTCTTCATCCTCTTTCCAACCATCTTTGGATTTTCTTCGGGAGGTTAGTATTTCGTTGTCTAATGTTACTTTGAAAATCGGCGGCCGCGTTAGGTTTCGGCCAAATCTTCTTGAATTTCAAAATAGCATAACTTTTTACTCGTTTGTTGGAATCTTGCAAACAATATGTCGTTGGAAAGCTCTTTTCATTCTCTTTCCAAAACTATGTTAATCGCAGCTTGGTTGTAAATATTTCGTTGTTTCTAGGTTAAGACGAAATCGTGCTATGCCATACTTTTAGCGACATGTTTTGCATAGTTAATTCAAACGATAAATTCAGGTTGAATCTTGTTTAATTTCCGGCTATCACATCACACATCCAAGGGGGAGGCACCTGCAACGTCTGATCACTGGTTTTCTGATAGGTTTGGTGAGTGGTACTGGTAAGGAATAGCGTATGCATTTGATTTTTGGATATGCATGCTTAGTTGGTTTTATCTTTGTGTGGTGATGATTTAGGTGGTTCAGATTTACTTAATAAAGGCAAAGGAGTAGCTTCTTGTTCAGAGACAAGAGAGGTAGGATCTATGCCTCATCGGTTTCTCCAGAAACCCCCGCTCTTATCTGATGTTTTTGTTACCTGTCTTTGTGGTATTGTTTGTGATTGGATTATATGGAGAGAATATGAAATCCGGAATGAGATATGAATCTCCTAGGCTGTATAGAACCCCTGAGTTAGGGATTGAGTGCCTGGGATGCTATTGTTATATGAATTGGATGTGTTGATTATTTCCTGACATGATTGAGAATACCTTGTTGTGGTATTATGTTTTGTACTTGCCTGTGTGTGCTTGTACGTGTTTGTTTGTCAGGATCCTGTTCTTCTGGCCAGGCAGGGTAAGAACTGATGCTCCTAGGGAGAGGAGAGGTTCTTATCGATTTGTGGGAGGTGTATGGGTGATGAACCAGCAAGTGCACGCTGGATATCTGTGCTTGGTAGCCGGATCCCTATCTTGCGGGATAGGAAGCCCACTTCTGTGTGATTTGGGGATGCCCTAGTTGCGGCTATGGGAAGACTTGTCCATGTGGGCTAGTCGACTTATCCTTGTGAGGATAAGGTGAAAGGCTTACTGATTAGTTTGTGTGTTAACCATCTACCCTTTGTGCAGTAAGTCTCGGACAACACAGGTGGAAGGGGATGGCCTTTCTTCATCATTGAGTGTGATTTTTTTGTATTTCACCTGCCTGTGTACTTCTGAACTTTCGGAAGTGTGGTCCTCCCTCAGCCATGATCTCGGCCTTAACCTCTTTATGTTTATTGTTGAATTGTGTGATCCCTTTAGTTATTTAGGGAATGATCTTATGTGAATTCGGGAGATTTGTGTTTAGGGATTCTGTAGATCTTATGATGCTGCGACCCTACTGAGATTCTTGTAATCTCATCCTGTTGTTTTTACCATTTTTCAGGCTTAGGTACACCCTCTGTTCGTGGTACCGGTGTGTGAGATCAAGGCTGCATGGCGGGGCGATATCGCATCATAAACTCTTACCTATTACATGCGCAAATAACTTGAAAGATTGGATGATGTTCTGGTTTATTTTTGAGCATTCTTTTGACTTGTTATTTCCGGAAACTGTTGATGAATTGCTTGCTGGTTATTTGGATCCCTATGGGACTTGTGTGTTATGAACCCAATGGATTGATTTAAGACTTCCGCTGATGATTTTATTTACTCCGTATGTTACCAGAATGTGTATCCAATAGCATGCTCCAATTGATTGATAAGCAACAAAATAAATTAGCTTAAAATCGGTATGTAGCCTTGTGAAATTCTAATAGATCTTAGGTGTCGCTGAGACTTATTTGGGTTTCACGGCGGTAATGACCTTAATAGGAGCAATTAATAATGGTTTAAGAATTAGGGTCGTTACACGAAATGTCGGTAATTTTCAGCTAAGACAAGGAAACTTCAAACTTTAAACACAATTCGCAGGGGTTCCTAAGCAACTATGGCTTCGATCTTTTTTGGATTAACTAAAACACCTTAAGCTGTAACAATATGGCCAAGGAAACTTACTTTGCGTAGTCAAAAATCACATTTGGAGATTTTTGCGAACAACCGCTGATCGCTCAAAACAATCCGCACAATCCGAAAGTGCTTAGCATGCTCCTCTTCTAATTTTGAATAAATTAGAATGTTATCGATGAAGACTATCATGAATTTGTCACAAATTTAGGACTAGCATCGACATCAGTCACGGTGAATAACCTCGTTGGTCTTGGCTGCACCTCACTTGTGGATCTATCTTAGCGGTCCTCCTGGTGCACGTGCTGGTGATTTGGTGGGATTGGCATACCGACCCCGGCCTGCATTTGGTGTGCCTATGATATGCTGGGTTTTTGGAATTCCCTCTAAATATGCCCCATCTCGTCATAATTGTAACATCGACGTTGCTGAGAATTCCGTGCAGATCCATTGGAATTCAAACCAGGAAAGTTCTTCTTATTGTTACCTCCATTGCCATTATTTTTCGGATGATAGGACCTCAAAGGATAGAGTCCAGTACGTCTATTGAACTTCAAATCTTGCCTAAAGGATACACCAACAGTTTCTGTGAATGACTTTCTACTTTGCACGATCTTTTCGGCTTCAGTCGTGGCAACAATTAGTTCTTGGAAATTTTGCACTGGCATCGTACCAATGATGGTTTTGAGTTCAGTACTCAGCCCATCCTGAAATTGTCTCACAAGCTGGTATGGTGAACGATCTTCCTTACGTGCAAATTGGGATAACTCCCTTAATGCTTTCTCATATTCCAGCACCGAACAGGTGCACTGCTCAAGCTTATAGAAAACTTGTCGCTGCTCACTTTTATAGAATCTTGTATAGAACCTCTCATCAAATTCATAAAGAAATTCCTCCCAAGTTGGCAAATGATCGTCGAATCACAAGCTAACAGATGTCCACCATATGAGGGCTTCACCCTCTAGTAGGAATGTACCGATGGCAACTTTGTCATCATCAGAGATATGTAAAAACAAGGACACATGGCATAAGGTGTCGATCCATTCATGAGTGGTAGCAGCTCCGGCTAAACCACTGAAATCTTTATGTCCTAGTTGATGAGCTTCCTTCAACAGCTTCGTAATAACGATAGGAAGTCTTTCTGCTTCCTTAAGGTGAACCGGCTGTACAGGCTCAGGTGGAGGAATAGGTTCTTCCACGGCTGTGGGTGCAGGAGCATTCTGAAATTGTGCCTCTATACTTTTCTTGTTTGCAGCAACTCCTTGTAACACATTCAGGATTTGTGCCATCACAGGATAGATAGATGGTGCGGCTGGTGCCTCAGGTTGGTTTTCAAGCTCAGCTTGCCCTCCCTGCTCAATTTGTGCATTCAGGTCCTCTTGCTCAATAGATTGCTGTTCGGCCTGAACCCCATACCTACCTACCGATTCCTTTGTACACTTGGCCTTGCCATATTATACAAGCACATGATCGTTACTCCACACATAACTAAATACAAACACTAGGAAAAGAAGTGGTACCTTGTGGAGAGGCGTGCACTGGACAATATGCATATGCTGGAAAAAAATAAAATTTGCATGCACACAAGTATTCAAATTTCAGAAAACGCATGCATACATGCAAATGCACACTCGGCAACAATGATCAAGCATTCGACATTCATGGATTCACACAAGTTATACTGGGCAATCATGCAAAACCACATAAGGATATACTTTGATATGCTTACAAACCAATCACATGCATTCAGTAATACACATACTCATGTAATTCACACTCGGCAGCACACATTAATAAGCACCAAATACATTCATATGCATTCGGAAAAATGAGAATCACATAGGGACATTCGGCAGTATAGCATGCATCAACAGCACCCATTCGACAATAATGATAAAACACAGTGCAACTATTTGACAACAAACACAATCGGGATTTTCGTAGGACACACTCATACATTCGGTAATAACAAAGAAAACACAGAAAACATTCATCAGGCATACAAACATACATAAATGGCTAACAAATCAAAATATCAATTTCATCATCTAAATCTTACAAATCAACCCCTTTTTAGCATTAGATCACTTTTGTTATTAGCTTCTAAGTGCGTGTGTGAGGACCCGTTCCCGGTAACTGGGAACCTCACCACCTTGCAGCCCCGATTGTGCCAACTGGTGGACCAAGCGGAACTACACAAAGCTTAACTGTAACACTATGTTTCAATAATACATAACATTTGCATTATTTCTTTCAAAACATTGCACGCATCAATTGATACTCAGCATAACTTACAAACAACGGAGTAACAAACACATACAGCGAAAATATCAGATCACATACAACAGGCCATACGGCCTCAAACATGCAACACCTCGAGTCCACTCTCGCAGATCCCCAGAAACTCAAAACAACACCACTTCTTATATATCAAAAACATCAGAGTATGCAAGCATGAATTGTATACATATGAACTAGCAAAATGCACAAATAGTTAAAGATACAAGAAGATGTGAAGGATGCTGAGTCCAAAAACATGCATTTGCATTTGTCCAGCCCTACGACCAATACCGGGATATGAACCTCGAATTTGAACAGCTATCTCTCACAACTTAGTCCTGAAACAAACAATAGAGAGGGCGTGAGATCAAGGACCTCAGTGGAAGTTACCACGTCATAAGCATAAACAGTGAAATGGAGACAAAACTAAATCATAGTATCAAGCATTTATTTAAACCATTACAATCCATGTTCTTCTATGTATCCATCCTAAGTGCACACACCAAACAGCATAAGGAAATAAATACAAGAGATTCATAGAGCACAGTTGTGATCTTAGGTTACTATGCCCAAAACATAACGGGGTGGACACAAACCACTTTCACGTAACCCCCGCTAAAGGGTTACATAAAAGCCTACTGATGGTTTTCAATTGTAGCATATATATAAACAAAACCCCACCATCAGCATTGTCCAAAATTGAACGGAGAAACACAATCTATCACATTCAATTTTGTGCGCACATAATATAACATCGTAAGATATATATGAAACATTTATAAGGCCTTTCCCTTCATAGTGCACACAGCACTCAACATACATACATATATCCAACCATACCTCTCTAAGGTAAGAAACTGTCCTCTCTATAAGGACTCCATATACTTACCTAACTGGATCCAGCAGGAACCGTCAATTCCAGTGGTACAGTGCCGAGAAAACACTTATATGTGGCACCTTTCTTTTTGAAAACATAATGCAGAAACACATAGCATAATTTATCACACTCAAAATAAGACTCCCCGGGGTTGAAATCACTCATCCAGGTGGTACAAAAGGGTATAAACATCATCAAGGTCCTTACTGGAAATTGGGGAGTTTGATCGGTTAGTGACCAAATAGAAGAGTTATCAAGTATGGGTTATTAAATCTAAAATTTCATCGGATATTCCATGCACGCATTTAAACATTTCCATCATGTAAATCAGGTGCCAAACATCTCAAAATAATATTCAGAGTATTCAGCCACAATAAAAAACATGTATAAGGAGATGAAAAATCACATCGTATGGGAGGTTGCAAAACACGTATGAAAATTCGTATACACCAAACAAGTCAGCATGCTTTAACTTTTGAATATACAGTTGGTTGATGCATTCAAACATGGCAAGCAAATTATGATTCTAACAAAATGTTAAACACAATTCAAGTCATGCCTCCATTCAAACCAAAACATTGATTCTGAAAACAAAATGTTACGCGTATGCAAATGAAACATAAACTCCCACCTCTCGTTGCGTCGATCGTTCACCAACAATATCCTTGCCTCTACAGATCGATCTGGTACCACCTAAACAAGCACAAACTATACAGCCATACTAAGCATATCTAATCACGGAATCAAATGAAAAATAAAGGAAAACAATTCTATGGACCCTCGCAGGCTGCGCACAACACCCTTCCCATCAATACTGCCTACAACCACTTCATTAACATGGAACAAACACACCAACATGATCAATAACATGTCTAAACACCCTAGTACTGCTCATCCGAAATTTATACAAGAATCATAGGTTGTTTTCAGACATGTCCATCCATCAAAAACACTCAATCACATCACTAGCAACCTGAATAAACCAACCAACCCAAAAGAAAACCAAAGATTAATCACTTACCAACAACTCTGCAATTTTCGACCAGAATGAAGAACACCTCAAAATCAAGCTTTAGACATCAAACTAGCAGTGGAAAAGTGTAGAAAATTGATGAGAAAGTGTTTTGGGACAATCCCCTACAAGTTTTTGGGGTCAAAATGGGCAAAATTTGGATTTTGGTAGGTTGGAAGGGTGAAGGAAGAGGAAAACGAGTTAGGGTTGGAATGTGCTGGTCACTTCTGGAATAGAAGTGTTTAAAGGATGAAGTACGGGCTTGGCCTGATGGGTTTTGAGCCCAAAAGTTCAACAATGCTGGACTGGGCAATCGACGGCTCGTTTCATCATAAATGAACCCAATGGGCTCGTGAAATGTCAACCAAATGGCCCAACAACTTCTTTAAGTGTGCAAAGTTATAACAGCCCAAGACACAACTAGCAAACAACCCAAGACACAACTAGCAAACAGCCCAAGACACAACATTTTGGCTCAAATGGCCCGCGGTCGCTTAAAACGGACCGAAATCAACCTGGTTTATTTTCCACTAACTCAACCTCGATCATCTAACCTATCTCACTCACAATCATACTTAAACACTCTCAGATTCACTATGGGTTACTTAAAGGCTTCCTACGGCCATGTTCACAAACCAACAACGTAGAATCGACGCTCTGCCGCTGGCACTAACGCTACCATTGACGCTGCCTCTGACCGACACTACAATAGACAGGATCTCACAACGTGGGTGTGTGCGCATGCACCTACCTACAAACACAAAATCAACAAATAAGTTAGCATACAATAAATCATATTACCTAAACTATGTTCCGCTACCAAACCTATAAGGACTGAAATCCCACATTCCAAAATTTGTTCCGCTATGAAATCCAAACAAGTCCGAACCAGGACCTATCTAGATCCCACAAGGCTTATCCAACTATTTTTTATTTTAGCATGTTAATTCCTTTGAGATTTTAAAGTTTGGATCATGATATTGGACAAATATCCAGGTAACATATGGAGTGAATTAAACATCAACAGAAGTCTTTAAAGTTAATCAATGAATCCATAAACACAAGTCTCATACGGATCCAAATATCCAGCAAATAACCCCCAAAATGGTTCGGAAACAATAAGCAAAGGAGGAAATTTGAGAAACCAGAAAAAAATAGTTCAATCAATGATCATATTGTATGCGCAAGCAGCCAAGGAGACAAAAATATGAAAATATGATGCGATATCGCCCCGCCAAGAAGCCTTGATTCTCACAGACTGGAACCATGAACAACAAATGTACCTAAGCCTGAAAAATTGGTGAAAACAGCAAGATGAGATTACAAGAATCTCAGTAGGGTCACAACATCATAAGATCTACATAAATCTTAAACAAACATCTCCCAAACGACATTAAGTCATCCCTAAACATCTAAGGGTATCACGCAATTCAAGAATCAATCTAAGGTTAGGGCTAAAACTACGGCTGAAGGTGGACTACAAACCCTTCCGAAGTCAGAAGTACATAAGTAGGTAAATCATCAATCAATCTCATCAATAGAAAAGAACCATTCCCTTCCACCTGTGTTGTCCAGGGCTACATTGCACAAAAGGTAAAAGGGTTAGCACACAAGCTAATAAACAAGCCTTTTCATCCTGCCATATAAGAACAAGGCATCCAAGCCATACAAGGACAAGGGCATCCAAGCAACACAAGGATAAGGCATCCAAACCATACAAGGATAAGGGCATCTTGCCACACAAGGATCAGGCATCCAGCATGCATATGTTGAGGGTTTCCACCTATACGACTCCCATACCAGTAAGAACCTCTCCTCTCCCCAACAGCATCAGCGTTTACCCCAAATGGCCACCAGAAAAGGATCCTGACACAAAAACATGTAAAACCACCCATGGCAAGCACATAGCACAACACCACAATAGGGTTGTGAGACCCCGAATTTTCAGTCTTAGAAGTCCAGAAGCCAGTGCAGGTGAAAAGATGATTTTTTCCCTGAAGGAAAGGATATGTGATGGCGGAAATTGGTAAGATTGTTTAGTAGTTAATTTTTTTTAAATTCAATTTAATCTAAGTCCTTATAGATAGATAATTGCCATAGAGATTAAAATTCCTAAAATTAGGGGAAGATAATTAAAGAGTTTAAATATCTTGTAAATTATCTTATTTTGATAAAGTGATTAAAAGTAGTAATCATAATTCTATACCCATTCATTATAAATAGGAAGCCAACCTCACAAAAATCATTCATAGACAACATACAAAATTCGTATAAGCCTAAAACCCTATACCTCCTTATAGCGGCCAAAATTCGTTGAAACTTTAAACCATCATAACTCTCTAATCCTTCATCATATCACTACAAATAATAGCTTGTTGGAAAGCTCTTTTCATCCTCTTTCCAAAACGCTTTGGTTTTTCATCAGGAAATTAGTATTTCTTTCTCTAAGGTTAAGGTGAAATTCGGCGGCACTGCCAAATCTTCTTGAAATTCAGAATAGCATAACTCTATCATCGTTTGTTATATCTCTACAAATAATAACTTGTTGGAAAGCTCTCTTCATACTCTTTCAAAAACTCTTTTTTTTTTGTCAGGAGGTTATTATTTTTTCCTTTAGAGATAAGTTGTAAATCGGCGGCGGAATTAGGTTTTCACCAAATCTTTTTGAATTTCAAAATAGCATAACTCTCTCATCGTTTTTCAGATCCATACAAATAATAGCTTGTTGAAAAGCTCTTTTCATCCTATTTCCAACCATATATGTTACGTTGTTTGGATGTAAATATTTTATTGTGTATGGTTAAGTTGAAAATAGGCGACGAAATTTGCATAGTTAATTGGAATGGTAATTCAGGTTGAATCTTATTAAATTCCTGGCTATCACATCACACATCCAAAGGGGAGGAACCTGCAGTATGTGATCACTGTTTTCTGATAGGTTTGGTGAGTGGTATTGGTAAGGAAATAAGGTATTCAATTGATTATTGAATATGCATGTTTAGTTTGTTTTCGTCTTTGCCTGGTAATAATATAGGTGGTTCAGAATTATCTAATAAAGGGAAATGAGTAGCTTTTTGTTCAGAGACAAGAGAGGTAGGATCTATGCCTCATCGGTTTCTCTAGAGACCCCTGTTATTTTCTTGATATTTTTGTTACTTGCCGTTGTTGTATTGCATGCGATTGGATTATAGGGTGAAAGTATGAAATTCGGAATGAGATATGGATCTCATAGGCTATATCAAACCCCTGAGTTAGGTATTGAGTGCCTGGGTTGCATATGTTATGTGAATTGCATATGCTGAATGTGTTCTGACATGGTTGAGGATACCCTGTTTTGGTATTATGCTGTGTACTTGCCTGTGTGTGCTTGTACGTGTTTATGTGTCAGGATCCTTTTCCGGTTTCCATTCGGGGTAAGCGCTGATGCTTCTAGGGAGAGGAGAGGTTCTTACTGGTATAGGAGTTGTATAGGCGGCAAACCCCAGCATGCACGCGCTGGTTATCTATCCTTGCAAGGCCAGAACCCTGTCCTTGCGAGACAGGAAGCCCTTATCCTTGCGAGGTTTGGGATGCCCTAGTCTGTGTGTGGCTAGGGAAGACTTGTCCGTGTGTGGCAAGATGAATAGGCTTACTGATTAGTTTGTGTGTTAACCATCTACCCTTTGTGCAGTAAGCCTTGGACAACACAAGTAGAAGGGAATGGCCTTTCTTCTTCATTGCCAAGAGTAATCTGATGAGTTCTACCTGCCTGTGTACTTCTGATCTTTTGGAAATGTTTGTAGTCCTCCCTCAACAATAGATTCGGCTCTAACCTCTTTTTAATTGATTCTTGAATTGCGTGATCCCCTTTAATTGTTTAGGAATGATATAATGTGAATTGGGAGATTTGTGTTTAGGGTTTCTGCAGATCTTATGATGCTGTGACCCTACTGAGATTTTTCTAATCTCATATTGTTGTTTTTATCATTTTTCAGGCTTAGGTACATCCACTATTTGTGGTACCAGTGTGTGAGATCAAGGCTGCACGACGGGGCTATATCGCTTTTGATTTGCATACTTGATTCTTGTTTACTTGCGCATATAACATGAATGATTGGGCTACTTTCTGGTTTATTTTCAGATCCCTCATTTGCTTGCTATTTCCGAAATATGTTAGAGGATTTCTTGCTGATTGTTTGGATCCTTAAGGGACTTGTGTGTTATGAACCCAATTATTTAATCTAAAGACTTCCGCTGATGTTTTATTTACTTCGTATGTTACCAGAATGTGTGTCTAATATCATGCTCCAATTGCCACAAATACCTCCCTTTTGGACATGTTTTGTGATAGCCAAGAACATAACAAAAGTCAGCTTGAATTACCATCCCAATTAACTATGCAAATTTCGGCACTAAGAGTATGACACAGGACAAATTACAATTTCCTCCATATAAGGTAATAGGGTTGTGATTTCACCAAGAAAGGATTAGGTTTTTGTAACACGTACAACCAAAAGAAACAAGATCATAATCCAATAGGTTAATCAATTGATCAAGATAGGCAACAAATAGGGCAAAGGTATGGAAAGGCTATTAGCTCAGTGAACTGATGAGATATTGGATTTGAATTTATTTGTTTTACTAAATTGCATAATGCTCTATGAGGCATGTGTTATACATACTTGCCATGGGTGTTGTTGGGTGCACGATAGATGCCATGGATTTCAAGTATGTTTGGAATAAATGTTTATTAAACTGATTTAGCAAATACCTTTGTTCTAACGAATATTCTTATAACTCGGTAACTCCCACTAAGGTCTTTAGATCTCACCCCTTCTCCTTATATTTTTCAGTGCTACATCATGATTTCTTAGCTGAGCTTTGTTGAGGTTTTCCCAGTGTCTTTCATAGGGCTTGACTTGTGCACATTCACGTTTTGAAGACTCGGCATGTTCTATTTTATCTTGTGAACTATGAAACTTATGCATGTAATAAATCATGATAAATGATGAGAATTGTTGGTGAATTTGTCTTTGAAATTGGTTATGAATATGCATGGATAATTTGGAAACCGGATTGAAATATAAGTTGTGTACTTGAGTACTTATTATTGATCTTAAGGGCTTGTATTTATGGACTTGCCGTGTGGCATGATTGTGGCCGTGTGGCCTATTGCATGTGACTTAAGACTTCCGCTGATTGTCTGTGATTACTTTGTTGTTTGTTACTGTGTGTTTTATAAAACATGCCATTCTTGTATTGATTTAATAAAATTCAAATTTGTACGCAGTTTTGGGAATATTAGTTTTAAAAACTTAACTAAGCCTTGTGTACTTTCGATTGATTCAAGAGTTGGGTTGATCGAAGTTGCACGGCGGTGAGGTTCTTGGTTACCGAGAGCGGGTCCTCACACAATCACTCGGCAGCCGTAGGATCACATTTATCAAATTACTTATACATTTGGCAATCATAACTGTAAGACCCCAAATTTTGAGTCCTAGAAGTCCAGAAGCCAGTGCAGGTGAATAGACGATTTTGCCCCTGAAGAAAAGGATGTGTGATGGCCGAAATTGGTAAGATTGTTTAGTAAATTAATTTGTTTATAATTCTTTTAGATCTAGATTCTTGTAGATGGGTAATCGCTTCAGGAATCATCCTTTAAGGTAGATAGTTGCCTTAGAGATTAAAGTCCCTAAAAATAAGGAAGATAATTTAAGAGTTTACTTATCTGGTAAATTATATTGGATTGATAGATTAATTAAAAGTAATAGATATAATTCTACTCTCATTGAATATAAATAGGAAGCCAACCCCACAAAAGTTTCCCCTAGAACCTTACAAAATTCGTATAGGCTTAAAACCCTATACCATCCCTTAGCCATCAGAATTTTCAGAAACTTGAAACCAACATAACTCCCTCATCGTTCATTGGATCTCTGCGAATAATAGCTTGTTGGAAAGCTCTCTTCATCTTCTTTCTAAAACTCTTTGGTTTTTCTTCGGGAGGTTAGTATTTCTTTCTTTAAAGTTACTTTTAAAATCGGCGGCGGAATTAGGTCTTCGCCAAATCTTCTTGAACTTCAAAATAGCGTAACTTTCTACTCGTTTGTTGGAATATTGAAAATAATATGTCGTTGGAAAGCTATTTTCATTCTATTTCTAACCATATATAAATAGAAGCTTGGATGTAAATACTTCGTTGTTTTAGGTTGAGACAAAATCGTTCTATGCCCTACTTTTAGCGACAGGTTTTTCATAGTTAATTGGAATGGTAAATTCAGGTTGAATCTAGTTAAGTTCCCGGCTATTACATCACACATCCAAAGAGAGGCACCTGCAACATCTGATCACTGGTTTTCTGATAGGTTTGGTGAGTGGTATTGGTAAGGAATAGGGTATTCAATTGATTATTGAATATGCATGCTTAGTTTGTTTTGTCTTTGCCTGGTGATGATTTAGGTGGTTCGGATTTACTTAATAAAGGTAAAGGAGTAGCTTCTTGTTCAGAGACAAGGGAGGTAGGATCTACGCCTCATCGGTTTCTCCAGAAACCCCTACTCTTATCTGATGTTTTTGTTACCTGCCCTAGTTGTATTTGTTTGTGATTGGATTGTAAGGTGTGAATATGAAATCCGGAATGAGATATGAATCTCCTAGGCTATATCGAACCCCTGAGTTAGGAAATGAGTGCCTGGGATGCTATTGTTATATGAATTGGATGTGTTGATTGTTTCCTGACGTGATTGAGGATACCCTGTTGTGGTGTTATGCTTTGTACTTACCTGTGTGTGCTTGTACGTGTTTGTGTGTCAGGATCCTGTTCCGGTGGCCAGGCAGGGTAAGCGCTGATGCTCCTAGTGAGAGGAGAGGTACTTACCGATTTATGGGAGGTGTATGGGTGTTGAACCAGCAAGTGCACGTTGGATATCTGTCCTTGCGAGGCCGGATCCCTGTCTTGCGAGACAGGAAGCCTTTATCTTGCGAAATTTGGGATGCCCTAGTTGCGACTAGGGAAGACTTGTCCATATGGGGCTAGTCGACTTGTCCTTGCAAGGATAAGGTGAAAGGCTTACTGTTTAGCTTGCATGTTAACCATCTACCCTTTGTCCAGTAAGTCTTGGACAACACAGGTGGAAGGGGATGGCCTTTCTTCTACATTGAGAGCGATTTTGTTGTATTTCACCTGCCTGTGTACTTCTGAACTTTTGGAAGTGTGGTCCTCCCTCAGCCATAACTTCGGCTTTAACCTCTTTTGGTTTATTGTTGAATTGTGTGATCCTTTTAGTTGTTTAGGGAATGATCTTATGTGAATTGGGAGATTTGTGTTTAGGGATTCTGTAGATATTATGATGCTGCGACCCTACTAAGATTCAAGTAATCTCATACCGTTGTTTTTACCATTTTTCAGGCTTAGGTACATCCTCTGTTTATTGGTACCAGTGTGTGAGATCAAGGCTGCACGGCGGGGCGATATCGCATCACTAATACTTACTTGTTACTTGCGCAAATAACTTGAAAGATTGGATGATGTTCTGGTTTATTTTTAAGCATTCGTTTGGCTTACTATTTCCGAAATTTGTTGATGAATTTCTTGCTGGTTATTTGGATCCCTATGGGACTTGTGTGTTATGAACCCAATGGATAAATTTAAGACTTCCGCTGATGTTTTTATTTACTCCGTATGTTACCAGAATATGTGTCCAATATCATGCTCCAATTGATTGAGAAGCAACTAAATAAACAAGCTTTAAATCGGTATCTTATGAGTAGCCTTGTGAAATTTTAATAGGTCTTAGGTGTCGTTGAGACTTATTTGGGTTTCACGGCAGTAATGACCTTAATCGGAGCAACGAATCATGGTTTAGGAATTGGGGTCGTTACAAGTTTGGTAGCGGAGCATGGTTTAGGATTATACCTTGTTATTTGCTGACTTATTTGATAATAAGGTGATTGCAGGTGATTGCAGATAAGAACATGGGCACACACTCACTCACTTAGGGGCTAAAACTGCAAGGGAATTAGAGATAAGAGATAACATGGGATTTAAATGATGGAACTAATAATAGCAGTTGTGTAGATTGTTTATCTTTAGTATGCCTTAATATGTTTGAGTGGATGATTAGCTATGTTTCTTGTCATTACTGAATGAATATGCATGTGAATGATTATGTGCATTGCCGAATCTAGATGATGTGTGCATCTATAAGTGCTTGATGTTTGTTATGATTTAGATGAGTGTTAATGTTATTGCCGAGTGTGCATAGCATGTGTGCATATGATTTTCGAACTTTGTATATCGTTTTCCAGCATATGCGTATGGTCCGGTGCATGCCTCTCCACCAGGTACCACTCCTATTCCTAGTATCGTATTTAGTGTTTGTTTGAGTAACAATCGTACACTTGTGTAGTATGGCACGCTCGAGGCAACAAAGAGACCAACGGGGTAGGTTTGAGATTCGGAATGAACAGCAACCTGTTGAGCTAGATGAGCCAAATGCACAAAATGAGCAGGAAGGGCAAGCTGAGTCTGGAAACCAACCTGAGACACCAGTCGCACCAGGCAGTGACCCTGTCATGGCACAGATCTTAAACGTGTTACAAGGAATTGCAGCAAATCATCAGCGAATGGAGGCGCAATTTCAGAGTGCTCCTGCGTCTACACCAGGACCCATTCCACCATTTGAACCTGTACAGCCGGCACAACAAAAGGAGACGGAGTGACTTCTCGTTATTATTACAAAATTGCTGAAGGAAGCTCGACAACTTGGCTGTAAAGATTTCGGTGGTTCAGCTGGAGCCGCAGCCGCTCGGGAGTGGATGGATACCTTATGCCGAGTATCCTTGTTCCTGCGTATCTCTGATGATGACAAGGTTGCCATTGCTACATTCTTACTTGAGGGAGAAGCCCTCGCTTGGTGGACATCTGTTAGCTTGCGCTTCGGTGATCGCTTGCCAAAGTGGGAAGAATTCCGGTATGAATTCGACGAAAGATTTTATATGAGATTCCATAAAAGTGAGCAGCGACAGGCATTTTACAAACTTGAACAAGGCACCCATTCGGTGCTGGAATATGAGAAGGTGTTGAGGGAGTTGTCCCGCTTTGCACCTGAAGAAGATCGTACACCGTACCAGCTGGCAAGACGATATCAGGACGGGATGAATGTCGAACTCAAAACCATCGTCGGTACGACACTAGTGCAGAATTTGCAAGAACTAATAGCTGCCGCAACCGAAGCTGAAAAGATCGTGCAAACCAGGAAGCCACCCGTAGCTAATAGTGGCGGATCCTATAGGCGTGATTCAAAGTTCAACCGAAGAAGGGGACCCTATCCCTTACGGTCTCATCCTCCGCAGATCAATGACAATGGGAACACCAACAGGAGGAACTTTTCTGGTTCCAATTATAATGGATCGTCATAGCAGAATTCGTAACGGCGATGCTTCAACTGTGGCAAGATGGGACATATTCGGGCTGCCTGCCCGAAACGGCAAATCCCAGGGGTACCTAACACCAGTCGAGGTGGGAATGTCAATCCCGCTAGACCACCAGCACGCGCACCAGGAGGGCCACCCAACGGATTCACAAGTGAGGCGCAACCAAGACCAACAAGGCTCTTTACTTTGACTGATGCCGAGGCTAGTCCTGATGTGGTGACAGGTACTATTTCAGTCTTTTCTCAAAACGCTAAAGTCTTAGTTGATCCAGGAGCAAATAGATCGTTCGTGAGTCAAAAGATAGCACTTAGCGCGGATCGTCCTCTATCTCCCTTGACTCCTCCTATTGCGGTTCTAACTCCTTTGGGAGAGCAACTGATTTGTGATCTGGTCTATATCGGCTGTGCTATACGTATGGGATCGAATGTATTTGAAGTGGATCTAATTCCATTAGACATCAAGGAGCTGGATGTGATTTTAGGCATGGATTGTCTGGCAAAATATCAAGCCCGTGTGGAGTGTTTTACCAAGCGGGTGTGGTTCACATTTACTGATGGTATCGAATACTATTTTGAAGGAGATAGGCGAGTTGTGCCAACTTGCATGATTTCCTGGCTTAAGGCAGAGCGATTAATCAACAAAGGATGTACAACGTACCTTGTGCATGTACAGGATTTTTCTAAAGAATCCGCAGGTCTGAATTCTGTTCCTGTGGTTTGTGAATTTCCGGAAGTATTTCCAGAAGACATAGTTGGATTGCCACCAGCAAGGGAAGTAGAATTCGGCATCGAGCTTGTGCCAATTGGAAGATTTGCTGGATCGTGGTTTTATTCGACCTAGTGTGTCACCCTGGGGAGCACCTATGCTGTTCGTGAAAAAGAAAGATGGTTCGCTGCGATTGTGCATTGACTATCGACAGCTGAACCGTGTGACCGTGAAGAACAAATATCCTTTGCTATGCATCGATGATTTGTTTGACCAACTCCAAAGTGCAGCGGTATTCTCCAAGATTGATCTCAGATCTGGATACCATCAATTGCGAGTTCGTGATGCTGATATTCCAAAGACCGCGTTCAGATCGCTATATAGCCACTACGAATTTCTGGTTATGCCATTCGGCTTGACCAATGCACCAGCTGTGTTTATGGACTTGATGAATCGTGTGTTCCGCAAATTCCTGGATAAATTTGTGATCGTCTTCATCGATGACATTCTGATTTACTCAAAGTCGGAAGAGGATCATGTTATGCACTTGCGGCTTGTGCTTAAAATCCTGAAGGATCGACGATTGTTTGCAAAGTACTCAAAATGCTAATTCTGGTTACGTGAGGTTAGTTTCCTTGGCCATATTGTTTCCGCCCAAGGTGTGTTTTTTGATCCAAAGAAGATTGAAGCCGTGATTGCTTGGGAACCTCCACAAAGTGTGTTTGAAGTTCGTAGTTTCCTAGGATTAGCAGGATACTACCGTCGCTTTGTGGAAAATTTTTCATCACTTGCCGGACCATTGACAAAACTGAGACGCAAGGGTGAGCCGTTCGTATGGAGTGAAAAGTGCCAGCAATGTTTCGACGAGCTAAAGAATCGTTTAGTTTCTGCACCTATCCCTACCTTACCTATTTGCGGAAAAGAGTACGTGGTTTACAGCGACGCGTCAAAATCCGGACTTGGATGTGTATTGATGCAAGATGGGAAAGTCATTGCCTATGCTTCAAGGCAATTGCGACCGCACGAGATGAACTACCCTACATATGATCTAGAACTTGCAGCCGTGGTCTTTGCCTTAAAAATATGGCGACATTATTTATACAGCGAGACGTGTCAAATCTTCATTGATCACAAAAGCCTGAAGTACCTCCTTACACAGAAAGAATTGAATATGAGACAACGAAGATGGATGGAGCTCATTAAAGACTACGATTTGATCATCGAATATCATCCTGGAAAGACGAATGTTGTGACTGATGCCCTGAGCCGAAAGTGTCATTCTCCTTCCCCAACAATTATGGCTTATATGCGCACTCATTATCTGCCAATGATGTTGGAATTGAAAACTAATCGTGTGCGTCTTGGCACCGATTTCTCTAGTTCGTTGCTACCACGAATTGAAGTTGCACCTACCCTAATTGAAGAAATCCGGAATCAACAGTTAGAGGATCCGAAGCTTATCGCTGCTTGCTTTTATGGAATCTCGTATAGAATCTTTCGTTGAATTTATACCGAAATTCCTCCCATGTAGGCAGACAATCGTCAAATCACAAGCCCACAGCTGTCCACCTTGCGAGGGTTTCTCCCTTAAGCAGGAAAGTGGCGATGGCAACCTTGTTATCATCCGAGATATGTAAGAACAAGGACACTTGGTATAAGGTGTCGATCCATTCACGAGCGGCAGCGGCTCTAGCTGAACCGTTGAAATCTTTACATCCCAATTGTCGAGCTTTCTTCAATAATTTTTTAATCACGATGGGAAGTCTCTCGGTTTCCTTATGATGCGCCGGATGTATAGGTTCAAATGGAGCAATAGGTTCTTCCATGGGCATGGGTGCAAGAGCATTTTGAAATTGTGCCTCCATACGCTACTGATTTGCAGCAATTCCTTGCAATACGTTTAGGATTTGTGCCATCATATGAGCAATGGCTGGTGCGGCTGGTTCTTCAGGTTGGTTTTCGGGCCCAGTTTGCCCTCCTTGCTCTATTTGTGCATTCGGCTCCTCTTGCTCAACAGGTTGCTGTTCGGCTTGAACCTCATACCTACCACGTCGATCCCTTGTAGGGTTCAACCTTGCCATACTATACAAACATACGATTGTTACGATACTAGAAAAGAAGTGGTACCTGGTGGAGTGGCATGCACCGGATGATACGCATATGCTGGAAAAAAAAATACACTTGCACACAAATACTAACAAGTTTCGGAAATCATATGTACGCATGCAATGCACATCCGGCAATTACACCAATACTCCCATAAGCATTCGGCAACAATACTATCATACAAACCATTCTCGGAAATCATTGCAACAAACTCTATAGACAATGATAAGAAGTCACATAGGGACACTCGGCATTATGAAAAAAACACACATTCGGCAATGACAAGAAATACATTAAGATTTATCAGAACACATCAAGGCATACTAGGCATAAGAACATTCATAAACACACAGCAAATCAGATTATCATTGTCATTACTTAAATCTTACAAATCAATCCCTTTTTAGCATTAGTTTACTTTCAGTATTAGCCCCTAAGTGAGTCAGTGTGTGTGCATGTTCTTACCTATAAACACAAAATCAACAAACACGTTAGCATATAACCAGTTATATTCCTTAAACCATGCTCCGCTACCAAATTTGTAATGACCCCAAATTCTAGCCTATTATTAATTGCTCCAATTAGGGCCATTACTGCCATGAAACTCAGACAAGCCCAAGAACCAGGACATATCTGAATTCCACAAGGCTTACTTATCAAATTCTCAATTTTTAACGTGTATATTCGTTATGTTTATTAGTTATTGGAGCATGATATTAGACATGTATTCTGGTACCATACGGAGTGAATAAAATATCAGCGAAAGTATTTAAATAAAATCCATGAATCCACAAAATAAAACAGAAACAAGTAAAGGAGTAACCTTGAAAACCAGAAAAATAGTCCAATCGTAATTCATGTTATATGCGCAAGTAATCAAGGAACAGGTATGCTAATGTGATGCAATATCGCCCCGCTGTGCAGACTTGATCTCACACACTGGTACCATTTACAGTGAATGTACGAAAGCCTTAAAAATGGTGAATACAACAAGATGAGACTACAAGAATCTCAGTAGGGTCACAACATCATAAGATCTATAGAAATCTTAAACACAAATCTCCCGAAAAATATTAGATCATTCCTACACATCTATGGGTATCATGCAATTCAAATATCAATCAAAGGCATAGGTGCGAAACTAAAGCTGAAGGTGGACTGCAAAACTTCCGCAAATCAGAAGTACATAGGTAGGTAAAACTCATCAGATTGCTCTCGGCAATAGGAAAAAGAAAGGCTGTCCCCTTCCACCTGTGTTGTCCAAAGCTTACTGCACAAAGGGTAAAAGGTTAGCACATAAGCTAATTAGTACGCTTATTCATCCTACCACACAAGGACAAGACATCCCAAGCCACACAAGGACAAGGGTATCCCAAATCACACAAGGATAAGGGCATCCTGCCACACAAGGAAAAGATTCTAGCCACACAAGGACTAGACATCCAATGCGTGCATGCTAGGGTTGCCACCCATACAACTCCCATACCAGTAAGAGCCTCCTCTCTCACAAAGAGCATCAGTGCTTACCCCGATCAGAATGGGATCCTGACACGAAAACATGTACAAGCACACACACGCAAGAACAAGCACAATACCATAACAAGTTATCCTCAATCATGTCAGAACATAATTAGCTTATTCAATTCACATATCATATACAATTTGGGCACTCAAAACCTAACTCAAGGGTTCGATATAGCCTATAGGATTCATATCTCAATCCATAGTTCTTGCACATATCCTACAATCAATTCTCATGCAATAATAACAAGAGCATGCATCGAAAACAACAAACAAACAACAGGGATCTCTGGAGAAACCGATGAGGCATAGATCCTACTACTCTTGTCTCTGAACATGAAGATATTCTTTTGTCTTTATTTAATAATTCCGAACCATCTATAATATCACTAGGCAAAATTTTCTGAATAAGATTTTTGTGTGGCTGACTTCCTATTTATATAAGATGGTTATGGGATTAAAATCCCTACCTTAAAGGCCTAATTAAAATAAGATAATTATTGGAATAAAGTTCTGTAATTATTCCCCTTAAATTTAGGGTTTTTATTTTCTGAGGTAATTGTCAACTAATAAAGAATCAATTTAAAGGGAATTAATACCAGAAAAAATTATTAGACATCCCTTACAAATTTTGTCCATCACATATCCTTTTTTCCAGGGATAAAATGGTATTTTTCACCTGCACTGGCTTCTGGACTTTTAGGACTCAAAATTCAAGATCTCACATCACCCATGAGCCTTCCAATACGGTAAGTACCTCCCCTATCACTAGGAGAGTCAATCATTTACCTAGAATGGCCACCAGAATGAGGATCCTGACACAGATACAAGTACACAAGTAAACATAAGTATGTGCATGACATAACAACACAATAGGGTATCCTCAAACAAGTCATAAGACAATACACAAACCAATCTTATATGACCAAACAAAATAAGAGTAATAAGTCCTTAATCATAGGTTCCAAAATCACTTAAGAAACCAACAATCAATCCTCAAGCACGTACAAGTAATGCACAAACATGCATATGCTTAGTAATCAAACCGAAATCAATAAACATGTAAAAAGATTTCCGAACGAACCAATGAGGTATAGATCCTATCTCTCATGTGCCTAAATAAGTACCTAATTCTTTGCTTTTGTCACTAGGATCAGAAACACCTAATCAAATATAAGACAAAGACAACACAATACTAAGTATGCAATATCAAATAAGAAATCCGAAGGACATCTTATAGTCCCTTACCGATTTTACTCACCAAACCCTACCAAAAACCAACGGTTGGATACAGCTATAACCTCCTCTTGAAAACATGTTGTGATGATGCCTAAGAATTCAACCAGAATCAATCTGATTATTCAATCCCATTCAAGTACAAATTTTGGCACACTTAGGGTATTATGGAAGGAATTTTTGATTACATGAAGATATAGGTTGCAATTTCATAATAATAAAAGAGGAATAGGTGTCAGGTACTTATACAAATAAGAGGAACAAGATTAAGAAGCATAAAAAAGAGATGAATGAATTTTGGTTCACACATCAAAGTAGGGAACTCAGCACCAAAAATAAAAAGAAAGAACCAACCTTTTGATTGTGAATTAAAGCTAGGAAGATGCAATATGAAAAGAGGAATCCAACAACCTATCACACACAAGAATCTGAAGAAAGATGACAAATTTTGGCCCTTGTGGGCTTTTAGTAAAAGTCGGCGCACATAACGAAAAAAATGGAGAGAAGTCTTGTGTTTTTATGAGCAAAAGACAGAATGAATTCTGTGGAACTATGGGGTGGCTGACCAGCTATTTATAGGTGCCTAAGGGGTTAATTTTTCCTACTTTTAAGCTTCAAATAAAATAGGATAATGCTTATGAGATAAACCTTCTAGAAGGTGGTTCTAGAATTCTCAATATATGAAAAAAATGAATAAAAATACCATAATTAAAATAGGGAAGATTCGACTCAATCATTTCAGGCCATCACGCATCCATTTCTTTAGGGAAAAAATGGTCATTTTAGCTATACCGGTACCTAGGTATCATTTCTAACACAGGGACTTTAAGGACATCTAACCCACTGAAGATTAGGGTCTCACAAAAAAGATCACTCCACTTTAGGTAAATCTAAACTAATAGGGATATTGGTTAAGGTTCTAACGTAGGGGTAGAGTACCTAGGTAACCCATAATTGACAAAATCAGAATATATCTGTCAAACCTTGGGTTCAAATTGATTGGGGATAATCAACCTAGTAATCAAATTAGTATAGGAATATACTAATTAAGAGTACTAGGTTAGCCAATAGTAGCCTGGGAAAGTATTATTAGATAAAAGGAAAGCAGGAACATCTTCCAGGTTAGATAGCAAAATAGAATCTAGGTGCGAGTTCTGATTCAGTCCATTGATTCATTAACAATTTTCCATTCAGCTACTTAGATTTAGTAATTTAGTTTATTCTGAGATCAAATCCAAAATTTGATTGATTTAATTAGAGTAGAGGATTCAACAAATTGATTAGTCTTAAATAAATTTTTCTAGTGGGATTAATGCTTGTTCTTTTAAACTATATTTTTTGTTGACAGTCATGCACTTGATATTAAACATAGATTCAATTTTACGACAATAAGTTTTTTGGGGCCGTTGCCTTGGAAAAATGGTTTCAAGATTGACAATTTATATCAAATTATTTTTCTAGATTAAATTTTTATTTTTCCATTTTTAGAACACACAGCTGGAAAATAGGTATAATCACAAGAGTAAGAAGATTAATCTTGCACGTGTAGACCCTGATATCAAGAAATTTATTCAAAGACTCAGGCATCTCAAAAACAATAATCAAGCGATGAACCATCCGGGTGAGGACGTCAATAGAGGAGACAACGCAGATCCAACTCCAGTGGTGGATAACCCACAGCTCGAGAACAGAATGGTGAGGGATTATAACACGCTGTTAGCCGATTTGCTAGGAGATGGGATCCACAGGCCAGCAATACCAGGCAATAGCTTTCAGATCAAGCCTGCGATGATCCAGATGATGAAAAATCACTAGTTATTTGAGCTGGAAAAAGAAAATTCTATGAAGCATGTAAAAATTTTCATAATGCTAACAAACACATTCAAGTTCAATGGGATCCTTGCCAAAGCAATCAGACTACACCTTCACCCTTTCCCTCTTGCTGGGAATGTTGCAGACTAGTAGACAATTTGTCCAACAGTTCTATATTCACTTGGGAGGAGATGATGAATGCCTTCCTGGCCAGATTTTTCCCAGCCACAATGATTTTACAATTAAGGCTTGAAATTAGCAATTTCAAGCATCAACTGAAGGAGACTTTATATGAAGCTTATTAGAGATTCAAGGGGCTATTGAAGAGGTATCCGCACAATGGCATTCTAGATTTCCTATTGATAGATGCTTTTTAAATAGGGCAATCCGATATGCACAAATTCATGCTTAATAACACTATCAAAGGTAACTTTCTAGACAAAAGAGCTGATAAGGCTTTAGACTAGTAGAGAGAGTAGCTATAGCAGGACAAACCTGGAAGGATTCGGACATTAATAGAACTCCAGGGAGGCTGGAAGTTAATACTATAACAAAACTGATAGTAGAGATGGCGGTAATGATGCATGAATTTGTACAAAGCAATGCAAATATAGCAGCAATATAGTAGAATTCAGTAAGCACACTAGTGTTGTCTCTATGTGATAGATGTGGAGGCAACCACAACATTTATCAATGCCCTATGAATACTAGAGAAGCCAATCATGTTGGCAATCCATGGAAGTAACCTCACTACTTTAAGAACATTTATAATAAAAATTAGAAATACCATCCCAATGTTTCATGGAAGAATAACAATTCAGTTCTTGCTTTAAATCCTAATCATGGCAAGGGAGGAGGCTATAATCCAGGATTCCAACTTGGCAACCAAAAATTTTAGAATCCAAATTTCCAGAATCCACCACTAGTGGAAAAGAAGAACAATTTCCAAGACCTTATGTAGTAGTTCGTTATATTTTCTGATTCCATAGTTAAAAATCTGGAAACTCAAATGAGTTAGCTGTCACAACTACTGAAAATAGGTCACCAGGAGCTTTGCCATCAAATACCAAGCCACCATCAAAGTACAAAGCTTTAACTTTAAAATTGAGTATAGTACTAAGGAGGTTCAGAACAAACCAAAAGAAGAGGAAATTTTGGCATCAGGATAACCAACTGAAGAAACATCAGCAAAACAGGAGAAGATGCTGCCATCACCCTTCCCTAGGAGGCGGAAGAAGAAACAGTTGGACTACCAATCTGCGAAATTCTTGCAGATTTTCAAGAAATTACTTATCAATATTCCATTTACTGAAACCTTGGAGCAGATGCCTACCTGTGCCAAATTAATGAAAGACAACATTACCAAGAGAAGGAAGATTGAAGATTTTGAAATAGTGGTTTCGATTAAAGAATGTAGTGCCATTATTCATAGGAAGTTACCTCTAAAGCTTAAAGATCCTGGGAGTTTTACCATTCCTGTGGAGATAGGGGATAATTAATTTTGCAAAGCATTCTGTTATTTGGGGGCCAACATCAACCTTATACACCTCTGTATGGTAGAAAGGTTGGGATTAAGAGATATACGACCCACTTTTTGTACCATATAGATTATGGATAGATCTCCTTCTTTCCCATGAGGTATTATAGAGGATGTCCTGATCAAAGTAAACAAGTTTATCTTCTTAGTGGATTTCATTATCCTTGATTTGGAAGAGACAAGGCTGTTCCACTTATCCTTGGAATACCATTCTTGGCAAATGGGAGAGCTCTTATTGATGTACAGGCCGACCAGTTTACTACGAAAGTAGGAGACTAGCAGGGGACTCTTAATATTTGTTCTTCGATGAAGCATCTAACACATAGGGTGTGATTTCTATCAGGTTGTGGGATACAGAAGACATCATTGATACAAAAACCAAGTACCAAGATCCATTACAAGTTATTCTGACTGGGATAGAAGAAAGTGATGAAGAAGAGGTAGTAGTCCTAGCCAAAAGCTTGGACAATATATGTCATGACCCGGCCCCCGGATCTTCGGCCCAGCGGGCCCGGACGTATATGTGTGTGTGATGGATCACAACTGCAACGCTCAGTTGGGCTTTTAACCACAGGGCCCAAAAGATGCATCTTGTTACAAATGATCCACTCACACAACACATATAATCCCAAGACCTCCCCCTCTCCTTTTCGATGTGGGATTGGGAAACCTGACCCCCCCTACGGGTTGGGTCTCACAATCTGCCCTGCTTATAGACCTCGCATCCTCACGAGGAGAGCCAAACGTAACTGACTTGGGCCCAAACTTACGAGCCCAAACGTAACACACAACACGGCCCAAGCCCACCCAGAAGAGGGAACGAGATCGGCTCCGCTACCATTTGTCACGACCCGGCCTCCGGATCTTCGGTCCAGCGGGCCCAGACATGTATGTGCGTGTGATGGATCACAACTGCAATGCTCAGTTGGGCTTTTAACCAAAGGGCCCAAAATATGCATCTTAATACAAATGATCCACTCACACAACACATATAAGCCCAAGACCTCCCCTGCTCATTTCCGATGTGAGATTGGATAACCTGACCCCCCCTACGGGTTGGGTCTCATAATTTAGTACTTGAAGTCCATTGCTGATCCTACCCGAGAAGGTGATTCACCCAGTTTTAAAACTTTTATTCGTGAAGCACTTGAAATTCACGGGCTGAGGTTGACTAGGTTGTCTCCAAGACAACGGAGGATCATAAGGTTCATGGATAAGGATCAACCGTTTGATCTGTACATATTCTGCATTATTGAGGAATGTTTTTCAATGAATTTTTAATGTATTAGGAACCTCTACTCTCAAGAAGAAATAGAATTACATGTTAGGATGGTTCCTCATTTTTATGAACCAATAGATTATTGTGATAAAAAAAAAATCTGAAAGCAACTTTCAACACTCCTCCTTGCTTTAAGAATTTGAAACTCCAATTTTTTGACGTAGGAACTCAAACTTGTTGATCGGAAGTTGTTTGGTAAACAAATCTGCTAGCTGGTCTTCACACTTGCAATAAACCAGAGTGAGTTCTCCATCTTGTTGTACTTCCCTTAAGAAATAGAGCTTTATGTTGAAATGCTTAGTCTTTCCATGAAATACTGGATTGCTTGAGATTGCAATGGCTGCTTGGTTATCAACATAAATCTCAGTGCTGTCCTTTTGATTAAAGTTTAAGTCACATAAAATTTTCTTCAGCCATAAAACTTGATTTGCAGCTGCTGTTGCTGCTATAAATTCAGCTTCTGCAGTGGATTGAGCTACAATCTCTTGTTTCTTGGAACACCATGAGAAAATTCCTGACCCAAAACTAAAGCAATACCCAGAAATGCTTTTCATATCACCAACAGAACCAGCCCAATCACTATCCGAAAAACCATATAACTTGAAATGTCTGCACTTCTCAAACTTAACACCATAATCAATAGTGTCTTTTATATATCTTAATATTCTTTATGCTGCAATTAAATGTATCTCAATTGAGTTATGCATGAAGCGAGATAATAAACTTACAGCCAATAGAATGTCAGGCCTTGTTGATGTGAGATATATTAGGCATCCAATCAAGCTTCTGTAATGATCCAACAGTAGAGGAGCAGCAGGCTTGTTGTAAGAAGGCTAAAACTAATGATACTGAGATTTGGCATAAGAGGCTAGGTCATTGCCACATTCAAAGAATGTTGAGAATGAAGAGAAGTGACATGACAAGAGGCCTACCAGAGTTCACTGACAATTTGCCAAATTGTGTTGCCTGCCAATTTGGTACACAAAATAGGTTGCCATTCCACAATTCAACATGGAGAGCTTCTCAGAAATTACAACTTGTCCACACAGATGTTGCAGGACCTCAAAGAACACCATCACTACAAGGTAGTATCTACTACATTCTGTTCATCGATGATTTTACAAGAATGTGCTGGATTTTTTTCTTGAAATTTAAGTCAGAGGTGGCTGGAACATTCTGGAAATTCAAGAAAATTGTGGAAAACCAAAGTGGCTGCAAGATTCAATCCCTGAGGTCTGATAATGGAAAAGAATACACTTCAGCAGAATTTGACTCATTTTGTGAAGAAGCTGGGATTGAACACCAACTCACTATTCCATACACTCCGGAACAAAATGGTGTTAGTGAAAGGAAGAATAGATCAGTAATAGAGATGGCCAGAGTTTTGTATTATCAGATTAGGCAGGTATATTGGTTTACAAACCTATTGTTTGGTTTTATGGATTTTATCAAGTATAACGTAGTGTTCCTTTTGAACCGTAATGTTTGACAAAAATCTAGTTTTATAAACCATCTATATGCCTCAGTTTGTGCATCTATAGTGGTTAAACGTTCGCTTGGCCAATGCGAGGTGAGTATACGGAATCCCAGTGTTAGGGGAGAGTTGCTTACCTGTTTGGGAGTCGTATCGGTGTTGTTTTTGTCTGTCTGCCGCGTCTTCGCAGGTTGGTTTGCTTCGTTTTGCCACGTCTTTGCAGGTTAGTTCGTATTGAATATTGGGATAGGTATGATGTGTGTTGTGTTTTCTCTGCCTAGTCTCGGACAACATTGGCAGTACGAGTTACGTATATATTTAGTATTTTTCCTTAAAATATAAATTTACACTGCCAATGGGCTCCCGGTTTCCATTTAGTGGGGTTTACCCGAGGAGTGATTTATTATGTCCATCTCGACGGTTTTTTTTTATTGACGTTGTTTGTCGTGTTATGTTATGAGCTGTAGAGTTATAACCTATTGGGCTGGAATCGAGTTTTATGTTATAAAATCAAATTTATAAATGCCATATTCTTCAGGTTACTTCGAATACATTCTTGTTCGTATAGCAAACCTTTTTCTTTTCTTCTTCTTTGTGCTCTCATTTCCCCGTAAGGACATATGATGCTGTGACTCCTACTTAGATTTTACTATCTCACCCGTTGTTGTTTCTCCCTTTCAGGAGTAGTTCGTGAGCCGTAGACGGCATTTGGGGTGTGAGTGTTTCCTACGACTTGGCTGGACTATCGCACTTGCATATTTTACACGGTTTTCCTTTCTGGCATTCCCTGTTTGAATTGTTTGATGATTTGACTCAAATTTTATTTTTATGCACTTGTTAACCTACTGGATACGGTTTTATGTTACGGGCTTTAAGCCTACTTGTGATTTTGGGCTTGTGACTGTATGGACTCGTTTTCCGTTTTAAATATTTTTGGTCCATTCGAATAAAGTCTTCCACTGTGGTATTTTGTTCACTCCGATTTTTATGCCAGATATCTGTTTCTTATTTGATATGCTCCATTTTTAAAAAATATTAAATACATTTTTTTTAGGAATCATGTTTGAAAAGTCGTCTAAGTCTTGTGGGATTCGGATTGGTCCACGTGTTGGGCTTGTTCGGGTTTCACGGCAGTAAGTACTTGATTTTCGTGTAAGACCCCCAATTTTGAGTCCTAGAAGTCTAGAAACCAGTGTAGGTGAAAGGCGATTTTTCCCTTGAAGGAAAGGATGTGTGATGGCCGAAATTGGTAAGTGTAAGACCCCAAATTTTGAGTCCTAGAAGTCCAGAAGCCAGTGCAGGTGAAAAGACGATTTTGCCCCTGAAGAGAAGGATGTGTGATAACCGAAATTGGTAAAATTGTTCAGTAAATTAATTTGCTTCTGATTCCTTTTGATTTAGGTCCTTGTAGATGGGTAATAGCTTTAGGAACCATCCTTTAAGGTAGATAGTTGCCTTAAAGATTAAGTCCCTAAAAATAGGGAAGGTAATTTAAGAGTTTTGGTTATTTAGTGAATTATATTGGATTGATAGATTGATTAAAAGTAGTAGACATAATTCTACACTCATTGAATATAAATAGGAAGCCAACCCCACAAATTTTTCCCCTAAAACCTTACAAAATTCGTATAGGCTTAAAACCCTATACCTCCCATTAGCCGTCAGAATTTTCTGAAATTTTAAACCAGCATAACTCCCTCATCGTTCATTGAATCTCTGAAAATAATAGCTTGTTGGAAATCTCTCGTCATCCTCTTTCCAACCATCATTTTTTTTCCGTCAGGAGGTTAGCATTTCTTTGTCTAAAGTTACTTTGAAAATCGGCGGCGGAATTAGGTTTTTGCCAAACTTTCTTGAACTTCAAAATAGTATAACTTTCTACTCGTTTGTTGGAATCTTGCAAATAATATGTCGTTGGAAAGCTCTTTTCATTATCTTTCTAACCATATATAAATCGAAGCTTGGATGTAAATATTTCGTTGTTTTAGGTTGAGACGAAATCGTCTTATGCCCTACTTTTAGCAAAAGGTTTTGCATAGTTAATTGGAATGGTAAATTCAGGTTGAATCTTGATAAGTTCCTGGCTATCACATCACACATCCAATAGGAAGGAACCTGCAACATCTGATCACTGGTTTTCTGATAGGTTTGGTGAGTGGTATTGGTAAGGAATAGGGTATTCAATTGATTTTTGGATATGCATGCTTAGTTTGTTTTGTCTTTGTCTGGTGATGATTTAGGTGGTTCAGATTTACTTAATAAAGGAAAAGGAGTAGCTTCTTGTTCATAGACAAGAGAGGTAGGATCTATGCCTCATCGGTTTCTCCAGAAACCCCTGCTCTTATCTGATGTTTTTGTTACCTGCCCTTGTTGTATTTGTTTGTGATTGGATTGTAGGGTGTGAATATGAAATCCGGAATGAGATATGAATCTCCTAGGCTATATTGAACCCCTGAGTTAGGAATTGAGTGCCTAGGGATGCTATTGTTATATGAATTGGATGTGTTGATTGTTTCCTGACATGATTGAGGATACCCTGTTGTGGTATTATGCTTTGTACTTGCCTGTGCGTGCTTGTACGTGTTTGTGTGTCAGGATCCTGTTCCGGTGGCCACGCAGAGTAAGAACTGATGCTCCTAGGGAGAGGAGAGGTTCTTATTGATTTATGTGAGGTGTATGGGTGTTGAACCAGCAAGCCCTTATCTTGCGAGATTTGGGGATGCCCTAGTTGCGACTAAGGGAAGACTTGTTCCATGAGGGGCTATTCGACTTGTCCTTGCGAGGATAAGGTGAAAGTCTTACTGATTAGTTTGTGTGTTAACCATCTACCCTTTGTGCAGTAAGTCTTGGACAACACAGGTGGAAGGGGATGGCCTTTCTTCATCATTGAGTGTGATTTTGTTGTATTTCACCTGCCTGTGTACTTCTGAACTTTCGGAAGTGTGGTCCTCCCTCAACCATAATCTCGGCTTTAACCTCTTTTGGTTTTTTGTTGAATTGCGTGATCCCTTTAGTTGTTTAGGGAATGATCTTATGTGAATTTGGGAGATTTGTGTTTAAGGATTCTGTAGATCTTATGATCCTGCGACCCTACTGAGATTCTTGTAATCTCAAACCGTTGTTTTTACCATTTTTCAGGCTTAGGTACATCCTCTATTCGTGGTACCAGTATATGAGGTCAAGGCTGCACGGCGGGGCGATATCGCATCACAAATACTTACTTGTACTTGCGCAAATAACTTGAAAGATTGGACATTGTTCTGGTTTATTTTTAAGCATTCGTTTGGCTTGCTATTTCCGAACTTGATTGATGAATTTCTTGCTGATTATTTGGATCCCTATGGGACTTGTGTGTTATGAACCCAAAGGATTAATTTAAGACTTCCGCTGATGTTTTTATTTACTCCGTATGTTACCAGATTCTGTGTCCAATATCATGCTCCAATTGATTGAGAAGCAATAAAATAAACAAGCTTAAAATCGGTATTTTATGAGTAGCCTTGTGGAATTCTAATAGGTCTTAAGTGTCGTTGAGGCTTATTTGGGTTTCACGGCGGTAATGACCTTAATCGGAGCAATTAAGAATAGTTAGGAATTGGGGTCGTTACAATAAGATTGTTTAGTAGTTAACTTTGTTTTAAATTCCCTTTGATCTAAGTTCTTATAGGTGGATAACTGCCTTAGAGATTGTCCTTATAGAGGGATAATTGCCTTAGAGATTAAAGACCCTAAAAATAGGAAAGATAATTTAGAGTTTAATTATCTGGTAGATTATCTTATTATGATAAAGTGATTAAAAGTAGTAATGATAATTCTATACCCATTCATTATAAATAGGAAGCCAACCCCAGAAAAATTATTCATAGAAAACTTACAAATTCGTATGAGCCTAAAACCTTATACCTCACTATAGCCACCATAATTCGCAGAAACTTCAAACCAGTATAACTCACTCATCGTTTGTCGGAGCTCTTCGAGTAATAACTTGTTGGAACGCTCTATTCATCCTCTTTCCAACCATCTGATTTTTTTTTTCAGGAGGTTAGTATTTCTTTATCTAAGATTTATTTGAAAATCGGCGGCGGAATTTGGTTTTTGCCAAATCTTTTTTGAACTTTAAAATAGCATAACTTTCTAATCGTTTATCATATACTTACAAATAATAGCTTTTTGGAAAGCTCTTTTCATCTTCTTTCCAACCATATATAAATCTTAGCTTGGATGTAAATATTTCCTTGTTTAAAGTTAAGACGAAATCGTCCTATGTCCTACTTTTAGCGACAAGATTTGCATAGTTAATTGGAATGGTAAATTCAGGTTGAATCTTGTTAAGTTCCTGGCTATCACGTCACACATCCAATGGGGAGGCACCTGCAACATCTGATCACTGGTTTTCTGATAGGTTTGGTGAGTGGTATTGGTAAGGAAATAGGGTATTCAATTGACTATTGAATATGCATGCTTAGTTTGCTTTTGTCTTTGCCTTGTGATAATTTAGGTGGTTCGGATTTACTTAATAAAGGTAAAGGTGTTACCTGCCCTTATTGTATTGCTTGCGATTGGATTATAGAGTGAGAGTATGAAATTCGGAATGAGATATGATTCTCCTAGGCAATATCGAACCCCTTAGTTAGGAATTGAGAGTCTGGGATGTAATTGTTATATGAATTGGATAAGTTGATTGTGTTCTAACATGATTGAGGATACCCTGTTGTGGTATTATGCTTTGTACTTTTGCCTGTGTGTGCTTGTACGTGTCTGTGTGTCAGGATCCTGTTCCGGTGGCCATTCAGGGTAAGTTCTGATGCTCTTAGGGAGAGGAGAGGTTCTTACTGGTATGAGAGTTGTATGGGTGGAAAATCCCAACAAGAGCTCGATGGAGGTCTGGTCCTTGTGTGGCATGAAGCTCTAGTAGGTATGTGACTAGGGAAGACTTGTCCTTGCGAGGATAAGATGAAAGGCTTACTGATTAGTTTGCGTGTTAACCATTTACCCTTTGTGCAGTAAGTTTTGGACAACACAGGTGGAAGGGGATGGCCTTTCTTCTTTATTGCCGAGAGCAATCTGATGTGTTTCACCTGCCTGTGTATTTCTGAGCTTTCGGAAGTGTTTGCAGTCCTCTTCAGCTATAAATTCGGCCCTAACCTCTTTTGATTGGTTTTTGAATTGCGTGATCCCCTTTAGTTGTTTAGGAATGATCTTATGTGAATTGGGAGATTTGTGTTTAGGGATTCTGTAGATCTTATGATGCTGTGACCCTACTGAGATTCTTGTAATCTCAAACCGTTGTTTTTACCATTTTTAGGCTTAGGTACATTCACTGTTCATGGTACCAGGGTGTGAGATCAAGCTTGTACACGGCGGGGCGATATCGCATCACATTTGTATACTTGTTACTTGTGCATATAACATGAATGATTGAGCAACTTTCTGGTTTATTTTAAGCACACTTCTTTACTTGTTATTTCCGAATCTTGATGAAGAATTTCTTGCTGGTTATGTGGATCCCTATGGGACTTATGTGTTATGAACCCAATGATTTGATTTAAGACTTCCGCTGATGTTTTATTTACTCCGTATGATACCAGAACATGTGTCCAATATGATGCTCCAATTGTTGATAAGCAATAAGATTAACAAGCTTAAAATCGGTAGTTTATGATTAGCCTGTTGAGATTCAAATTGGTATTAGGTGTCATTTGGACTTATTTGGGTTTCACGGCGGTAATGACCTTAATCAGAGTAATTATTAATAGTTAGGAATTGCGTTCGTTACAAGTTTTGTAGCGGAGCATGGTTTAGGATTATAATTTGTTATATGCTAACTTATTTGTTGATTTTTGGTGATTGCAGGTAAGAAGACGGGCACACATTCACTCAGTTTGGGGCTAAAACCGAAAGGGAACTAAGGCTAATATGGGATTTAATTGATGGGAATAATAATCTGATGTTATGAATGTTCATCTTTAGTATGTCATAATATGTTTCCGTGGATGATTAGTTATGTTTCTTGTCATTACCGAATGTATATGCATATAATTGATGATGTGTATTGCCAAATATGGGTGATGTGTGAGTCTATGCTTGCTTAATGTTTGATAATGATTCCTACGAGTGTTGATTGAATTGCCAAGAATACCTTTGCATGTGTGCATGTGATTTCCGAAAATTTGTATATTGCTTTCCAGCATATGCGTATCATCCGGTGCACGTCTCTCCACCAGGTACCACTCCTATTCCTAGTGTCGTATTTAGTGTGTGTTGAAGTAACAATCGTACACTTGTGTAGTATGGCACGCTCGAGGCAACAAAGAGATCAATGGGATAGGTTTGAGATTCAGAATGAACAGCAACCTGTTGACCAAGATGAGCCAAATGCACAAAATGAGCAGGAAGGGCAAGCTTAGTCCGAAAACCAACCTGAGACAACAGCCGCACAAGGCATTGACCCTGTTATGGAACAAATCTTAAATGTGTTACAAAGAATTGCTGCAAACCAGCAGCGAATGGAGGCGCAATTTCAGAATGCTCTTGCACCTGCACCAGAACCTATTCCTCCACTTGAACCTGTGTAGCCGGCGCATCATAAGGAGACAGAGAGACTTCCCGTCATGATTAGAAAATTGCTGAAGGAAGCTCGAAAACTTGGATTTAAAGATTTCGGTGGTTCAGCTGGAGCCGTAGCCGCTCGTGAGTGGATGGAAACCTTATGCCGAGTATCCTTGTTCCTGCGTATCTCAGATGATGACAAGATTGCCATTGCTACATTCTTACTTGAAGGAGAAGCCCTCGCATGGTGGACATCTGTTAGCTTACGATTCGGCGATTGTTTTCCAACAAGGGAAGAATTTCGGTACGAATTTGATTAGAGATTCTATACGAGATTCCATAAAAGCGAGCAGCGACAAGCTTTTTACAAACTTGAACAAGGCACCCGTTTGGTGCTGGAATATGAAAAAGTGTTAAGAGAGTTGTCCCAATTTGCACCTGAAGAAGATCGTACACCGTATCAGTTTCTGAGACGATTTCAGGATGGGTTGAGCACCAAACTCAAAACCATCGTCGATACGACACCGGTGCAGAATTTAGAAGAACTAATTGTCGCCGAAACTGAGGCTGAAAAGATCATGCAAACCCAGAAGTCATCCGCAGCCACTAGTGGCGGATCCTATGGGCAAGGTTCGAGGTTCAATCGGCGAAAGGGACCCTATCCATTAAGGTCCTATCCTCCGAAAATTAATGGCAATGGAAATACCAACCGGAAGAACTTTTCTGGTTCAAATTACAATGAATCTTCGTGGAGTTCGCAGCAACGGCGATGTTACAACTGTGGCGAGATGGGACATGTTCAGAGGGAATGCCCAAACCAAGGCGAATCACAGGTGTACCAAACGTAGGCCGAGGTGGGAATGCCAACCCCGCCAAACTACCAACACGCGCACCAGAAGGACCACCCAACAGATCCACAAGTGAGGCGCAACCAAGACCAACAAAGCTCTTTACTTTGACTGATGCCGAGACTAGTCTTGATGTGGTGACAGGTATTATTTCAGTCTTTTCTCGAAATGCTAAAGTATTATTTGATCCAGGACCAAATAGATTGTTTGTAAGTCCAAGGATAGCACTTAGCGCGGATCATCCTCTATCTCCCTTGACTCCTCCTATTGCGGTTCTAACTCCTTTGGGAGGATAACTGATTTGTGATCTGGTCTACAACGGCTGTGCTATACGTATGGGATCGAATGTAGTTGAAGTGAATCTAGTTCCATTAGACATCAGGGAGCTGGATGTGATTTTAGGCATGGATTGTCTGGAAAAATATCAAGCCCGTGTGGAGTGTTTCACCAAGCGGGTGTGGTTCACTTTTTCTGATGGTACCAAATACTGTTTTGAACACGATAGGCGAGTGGTGCCAACTTGCATGATTTCCTGGCTTAAGGCGAAGCGATTAATCAACAATGGATGTACAACGTACCTTGCGCATGTATAGGATATTTCTAAAGAATTCTTAGATCTGAATTCTGTTCTTGTGGTTTGCGAATTTCCAGAAGTATTTCCCGAAGACATAGCCGAACTATCACCATCAAGGGAAGTGGAATTCAGCATTGAACTAGTGCCAGGTACGAATCCGATTTCCATTCCCTCGTATGGTATGGCTCCTGCGGAAATGAAAGAACTAAAGACGCAATTGGAAGATTTGATGAATCGTGGTTTTATTCGACCTAGTGTGTCACCCTGAGGAGCACCTGTTCTATTCGTGAAAAAGAAAGACGGTTCGCTGCGATTGTGCATTGATTATCGGTAGCTGAACTGTGTGACCGTGAAAAATAAATACCCTTTGCCACGCATCGATGATTTGTTTGACCAACTCGAAGGTGAATCCGTGTTCTCCAAGATCGATCTCAGATCTGGATACCATCAATTGCGAGTTCGTGATGCTGATATTCTGAAGACCGTGTTCAAATCGCGATACGGCCACTACAAATTTCTGGTTATGCCATTCGGCTTGACCAATGCACCAGCTGTGTTTATGGACTTGATGAATCGTGTGTTCCACGAATTCTTGGATAAATTTATGATAGTCTTCATCGACGATATTCTGATTTACTTAATATCGGAAGAGGATCATGCTATGCACTTGCGGATTGTGCTTAAAATCCTGAAGGATCGACGGTTGTTCGCAAAGTACTCAAAATGCGAATTCTAATTATGTGACGTTAGTTTCCTTGGCCATATTGTTTCCACACAAGGTGTGTTTGTTGATCCAAAGAAGATTGCTGTCGTGAATGCTTGGGAACCTCCGCGAAGTGTGTTTGAAGTTTGTAGTTTCCTAGGCTTAGCAGGATACTACCGTCACTTTGTGGAAAATTTTTCAACACTTGCCGGACCATTGACAAAACTGACACGCAAGGGTGAGCCGTTCGTATGGAATGAGAAATGCCAGCAAAGTTTCGACGAACTAAAGAATCGGTTAGTTTCTTCACCTATCCTTACCTTATCTATTTGCGGAAAAGAGTATGTGGTTAACAGCGATGCGTCAAAATCTGGACATGGATGTGTATTGATGAAAGATGGGAAAGTCATTGCCTACGTTTCAAGGCAATTGCGACCGCACGAGAAAAATTACCCTACACATGACCTGGAACTTGCAGCCGTGGTATTTGCCTTAAAAATATGGCGACATTATTTATACGGCGAGACGTGTCGGATCTTCACTGATCACAAAAGCCTGAAGTACCTCCTTACACAAAAAGAATTGAATATGAGACAACAAAGATGGGTGGAGCTGATTAAAGACTATGATTTAATCATCGAATATCATCCTGGAAAGACGAATGTTGTTGCTGATGCCCTGAGCCGAAATTATCATCCTCCTTCCCCATCAGTTTTGGCCTACATGCGCACCTATTACCTACTGATGATGCTGGAATTGAAAACTAATCGTGTTCATCTTGGCACCGATTTCTCTGGTTCGTTGTTGGCACAAATTGAAGTCGCACCTACCTTAATTGAAGAAATCTGGAATCAACAATTAGAGGATCCAAAATTTACTGAAATTCGGAAGCAACTTGCTGATGATGTTGATGCCATAGTTTGTGATTTCAGAATACGATATGACGAAGTACTAGTCTTCAGAAATCGGGTATGTGTTCCACAAAATGTTGATATTCGTAACCTTATTCTATCAGAGGTGCATAGTTTGAAGTTCGCTATTCATCCCGGAAGCACTAAGATGTACCGAGATTTGAAGGGACAGTATTGGTGGCCAAATATGAAACGTCATATTGCTGAATTCGTTGCCCAATGCCTCGTATGTCAACAAGTAAAGATCGTACATCAAAGACCCACTGGTCTACTTCAGTCACTTTTGATTCCAGAATGGAAGTGGGGGCACGTCACAATGGATTTTGTGACCGGTTTGCCTAGATCGCATCGAGGATACAATGCCATTTGGGTGATCGTGGATCGACTGACGAAATCTGCACACTTTCTTCCTATACGTGTAACAGATACTTGGACAAGATTGTTCAGTTGCATGGAGTACCAGTTTCTATAGTTTCGGATCGTGACCCTCGTTTCACTTCACGATTTTGGGAGAAATTCCAAAATGCACTGGGTTCGAGATTTAATTTCAGTACAACATTTTATCCCCAGACCGATGGTCAATCAAAAAGGAAGATTCAGACACTTGAAGACATGCTACGTGCGAGTGTATTGGATCAGCAAACCAGCTAGGATCGAAGCTTACCATTGGCAGAATTTGTTTACAACAATAGTTTTCTTGTAAGCATCGGTATGGCACCCTATGAAGCACTATATGGGAGACGCTGCAGAACCCTATTTGCTGGAATGAAGTAGGCGAGAGACGCCTAGACAATCCGCAATTAATTGACCAAGCAACAGAGTAATTAAGCTTGATTCGACAAAGGTTAAAAGCAGCCCAGGATCGGCAGAAAAGTTACGCCGACAATCGACGAAGGGAGCTCGAATTTGCGGTAGGAGACAAAATGTTTTCGAAAGTTGCCCCACGGAAAGGATTCTTTCGTTTTCAGCAGCGAGGTAAGCTAACACCTCGCTACATTGGTCCATATGACATTGTTGAAAGAATCGGCCTTGTTGCATACGGACTTGAACTACCTCCAAATATGGAAAGAATTCACAACGTATTTCACGTTTCAATGTTAAAAAAGTATATGCGAGATACTGCTCATGTGCTTAAAGAACCGCCAATTGAAGTTGCTGAAGACCTATCCTATCCCATACAGCCAGTTGCCATACTAAACCTGTGAAACCACGTCCTAGTCGTACGTCCAGTCTTCCTTGTTTTAGTGCTCTACGTGTCTGTTTGAATTTTTGACTGAGACAGAAATCGAGACGATAAGAAAATTACCGTTTTACCTCTATCGGACCCGGACTTGTTTCCAGGCCTGTTTATTTCCTTTAAAGCCTTCTATGTACCTTTGTTTTATTTTCGGGCCCGTTTATTACCCTAAGGCCCAGTACGTACCTTTTTAAGCCCATCCGCTTACCCTAGCTGCTGTCTTTTTCTCATATTATTTTTGATCAGCCGCCGTCAATTTTCTTTGTTTGGTGTTCCTTCCTCCGTACAACCCAGTGTTCGCCTATAGCACCTTCTTTTTCCCACTGTTGGATTGTCCGTCAGGTTTGTAGATTGGTGAGGGAACGGTAGGAATTTCTATTCCGTATCTTAATTTTGGTATGTAATTGTTTGTTCTGATAGTAGTTTGATCCAGGTGGATCTAAATCAGGATATTGCGATAAGGGCAAAGGGATTTCCACTAGTTCATTTACACGCCAGGTAGTAGTCTACGCCTCATAAGTTTGATCGGCGAATCCCCTTGTTCCTAAAGCTGTTCTTAAAATTGATGTTTACTACTTGATGCCCTATGCTTTCCTTGCCTTCTGTTTCTTTATGATGCGTTACTCTTTCCCCTGTTGCTGCATTCTTGCCTTCGTGATTCGTGATTCGTGATTTGATTCATGCCTTACATTTTGTGTTCCTTCATTGGTTACTTAGTAAACCATTCCCGTATAGTGTGTTCATTTAATTTCTTGTTTTATCCTGTAGTGCGTGCTTATGTAGTCTTATTGTCTCGTAGCGCATATTAGCACAAGGAATTTACGTCTGAGATAGATGAGAGCTGTTCTTCCTTATTCATTCCACATTTTCCCCTGCTATATGAATCCAGAACTAAGCTCGGAGCGAGAACCCTCTCCCGTTCGTCGAGTGGCTACCGATTTAATAATAGTTCCTAATTTCCTTTCTTTTTCTTTTAAAATTGTCTCTCGTTCCCCATTGAGCTTTCCCCTCCCCCGTCTCTGCTTCGTCTGGTCTGTTCCCTGAGCACCTACTGGGGACGGATAGCCACATCTGTTCATCAGTCAACCTGGGCCATCTTTCCCGTCACTCATGCTAATTTAAGCTAACGGCGATACCAAGCAATCTATAGCGACGCCGTTTCTTTCTTCTTCCTCGGGGCACCACCTGCTGTCCGTCGCTACACGTCTTCCCCTGCTTCACCTGCGATACCCAACTCGCAGCACCGAAGCTCACTCATTCCTTTTTACGTCGAGCATGGTGTCCCTCTCTGCTTCGCTGAATTCCCCCTGTTGCTCTCGTTGACGAGGGCAAGAAGAACACTAGTCCTGCAACCTATAGTGGCGCCGTCTTTTTCCTTCTTCCCCGGGCACCACTGCTGACCCACGTTACTCAAATCGTACCACATTCTTCCGGCTGTCCTTGCATTCAGTTACCTGGCTCCTTCTCCCTGTTGCTTCACTCATTATTTTCTTCCCCACCGGCTGTTCCTACGTTTCCAGGCGTGCTCTGTATCCTTCATCAGCTTCCCGATATGGTGAGCTCGCCATACCAGATTCGTGTAAGGCTGGATCCGTGCTTTCGTTTCTTCATTTGTTTCCCGGGATTGTGCAAAGATCAGATTTTGTGCTCTCTTCCTCTTCCTGTCATGTCGAGCGGGGTCTTCTCCTTCACTTACCTCCTGGTGCTGTGAGCTGTTTCATGCTCTCTGTTCTCCCTTCATTTTCCGACCGTGAGCTTGTCCCCTGCTGGAATCGTTCGACCGTGAGCTTGCCCTCTTCGTGCAAACCGGATGCGTGTCCTCCCTTCTTCCTTTCTCTGGACACCAACTGATTCTTCCGTCTTACCCAGCTCGCATCTCCAACTATCATCTCTTTCTTGTTCGTCGAGAGAGTTGAGCCTTCCGGCTGCCCAGCCGATCTTTCCCCTCCGGTTGCTCCTGCATTTCCGGACTTTCCCAGCCGATTTCCCTTCCTTCCTTCTTCGTTGAGCGCGAGACGTGTCCTCCCTTGCTGCATTGATACTTTTCCTTTCCTTTGTATTTTCCTTCCTCTGCAGCCTTGTACTTGGTCAAATAAGTTAATTAATAAATCAATGGACGTGGGGTATATGCCTTTTAGTATTAATACTCACTTAAGAGTCTCATAAGAATAGTAATAGAGGATTTTCTGGATGTTAGTTATTTGGATTAAATTAATCGTAGGGTGTTTTGTACTCTGACATAATATGAGGATGTTTGGTGTATGTTCACATTTTACGTTCAATTATGAAAGTAGGGTGTTGTACGGCTAAATTAGGCAAGTATATTGATTTATAAACCTATTGTTTTGGTAATACGGATTTTATCAAGTATATTAATAACGTAGTATTTTTGGGACTGTAACGTTTGACAAAAGTACAGTTTTATAAACTGTCTATATGCATTAATTTATGTATCTACAGTGGTTAGACGTTCGCTTGGCCAATGCTAGGTGAGTATACGGAATCCCAGTGTTAGGGGAGAGTTGCTTACCTGTTTGGGAGTCGTATGGGTGTTGTCTTCGTTTCCCTGCCGCGTCTTCGCAGGTTGGTTTGCTTCGTTCGCCTGCCACGTCTTCGCAGGTTGGTTCTTATTGAGTATTGAGACGGGTAAGATGTATGTCGTGTTTTCTCTGTCTAGTCTCGGACAACACTGGCAGTACGGGTTACGTATATATTTAGTATTTTTCCTTAAAATATAAATTTACACTGCCAGTGGGCTCTCGGTTTCCCTTTAGCGGGGGTTACCCGAGGAGTGATTTATTATGTCCATCCAGATGGGTTTTTGATTGACGTTGTTTTCCGTGTTATGTTACAAGTTGTTGAGTTATAACCTATTGGGCTGGAATCATGTTTTATGTTATAAAATCAAATATGCAAAATTTCATATTCTTCAGGTTGCTTCGAATACATTCTTGTTCGTATAGTAATCCGTTTCTTCTCTTCTTGTTTATGCTCTCGTTTCCCTGTAAGGACATATGATGCTATGACTCATACTGAGATTTTATTATCTCACCCGTTGTTGTTTCCCCCTTTCATGAGTAGTTTGTGAACTGTAGATGGCGTTTGGGGTGTGAATGTTTCCTATGACTTGGCTGGACTATCGCACTTGCATGTTTTACACGGTTTTCTTTTTCTGGCATTTCCTATTGACTCGTTTTGATGTTTTGATTTACAGTTTATTTTATACGATTATTACTTTACTGGGTACGGTTTTTGCGATCCTGGCTTTAAGCCCAGTTTGTGATTTTGGGCTTGTGACTGTATGGACCTGTTTTCCGTTTTGAATATTTTGTCCATTCGAATAAAGACTTCCGCTGTGGTATTTTGTTCACTCCGATTTTTATGCCAGATGTCTGTATCTTATTTGATATGCTCCAATTCTAGAAATTTTAAATGCGTCTGTTTTGGGAATTGTGTTTGAAAGTCGTCTAAGCCTTGTGGGATTTGGATTGGTCCACGTATTGGGCTTGTCCGAGTTTCACGGCGGTAAAGGGCTGGTTTTCGGGTTCGAGTCCTTACAAGTCCGATCAGTTCTACAGCTTCGCAGTCGAAACGTGCTTATGGTACGAGTTGTTTGGCGTAATGGCCAAATTGTGGAGCAGTCTTGGGAGACTGAGGAGTCTATGCGTGCAAAATTTCCTTACTTGTTTGATTAGGTACTTATATTAAAAATTTCGAGGACGAAATTCTTATAAGGAGGGGAGGATGTAAGACCCCGAATTTTGAGTCCTACAAGTCCAAAAACCAGTGTAGGTGAAAAGACAATTTTGCCCCTGAAGGAAAGGATGTGTGATGGCCAAAATTGGTAAGATTGTTTAGTAGTTAACTTTGTTTTAAATTCCCTTTGATTTAAGTTTTTATAGATAGATAATTGCCTTAGAGATTGTCCTTATAGAGGGATAATTGCCTTAGAGATTAAAGACCCTAAAAATAGGAAAGATAATTTAGAGTTTAATTATCTGGTAGATTATCTTATTATGATAAACTGATTTAAAATAGTAATCATAATTCTACACTCATTCATTATAAATAGGAAGCCAACCCCACAAAAATCATTCATAGAAAACTTACAAATTCGTATGAGGCTAAAACCCTATACCTCTTTATAGCCGCCATAATTTGTAGAAACTTCAAAACCAGCATAACTCACTCATCGTTCATCAAATCTCTGCGAATAATAACTTGTTGGAAAGCTCTGTTCATCGTCTTTCCAACCATCAATGAGTTTTTTTCAGAAGGTTAGTATTTTTTTCTCAAAGGTCAAGTTGAAATTCGGCGGGACTGCCAAATCTTCTTGAAATTCAAAATAGCATAACTCTTTTGTTGTTTGTGATATCTTTACGAATAAGAGCTTGTTGTAAACCTCTCTTCATTCTCTTTCCAACAATCTTTTGTGTTTTGTCAGGAGATTAGTATTTCTTTGTCTAAGGTTAATTTGAAAATCGGCGGCGGAATTAGGTTTTCGCCAATCTTCTTGAACTTCAAAATAGCATAACTTTCTAATCGTTTATCAGATTCTTACAAATAATAGCTCGTTGGAAAGCTCTTTTCATCCATTTTCTAATCAAAGCTTGGATGTAAATATTTCATTCTTCAAGGTTAAGACGAAATCGTCCTATGCCCTACTTTTAGCAAGAAGATTTGTATATTTAATTGGAATGGTAAATTCAGGTTGAATTTTGTTAAGTTCCTCGCTATCACATCACACATCCAAGGGGGAGGCACCTGCAATATCTGATCACTGGTTTTCTGATAGGTTTGGTGAGTGGAATTGGTAAGGAAATAGGGTATTCAATTGACTATTGAATATGCCTGCTTAGTTTGCTTTTGTCTTTGCCTGGTGATAATTTAGGTGGTTCGGATTTACTTAATAAAGGAAAAGGAGTAGTTTATTGTTCAGAGACAAGAGAGGTAGGATCTACGCCTCATCGGTTTCTCCAGAGACAATTCTTTTTTCTTGATGTTTTTGTTACCTGTCTTTGTTGTATTGCTTGCGATTGGATTATAGGGTAAGAGTATAAAATTCGGAATGAGATATGAATCTCCTAGGCTATATTGAACCCCTCAGGTGGACAACATATGTGGAAAGGGATGGCTTTTCTTCTTCATTGCCGAGGGAAATTTGATGTGTTTCACCTGCCTGTGTACTTCTGAGTTTTTGGAAGTGTTTGCAGTCCTCCCTCAGCCATAGATTCGACCCTAACCTCTTATGATTGATTTTTGAATTGCGTGATCCCCTTTAGTTGTTTAGGAATGATCTTATGTGAATTGGTAGATTTGTGTTTAGGGATTCTGTAGATCTTATGACGCTGTGACCCTACTGAGATTCTTGTAATCTCAAACCGTTGTTTTTACCATTTTTTAGGCTTAGGTACATTCACTGTTCGTGGTACCAGGGTGTGAGATCAAGGCTGTACACGGTGGGGTGATATCGCATCACATTTGCATACTTGTTACTTGCGCATATAACATGAATGATTGAGCAACTTTCTGGTTTATTTTAAGTACTCTTCTTTACTTGCTATTTCCAAACCTTGATGAAGAATTTTTTGCTGGTTATGTGGATCCCTATGGGACTTGTGTGTTATGAACCCAAAGATTTAATTTAAGAATTCCGCTGATGTTTTATTTTTTCCATATGATACCAGAACATGTGTCCAATATCATGCTCCAATTGTTGATAAGCAATAAGATTAACAAGCTTAAAATCAGTAGTTTGTGATTAGCCTAGTAAGATTCAAATTGGTCTTCGGTGTCATTTGGGCTTATTTGGGTTTCACTGCGGTAATGACCTTAATCGAAGCAGTTATTAATAGTTAGGAATTGGGGTCGTTACATATTATCCAAAGTATTAGAAAATTTTTCCCTTTTAATTAGAATAACTTTTTTAATAGAACTATTCTTTAATCATATCTTATCCTTCCAAGCTTAAAAGTAGGGAATTATCTCTTAATTAAACCTCTTTAAGACCCTATAAATTAACATTGTAAGGACTCCAAATCCTAACCTACTATTAATTGCTCCTATTAGGACTTTTACCATTGTGAAACCCAAAAAATCCCAAACCGGGACGTATTTGAATCCCACAAGGCTTATCGATCTAGTTTCGATTTTAGCATGTTAATTCTTTTAAGATTTTATAGTTTGGGGCATGATATTGGACAAATATTCTGGTATCATACAGAGTGAATAAAACATCAGTAGAAGTCTTTAAATTTAATCAATGAATCCATAAATGTGAGTCCTCAACCCTTCCTAGTTTAGATGTTCAGGAAGTCCAAGAGCCAATGTAGGTGAAAAAACGATTTTGCCCCTGAAGAAAAGGATGTGTGATGGCCGAAATTGGTAAGATTCTTTAGTAGTTAATTTTTTTTTAAATTCCTTTAGATCTAAGTCTTTATAGATGGGTAATTGCCTTAGAAATTATCCTTATAGATAGGAAGTTGCCTTAGAGATTAAAGTCCCTAAAAATAGGGGAAGATAATTAAAGAGTTTAGAGTTTAGTAAATTATCCTATTTAGATAAAGTGATTAAAGTAGTAATCATAATTCTATACCCATTCATTATAAATAGGATGCCAACCTCACAAAGAATTATTCATAGAAAACCTACAAATTTCGTATAGGCTTAAAACCCTATACCTCCCTATAGCCACCATAATTTGCAAAAATGTCAAACCAACATAACTCACTCATAGTTCGTTGGATCTCTGCGAGTAATAGCTTGTTGGAAAGCTCTCTTCATCCTCTTTCCAATTATCATTTTTTTTCCGTCAGGAGGTTAGTATTTCTTTGTCTAAAGTTACTTTGAAAATCGGCGGCGGGATTAGGTTTTCGCCAAATCTTCTTAAACTTCAAAGTGGCATAACTTTCTGGTCGTTTATCAAAATCTTACAAATAATAGCTTGATGGAAAGGTCTTTTCGTCTTCTTTCCAACAAAATATAAATCACAGCTTTCATGTAAATATTTCGTTGTAGGTCGAGACGAAATCGTCTTATGCGCTACTTTTAGCGACAGGTTTTGCATAGTTAATTGGAATGGTAAATTCAGGTTGATTCTTGTTAAGTTTCAGGCTATCACATCACACATCCAAGGGGGAGGCTCCTGAAACATCTGATCACTGGTTTTCTGATAGGTTTGGTGAGTGGTATTGGTAAGGAAATAAAGTATTCAATTGATTATTGAATATGCTTGCTTAGTTTGTTCTTGTCTTTGCCTGGTGATATTATAGGTGGTTCGGATTTACTTAATAAAGGCAAAGGATCAGCTTATTGTTCAGAGACAAGAGAGGTAGGATCTATGCCTCATCGGTTTCTCCAGAAACCCCTGCTCTTATTTGATGTTTTTGTTACCTGCCTTTGTTGTATTGTTTGTGATTGGATTATATGGAGAGAATATGAAATCCGGAATGAGATATGAATCTCCTAGTCTGTATAGAACCCATGAGTTAGGAATTGAGTGCCTGGGATGCTATTGTTATATGAATTGGATGTGTTGATTATTTCCTGACGAGATTGAGAATACCCTGTTATGGTATTGTGCTTTGTACTTGCCTGTGTGTGCTTGTACGTGTTTGTGTGTCAGGATCCTGTTCTTCTGGCCAGGCAGGGTAAGAACTGATGCTCCTAGGGAGAGGAGAGGTTCTTATCGATTTATGGGAGGTGTATGGGTGATTGAACCAGCAAGTGCACGCTGGATATCTGTCCTTGCGGGGCCGGATCCCTGTCTTGCGGGACAGGAAGCCCTTATCTTGCGGGATTTGGGGATGCCCTAGTTGCGGCTAAGGGAAGACTTGTCCATGTGGGGCTAGTCGACTTGTGTGTTAACCATCTACCCTTTGTGTAGTAAGTCTTGGACAACACAGGTGGAAGGGGATGGCCTTTCTTATTCATTGCCGAGGGCAATTCTGATGTGTTTCACCTGCCTGTGTACTTCTGACCTTTCGGAAGTGTTTTTAGTCCTCCCTCAGCCAATGATTTGGCCTTAACCCTTTTTGAATGATTTATGAATTTCGTGAACCCCTTTAGTTGTTTAGGGATGATCTTATGTGAATTGGGAGATTTGTGTTTAGGGATTCTGTAGATCTTATGATGCTGTGACCCTACTGAGATTCTTGTAATCTCAAACCGTTGTTTTTAGCATTTTTCAGGCTTAGGTACATTCATTGTTCGTGGTACCAGTGTGTGAGATTAAGGCTGCATGGCGGGACGATATCGCATCACATTTTAAAACTAGTTACTTGCGTATATAACATATGATTGGGCAACTTTCTGGTTTATTTTAAGCACTCTTCTTTTGCTTGCTATTTCCGAAACTTGTTGGAAGATTTCTTGTTGTTTATTTGGATCCCTATGGGACTTGTGTATTATGAACCCAAAAGATTAATTTAAGACTTCCGCTGATGTTTTTATTTACTCCGTATGTTACCAGAATATGTGTCCAATATCATGCTCCAATTGATTGATAAGCAACAAAATAAACAAGTTTAAAATCGTATCTTATGAGTAGCCTTGTGGAATTCTAATAGGTCTTAGGTGTCGTTCAGTCTTATTTTGGTTTAACGGCGGTAATGACCTTAATCGGAGCAATTAAGAATAGTTAGGAATTGGGGTCGTTACAGAAATGACTATTTTGCCCACAAAGAAATGAATGCGTGATGGCCTAAAATGGTTCCTACCAGATAATTCGTATTTTAATTTTGATATTTTTTATATTAATTATCCTTAATTTTATATCTTATTATCCAATGTATTAGATAAGTCTTCCTTTTAATTAAAATATCTCTTTTAATAGAATTATCCTTTTAAATAGAATTATCCTTTTAATCTTAAAAGTAGGGAATTATCTCTTAGCTAAACCTCCTTAGACACCTATAAAAGAGTGTCCAGCCTATCCCACCTAAACATACCATAACCCACCTAGAAATTTTGAAATTTATTCCCTTTCTCTCAATTTACGATGCTTGCCTAAACCCTAGCCGAAACTCCTTGATCTTCATCTTGGCATAACAATCTTGTGGTTATGTGTGCTTGTGATGATTTCAACCCCTAATATGTGTGTTTTATGCTTGCGGTTTTAATTAGATAACCTAGCTAGTTTTAGGTATTGATTTTTTGGTTATTGGGAGATGTTTGATTGGAAATTTCTAAGACTTATGATGCTATGACCCTATTGAGATTCTTGTAATCTCATCCCTTCTTTTCTTTCCCTTTGCGAGCTTAGGTGTGTGATTTGTTGCTGGTATCAAAGGTGTGAGATCAAAGCTTCATGGCTGGACGAATTTGCACCCCTTTTCTATTGAATTCGCATGCCATGTCTTTGAGCTTATGTGGATTTTAATTCTATCTTTCCAATTCCTCTTTCTCTTTTTATTGCTATGGGACTTGTGTGTTATGTTCCCACTTGTTTTGAGTATTAATATAAGTCTTTCACTCCGTATAATCTAGAAACTCATTAATGTATGAATATGCTTCAACCTTTAAACAGCATATAAATCAACCAATAAAATTGATAATTAGGTGACTTGAGCCTTGTGGGATTCAAATAGGACCTTGCGTGTGAGATCCCGAATTTTGAGTCCTAGAAGTTCAGAAGCTAGTGTAGGTGAAAAGACCATTTTTGCCCTGAAGAAAAGGATGTGTGATGACAGAAATTGGTGAGGAATGTTTTGGAATTATTTCTTGTACTAATTCCTTTTAATTTGGTTCTTAATTTGTTGATAATCACATTAGGAATTAAAATCTCTAAAATTAAAAGGGGATAGTTACAAAATTAAAATCTGGTAGTTAACTTACTTTAATAAAGCCTTTAAGGTAGTAATCTTAATTCCACACCCATCCATTATAAATAGGAAGCCAACCCCACAAAAACCATTCGTAGAAAACACACAAAACTCGTATAGCCTTTACATCTTCCTATATCTGTCAAAATTCGTTGAAACTTTAAACCAGTATAACTCTCTCATCATTTGTTGGATTCCTGAAATTAATAGCATGTTGGAAATCTCTCTTCATCCTCTTTCCAACTATCATTGATTTTTTTTTCAGGAGGTTAGTATTTCTTTCTTGTAAGATAAGTCGAAACTCGGCGGAACTGCAAAAATTTTCTTGAAATTTAATGTAGCACAACTCTTTCATCGTTTGTCAGATTCCTGCAAATAATAGCTTAATGGAAAGCTTTCTTCATCTTCTTCCCAACCATATTTTTTTGGTTGTTTGAACGTTCGTATTTCTTTGTCAAAAGATAAGTTGAAAATTGGCGGCAAAACTAGGTTTTAAGATTTGTATAATTCTGCCTTTGATTGATCTTTGATGTTGTTGCCCTTATTCATATGATTGTTTAGAATCCATTAATAGTGAACAATCATGAATTCATCCTTTGAATATTTTCCATACATGAAATCAGTATGCCCTACCTTTGCCCTACTACCTTATCGTTGCCTATCTTGTTCAATTGATTAACCTATTGGATTATAATCTTGTTTCTTTTGATTATACATGTTATAAATCTTTAATCTTTCCTTTTTAACATGAGATCACAACTCTTATAACTTGTTAACATGAAATCGCAACTAGCCCTATTGCCCTATTCTTAGTGCCGACAATTGTATGATAATTAGGGATGATAATTCCGGTTGTTTCTTGTTATGTTCTTGGCTATCACATCACACATCCAAGGAGGAGGTACCTGCGACATCTGATCACTGGTTTCTGATAGGTTTGGTGAGTGGAACTGGTAAGGAAATAGGGTATTTAATTGGATATTGGATATGCCTACTTAGTTTTGTTTTGGCTTTACCTTGTGATGCTATAGGTAGTGAAGAATTATTGAATAAAAACAAGGGAATAGCTTCTTGTTCAGAGAAAAGAGAGGCAGGATCTCTGCCTCATCGGTTTCTCTAGAGATCTCGTTGTTTGATGAATTGATTTCTGTACCTATGATTGTGAAACTGTATGCACATTCATATTAAATAATGCATGCTTGAGTTGCGGATTGAATTGAGGAATTTCTAGGCTATACCGAATCCCTTAAGATAGATTAGGAGTGCCTAGTTTGTATGTGTGATGTGTATTGAACATGCTGAATGTGATTTGACAGAATTGAGAATACCCTATTGTTGTTTTGTGCTTTGTGATTGCTTGTGTGTGCTTGTACGTGTTTGTGTGTCAGGATCCTTTTCTGGTGGCCATTCGGGGTCAGCGCTGATTCTCCTAGTGAGAGGGGACGTTCTTACTAGTATGGGAGTCGTATGGGTGGCAAATCCTAGTAAGAACTCGCTGGATATCTAGTCTTTGTGTGGCCAGAAGCCCTGTCCTTATGTGGCTGGAACCTCTTATCCTTGTGTGGTTTGGGATGCCCTTGTCCTTGAGTGGCTTGGGATGTTTTGTCCTTGTGTGGCAAGATGAATAGGCTTGCTGATTAGCTTGTTTGTTAACCAATTACCTTTCATGCAATAAGCCTTGGACAACACAGGTGGAAGGGGATGGCCTTTTCTCTTCATTTCTGAGAACAATCTGATGAGTTCTGCCTGCCTGTGTACTTTTAATACTTTTCGGAAGTGTTTGTAGTGCCCCTCAGCCTTAGATTTGGCCCTACCCTTTTTTATTGAATCTTTGAATTGCATGAATCCCTTTAGTTGCGTAGGAATGATTAGATGTTGTTCGGGAGATTTGTGTTTATAGTTTCTGCAGATCTTATGATATTGTGACCCTACTGAGATTCTTGTAATCTCATTCAGTTTTTCCCACCATTTTTTTTAGGCTTAGGTATATTCATGGCCCGTGGTACCAGTGTGTGAGATTAACGTTGTATGGCGGGGCGATATTGCATCACTTTTGCATACCTGTTCCTTGATTACTTGCGCATATAACTTAAATAAAAATTGAACTACTTTCTGGTTTATTTTAAAATTCCTTCTTTGCTTGTTATTTTTGACTATGTTGGAGGAATACTTGCTGGTTATTTGGATTCTTATTGGACTTGTGTGTTATAAATCCAGTGATTTAATTTAAAGACTTCCACTGATGTTTTTACTCACTCCGTATGATACCAGAATGATTGTCCAATATCATGCTCCAACTGTTGTTAAACATGTAGAATGAACATGTTAAAGGTTGAAAACTTAGTGAGTAAGCCTGGTGGGATTCAGATAGGTCCTAGGTGTTATTGGGCTTGTTTGGGTTTCACGGCGGTAATGACCTTAATCGGAGAAAATATTAATAGGTAGGAATTGGAGTCATTACAGGTTTGGTAGTGGAGCATGGTTTAGGGAAAATAATTTGTTATATGCTAACTTATTTGTTGATTTTGGTGTTTGTAGATAAGAATATGCGCACACACTCACTCACTCACTTAGGGGCTAGTATCGAAAGTGAACTAATGCTAAAATGGGATTGATTAGTAAGTTTTAAATGATGAGGATGATAATCTGATATTATGTTTGTTCGTGTATGTTCTTATGCCTGGCATGCCATGATATGTTTCGGCGAGTGTTTGTTGTATTTCTTATCTTTGCTGAGAATGTGTACGTTGATTTATGGATGCTCCCGAGTGTCCCTATTTAACTTCTGTATTGCTGAATGTATATATATGTGAATCCATGCTTGCTTGATGTTTGATGATGATTTCCGAGAGTATGTATGAGTGTTGATGTAATTGCCGAGAATACCTTTGCCTATGTGCATGTGATTTCCGAAAATTTGTATGTTGCTTTCCATCAAATGCGTATCTTCCGGTGCACGCCTCTCCATTAGGTACCACTTCTTTTCCTAGTACCATATTTAGTTATGTGTAAGTAACAATCATATGCTTAAATAGTATGGCAAGGTTGAACGCTACGAAGGATCGACGGGGTAGGTATGAGATTCAGGCCGAACAGAAACCAGCAAAGCAAGAGGAGCCGAATGCACAAACAGGGCAGGGAGGGCAAGCTGAGCCGAAAATCAACCTGAGCCACCAGCTGCACTAGTCATTGATCCTGTGATGGCACAAATATTAAACATATTACAAGGAATTGCTGCAAATCAGCAGCGTATAGAGGTGTAATTTCAGAATGCTCCTGCACCTGCACCAGTGGAAGAACCTATTCCTCCACTTGAACCTATACAGCCGGCACATCCTAAGGAAGCCGAGAGACTTCCCATTGTGATTACAAAATTGTTGAAGGAAGCTTGACAATTAGGATGTAAAGATTTCAATGGTTCAGCCAGAGCTGCTGCTAGTCGTGAGTGGACAGACACCTTATGCCGAGTATCCTTGTTCTTATGTATCTCGAATGATGACAAAGTTTCCATCGCCACTTTCCTACTCGAGGGAGAAGCCCTCGCATGGTGGACGTCTGTTAGCTTGCGAATCGGCGATCGTTTGCCAACTTGGGAGGAATTTTGGTATGAATTAGACGAAAGATTTTATACGAGGTTCCATAAAAGCAAGCAGTGACAAGCTTTTTACAAACTTGAACAAGGCACCCGTTCGGTGCTGGAATATGAGAAAGTGTTACGGGAGTTGTCCAGATTTACACCAAAAGAAGATCGTACACCTTACCAAATTGCCAGACAATTTCAGGATGCATGGAGTACCGAACTCAAAACCATCGTAGGTACGACACCGGTGCAGAATTTACAAGAACGAATCATTGCCGCAACTATAGCCGAAAAGACCGTGCAAACCAAGAAGCCATCCGTAGCCACTAGTGGCAGATCCTATAGTTGAGATTTGAAGTTCAATCGACGAAAGGGAACCTATCCTTTAATGTGAGACCCCGAATTTTGAGTCTTAAAAGTCCAGAAGCCAGTGCAGGTGAAAAGACAATTTTGCCCTTGAAGAAAAGGTTGTGTGATGGCCGAAATTGGTAAGATTGTTTAGTAGTTAATTCTGTTTTAAATTCACTTTAATCTAAGTCCTTATAGATAGATAATTGTCTTTCCAACCATCTTTGGGTTTTCGTTAGGAGGTTAGTATTTTTTTCTCTAAGGTTATTTTGAAATTCGGCGGCACTGCCAAATCTTTTTGAAATTCAAAATAGCATAACTCTTTCATCGTTTGTTATATCTCTACAAAAAATAGCTTGTTGGAAAGCTCTCTTCATTCTCTTTCCAAAAATCTTTGGTTTTTCATCAAAAGGTTCATATTTCTTTCTCTAGAGTTAAGTTGAAAATTGGTGGGGGAATTAGGTTTTCGCCAAATTTTCTTGAACTTCAAAATAGCATAACTCTCTCATCGTTTGTCAGATCCCTACAAATAATAGCTTGATGGAAATATATTTTCATCCTTTCTCTAACCATATATTTTTTGTTGTTTGGACGTAATATTTCCTTGTCTAAGGTTAAGTCGAAAATCGGCGACGGAATTAGGTCTTTTTCTCTTAGTTTTCATGTTTGGTTGATTTCTGTTGTCGTTTCGTGTGTTCTTATGATTGCTTAGCATCTATTCATGATGTATGATCATGAATAGATTTTTTTAAAACTTCTTTATGCTTAAAGTTGAAATTGTCCTATGCCCTACTCTTAGCGATGAAATTTGCATAGTTAATTGGAATGGTAATTCAGGTTGAATCTTGTTAAGTTTCTGGCTATCACATCACAAATCTAAGGGGGAGGCACCTGCAGCATCTAATCACTGGTTTCTGATAGGTTTGGTGAGTGGTATTGGTAAGTAAATAGGGTATTCAATTGGCTATTGAATATACATGCTTAGTTTGTTTTCGTCTTTGCCTGGTGATATTATAGGTGGTTAGGATTTACCTAATAAAGGCAAAGGAGTAGCTTCTTGTTCAGAGACAAGAGAGGTAGGATCTGCGCCTCATCTGTTTCTCCAGAGACTCTCGTTATTTTCTTGATGTTTTTGTTACCTCCCTTGTTGTATTGCATGCAATTGGATTATACGTTGAGAGTATGAAATTCGGAATGAGATATGGATCTCATAGACTATATCAAACCCCTGAGTTAGGTACATAGTGTCTGGGTTGCATATGTTATGTGAATTGAATATGCTGATTATGTTCTGACATGATTGAGGATACCTTATTTTGGTAAAATACTTTGTACTTTCCTGTGTGTGCTTGTACATGTTTGTGTGTCAGGATCTTTTTCCGGTGGCCATTCGGCGAAAGCATTGATTCTCCTACGGAGAGGAGAGGTTCTTACTGGTATGGGAGTTCTATGGGCGGCAAACCCCAGCATGCACGCGTTGTATATCTGTCTTTGCGAGGCTGGAACCCTGACCTTGCGAGGTAGGAAGCCCTTATCCTTATGAGGTTTGGGATGTCCTAGTCCGTACATGGCTAGGGAAGACTTGTCCGTGTCTGGCAAAACGACTTGTCCTTGTGAGGCAAGATGAATAGGCTTATTGATTAGTTTATGTGTTAACCATCTACCTTTTGTGCAGTAAGCCTTGGACAACACAGGTGGAAGGGGATGGCCTTTCTTCTTCATTGTCGAGAGTAATCTGATGAGTTCTACCTGCCTGTGTACTTCTGATTTTTTGGAAATGTTTGTTGTCCTCCCTCAACCACAGATTCGGCCCTAACCTCTTTTTAATTGATTCTTGAATTGCATGATCCCCTTTAATTGTTTAGGAATGATCTAATGTGAATTAGGAGATTTGTGTTTAGCGTTTCTGCAGATCTTATGATGCTGTGACCCTAATGAGATTCTTGTAATCTCATATTGTTGTTTTTACCATTTTTCAGGCTTAGGTACATCCACTGTCCGTGGTACCAGTGTGCGAGATCAAGGCTGTATGGCGGGGTGATATCGCATCACATTTGCATACTTGATCCTTGTTTACTTGGGCATATAACATGAATGATTGGCTACTTTCTGGTTTATTTTCAGATCCCTCCTTTGCTTGCTATTTTCGAAATATGTTGGAGGATTTCTTGCTGATTGTTTGGATCCCTAAGGAACTTGTGTGTTATGAACCCAATGATTTAATCTAAAGACTTCCGCTGATGTTTTATTTACTCTGTATGTTACAAGAATGTATGTCCAATATCATGCTCCAATTGTTGTTAAACATTAAAATAAACATGCTAAAATTCGGAAGTTAATGATAAGCCTGGTGAGATTCAGATAGGTCTTAGGAGTCATTTAGGCTTATTTGGGTTTCACGGTGGTGATGACCTTAATCGGAGCAAGTAGACATAGTTAGGAACTGGGGTCGTCACAGGTTTGGTAGCGGAGCATGGTTTAGGGAATATAATTTGTTATATGCTAACTTATTTGTTGATTTTGGTGTTTGTAGGTAAGGACATGCGCACACACTGATTCACTTAGGGGCTAATACCGAAAGTAAGCTAGTGCTAAAAAGAGGTTGATTTGTATGATTTAAGTGATGAGATTGATAATCTGATTTGCTGTGTGTTTATGAATATTCTTATGCCTGGTATGCCATGATATGTTTCAGTGAGTATTTACTGTGTTTCTTATCATTGCTGAGAATGTGTGTGTTTGATTTATGCATTCTGCCAAGTGTCGTTATTTAACTCCTGTATTGCTGAATGTATATGTATGTGATTGCTGGTATGTATTGCCGAATATGGATGTTGTGTGAATCCATTTTTGTTTTAAGTTTGATGATGATTTCCGAGAGTATATATGAGTGTTGATGTAATTGCTGAGAATACCTTTCCATGTGTGCATGTGATTTCCAAAAATTTGTATATTGCTTTCCAGCATATGCGTATCGTCCGGTGCACGCCTATCCACCAGGTACCACTTCTTTTGCTAGTATCTTATTTGGTTGTGTGATGAGTAACAATAGTCTGCTTGTATAGTATGGCAAGGCCGAGTGTACAAAGGGATTGACGGGTTAGGTATGGGGTTCAGGCTGAATAGCAATCCATAGGGCAGAATGAACCTGATGCACAAATTGTGCAGGGAGAGCAACTGATTTGGGATCTAGTCTACATCGACTGTGTTGTATGTAAGGGACTGAATGTATTGGAAACGAATATGATTCTATTAGACATTTGAGAGCTGGATGTGATTTTAGGCATGGACTGTCTGACGAAATATCAAGCCCGTATGGAGTGTTTCACCAAACGTGTGTGGTTCACTTTTCCTGATGGTGCCGAATACTGTTTTGAAGGTGATAGGCTAGTTGTTCCAACTTGCATGATTTCCTGGCTTAAGATGAAATGATTAATCAACAAAAGATGTACAGCGTACCTTGCGCACGTACATGATATTTCTAAAGAATCCTTGAATCTGGATTATGTTCTAGTGGTTCGCGAATTTCCAAAATTATTTCCAGAAGACATAGCCGATCTACCACCAGCAAGGGAAGTGGAATTTGGTATGAGCTTGTGCCTGGTACGAATCTGATTTCCATTCCTCCGTATCGTATGGCTCCTGCGGAAATGAAGGAACTAAAAATGCAATTGCAAGATTTGCTGGATCGTGGTTTTATCCGACCTAGTGTGTTACCTTGGGGAGAACCTGTTCTGTTCGTGAAAAAGAAGGACAGTTCGTTGCGATTATGCATCGATTATCAGCAGCTGAATCGTGTGACTATGAAAAAAAATTACCCTTTGCCACGCATCGACGATTTGTTCGACCAACTCTAGGGTGCTGCAGTATTCTCAAAGATCGATCTCAGATCTAGATACCATCAATTGAGAATTCGTGGTACTGATATTCCGAAGATCGCGTTCAGATCGCGATACGGCCACTACGAATTTCTGGTTATGCCATTCGGCTTGACCAATGCACCAGCTGTGCTTATGGGCTTGATGAATCACGTGTTCCGCAAATTCTTGCATAAATTTGTGATAATCTTCATTGACGACATTCTGATTTACTCAATATCGGAAGAGGATCATGCTATGCAGTTGCGGATTGTGCTTAAAATTTTGAAGCATCAATGGTTGTTCGCAAAGTACTCAAAATGCGAATTCTGGTTACGCGACGTTAGTTTCCTTGGCCATATTGTTTCCGCACAAGGTGTGTTAGTTGATTCAAAAAAGATTGAAGCCGTGATTGCTTGGGAACCTCCGCGAGTGTGTTCGAAATTCGTAGTTTCCTTGGCTTACCAGGATACTACCGTCGTTTTGTGGAGAATCTTTCATCGCTTGCCGAACCATTGACAGAACTGACATGCAAGGGTGAGCTGTTTGTATGAAACGAGAAATGCCAGTAAAGTTTTGAAGAGCTAAAGAATCGGTTCATTTCTGCACCTATCATTACCCTACCTATTTGCAGAAAGGAGTATGTGGTTTACAACGACGTGTCAAAATCTGGACTTGGATTCGTATTGATGCAAGATGGGAAGGTCATTGCCTACGCATCCCGGCAATTGCGACCGCAAGAGAAAAACTACCCTATGTATGACTTGGAACATGCAGCCATGATATTTCCCTTAAAAATATGGCAACATTACTTATACGGTGAGACGTGCCGAATCTTCACTAACCACAAAAGCCTGAAGTACCTCCTCACGCAAAAAGAATTGAATATGAGACAACGGAGATGGGTGGAGCTGATTAAAGACTATGATCTAATCATCAAATATCATCCTGGAAAGACGAATGTTGTTGCTGATTCCCTGAGCCGAAAGTTTCATCCTCCTTCCCCATGTGTTTTGGCCTACATGCGCACCCATTACCTACCGATGATGTTGGAATTGAAAACTAATCGTGTGCATCTTGGCACTGATTTCTCTTGTTTGTTGTTGGCACAAATCCAAGTCGCACCTACGTTAATTGAAGAAATCACAATCAACAAATAGAGGATCCAAAATTTACTGAAATTCGGAAGCAACTTGCTGATGGTGTTGATGGCATAGTTCGTGATTTCAGAATATGAGATGACAAAGTACTACTCTTCAAAAACCGGGGATGTGTTCCATAAAATGTTGATATTCGTAAGCTTATTCTATCAGAGACGTATAGTTCGAAGTTTGCTATTCATCCTGGAAGCACTAGGATGTACCGAGATTTGAAGGAGCAGTATTGTTGGCCAAACATGAAACGTCATATTGCTGAATTCATTGCCTGATGCCTCCTATGTCAACAAGTAAAGACCGAACATCAAAGACCCGCTGGTCTACTTGAGTCACTTCTGATTCCTGAATGGAAGTGGGAGCACGTCACAATGGATTTTGTGACTGGTTTGCCTAGATCGCAGCAAGGATACAATGCCATTTGGGTGATCGTGGATCTACTGACGAAATCTTCACACTTTCTTCCTATATGTGTGATAGGTACACCAGAAAAATTGGCAGTTCGTTACTTGGACATGATTGTTTGATTACATGGAGTACCAGTTTCTATTGTTTCAGATCGTGACCCTCGTTTCACTTCACGATTTTGGGAGAAATTCCAGAATGCACTGGGTTGAAAATTGAATTTCAATACAGCATTTCATACCCAGAAAGAAGGTCAATCAGAAAGGACAGATGGTCAATCAGCAAACCGGTTGGGATCGATGCCTGCCATTGGCAGAATTTGCTTACAACAATAGTTTTCATGCAAGCATCGGTATGGCACTCTATGAAGCATTATATGGAAGACGTTGCAGAACTCCCATTTTCTGGAATGAAGTAGGCGAGAGACGCCTAGACAATCCGAAATTAATTGACCAAGCAACAGAACAATTAAGCTTGATCCGACAAAGGCTAAAAATAGACCAGGATCGATAGAAAAGCTACGTCAACAATCGGCGAAGGGAGCTAGAATTTGCGGTAGGTGACAAAATATTTTTGAACGTCTCCCCATGGAAAGGAGTCCTTCGTTTTCAGCAACGAGGTAAGCTAGCACCTCGCTACATTGGTTCGTATGACATTGTCGAAAGAATCAGCCCTGTTGCTTACCGACTTGCACTACCTCCAAATATGGAAAGAATTCACAACGTATTTCACATTTCAATGCTAAGAAAATATATACAAGATCCTGCTGATATGCTTAAAGAACCGCCAGTTGAAGTTGCTGAAGACCTATCCTATCCCGTACAGCCAGTTGCTATACTAAATCGGTCAGTTCGACAACTTCGCAATCAAAGCATGCCTATGGTACGAGTTGTTTGGCATAATGGATAAATTGAGGAACAGTCTTTGGAGACTGAGGAATCTATGCATGCAAAATTTCCTTACCTTTTTTATTAGGTATTTATGTTAAAAATTTCAAGGACGAAATTCTTATAAGGAGGGAAGGATGTGAGACCCAAAATTTTGACTCTTAGAAGTCCAGAAGCCAGTGCAGGTGAAAAGACAATTTTATCTCTGAAGGAAAGGATATGTGATGGAAAAAATTGGTATGATTGTTTAGTAGTTAATTCTGTTTTAAATTCCCTTTAATCTACGTCCTTACAGATAGATAATTTCCTTAGAGATTAAAATCCCTAAAAGTAGGGGAAGATAATTAAAGAGTTTAATTATCTGATAAATTATCTTATTTTGATAAAATGATTAAAAGTAGTAATTATAATTCTATACCCACTCATTATAAATAAGAAGCCAACCCCACAAAAATCATTCATAGAAAACATACAAAATTCGTATAAGCCTAAAACCCTATACCTCTCTATAACCGTCAAAATTCACTAAAAATTTAAACCATCATAACTCTCTCATTTTTCATCGGATCCCTAAAAATAATAGCTTGTTGGAAAACTCTCTTCATTATTTTTCAAAAAATATATAGGTTTTTTTCAGAAGATTAGTATTTCTTTCTCTAAGGTTAAGTTGAAATTCGGCGGCACTGCCAAATCTTCTTGAAATTCAGAATAGCATAACTCCTTCATCGTTTGTTATATCTCTAAAAATAATAGCTTGTTTGAAATCTCTCTTCATCCTATTTCTAAAAATATTTTTTTTTTCATCAGAAGGTTAGTATTTCTTTTTCTAAAGTTAAGTTGAAAATCGACAGCGGAATTAGGTTTTCGCCAAATCTTCTTGAATTTCAAAATAGCATAACTCTCTTATTGTTTGTCAAATCCCTACAAATAATAGCTTGTTGGAAATCTTTTTTCATCCTCTTTCCAACAATGTATGTTTTTTTGTTTGGACGTAAATATTTTATTGTCTCAGGTTAAGTTGAAAATCGGCGACGGAAAAAAGGTCTTTTTTTCTTAGTTTTTGTCTTCGGTTGATTTCTGCTGTCGTTTCATGTGTTCTTATGATTTCTTAGCATCTATTCATGATGTATGCTTAAAGTCGAAATTTTTCTATGCCCTACTCTTAGAGATGAAATTTGCTAAGGCGGCAAACCTCAGCATGCGCGCGCTAGATCTCTGTCATTGCGAGGCCGGAACCCTGACCTTGTGAGGCAGGAAGCCCTTATCCTTGTGAGGTTTGGGATGCCCTAGTCTGTGTGTGGCTAGGGAAGAATTGTCTGTGTGTGGCAGGACGACTTGTCCTTGCGAGGCAAGATGAATAGGCTTACTGATTAGTTTATGTGTTAACCATCTACCCTTTGTACAGTAAGCCTTGGACAACACAGGTGGAAGGGGATGGCCTTTCTTCTTCATTGCCGAGAATAATCTGATGAGTTCTACCTGCCTGTGTACTTCTGATCTTTCGGAAGTGTTTGTAGTCCTCCCTCAACCATAGATTCGGCCCTAACCGCTTTTTAATTGGTTCTTTAATTTCGTGATCCCTTTTAGTTGTTTAGGAATGATCTAAAATGAATTGGGAGATTTGTGTTTAAGATTTCTGCAGATCTTATGATGCTGTGACCCTACTGAGATTCTTGTAATCTCATATTGTTTTTTTTACCATTTTTCAGGCTTTGGTACATCCACTGTTCGTGGTACCAGTGTGTGAGATCAAGGCTACACGACGGGGCGATATCGCTTCACATTTGCATACTTGATCCTTGTTGACTTGCGCATATAACATGAATGATTGGGCTACTTTCTGGTTTATTTTCAGATCCCTTCTTTGCTTACTATTTCTGAATATGTTGGAGGATTTCTTGCTGATTGTTTGGATCCCTATGGGACTTGTGTTTTATGAACCCAATGATTTAATGTAAAGACTTCCGCTGATGTTTTATTTACTCCGTATGTTACCAGAATGTGTGTCCAATATCATGCTCCAATTGTTGTTAAACATTAAAATAAACATGCTAAAATTCAGAAGTTAATGATAAGCCTTGTGAGATTCAGATAGGTCTTAAATGTCATTTAGGCTTATTTGGGTTTCACGGCGGTGATGACCTTAATTAAAGAAAATAGTAATAGTTAGGAATTGGGGTTGTCACATCTAAGGTCCTATCCTCTGAAAATTAATGGAAATGGACATACCAACAGGAAGAATTTTTTTGGTTCAAATTCCAATGGATCTCCGTGGAATTCTCAGCAATGTCGATGTTATAACTGTGGTGAGATGGGACATAGTCAGAGGGAATGCTCGAAATCAAGACGAATCATAGGTGTACCAAACGAAGGCCGAGGTGGGAATGCTAACCCCACCAGACCACCAACATGCGTGCCAGGAAGACCACCCAAACGATCCACAAGCGAGGAGCAAACAAAATCAACAAGGCTATTAACCTTAACTGATGTCGAGGTTAGTCCTAATGTGGTGACAGGTTCTATTTCAGTCTTTTCTCAAAATGCTAAAGTATTATTAGATCTCGGAGCAAATAGATCATTTGTAAGTCCAAGGATAACACTTAGCATGGATCGGCCTCTATCTCCCTTGACTCCTCCTATAGTGGTTCTAACTCCATTGGGAGAGCAACTAATTTGTAATCTATTCTATATCTACTATGCGGTACGTATGTGTCCGAATGTACTTTAAGTGGATCTGATTCTATTAGACATCCAAAAGCTGGATGTGATCTTAGGCATAGACTGTCTGGCGAAATATTAAGCCCGTATGGAGTGTTTCACCAAACATGTGTGGTTTATATTTCCTGATGGTGCTGAGTACTGATTTGAAGGTGATAGGCGAGTTGTTCCAAATTGTATGATTTCTTGGCTTGATGCGAAACGATTGATCAACAAAGGATGTACAGTGTACCTCACGTACGTATATGATATTACAAAAGAATCCTTGAATCTGGATTCTATCCCAGTGGTTCGCAAATTTCCAAAAGTATTTTCAGAAGACATAGTCGGTCTACCACCATTAAGGGAAGTGGAATTCGGCATTGAGTTACTGCCTGGTGTGAATCCAATTTCCAATCCTCTGTACCATATGGCTCCTGTGAAAATGAAGGAACTAAAAATGCAATTGGAAGATTTGATGGATCGTGGTTTCATCTGACCAAGTGTGTCACCTTGGGGAGCACCTGTCCTGTTCGTGAAAAAGAAAGACGGTTTGCTGCGATTGTGCATCGACTATCGGCAGCTGAATCATGTGACTGTGGAAAACAAGTACCCTTTACTACACATCGATGATTTGTTCGATCAACTCCAGGGTGCAGCCATATTTTCCAAGATTGATCTCAGATCTGGATACTATCAATTGTGAGTTCGTGATGCTGATATTCCGAAGACCACTACAAATTTCTGGTTATGCCATTCGGTTTGACCAATGCACCAGTTGTGTTTATGGACCTAATGAATCGTGTGTTCCATGAGTTTCTGGATAAATTTGTGGTAGTTTTCATCGACGACATTCTGATATATTCAAAATCGGAAGAGAAGCATACTAAGCATTTGTGGATTGTGCTGAAAGTTTTAAAGGATCGACGGTTGTTGGCAAAATACGCCAAATGCGAACTCTGGTTACGCGAAGTTGGCTTCCTTGGCCATATTGTTTCCGCCCAAGGTGTGACAGTTGATCCAAAGAAGAGTGAAGCCGTAGTTGCTTGGGAACCCCCACAGTTTGTGTTTGAAATTCGTAGTTTCCTTGGCTTAACAGGTTATTACCGTCGCTTTGGGGAAAATTTTTCATTTCTTGCCGGACCATTGACAATACTGACGTGCAAGGGTGAACCATTTGTGTGGAACGAGAAATGCCAGCAAAGTTTTGAAGAACTGAAAAACCAGTTAGTTTCCGCACCTATCCTTACTTTACCTATTTGCAGAAAGGGGTATGTGGTTTATAACGATGCGTCAAAATCCGGACTTAGATGCGTACTGATGCAAGACGGGAAATTCGTTGCATATGCTTACCGACAGTTACGACCGTATGAAAGCAACTATCCTACACATGATTTGGAGCTTGCGGCCGTGGTGTTTGCGTTGAAAATATGGCAACATTACTTATACGGCGAGACATGCCAAATTTTCACCGATCACAAAAGCTTGAAGTACCTACTCACGCAAAAAGAATTGAATATAAGACAACAAAGATGGGTAGAGCTGATCAAAGACTACGATTTGATCATTGAATATCATCTTGAAAGACAAATATTGTTCCTGCTGCGTGAAGCCGAAAGTTTCATCCTCCTTCCCCATTAGTTTTGGCCTCTATGCGCATCCATTACATGCCTATGTTGCTGAATTTGAGGACTAATCATGTGCATCTTGGCAATGATTATTCTGGTTCATTACTGGCACGAATCGAAGTCACACCTACCTTGATTGAGAAAATCTGGAATCAGGAATTAGAGGATACAAAACTAATCGAAATGCGAAAGCAACTTTCTGATGGTGTTGATGCCATAGTTCGTGATTTCAGCATACGAGATGACAAAGTGCTTGTCTTCAGAAACCGGGTATATGTTCCATAAGATATTGATATTCGTAACCTTATTCTATCGGAGGTGCATAATTCGAAGTTCGCTATCCATCCCAGAAGCACTAAGATGTACTGAGATTTGAAAAAGCAGTATTGGTGACTAAACATGAAATGCCACATTGTTGAGTTCGTTGTCAATGCCTCGTATGCCAACAAAGAAAGATTGAACATCAATGACCCGCTGGACTACTTCAGTCGCTTCCAATTCCAGAATGGAAGTGGAAGCATATCACAATGGATTTTGTGGCCGGTTTTCCTAGGTCACAGCGAGGATACGATGCCATTTGGGTGATCGTGGATCAATTGACGAAATCTGCACGCTTCCTTCCTATACGTGTGACGGATACACCTGAGAAATTGGTTGTTCATTACTTAGATGAGATTGTTCGATTGCATGGAATGCCAGTTTCCAATGTTTCAGATCGTGACCCTCGCTTCACCTCACGATTTTGGGAGAAATTCTAAATTTCGCTAGGTTCAAAATTGAATTTTAGTACAGCATTTCATCCTCAGACCGATGGTCAATCAGAAAGGACAATTCAGACACTCAAAGACATGCTACGAGCGAGTGTGTTGGATCAGCAAACCGGTTTTGTGTGAATGTTTGTCTTTTATTTCCAGCATATGCATATCGTCCAGTGCACGCCTCTCCACTAGGTATCCTTTCTTTTCTAGTTTTGGTTTTCATATTGAATAGTTACGTGGTATGTGTGTTTTGTTTAGTATGGCTTGGTCCACTGGGAAGTGGAGTGGTGCAATGAAAGAATGGTAGGTCCATAACCTACAGTTATTGTGCAGAAATTTTGAGGACAAAATTTTTATAATGAGGGGAAGATGTGACACCCCGTCCCTTCCTAGTTTAGATGTCCAGGAAGTCCAAAAGCCGATGCAGCTGAAATTACTATTTTGCTCTTGAAGAAATGAATGCGTAATGATCTAAAATGGTTGCTGCCAGATATTTTCTATTTTACTTCTGGTATTTTTATATTAATTATCCTTAGTTTTATCCCTTATTGTCCAATGTATTAGATAATTCTTCCTTTTAAATAGAATATATCTTCTAATAGAATTATCCTTTTAAATAGAATTATCCTTCCAATAGAATTACTTTTTAATTATCCTTTTAAGCTTAAAAGTAGGAAATTATTTCTTAACTAATCCTTCTTAGACACCTATAAAGGAGTGGTCAGCCTATCCCACCTAAACATACCATAACTCACCTAGAAATTTTGAAATTTATCCTCTTCCTCTCAATTTACGATTTTTGCCTAAACCCTAACCGAAACTCCTTGATCTTCATCTTCACATAACTCTCTCATATTTTATCGGATTTTAGAAAATAATACTTTATTGGAAAGACCTTTTTGTCCTCTTTCTATCCATTGTTGGATTTTAATCTGGAAGTTAGTTTTCCTTTGTCAAAAGTTATGTCGTAATTCGGCGGAATTAACAAAATCTGCTTGAACTTCAAAATAGCATAATTTTTTCATCATTTGTAGGATTCTTGGAAATAATAAATTTTTGGAAAGCTCTTTCTATTATCTATCCAAAAATATTGGGTTGTTTGTTTGGAGGTTAGTTTTTCTTTATCATATGATTAACCTATTGGATTATGATCTTGATTCTTTTGATTGTACATGTTATAAACACCTATTCCTTTCTTAATTTCATGAAATCACAACCCCTAACCTCTCTAATGTTGAAATCACAAGTTGCACTATAAACCTGAAGGTGTTGCCAAAATTTGTAAATTGATTTAGGGTGAGTAATCAAATTGATTCTTCCTGAGTTTTTGGCTGTTACATCACGCATTCAGGGGAAAGATATTGCTGCATCTGGATTGCTGGATTTTTGTATGTTAATTGGTAAGGATTCCCAATGCTTTTGGTTTTAATTAAGTAGTCTTGTAGCTTAGTATTGTGTGGTCTTTGTCTTGTAATTGTTTAGGAGATTCTGATCTTGTTGGAAAGGCAAAGGATTGCATCTAATTCAGACATGTGAGAGGTAGGATCTATCCCTCATCGGTTCCTTTGATTACCCTATTGTTTGACTGTTTGAGTTTAATTGAATTCGATTGCCTATCTTGGTTATATGCTTGCAGAATGTGTGATTATGATGATTGGGAATCTTGGAAGTTAATAGAAAAATAGGTTTCCTGATTCAGTTATGACATTAAGAATTGATCTTTGATTTGTATTGTGATTTGATTGAGGATCTTTTGTTGTGATTTGTGTATACGTGTACTATGTGTGTAGGCATGTATGTGCCTTGTTTGTGCTTTGTTTGAAGGATTCTTTTGTCGCTGGCCATGCGAGGTAAGTATTGTTGCTCCTAAGGAGAGGGGAGATATTTATGGAGCAGTGAGGTTTATGGGTAGTTATTCCCAGCAAGAACTCGCTGGATGCCTTGTAGGCCGGTTCAAGTCCTGACGTTAGGAAGCCTTGTAGATCAGTTTAAGTCTAGATATTAAGAAACCTATAGGTCAGTTTGAGTCTGGATGTTAAGATGTCCTTTTTGAGAGTGACAGGATGACTTGTATGTGCTGCTGCAAGAGTGCACCTAGACTAGTTTGAGTATAGATGTCAGAGACAACTAAAAGTCTTGTTGTAATATTAATTGTCTTACTGTTTTACTCTTTTTGCAGCATAGCCTTGAACAACAAGAGAAGATGAGGACAAACCTTGCTTTTGAAAATCACATTATGTATAAGCTGCCTATGTTCTTCTGAAAAAGAAATATTTTCAGTCTTTCCCTTATTTTCTACCAATTTTAGCCTACACTTACATTATGTGTGCTTGTGATGATTTCAACCCCTATTGTATGTGTTTGATGCTTGCGGTTTTATTTAGATATATTAGCTAGTTTTAGGTGTTGATCTTTTGGTTATTGGGAGATATTTGATTCGGAATCTCTAGGACTTATGATGCTTTGATCCTACTGAGATTCTTGTAATCTCATCCCTTCTTTTCTTTCCCTTTGCAGGCTTAGGTGTGTGCTTTGTTGTTGGTACCAAAGGTGTGAGATCAAGGCTCCACGACTGGACAAATTTGCACTCCTTTTTTATTGAATACGCATGCTATATCTTTGAACTTGTGTAGATTTGCATTCTGGCTTTCCAATCCTTCTTTCTCTTTTTGTTGCTTCTGAAATATACATGATACTATTGGTTGATGTTTTGAGATTCCTATGGGACTTGTTTTTTATGTTTCCACTTGTTTTGAGTATTAATGTAGGTCTTCTGCTGATGTTTTCTTTCACTCCGTATAAGCAAGAAATTCATTAATGTATGAATATGCTCCAACCTTTAAATAACATATCAATTAACCAATAAAATTGACAATTAGATGACTTGAGCCTTGTGGGATTCAAATAGGCCCTTGCGAGGGCTTATTTGGGTTTCGAGACGGTAAGGGTCTGAATAGGTTAGGTTTGGATCTCTACAATAACACTCAAGTCCCAAAGAGATGCAAATAACCAGCAAGTGAATCTCCAACATAATTCGGAAATAACAAGCAAAGGAGGAATCTTGAAAAACCAGAAAATAGTCCAATCAATGATCATGTTATATGCACAAGAAACCAAGGAGACAAGTATGCAAAAGTGATGCGATATCGGGTTACTCTCGGCAGTAGGAAAAATAAAAGCTATCCCTTTCCACCTGTGTTGTCCAAGGCTTTGCTGCACAAAGAGTAAAAGGTTAGCACACAAGCTAATCAATAAGCCTATTCATCTTGCCAGCACTTTGGACAAGGCATCTAGCCTGAGACAAGACTAGGCATCCTAACCAACATACAGGATTAGAGAATCTTGCTAGCATACAGGATTAGGGCATCTTGCTAGCACACAGGACAAGGCATCTAGCCAGCACAAAGGACTAGACATCTAGACAACACACAGGACTAGGCATCCAGTGCGCGCAAGCTGGGATTGTAACCCATAAAACTCCCATACTAGTAAGAGCTTCGTCTCTCCCAAGGATCATCAGCTCTTACCTTGAATGGCCACTGGAAAAGGATCCTGACACACAAGCATATACAAGCACACACAGGCAAACACAAAGCATAATACAATAACAAGGTATCCTCAATCATGTCGGAACGCAATCAGCATGTTCAATACACACAACTTATGCAATTTAGGCACACATAACCTATCTAAAGGGTTCGGTATAGCTTAAGTAATCTTATCTCAATCCGTAATTCATGTATATTCCATACAATCAATTCGCATGCAATAATAACAAGGGTGTGCATCGAAAACAACAAACAAACAACAAGGATCTCTGGAGAAACTGATGAGGCATAGATCCTACCTCTCTTTTCTCTGAACAAGAAGCTATTCCTTTGTCTTTGTTCAAGGGATCCGAACCACCTATAACATTATAAGGCAAAGAAAAAATCCAACTAAGCATGCATACTCAATAACCAAGTAAATACCCTATTTTCTTGCTAATTCCACTCACCAAACCTATCAAAAACTAGTGATCAGATGCCGAAAGTGTCTTCCCCTTAGATATGTGATGTGATAGCCAAGAATTTAACAAGATTCAACCTGAGTTATCATCTCAATTAACTATACATATTCGGCACTAAGCACAGGACACAAGACAAATTTCAATTTCATGCGTACAAGGTGTAAAGGTTGTGATTTCATGTTAACAAAGGAGGATTAGGTGTTTATAACTTGTAAAGTAAAAAGAAACAATATCAGAATCCAATAGGTTAATCAATTGATTAAGATAGGCAACAATAAGGTAAGGGTAGGGCATACTGGTTTCATCTATAGAGAAAATTAAAGGATGAATTCATGATTTTACAACATGAATGGATGCTAAACAATCATACGAACAAGAGAAAGAACAAAAGAAATCAACTGAAGGAAGATTCACATAATTTTAAAACCTAATCCCTCCCAATTATGACCTAACTTAAGACAACAAAAACCTAAACTCCAGACAAAAAACAAGATAGTTAGAAAGAGGATGGAAAGAGGTTTCCAACAAGCTATTATTTGCAAGAGTCCGACAAACGATGGAAGAATTATGTTATTTTGAAGTTCATGTAGATTTCAGCAATCCCGCCAAATTACGACCTAACTTTTGACAAAGAAAAACTAACCTTAAGACAAAAAAAATCCAAGATTTTTGGAAAGAGGACAGAAATAGCTTTCCAACAAGCTATTATTTGCAACAATCCGATAAAGAATGAGAGAGTTATGCTTGTTTGAAGTTCAAGTAGATTTCGGCAGCAATAGGGAGGTATAGAGTTTTTATTTGGATGAATTTTGTGTATTTTCTATGTAAGGCTTAAGTGTGGCTGGCTTTCTCTTTATATAAGGTGGTTATGGGATTAATTTCCCTACTAAGGCTATATTAAAGTAATATATTTATTAGAATTAAATTCTGTAATTATCCTTCCTTAATTTTAGGGATTTTATTTTCTAAAGTAATTATTAACCAAAAAAGAACCAAATTAAAAGGAATTAACACCAGAAATAATTACTAGACATTCCTTACCAATTTCGGCCAACACATATCCTTTTCTTCAGGGACAACATGGTCTTTTAACCTGCATTGGTTTCTGGATTTTTAGGACTCAAAGTTTGGGATCTCACAAACATGGTTGGCCACCCTATCTAGCACACCAAAATCCCTCTTCTAAATTCTAGAATTTCCCTCCCCACTCTCCCTCTTTGTGCCGACTTTTCTTCTTCAAAAATCCTATCCAAACTTGCTTGGTTTTCATTATTTCCTTGTGTGTGATAGCTTGTTGGAATCCTCTCTTCATTGTGCATCTTATTATCTTGGTTTCACAAGCACAAAGTTAGTGCTTTCCTTTTAATTTTGTTGCTGTAATTTTCGAGGTTCTCGGCTGAATTTCTTCTGATTCAACCCCTTGTTAGCTTTTGTTTCTGTTCATCTTCATCGTTTGAATATTTGTTAGTTATTGTTGTTTTGTTACGATGAATTCAACCCATGTATCTTCCTTATTGAAGAAATCGACATGTCCTATTCCTAACCCTATGTTCGCCGAAATTTGATCAATTGATTTATCTATTTGTTTTAGATCTTGTTCCTTTTAGTCGTTTGAGTGTCTAGAACCTATTCTTTCCTTATTCACATGAAATTGAAATTTGTCCTATAAACCTTAAGGTGCTGCCAAAATTTGTATATTGAATTAGGATAAATAATCAGGTTGATTATTCCTGAATTTTTGGCCATTACATCACACATTCAAGGGGGAAGATAGTGCTGCATCCTGGTCGCTGGATTTTTGTCGGTTAATTGGTAAGGATTCCTAATGCCTTTGGTTTTTAATTAAGTATCTTGTGGTATTTTCTTTGTGATGATTTAGGAGATTTTGATCTTATTGAGAAGGAAAAGGATTGCTTCTGATTCAGACATGTGAGAGGTAGGATCTATGTATTATCGGTTCCTTTGGTTACCCTATTGTTTGATTGTTTGAATATGAATAAACTTAACTGCCTATTTTGGTTATGTAATTGCAGAATGTGTGATTATGATAAGAGGTAATCTCGGAAGTTAATAGGGCAATAGGTTGCCTAATTTAGTTATGACTTTGAGGATTGATCTTTGATTTAAATTATGATTTGATTAAGGATCCTTTGTTATGATTTGTGTATACGTGTACTCTATGTGTATGCATGTATATGCCTTGTTTGTGCTTTGTTTGAAAGATCCTTTTGTCACTGGCCATATAAGGTAAGTATTGTTGCTCCTAGGGACAGGAGAGATGCTTACCAAACCGAGAGGTTTATGGGTGGTTATTCCCAGCAAGAGCTCGTTGGGTGCCTTGTAGGCCAGTTCAAGTCTGGGCATCAGAATGCCTTGTAGGCTGAATTAAGTTTGGACGTTATGATGCCCTATGGACCAGTTCGAGTATGGATATTTGGATGCTCTATTTTTGTGTGGCAGGATGACTTGTATGCGCAGTTGTAAGAGTGCTCCTAGGCTAGTTAAAATCTGGATATCAGAGACAACTAAAAGGCTTGCTATAATATTGATTGTCAAACCGTTTTACACTTTTTGCAGTATAGCCATGGGCAATATGGGCAGATTGGGACAAACCTTGGTTTGAAAATCAGATTATGTTATAGGCTGCCTATGGGCTTTTAAAAAAGAAATAATTTCAGTCTTTTCCCTTATTTTCTACCAGTTTTAGCCTACCCTTATATTGTGTGTGTTTGTGATGATTTCGGCCCCTATCATGTGTGATTGATGCTTGCGATTTTAATTGGATATCTTAGCTGATTTTAAGTGTTGATTTTATGGTTATTAGGAGATTCTGATTGGAAATCTCTAGGAATTATAATGCTGTGAGCCTATTGAGATTCTTAAAATCTCATCCATTATTTTCTTCCTTTTGCAGGCTTAGGTGTGTGCTTTGTTGCTGGTACCAAAGGTGTATGATCAAGGTTGCACCGCTGGACGATTTTGCACTTTCTTTGTATCACTTTCCAATTGAATGCGCATGCCATGTCTTTGAACTCGTATGGATTTGCATTCTGGCTTTTCAATCCCTCTTTCTCTTTCTTGCTGCTTCTGAAATATACATGATACTATTGGTTGATGTTTTGAGATTCTTATGGGACTTGTGTGTTATGTTTCCACTTATTTTCAATGTTAATATAAGTCATCCACTGATGTTTTCTTTCACTCCTTATAAGAAAAAATTTATTAATGTATAAGCATGCTCCAACCTTTAAATAGGATATAAATTAACCAATAAAATCAATAATTAGGTGACTTGAGCCTCATGGGATTAAAATAGGACCTTGCGAGGGCTTATTTGGGTTTCACGGTCATAAAGGTCCTAATAGGTTGGGTTTGGGTCCTTACACTTTTGAAGAAATTAGGAAACGATTGAGTTTCACGGTGGACTGTCAGCCTAGCGGGCTCAGACGTGTATATGCACATGATGGATCACCACTGCAATGCTGAGTTGGGCTTATAACCACATGGCCTAAAAGATGCATCTTGTTACAAATGATAATATCACACAACACATATAAGCCCAAGACCTACCCCGCTCCTTTCCGATGTGGGATTGGGTAACCTAACACCCCTACGGGCTAGGTCTCTTACAACCTATTCACAGAGAATCTATCTTAGGTGAGTTATACTGTCACAGAGAAAGAATTGTTGTGTCACGACCCGGCCTCCGGACCCTCGGCCCAGCGGGTCCGGATGTGTATGTATGCATGATGGATCATAACTGTAATGCTGAGTTGGAATTCTAACCACATGGCCCAAAAGATGCATCTTGTTGTTACAAATCATCCACTCACACAACACATATAAGCCCAAGACCTCCCTCGCTCCTTTCTGACGTGGGATTGGGTAACCTGACTCCCCTACGGGCTGGGTCTCACAATCTCCCCTCCTTATAGACCACGTCTCCTCACGAGGGGAGCCCAAACATAACTGCCTTAGGCCCAAACTCACGGGCCTAAACGTGAACACACAACACGGCCCAAGCCCACCGGGAAGAGGGAACGATATCGGCTCTGTTACCATTTGTCACGACCCGGCCCCCGGACCCTTGGCCTAGTGGGTCCGGATGTGTATGTGTGCATGATGGATCACAACTGCAATGCTGAGTTGAGCTTCTAACCACATGACCCAAAAGATGCATGTTGTTGTTACAAATGATCCACTCACACAACACATATATGGCCAAGACCTCCCTCGCTCCTTTCCGATGTGGGATTGGGTAACCTAACCCCCCTATGGGCTGGGTCTCACATGTTTGTTGTGGTATATGCCATCGACAAATTCCGGTCTTATCTTATTGGGTCGAAGATGATTGTGTACTCTGACCACACTACTTTCAGACACCTAATGGAGAAGAAAGATGTCAAGCCATGCCTTATCAGATGAGTTCTTTTTCTTTAAGAATTTGATCTAGAGATTAATGATAGGAAAGATGTAGAAAATCAGGTGGCTGATCACTTGTCCAGATTGGAGAATCAGCTAATATCAGAAGCAGTAGAGATTGGGGTTCCCTGATAACAAGGTTTTGGCAGCCAAGAATATTGATCTATGGTATGTTGATATTGCTAGTTACTTGGTATGCAAAACTATCTCTCCTGAATTTTCTAGCTAGTAGAAAAAAAAATTAATTCACAAAACTAAATTCTACTTCTAAGAGGAACCATTTCTTTACTACCAAGACAATGACCATATCATCAGGAGATGTGTCCCAGAGGAATAATTTGGAGACATTCTAAAGTAATGCCATTAATCCCCATATGGTGGTCATTTTGGTGCTGGTAAAACTGTAGCAAAGGTACTTCAACCAAGTTTCTTCTGGCCAACTGTCTTTCGTGATGCCCATCAATTTGTTACTAGATGTAATAAATATCAAAAGACGAAAAATATTGTCAGAAGAAATGAGATGCCATTGAATTATGTGTTGGAAGTGAAATTATTAGATGTTTGGGGGAATGATTTCACGGGACCATTCCCATCTTCTTATGGAAAGAAATATATGTTGTTGGCAGCTGAATATGTTTCCAAATGGGTTGAGACTGAGGCCTATGAAAGAAATGATGCTAGGGTTGTTCTAAGATTTTTAAAGAAGAATATGGGGTTATTGTCATGACCTGGCCCCCGAACCCTCGGCCCAGCGGGCCCGGACGTGTATGTGCGTGTGATGGATCACAACTGCAACCCTCAGTTGGGCTTATAACCACAGGGCCCAAAAGATGCATCTTGTTACAAATGATCCACTCACACAACACATATAACCCCAAGACCTCCCCTGCTCCTTTCCGATGTGGAATTGGGTAACTTAACCCCCCCTGCGGGCTGGGTCTCACAATCTCCCCTCCTTATAGACCTCGTGTCCTCACGAGGGGAGCACAAACATAACTGACTTGGGCCCAAACTTACGAGCCCAAACATGAACACACAACACGGCCCAAACTTACGAGCCCAAACATGAACACACAACACGGCCCAAACCCACCCGGAAGAGGGAACGAGATCGGCTCCGCTACCATTTGTCACGATCCGGCACCTTGACCCTCAACCCAGTGAGCCCGGACTTGTATGTGCGCGTGATGGATCACAACTGCAACGCTCAGTTGGGCTTTTCACAAATGTGATGGATCACACGCACATACACGTCCTGGCCTGCCGGCCGAAGGTCCGGGGACCGGGTCGTGACAGATGGTAGCCGAGCCAATCTCGCTACCTCTTCCGAGTGGGCTTGGGCTGTGTTGTGTTTTATGTTTGGGCCCGTGAGTTTGGGCCCAATTCAGTTACGTTTGGGCTCCCCTCGTGAGGACACGAGGTCTATAAGGAGGGGAGATTGTGAGACCCAGGCCATAGGAGGGTCAGGTTACCCAATCCCACATCGGAAAGGAGCAGTGGTGGTCTTGGGCTTATATGTGTTGTGTGAGTGGATCATTTGTAACAAGATGCATCTTTTAGGCCCTGTGGTTAAAAGCCCAACTGAGGGTTGCAGTTGTGATCCATCACGCAAACATACACGTCCGGCCGCTGGGCCGAGGGTCTGGGGGCCGGGTCCTGACAGTTATACACAAGGTGGCTTTGCCTTATCATCCTCAGAATAATGGCGAAACAGAAGTATCAAATAGATAAATTAAACAGATTTTTTAGAAGACCGTTGGTCCTACGAGGAAAGATTGGGCTCGTCAGCTAGAAGATGTATTATAGGTATACCGGACAGCCTATAAAGCACCATTGGGAATTTACACCTTTCTTATTAGTTTATGGAAAGGCTTGTCATCTTCTTGTAGAACTAGAACACAAGGCTTACTGGGTAATCAAGAAGTTGAACTACGATATGTTGGCAACTAGGAAAAAGAGGATGTTACAGCTGAATGAATCAGAGGAGCTGCACCAGTTGGCCTATGAAAATGCCAAAGTTTACAAAGAAAAAAAGAAGAGATGGCATGACAAACAACTAAAAGGCCAAGAATTAAAAACAGGAATGCAAGTCCTGCTGTTTAACTGCAGACTCAAATTATTTCCAGGAAAGCTAAAATTAAGATTGTCTGAACCTTTTATAGTGGTAGTTGTGTTCTGATACGGTTCGGTGGAAGTGTAGAATCCTAAATTTAGTAACATTTTCAAAGTAAAAAGACCCAGACTAAAGCCTTATTACAGGGGAGAGGTATCTCCAACCTCCACCATCATTTTGAAATCTTGAGATTGAATTGTATAAGGTCAAGCTGGGACCTAAGCTAAGGCATTTAATGGGAGGCAACCTATCATAAAAAAATCAAGAAAAGAAAGAAGAGAAAATAATGAGATGAGAGAAGAAATGCGGGTTTATTGTTAACAAATTTGTTTCTATGCAGGAAATTAAGTTTGAGGACAACCAAGCGTAGGAAAATAAGTCAATGAGGAATTCCCGAGAATACCAACCGGTCCGTATCAAACCAGCGACCGATTAGTGATCAAAAGGGAATTTCATCGAGGAAGAACCGACCGGTCGGTCACTTGTAGAATATGGCCGAACAATCACTGATCGGTCAGTGCCTACCAACTAATCGGTCAGTGGATGAAGAAGCGAAACAAAAACGAAATATAAGTGAGCACCGATTGTTCGGTCGATAAGGATTCCCAATGCCTTTGGTTCTTAATTAAGTATCTTGTAGCTTATGTATTGTGTGGTTTTTTCCTTCTGATGTTTTAGGAGATTCTATCTTATTAGAAAGGTAGAAGATTTGTATTTGGTTTAGACACATGAGAGGTAGGATCTATGCCGGATCTATGCCTCATTAATTCCTTTGGTTACCATATTGTTTGATTGTTTGAATCTGATTGAATTCGACTGCCTATCTTGGTTATATGCTTGCGGAATGTGTGGTTATTATGGTAGGGAATGTTAGAAGTTAATAGGGCAGTAGATTGCCTAACTCGGTTATGACATTGAGGATTGATGTAATATTGATTGTCTAACTGTTTTACCCTTTTTGCAACATAGCCTTTGACATCATGATCATATGGGGACAAACCTTGCTTTTGAAAATCAGATTATGTAATAAGCTGCCTATGTCCTTATGAATGAGAAGTGTTTTTAGTCTTTCCCCTTGTATTCTACCAATTTCTGCCTTATATTGTGTGTGCTTGTGTTGATTTCGGCCTCTATTATGTGTGATTGATACTTTCGGTTGTAATTGGATACTTTAGCTGGTTTTAGGTGTTGAACTTTTGGTTACTGAGAGATGTTTGATTGGGAAGCCCTAAGACTTATGATACTATGACCCTATTGAGATTCTTTTAATCTCATCCCTTCTTTTCTGCCATTTGCAGGCTTAGGTGTGTGCTTTGTTGTTGGTACCAAAGGTGTGAGAGCAAGGCTGCATGGCTAGATGAATTTGCACTTCATTTGCTCCCTTTTCATTTTGAATGCACATGGCATGTCTTTGAACTTGTGTGGATTTGCATTCTGGCTTTCCAATCCCTCTTTCTCTTTCTTGTTGCTTCTGAAATATGCATAATACTATTGGTTGATGATTTGAGATTCTTATGGGACTTGTGTGTTAAATTTTCACTTGTTTTCAATGTTAATATAAGTCTTCTGTTAATGTTTTCTTTCACTCTACATAAGCCAGAAAATCATTAATGTATGAATATGCTCCAACCTTTAAATAACATATGAATAAACCAATAAAATTGAAAATTAGGTGACTTGAGCCTTTTGGGATTTAAATAGGACCTTGCGAGGGCTTATTTGGGTTTCTCGGCAATAAAGGTCCTAACAGTTTAGGGGATCCTTACACAAATGACACAATCTAATTCCTACATCTCATGACTATGAAATCAACAAAGAAGCTAGCCTACTCCTATACAAAATTGTGTTGGGTGTACGGTTCAATATTGGGAGAGTAATTTCTGGAAAAATCTTATCCTGGAAACAAAAGGTGAATAATAGGCTTCCTTTTCCACAAACGATATCATCCTTGTGTTTGGGGGCAGGAATAACGCCACCTGCAGAGCCATCTTTTCCAGTCCTAAAACCTTTGTTGCTATTCACTTATTCATATATTAGAGCAAAGATAAAGGTAATAAAGGCATTGAAATTCATGGGATAGCATTCACGTTTTAAGTACTACGAAAGGGTATATTTGACAGGATGTGTCGTACCTCCATCAAGGGCACCACCACCACCACCACGTCCTGATCGACCAGTTGAGGAAGAGTACTCTCCTCGTATTGCTAATGATTCTCATTTTGTGAGAGTTTGATTCTCGGTAGGGTAGATGTCTTAGAAGTCCGTGAGTCAGAAATTACATCTAGGGACTGGTGTAACAAAAATAACCAGTTTGCCCCTAATGACTGAATGCGTGATGACTCTTAAAGGTTTATTTTCTAATTTTTTTAAAATTTTATTCAGATATTGTAATAATAAAATCTTCCAAAAGTATAATATTAACCTATTGTAAAGTCTCTAGTCATAAGTTTCTATCCAAATATATTGAGAGCTATCACTTAGGATTCTATTGAATGCTAAAAACTGAAATGGTTGCATGTTTATACATTAGTTTATGAATGACAACCATGCCCTATATATCTGGAATGGATATACTCTGTCTTCTTTCTTTCGACCTTTATCTTCTGTCTGGAATATCTTCTTTTTCTTAAAAATTGCGTAATGTCTTGGTAAAGTCGTCTTGTGTTGATAAAACTCTGATTTTATCCTAAAGTTATTCTAATATTATACTAAAATCGGGATGGCAATGATAATAAAGTGGTAAATTAGGAAAATTAACTGCTGGAGTACTGATGTCACAAAATTAAGACTGGAGTCCATGATTGGAACATTAGATAATGACCTAAGGACCACCAAGAAAAGCACTCTCTAAACATCATCATTGTTACCCAATCTCAACAAGAAATACTAATTATCCAAATCTTTCACCTTCAGGGACGTAAAAAATTGCCACATAGATTTAAGCCTGTTGTACTTCAGGCCATAAGTAACCTTTCGACCTAATACCTTAACCACAACCGAACGACGCCATAGTTTGCACAATCGATCCAATTGCCTTGCAGACACAGTAAAATCAATGCCTTTAGGGTTCAGAGTCATGCGAATATCACCCTCTTTCAAAATCCTAGGGTTTACGTCCAGTGTCGTTGCCCCCCACCAAGCCGCATATGATCGGCCATCCGAGCCTGCACCATGTGCAGTCGCTGCCAGGGGACTAGAAATCCCTCAAGCCTTTGCATTCAAAATCCCATCACCCATGTTCATGGCTGTACCGTCTACTCCGTCACTAGAGACCGAGTTGTTGGCACCATCGCCGAAAAGAGGTTCGAAGACCATACTAACATGCTCTCCCCTCGACTTTGAGCCCGACCAATTTTTTCCACTGTCACTGCTTGAATCCCTAGTTGAGAGAATTCAGAAGCTATCTCTTTCCAAGTTTAATCTCGGCTATTGAAGACGTCTAAATTTTTCTATTTATAATCGTAAAGATTCCAATAATATCTAGTAACTTAAATACTCTATCAATATAATAAATTTTTTTATATTCTCAATTCTCATTCAATGTTCAAGAGACGACAATTCTTATTTATTTAGGCCAATTTTTAATGGTATTTTTATCTTTGTAAGAAATTACAATCAACTAGTATTAAAATTTTATGATTTTTAAACATCTAGTTAGAGTTTGACTCAGGACCTGTGGATTCAATTGGAAATCGATCATTGGTCGAACTCATATAACTTTTTTAAAAAATTATATTAAAATAAATTAAAATTAATATTATCGATAAGATTTAAACCTCAAATTTTCTTTAAAGATAAATATATATTTACGAATTCATCTACATACTTAATAAAATTTATATAATCGTATATATTATAATTTATATTTATTTTTTAAATTTCAATAATACAAGTATAGTTACTATAAATTTTTGTTATTTTTAATAAATTTTTTGTTTTAAAACCAGTTTAATTGATTATATCGAAATCCTTTATCCTCAACCTTACCGTGCACAATCCAATTTTCAAAACCTTGCTAAAGAGTGGATGAAGATTGTTCCGATACGATAACAAATTATGGCAAAATCATTTTCCTGATATGTTTTCCGACAAAACGTAATATCTTGCGCTTTAAAAACGTAGAAAAGAACAACACTTAATTACAACCTCATCTTATTTATTGCCATGTTTATAAATTTATTGATTATTCAAACGTATGGAATTCTTATATAAAAAAAAACTTCGTTTCATAACCTTCACGATAGTTATTATATAAACAGAGAATGATCCATGGCAAAAATGAGACTACCTCTGACTCCACCCATACATACTATAATAAATACAAGTAAATTTGCGTGTAGCAATCTTGGCAAGAACAGTATGAAAACCATCTTGATCTTGATGATTCTGCAATCTGTTTTGTTCTTTTCCCAATTAACACCTTCCGAGGCTTACTTTTGGGAGAAACTTAGATGTTTTAGCTATCCTCGCCAAGTAACCATCATTGAGAATCGGTTTCTGACACCCTTGAGAAACCTGCGATTCTATCGAGGCCTGGAAGACGACTTCATATTAGAAGGACTTGCTGGTTATCCAACAATTAAGGAAGAGAGAGTGTTATTCCCAGGACAAACTATAGGGTACGGACACTGTGACTTCCTCAACGATCTTAAAATAACATTGAGGTTTGAAGTTGGCAGGAAAAGTTATGTAGTGAATGTTATCTCCCCAAATTACGATTGCCATGAGAAGGTAGAACCGTGCCGATGGAGGTTGCATGCAGATCATCCTTACCGTTACTTCTTGTCCGAACAAATATTTAGTCAGCAGAGCTATCTAGGGCAGAAGGAATAAGATTATATTATATAAAATATATATGATCAAACTTATGTTATGTTATCTTATATAAGTCTATCTATAAATATATATATGATTATATCTTCTAGTTTTATTGAAATGTAACTTATATGTGTTAAAACAAATCTACATCCTGGAAAATAAAGAGTTAGTAAAATACAAAATGAAATCTATATTCTATGTGTCTTCTTGTTTGACGCCTAAATTAAATTTTTTTTTTTAAGAATGGAGAAATCTATACTAAAAACTGAATCATAACTATCAATAAAAATTGATCTTAACATAATTAAGATTTATGTTAGTAGGGTATCTAATTTAAGAGGTGTTGATCAAAACTAAAATAGGCTCTGAAATGGTATTAATTCTCAAAATGCTGCGGCTCTATCTTTTCTAGCAAAAAACATTCATTTCTAGGATAACTCTTGCAGCCTAGAAGAGGAAAAGCTAGACCAACATTAATCCCACAAGTTTACTTACTGTACATTTGTCTTTGACATAAAAATGATAATATTTCTATAACAAAATATTTACAACTCGTGAGAGCATGGTGTAATGACCTCAATTCCTAACTATTAAAATTTACTCCGATTAAGGTCATTACCGCCATGAAATCCAAACGATCCCAAAGACATCTAGAACCTATCTGAATCCCACCAGGCTTACCCATTAAATTTTTTTTGACTTTTAGCATGATTGTTCTATATGTTTAATAACAAATGGAGCATGACATTGGACAATCATTCTGGTATCATACGAAGTGAATAAAACATCAGCGAAAGTCTTTTTATTCAAAACAAAACATACAAGTCCCATAGGGATCCAAATAACCAGCAAGAAATCCTCCAACATGTTTCAAAATATAACAAGCAAAAGAGGGATCTTGAAAAAAAACCAGAAAAGTAGTCTAATCTATGATCATATTGTATGCGCAAGCAACCAAGGAAATAGGAATGTAAAGGTGATGCAATATCGCCACGCCGTCCTGCCTTGATCTCACACACTGGTACCACGAATAGTGAATGTACCTAAGCATGAAAAATAGTGGAAACAACAGAATGAGATTATAAGAGTCTCAGTAAGGTCACAACATCATAAGATCTACAGAAACCATAAACACAAATCTCCCAAACAACATCAGATCATTCCTAGCAACTAAAGGGAATCACGCAATTCAACAAATTAGTTAAAAAAGATAGGGCCGAATCTAAGGCTAAGGGGGGACTACAAATACTTTTGAAAACTCAAAAGTACACAGGCAGGTAGAACTCATCAGATTGCTCTCGGCAATGAAGACTAAAAGCCATCCCCTTCCACCAGTGTTGTCTAAGGCTTATTGCACAAAAGGTAAATGGTTAACACATAAGCTATTCAGTAAGCCTATTCATTTTGCCACACAAGGACAAGGGCTTCCTGCCACACAAGCATAGAGTTTCTGGCCACACAAGGACCAGTCATCCCAAGCCACACAAGGACAAGGGCTTCATGGCACACAAGGACAGGGCTTCTGGCCACACAAGGACCTGACATCCAGCGAGCTCATGCTGGGGATTGCCACCCATACGACTCCCATACCAGTAAGAACCTCTCCTCTCACAAGGAGCATCAGTGCTTACCCCGAATGACCATCAAAAAAGGATCCTGACACACAACACGTTCCAGCACACACAAGCAAGTACAAAACATAATACCTCCACAAGGTATCCTTAATAAAGTTAGAGCACAATCAACATGTTCATTACACATAACACATGCAAACTAGGAACTCATATCCTATCTTAAGGGATTCGGTATGGCTATAAAATCGCATATTGGTCTGCAATTGAAGCATTCCTACTACAACATATACGCATACAACATTACATGTAAAGGCACCGAAATTAACAAGCAAACAACAAAGATCTTTGAAGAAACTGATGAGGCTTAGATCCTACCTCTATTGTCTCTAAACAATAAGTTATTCACTTTCCTTTATCCAATAATTCTGCACTACCAATAACATCACAAGCCAAAGCCAAAACCAAACTAAATATGCATATCCAATATCCAACTAAATACCCTATTTCCTTACCAATCATACTCACTAAACCTATCAGAAAACAGTGATCAGATGCCGTAGGTACCTCCCTCTTGAATGTGTGATGTGACAGCCAAGAATTTGACAAGAAACAACCTGAATTACCATCCCTAATTATCATACAATTTTTGGCACTAAGAACAGGGCAATAAGGCAGATTGCGATTCTATGTTACCAAGTTGTAGAAGTTGCAATCTCATGTTAACAAGGAAGGATTAAAGGTTTATAGCATGTATAATCAAAAAAAATAAAATCAAAATCCAATAGGTTAATTAATTGATCAAGATAGGCAACAATAGGTCAGTAGGGCAAAGGTAGGGCATACTAATTTCATGTATAGAAAAGATTCAAAGGATGAATTCATCATTGTTCACTATTAATGGATATTAAAAAATCATACGAATAAAGGTAACAACATCAGAGATCAATCAAAGGCAGAATTATAAAAATCTGAAAACCTAATTCAGCCGAATTTTGATTTATCTTTATAGAAAGAAATACTGAAGTTCAGAAAAAAAAACAAAGATGGTTCGAAAGAGAATGAAGATAACTTTCCAACAAACTATTATTTTCAGGAATCCGACAAACGATGAGAGAGTCATGCTTGTTTGAAGTTCAAGAAGATATTGGCAGTTCTGCCAAATTTTGATTTAACTTTAAAGAAATAAATGTTGACCTTCAGACAAAAAAAAAAATGATTAGAAAGAGGATGAATAGACCTTTCCAACAAGCTACTATTTGCAGGAATCCGACAAGCGATGAGAGAATTATGCTTGTTTGAACTTCAAGAAGATTTTCGCAGAAATTGGGAGGTGTAGGACTTTTAGGTCCTATGAATTTTATGTGATTGGGAGGTACTTATGTTAAAAATTTCAAGGAAAAAATTCTAATAAGGAGGGGAGGATGTAAGACCCCGAATTTTGAGTCCTAGAAGTCTAGAAGCCAGTGCAGGTGAAAAGACGATTTTACCCCTGAAGGAAAGGATATGTGATGGCCGAAATTGGTAAGATTGTTTATTAGTTAATTATTTTTTAAATTCCCTTTGATCTAAGTTCTTATAGATGGATAATTGCTTTAGAGATTGTCCTTATAGAGGGATAATTGCCTTAGAGATTAAAAACCCTAAAAATAGGAAAGATAATTTAGAGTTTAATTATCTGGTAGATTATCTTATTATGATAAAGTGATTAAAAATAGTAATCATAATTCTATACCCATTCATTATAAATAGGAAGCCAACCCCACAAAAATCATTCATAGAAAACTTACAAATTCGTATGAGCCTAAAACCCTATACCTCCATGTAGCTGTCACAATTCGTAGAAATTTCAAACCAGCATAACTCACTCATCGTTCATCGGATCTCTGCGAATAATAGCTTATTGGAAAGCTATCTTCATCCTCTTTCCAAAAATATTTAATTTTTTGTGAGGAGGTTAGTATTTTTTTCTCAAAGGTCAAGTTGAAATTTGGCGCACTACCAAATCTTCTTAAAATTCAGAATAGCATAACTCTTTTGTTGTTTGTTATATCTCTGAGAATAATAGCTTTTTGGAAAGCTATCTTCATCCTCTTTCCAACCATCTCTTTTTTGTTTCCAGGAGATGAGTATTTCTTTGTCTAAGGTTAATTTAAAAATCGGCGGCGGAATTAGGTTTTCGTCAAATCTTCGTGAACTTCAAAATAGTATAACTTTCTAATCATTTGTCAGATCCTTACAAATAATAGCTCATTGGAAACCTCTTTTCATCCTATTTCCAAACACATATAAATACAAGCTTGGATATAAATATTTATTTGTTTAAGGTTAAGACGAAATCGTCCTATGCCCTACTTTTAGCGACAAGATTTGCATAGTTAATTGGAATGGTAAATTCAGGTTGAATCTTGTTAAGTTCCTGGCTATCACATCACACATCTAAGGGGGAGGCACCTGCAACGTCTGATCACTAGTTTTCTGATAGGTTTGGTGAGTGGTATTGGTAAGGAAATAGGGTATTCAATTGACTTTTGAATATGCATGGTTAGTTTGTTTTTTTCTTTGCCTGGTGATATTATAAGTGGTTCGGATTTAGTTAGTAAAGGCAAAGGAGTAGCTTCTTGTTCAGAGACAAGAGAGGTAGGATCTACGCCTCATCAGTTTCTCCAGAGACCCTTGCTCTTTTCTTGATGTTTTTGTAACCTACCCTTATTGTATTGCTTACGATTGGATTATAGGCTATATCGAACCCCTGAGTTAGGAATTGAGTGCCTGGGATGCAAATGTTATGAGAATTGGATATGTTGATTGTGTTCTGACATGATTGAGGATACCCTGTTGTGGTATTATACTTTGTACTTGCCTATGTGTGCTTGTACGTGTCTGTGTGTCAGGATCCTGTTCCGGTGGCCATTCGGGGTAAACGCTGATGCTCCTAGAGAGAGGAGAGGTTCTTACTGGTATGGGAGGAAAATCCCAGCAAGAGCTCGCTGGAGGTCTAGTTCTTGTGTGGCCGGAACCCTGTCCTTGTGTGGCAGGAAGCCCTGGTAGGTATGTGACCTGGGATGCCCTAGTAGGTATGTGACTAGGGAAGATTTGTCCATGTGGGACTAGTCGACTTGTCCTTGCGAGGACAAGATGAAAGGTTTACTAATTAGTTTGCGTGTTAACCGTCTACCCTTTGTGCAATAAGTTTTGGACAACACATGTGGAAAGGGATGGCCTTTCTTCTTCATTGCCGAGGAAAATTTGATGTGTTTCACCTGCCTGTGTACTTCTAAGCTTTCGGAAGTGTTTGCAGTTCTCCCTCAGCCATAGATTCGACCCTAACCTTTTTTGTTTGATTCTTGAATTGCGTGATTCCCTTTAGTTGTTTAAGAATGATCTTATGTGAATTGGGAGATTTGTGTTTAGGGATTCTGTAGATCTTATGATGCTGTGACCCTACTGAGATTATTGTAATCTCAAACCGTTGTTTTTACCATTTTTCAGGCTTAGTTACATTCACTGTTCGTGGTACCAGGGTGTGAGATCAAGGCTGCACACGGCGGGGCGATATCACATCACATTTGCATACTTGTTACTTTCGCATATAACATGAATGATTAGGCAACTTTCTAGTTTATTTTAAGCACTCTTCTTTACTTGCTATTTTCGAACCTTGATGAAGAATTTCTTGCTGGTTATGTGAATCCCTATGGGACTTGTGTGTTATGAACCCAAAGATTTAATTTAAGACTTCTGCTGATGTTTTATTTACTCCGTATGATACCAGAACATGTGTCCAATATCATGCTCCAATTGTTGATAAGCAATAAGATTAACAAGCTTAAAATCAGAAATTTATGATTAGCCTGGTGAGATTCAAATTGGTCTTAGGTGTCATTTAGGCTTATTTGGGTTTCACGGAGGTAATGACCTTAATCGGAGCAATTATTAATAGTTAGGAATTGTGGTCGTTACATGTAGGATTTTAAGGTCCTACGAATTTTGTGTGTTTTCTGTATAAAATTTTTTTGTGGCTGACTTCCTATTTATATAAGATGGTTATGGGATTAAAATCCTTATCTTCAATGCTTAATTAAAGTAAGATAATTATCTGAATTAAATTCTGTAATTATCCCCTCTTAAACTTAAGGGTTTTATTTCCTAAGTTAATTATCAACCAATAAAGAATCAATTTAAAAGGAACTAATACCAGAAATAATTACTAGCCATCTATTGCCAATTTCGGCCATCAGACATCCTTTTCTTTAGGGACAAAATAGTCTTTTCCATTTGTACTGGCTTCTGAACTTTTAGGACTCAAAATTTAAGGTCTCACACATTGTTTCAGTCCGTAGCCAATAAAAAGAACAGCAACAAAGTAAAACCTTAAAAAATCTTAGGATATGCTTGTCCTAGATCAAAGAGATGAAGTGAAAGGTGGGAAAGGGATATAAAATTGATTTTTGGGAGATTTTTTGCTTAAGAAACACATTCTTACGTTTCTAAAAGTTGTCTTGTGATAAAGGTGCAAATGTAAACCAGTTTGGTCAACAGAGCAATGATAGATGGGAGTGGATGATGAGATCGAGAAGAAACCTATTCGAATTGTAATGAGGAGAGATAGATGCTCGGTTAAACATTTTAGAAGAAATGAGATTATTCAAAAATATCCCTGTTAAATTACTAGGTGGTGATTCGAATGAACAACGTGACAATTAACACAGCTTTCTTTGAAGATCTTAGAGAGACCACAGTGAGAGATTCCATTCCCAATGTGCGCAGTGATGAGGCTAGTTCTAAGATGAAATATTTTTGATGTGTTGTTAAAATACTACAAAGATAAAGTCCTACTATAAATATTTTGTAGTATAAATAGTAGGGTCGAATCCATATGACATCAGAATCAAGTTACTGTTGAGACATGAATTTTATGTAGATGCTATCTATGGGCACGTGATGAAGAAGCATAGGCATGAGAAGATAACATTTCATGGAAGAATAGGTCTGAGAATCACGAACAATAGTGAAAGCAGAGAAATCTAAAATTATAATAGTAAAAGAATAGTTATATAACCTTGATTTACATTTATGATGATATATTTTACATGTCATATAGTACCCGATTTTAGTATAATTTTAGGATACTTCAAGAGATAAATCGGGTATTATTTTCATAAAGACCAGCTCTTCAGAAAATATACGAATTTCAAGGAAAAAAGATGAAAGTGATGACTTGTTTTTAACAATAGTCATCCGTAAGATTTCGGTTTGATTTTAGGATAATTGAGCGCTAATTATGTTGATTTAATGAACATTTTGATCGTTTAGTAAGTATTATGGTTGAGCAGGTGTGTAATGATTTTTAGCAGAGAAAAAAAGAATGTTTTTGCATGAAAAACGTACCAAAACATAAAAATTGGAGTTGGCAATTGAGAGGGCCAACTGAATGGTCGGTTGAAACCAACCAACCAGTCGGTTCAATGATGAATTTTTGTCGAAGACACTGTTGAAGGATCCAAACCCAACCTATAAGGATCCTTACTACTATGAAACCCGAATAAGCCCTCATAAGGTCCTATTACAGTCCCATAAGGCTCAAGTTACATAATTATCAATTTTAACAAGTTAATTAAGTTGCTTTTAAATGTTGGAGCATATAAACTATTCTGCCATAGTACAAAGTGAATAAAACATCAGAGGAAGTCTTTCATTATAACAAAAAATCATTGAGAACATAACTAATAAGTCCCAATAAGATCTTTAACAACATATGTCTATAGTAGGTTATGGAAATAAGAAGGAAAAAGACCTTAAAATAGAAGCAAGAAACTAGTCCCATCATATATGAATAAGTACGGAATTTTGAATGAAAACCAGCAAGGAAAGTGCAATGTGAATGTGATGCAATATCATCCCGCCGTGTCTTGATCTCACATCCCAGTACCACCAGCATAACATGTACCTAAGCATGAAAAAGGAGGAAAACAACATGATCAGATAATAAGAATCTCAATAGGGTCACAACTTCATAAAATCTGCATAAACCCGATCAATCCTAAACAACATATCAAATCACATGTGGCAGTAATAGGCTCAAATAAATAGCAAGCAAACACATACAACATAGGTAGGGGTATCGGCCACAAGTATCACAAAAAGGGGTACCATTCGAATAATTTCTTAACTAGAAGTACACAGGCAGCTTATTTCATAATTTGATTTCCAAAGAAAGACTCATCCCCATCTGCCTATGTTGTCCAAGACTTAGCTTCAGAAAAAGGTAAAGGGTTATCAACCAAACTAATCAAGAAGTCTTTCTATCTTGCCATCACAATGGACAAGGCATCCAAGCCACACGAGGACAAGAGCATCCTGCTATCACATTGAAGAGCGCATCTTGCCATCACAAAGGACAAGGCATCTTGCAAGCACAAAGGACAAGGCATCTTGCCATCATAAAGGACAAGGCATCTTGCCATCACAAATGACAAGGCATCTTGCCATCACAAATGAAAAGACATCCAGCGAGCTCTTGCTAGGGATTGCCACCCATACAACTCCCATACCAGTAAATACCTCTCCTGTCACTAGGAGCATTGGTCACTTACCCCGAATAGCCACTGAAAAGAGGTTCCTGACACACAAGCATAATACAAGCACACAAGAAACTATAATAACACAAGCAACTATAAGCCAATAGGAATATAACAAGGTATCCTCAATCAATCACAACATAAGGCATACATCAATGCCAAGTACATAAACCAAACAGGGGTAATTCAATCCTTAATGAATATAGGTTACGAAATCACCTAAGGAACCAGCAATTAATCTGCAAGCAAGTATAGATATGGGTACACAAACCGAAATAAGTAAGCAAGAAAAAAGAATTCTGGAGAAACAGATGAGGCATAGTTCCTACCTCTCACTTGTCTAAACAAATAGCTAATCATTTGTCTTTATCATTAGGATCAGAACCACCTAAACAAGCATAAAACAAAGACAAAACAATACTAAGTATATGAATTCAGAAACCAAAGAAAATCCTAATGCCTTACCAATTTAACTCATCAAACCTATCAGAACTAGTGATCCAGATGTAGCTGTAACCTCCTCTTGAATGCGTGATGTGATGGCCAAGAAATCAGCAAGAATTAATCCGATATTCAATTGGGAATTTCGGTAACACTAGGATTTTTAATGTATAAATTGTGATTTCATCATATGCACAAGAATAGGTTGTGATTTTGAGAAAGTAAAATGAGAATAGGTGCCAAACACTTATACAAATAAAAGGAACAAGATTCATAACCAATAAGGAGTTGTTTGGCATAACGACCAAATCGAGGAAGAGTCTTGGGAGACTGAGGAATCTATGTATTCAAAATTTCCTTACCTGTTTGCTTAGGTACTTATACTGAAATTTTGAGGACGAAATTCTTAAAAGGAAGGGAGGATGTAAGACCTCGAATTTTGAGTCCTAGAAGTCCATAATCCAGTATAGGTAAAAAGACTGTTTTTCCCTTGAACAAAAGGATGTGTGATGACCAAAATTGGTAAGAATTTTCTAGTGATTGCTTCTGGTTTTAGTTCCCTTTGATTTAGTTCTTTACTGGTTGATAATTACTTTAGAAAATAAAATCCCTAAAATTAAGGGACGATAATTACATAATTTAATTCTGATAATTATCTTATTTTAATCTAACCCTTAAAGTAGGAAAATTAATCCCTTAAACACCCTATATAAAGAGTAATCTGGCCGTACTTAAACCTTACACAGAAAATATACAAAATTCGTCCATCCAAAATCCCTACACCTCCCTATTGCTGCTGAAATCTGATTGAACTTCATAATAGCATAACTCTCTCATCGTTTGTCAGATTCTTGTAAATAATAGCCTAATGGAAAGCTATTTCCGTCCTCTATCCAACCATCTTTGTTTTTTTTTCTATAGTTTAGTTTTTCTATACCTTAATTTAGGTCATAATTTGGCAGGATTAAATTTTAAAATTGTGTGATTCTGCATTCAATTGGTTTCTATTGTTGTTTATCTGGTCCGTATGACTGTTTAGCATCTTTTTATGATGTAAAATTATGAATTCATCCTTTGAATCTTCCCTATATGTGAAATCAACATGCCTTACCTTTACCTTATTTTTTGCTTAGCTTGATCAATTGATTAACCTATTGGATTTTGATCTTGTTTCTTTTGGTTGTACATGTTACAAATACCTAATCTTTCCTTGTTAGTATGAAATCCCAACCCCATTACATTGCATGCATGAAATCACAATTTTTCTAGTGCCCTATTCTTAGTGCCGAAATTTGCTTAGTTAGTTAGGATGGTAATTCAGGTTGAATCTTGTTAATTTAATGGCTATCACATGACACATCCCAAAGGAAGGTAGTTGTGGTATCTGATCACTAGTTTCTGATAGGTTTGGTGAGTGGAATTGGTAAGGAAATAGGGTATTCAATTGGTTATTAAGTATGCATGCTTAGTTTAGTTTTGTCTTTGCCTAATGATGTTATAGGTAGTTCGAATCCCTTGAATATAGGCAAAGGAATAACTTGTTTTTCAGACACAAGAGAGAACCCAAATTTTATAGGATAAGGATCTATGCCCTTATCGGTTTCTTCAGAAATCCTTGTTGTTTACTTGTTAATTTTGGTACCTACATAGATTGTGAGAACCCAAATTTTGAGTCCTTGAAGTCCAGAAGCCAGTGCAGGTGAAAAAACGATTTTTCCCCTGAAGGAAAGGATGTGTCATGGCCGAAATTAGTAAGAGTGGTATGGTAGTTAATTCTGGTATAAATTCCTTTTAATCTAAGTGCTTATAGATAGATAATTTCCTTAGAGATTAAAATTCCTAAGAATAGGAGAAGATAATTAAAGAATTTAATTAACTGGTAATTATCTTACTTTTAATAAAATATTAAAAGTAGTAATCATAATTCTATACCCATTCACTCCAAATAGGAAGCCAACCTCACAAAAATCATTTAGAGAAAACATACCAAATTCGTATAAGCCTAAAATCCTACACCTCCCTTTAGCCGCCAAAATTTGCTGAAACATTAAACTAGCATAACTCTATTATCGTTCATCGGATCCCTGTAAATAATAGCTTGTTGGAATGCTCTCTTCATCCTCTTTGCATCAATATTTTGTTTTTCATCAAGAGGTTAGTATTTCTTTCTCATAAGATAAGTCGAAAATCGGCGAGGGAATTAGGTTTTCGCCAAATCTTCTTGAATTTCAAAATAGCATAACTCGTTCGTCGTTTGTTGTATCACTACAAATAATAGCTTGTTAGAAAGATCTTTTCATCTTATTTCCAACCATATATGTTTTGTTGTTTGGACATAAATATTTCCTTATCTAAGATTAGGTCGAGAATCAATAATGGAATTAGGTCTTTTTTTAAAATTTCTACCATTTCTGTCTTCGGTTGATTTCTGTTGTCATTTTGCATGTTCTTATGATTGCTTAGCATCTATTCATAATGTATGATCATGGATTTCTTTCTTTTAAACTTCTCTATGTTTAAAATTGAAATTGTCCTATGCCCTACTTTTAGCGACGAAATTTGCATAGTTAATTGGAATGGTAATTCAGGTTGAATCTTGTTAAGTTCCTGGCTATTACATCACACATCCAAGGGGGAGGCACCTGCAGCATCTGATCACTGGTTTCTTATAGGTTTGGTGAGTGGAATTGGTAAGGAAATAGGGTATTCAATTGATTATTGAATATGCATATTTAGTTTGTTTTCGTCTTTGCCTGGTGATAATATAGGTGGTTCGAAATTACTTAATAAAGGCAAAAGAGTAGCTTCTAGTTTAGAGACAGGAGAGGTAGGAGGACACTAACCGCCGAAGTTCATAGTTTCCTTGGCTTAGAAGGACACTACCGTCTCTTTGTGGAGAATTTTTCATCGCTTGCCAGACCATTGACAAAACTGGCATGCAAGGGTGAGCCATTCGTATGGAATGAGAAATGCCAGCAAATTTTCGAAGAGCTAAAGAATCGATTAGTTTCTACACTTATCCTTACCCTACCTATTTGCGGAAAGGAGTATGTTGTTTACAGCGACGCATCAAAATCTGGATTGGGATTTGTGTTGATGTAAGATAGGAAACTCATGGCCTATGCTTCCCGGAAATTATGATTGCACGAGAGCAACTACCCTACGCATGATTTGGAACTTGCAGCCGTGGTGTTTGCCTTAAAAATATGGCGACATTACTTATATGGTGAGACGTGCCGAATCTTCACTGACCACAAAAGCCTGAAGTACCTCCTCATGTAAAAAGAATTGAATATGAGACAACGAAGATGGGTGGAGCTGATTAAAGGCTATGATTTAATCATCGAATATCATCTTGGAAAGATGAATGTTGTTGCTGGTGCCCTGAGCTGAAAGTATCATCCTCCTTCCCCATCAGTTTTGGCCTACATGTGCTCCCATTACCTGCCGATGATGTTGGAATTGAAAACTAACCGTGTTCATCTTGGCACTGATTTTTTTGGTTCATTGTTGGCACGAATCGAAGTCGCACCTACCTTAATTGATGAAATCCGGAATCAACAATTAGAGGATCCAAAATTTACTGAAATTCGGAAGCAACTTGATGATGGTGTTGAAGCCAAAGTTCGTGATTTCAGAATACGAGATGAAAAAGTACTAGTCTTCAGAAATCGGGTATGTGTTCCTGAAAATGTTGATATTCGTAACCTTATTCTATCAGAGGCGCATAGTTCGAAATTCGCTATTCATTTTGAAAGCACTAAGATGCACCGAGATGTGAAGGAGCAGTATTGGTGGTCAAACATGAAAGGTAACATTGCTGAATTTGTTGCCCGATGCCTCGTATGTCAACAAGTAAAGATCAAACATCAAAGACCCTCTCATCTACTTCAGTCACTTCCGATTCCAGAGTAGAAGTGGGAGCATGTCATAATGGATTTTTTGACTGGTTTGCCTAGATCGCAGCGAGGATACAATTCCATTTGGGTGATCGTGGATAGATTGAAGAAATCTGCACACTTTCTTCTTATACGTGTGAAAGATACACCAGAAAGATTGGCAGTTCGTTACTTGGACGAGATTGTTCGATTGCATGGAGTACCAGTTTCTATTGTTTCAGATCGTGACCCTCGTTTCACCTCCCGATTTTTAGAAAAATTTCAGAATCCGTTGGGTTCAGGATTGAATTTCAATACAGCATTTCATCCCCAGACCGATGGTCAATAAGAAAGAACGATTTAGACACTCAAAGACATGCTACGAGCGAGTGTGTTGGATCAACAAACCTGTTGGGATCGATGCCTGCCATTGGCAGAATTTGCTTACAATAATAGTTTCCATATAAGCATCGGTATGGCACCCTATGAAGAACTATATGGGAGACATTGCAGAACTCCCATTGGATGGAATGAAGTAGGCGAAAGACACTTAGACAATCCGGAATAATTGATGAAGCAACGGAGCAGTTGAACTTGATCCGACAACAGTTAAAAACAGCCCAGGAACGGCAGAAAAGCTACGCCAACAATTGACGCAGGGAAATGGAATTTGCGGTAGGAGACAAAGTATTTTTGAAGGTCACTCAATGGAAAGGAGTCCTTCATTTTCAGCAGCGAGGTAAGCTAGCACCTCGCTACATTGGTCTGTATGACATTGCCAAAAGAATCGGCCTTGTTGCATACCGACTTGCCCTACCTCCAAATTTGGATAAAATTCACAACGTATTTCATATTTCAATGTTAAGAAAGTATGTGCGAGATCCTAGTCATGTGCTTAAAGAACCGTCAGTTGAAGTTACTGAAGACCTATCCTATCCCATAAAGCCAGTTGCTATACTAGATCGGTCAGTTCAATAGCTTCGCAGTCGAAGTGTGCCTATGGCACGAGTTGTTTGGCGTTATGGCCAAATTGAGGAACAGTCTTGGGAGACTGAAGAATCTATGCGTGCAAAATTTCCTTACCTGTTTGATTAAGTACTTATGTTAAAATTTTGAGGTCAAAATTCCTGTAAGGAGCGAAGGATAGGAGACCCCAAATTTTGAGTCCCAGAAGTCCAGAAGCTAGTGCAGGTTAGTATTTCTTTCTCATAAGATAAGTCGAAAATCGGCGAGGGAATTAGGTTTTCGCCAAATCTTCTTGAAATTTAGAATAGCATAACTCACTCATCGTTTGTCAGATCCTTACAAATAATAGCTTTTTCGAAAGCTATTTTCATCCTCTTTCTAACGATATATGTTTTGTTATTTGGATGTAAATATTTTTGTGTCTAAGGTTAAGTTGAAAATTGGCGACGAAATTAGGTCTTTTTTTTAGATTTCTAAAGTTTTTATCTTCGGTTGATTTCTGTTGTCGTTTCGCATGTTCTTATGATTGCTTAGCAACTATTCATGATGTATGAGAATGAATTTCTTTCTTTTAAACTTCTCTATTCTAAAAGTCGAAATTGTCCTATGTCCTACTTTTAGTGACGAAATTTGCATAGTTGATTGGAATGGTAATTCAGGTTGAATCTTGTTAAGTTCCTGGCTATGACTTCACACATCCAAGGGGGAGGCACCTGCAGCATCTAATCACTGGTTTCTTATAGGTTTGGTGAGTGGAATTGGTAAGGAAATAGGGTACTCAATTGATTATTGAATATGCATGCTTAGTTTGTGTTCGTCTTGCCTAGTGATAATATAGGTGGTTCGAAATTACCTAATAAAGGCAAAGGAGTAGCTTCTTGTTCAGAGACAAGAGAGGTAGGATCTACGCCTCCTCGGTTTCTCCAAAGACCCCTGTTATTTTCTTAATGTTTTTGTTACTTATCCTTGTTGTATTGCATTCAATTGGATTATAGGGTGAGAGTATGAAATTCAGAGTGAGATATGGATCTCATAGGCTATAACGAATCCCAGAGTTAGGTATTGAGTGCCTGGGTTGCATATGTTGTATGAATTGAATATGCTGATTGTGTTCTGATATAATTGAGGATACCTTGTTGAGGTATTATGCTTTGTACTTGCTTGTGTGTGCTTGTACATGTTTGTGTGTCAGGATCCTTTTTCGGTGGCCATTCGGGGTAAGAGCTGATGCTCCTAGGGAAAGGAGAGGTTCTTACTGGTATGGGAGTTGTATGGGTGGCAAACCCCAACATGTGCACGCTAGATATCTGTTCTTTCGAGGTAGGAAGCCCTTATCCTTGTGAGGTTTGGGATCCCTAGTCCATGTGTGGCTTGGGAAGACTTGTCCGAATGTGGCAGGACGAGTTGCCCTTATTAGGCAAGATGAATAGGTTTACTAATTAGTTTGTGTGTTAACCATCTACCCTTTGTGCAGTAAGCCTTCGACAACACAGGTGGAAGGGGATGGCCTTTCTTCTTCATTGCTGATGGTAATCTGATGAGTTATACTTGGCTGTGTACTTCTGATTTTTCGAAAGTGTTTGTAGTCCTCCCTCAACCCTAGATCCGACCCTAACCTCTTTTTAATTGATTATGGAATTGCGTGATCCCCTTTAGTTGTTTAGGAATGGTTTAATATGAATTGGGAGATTTGTGTTTAGGATTTCTGAAGATCTTATGATGCTGTGACCCTACTGAGATTCTTGTATTCTCATACCGTTATTTTTACCATTTTTCAGGCATAAGTACATCTGCTGTCCGTGGTACCACTGTGTAAGATGAAGGCTGCATGGCAAGGCGATATCGCATCACATTTGCATACTTGTTTACCTGTGCATATAACATGAATGATTGGACTACTTTCTGGTTTATTTTCAGATCCCTCCTTTGCTTGCTAGTTCCGAAATATGTTGGAAACTTTCTTGCTGATTGTTTGGATCCTTATGGGACTTGTGTGTTATGAACCCAATGATATAATCTAAAGACTTCCGCTGATGTTTTATTGACTCCGTATGTTACCAGAATATTTGTCCAATATCATGCTCCAATTGTTGTTAAAAATTGAAATAAATATGCTATAAAAATCGAAAGTTAATGGTAAGCCTGCTGAGATTCAGATAGGTCCTAGGTGTCATTTGGGCTTATTTGGGTTTCACGGCGGTGATGACCTTAATCAGAACAATTAGTGATAGATAGGAATTCAGGTCGTCACCTATATGATAAGTGCATAAGCATATGTTGTAGTGAGTATGCATGAAATACGGATCAAAATGTGATCCTATAGACTATACCAAATCCTTGAGTTAGGTTATGAGTGCCTATTTTGCATGTGTTGTGTGCATTGAACATGTTAATTGTGTTCTGACATGATTGAGAATACCTTGTTGGGGTATTGTGCTATGTACTAGCCTGTGTGTGCTTCTATGTGTTTGTGTGTCAAGATCCTTTTTCAGTGGCCATTCGGGGTAAACGCTGATGCACCTAGGGAGAGGAGAGGTTCTTACTGGTATGGGAGTCGTATGGGTGGCAATCCCCAACATGTGCATGTTGGATGCTTGGTCCTTGTGTTGCTAGATGCCTTGTCATTGTGTGGCAAGATGCCCTTATCCTTGTGTGGTTTGGATGCCCTTATCCTTGTGTGGTTTGGATGCTCTTGTCCTTGTGTGGTTTGGATGCCTTGTCCTTGTGTGATAGAATGAATAAGCTTGCTGATTAGCTTGTGTGCTAACCCTTTTACTCTATGTGCAACGAAGCCTTGGACAACACAAGTGGAAACGGATGACCTTTTTTCTGTTGACGAGATTGATTGATGATTTACCTGCCTGTGCACTTTTGACTTTCGGAAGTGTTTGCAATCTACCCTCAGCCTTAGTTTCAGCTCTAACCTTGATTGGTTCTTGAATTGCGTGATACCCTGAGATATGTAGGGATGATTTGATGTTGTTTTGGAGATGTTTGTTTAAGATTTCTGTAGAGTTTATAATGCTGTGACCCTACTACAGTTCTTGTAATCTCATATTGTTATCTTCACCAATTTTTCAGGTTTAAGTACATTTACTATTCGTGGTACCAGTGTGTGAGAATCAAAGTTGCACGACGGGGCGATATCACATCACATTTGCATATTTTTGTCTCCTTGGTTGCTTGCGCATACAATATGATCATTCATTGGACTATTTTTTCTGGTTTCTCAAGTTTCCTCCTTTGCTTGGTTTTTTCGAACTATGTTGGGGGTTATTTGCTGGATATTTGGATCCCTATGGGACTTGTGTGTTATGGATTCATTGATTAAATTTAAAGACTTCCGCTGATGTTTATTCACTCCGTATGGAACCAGAATATTTGTCCAATATCATGCTCCAAATTTTAAAATCTTAAAGGAATTAACATGCTAAAATCGAAACTAGATAGATAAGCCTTGTGGTTTTCAGATAGGTCTTGGTTCGGACTTGTTTGGGTTTCACGGCGGCAAGGGTCCCATTAAGAGCAAATTTTGGAATATGGGATTTGGGTCTTTACATTTTGTCACCTACAGCAAATTCCATCTCTCTTCGACGATTATCAGTATAATTTTTCGATCTTGTGCCTTCTTCAACCTTTGTCAAATCAAATTCAGTTGCTCATTCGCTTGATCAATCAATTCTTAATTATCTAGGAGTCTCTCGCCTACTGTATTCCAGCAAAATGGAGTTCTGCAACGTCTTCTATAAAATGCTTCATAAGGGGCCATTCCAATTCCTACATGAAAACTATTATTGTAATTGAATTCTGCCAATGGAAGACATTGATCCCAACTGGAATTTTTATCCAGCACACACTCACGTATCATGTCTTTTAAGGTCTGAATTGTCCTTTCAGATTGTCCATCGGTTTGTGGATGAAATGTGGTACTGAAATTCATTGTTGAACCCAAGGAACTCTAAAATTTCTCCCAAAAAACATGAAGTGAAATATGGATCACAATCAGAAACAATGGACACTGGTACACGATGCAATCAAACAATCTCATCTATATAACGAGTACCCAACTTCTTGGGGGTATCTGTAGCACAAACATGCAAGAAATGTGCAGATTTCATCAACCTATCCACAATCACCCATATGGCATCGAACCCTCTCTGAGATCTGAGCAAACCAACCTCGAAGTCCGTTATAATGTGCTCCACTTCCATTCTGGCATCGGAAGTGATTGCAACAAACCAGCTAGTCTTTGTTGCTTAATCTTCACTTGCTTGCATACCAGGCATCAGACAACGAACTCAGCAATGTGACGTTTCATATTCGCCACCAAAACTGTTCCTTCAAATATTGATACATCATGGTACATCCGGGATGAATAGCAAAGTTAAAACTGTGTGCTTCAGACAGAATCAGAATTTGCACTTCCATGTCCTGTGGCATGCATACATGATCTCAAAAGACCAGAAGTCCATCATCTTGGATTCTGAAATGACGAGCTGCGACATCAACACCAACAGTTAGTTGCTGCCATATTTGGACCAATTTTGGGTCTTTAGATTTCTGATCTCGGATCTCTTCCAGAAAACTGGGTTTAACCTCAGTTAGGGCGAACAATGAACCAGAAAAATTGCAGCCAAGGTGCACACGTAAAGCTCTCAAATGCAGCAACATAGGGAGGTAGTGTCATTCACATGGGCAAGAAAAGAAGATGAAGAAGAAGGGGTCTTCTAACTCATAGAATCTGCTACCATATTTTCCTTTCCTGAATGATATTCTATAATCAGATCATAGTCTTTAATCAGCTCCATCCATCTTCTTTGTCTCATATTCATCTCTTTATGTTTAAGGAGATATTTCAAACTCTTGTGATCAGTAAAAATCCTGCACATCTCACCATACAAGTAATGACGCCAAATTTTCAATGTAAATATTATAGCTGAAAGCTCCAAATCATGCATAGGATAGTTGCTCTCATGCGGACATAATTTTCGAGAAGCATAGGCAATGAATTTTCCATCTTGCATCAGCACACATCGAAGGACAGATTTCGATGCATCGCTTTAAACTACATACTCTTTTCTGATCTCCGGTAAAGTAAGAATTGGAGCGGAAACTAAACGGGTCTTTAGCTCTTCAAAAATTTTCTGACATTTCTTGAGCCACACATATTTCTCTCCATTGCGTGTAAATTTTGTCAAAGGTCCAGCAAGCGATGAGAAATGCTCCACAAAGCGATGGTAGTATCCGACTAGGCCAAGGAAGCTACGAACTTCAAATATAGTCCGTGGGGGTTCTTAAGCAACAACGGGTTCAATCTTATTAGGATCAACAAGGACACCACTCGCAGAAACAATGTGGCCAAGAAAAACAACTTTATGCAACTATAATTCACACTTGGAGTACTTTTCATATAGCTGACGATTTCACAAAATTTGCAGCATAATCCCCAAGTGTTTAGCATGCTCCTCTTCCAATTTTGAGTAAATTAGAATGTCATTAATGAAGACTATCACAAATCTGTCCAGAAACTCTCAAAACACTCTATTCATCAAGTCCATGAACACAGCTAGAGAATTGGTCAAACTGAATGGCATAACCAGAAATTCGTAACGGCCATATTATGATCTGAAAATAGTTTTCAGAATGTCTGCCTCATGAACACGTAGTCGATGGTATCCTGATCTCAAATTGATTTTGGAAAATATGGTTGCACCTTGTAGCTAGTTGAACAAGTTATTTATATGTGGCAAGGGCTACTTATTCTTTACGGTCACACAAGTCAGCTACTGATAGTTGATACACAATCACAACAAACCATCTTCCTTTTTCATGAACAGAGTGGGGTTTCCCCAAGGTGACAGATACACTAGGCCGCTTGAAACCACGATCCAAAAAATCTCCTAACTGCACCTTCAATTCTTTCATTTTTGTTGGATCCATATGGTAAGGTGGAATGGAAATTGTATTTGTACCCAGCACTAATTCAATACCAAAGTCAACTTCTCTCGCTAATGGAAAACTGACTATATCTTTTGGAAATATGTCCAGAAATTCACGAACCATGGGAACAAAATTTAAATCTGAAAATTCCTTGGAAATGTCATGCACATGCGTAAGGTACGGAGTACATCCTTTGTTGATCAATCTCTTCGTATCAAGCCAAGAAATCATACATGTTTGAACAACTTGCCTATCACCATCAAAGCAGTACTCGGAACCATCTGGAAGGCTAAGCCGCACACGCTTTGTGAAACACACCATTCGGGCCTTGTTTTTTTCAAACAATCCATGCTTAGATTACAACCAACTCCCAGATGTCTATTGTAATCAGGTTTACTTCAAGCAAAATTGAAGCCATCTGTATAGCACAACTGATGTAGCCTAGATCACACTTCAGTTACTGTCACAAAGGAGTCAGAACCCCAATAAAAGGAGATAGAGGAGAAAGGGGCCAATCCGAACTAGATGTTACTCTTAGACTCATGAACAATATATTCACTCGGGGATCTAATAATACTTTAGCATTTTGAGAAAAAACTAAAATGGTAACCATCACCACATCAGGGCTTGCTTCAACATCAATCAAGATGAAAAGTCTCGTTGGCCTAGAATGCACCTTAGTTGTGGATCCACTAGGTTTTCCTTCAGAAGTATGGGCTAGTGGTGTTAGTGGAATTGGCATATCCACCTCTGTTTGCATTTGAAACTCCTGAATTACGTCTTGGTTTAAGGCAGTCTCTTTGAATATGACCAGTCTCTCCACAATTGTAACATCATCATGGCTGCAAAGTCTATGTGCACACATTAGCACTTAAAATAGAACCAGAGAAATTCATTCTGAAAATTCCATTGCCATTGTTCTTCGGAGGAAATGACTTTGAAGGATAGAGTCCTGAACATTGTCCAAATTTAGAACCACGCCAAAAAGACCATTTTTTTCAGCTTCAGAGGCTGCAACAATGAGCTCCTGAAAATTCTGCACAGTTGTCGTGCCCATAATGGTTTTGATTATGTTGCTCAAACCATCCTAGAATAGTCTTGCAAGCTGGCAGGGAGTGCGATCTTCTTCTAGTGCAAAATGGAAAAGAACACTCAGTTCCTTCTCGTATTCCATCACTGAACGAGTGCCTTGTTCCACCCTGTAGAAAGCTTGACACTGCTCGTTCTTATGGAATCGGGTATAGAAATTTTCATTAAATCTTGCAAAAACTCATTGCAAGTAGGTAGACGATCTCTAAATTACATGTTCACAAAGTCCATCATACAAGTGCTTCGCTCTCGAGTACGAATGCGGCAATGGAGACTTTGTCATCTTTTGAAATACACAAAAATAGAGTAACACGACATATGGTGTCAATCCATTTATGAGCTACAATGGCACCTGTTGAATTGCTGAAATCCTTGCAACCCAATTGATGGGCCTCTTTCAGCAACTTGGTAATCACCATCGGAAGTATTTCAGCCTCTCTAGAATTAGCAAGCTGAATTGGAGCAATAGGAGAAATGGGATCAGCTACTTGAGTTGTACGATGTGAGACCCCGAATTTTGAGTTCTAGAAGTCTAGAAGCCAGTGCAGGTGAAAAGACCATTTCGCCCCTGAATAAAAGGATATGTGATGGCCAAAATTGGTAAGGAATGTTTTGTAATTATTTCTGTTATTAATTCTCTTTAATTTGGTTCCTAATTTGTTGATAATCACCTTAGGAAATAAAATCCCTAAAATTAAAAAGGAATAATTACAGAATTTAAATCTGGTAATTATCTTATTTTAATAAAGCATTTAAAGTAGTAATCTTAATTCCATACCCCTCCATTATAAATAGGAAGTGAACTCCACAAAAATCATTCAAAGAAAGCACAAAAACTCGTATAGCCTAAAGCCCTTACACCTCCCAATATCTAACAAAATTCGTTGAAATTTTAAACAAGTATAACTCTCTTATTGTTTGTCGGATTCCATCAAATAATAGCTTGTTGGAAAGCGCTCTTCATCCTCTTTCAAACTATCTTTTTTTTTACATCAGAAGGTTAGTATTTCTTTCTCGTAAGATAAGTTGAAACTCGACGGAACTGCCAAAATCTTCTTGAATTTCAATGTAGCATAACTCTTTCATCGTTTGTCGGATTCCTGAAAATAATAGCTTGTTCGTAAGCTCTCTTCATCCTATTTCCAACCATATTTCTTTTGTTGTTTGGACGTTTGTATTTCTTTGTTCAAAGATAAGTTGAAAATCAGCAGCGGAATTAGGTTTCAAGATTTTTGTAATTCTGCCTTTGATTGATCTCTGATGTTGTTGCCCTTATTCATATAATTGTTTAGAATCCATTCATAGTGAACAATCATGAATTCATCCTTTGAATCTTTTCTAAACATGAAATTAGTATGCTCTACCTTTGCGCTACTGCCCTATTGTTGCCTATCTTAATCAATCGATTAACCTATTGCATTTTGATCTTGTTTCTTTTGATTATACATGTTATAAACCCTTAATCCTTCCTTGTTAACATGAGATCGCAACTCCTACAACTTGTTAACATGAAATCACAACCTACTCTATTGCCTTATTCTTCGTGCCGAAAATTGTATGATAATTAGGGATGGTAATTCAGGTTGTTTCTTGTTAAGTTTTTGGCTATCACATCACATATCCAAAGGGGAGGTACCTGCAGCATCTGATCACTGGTTTCTGATAGGTTTGGTGAGTGGAATTGGTAAGGAAATAGGGTATTTACTTGGTTATTGCATATACACGATTAGTTTGTATTTTTTGGGTCTTTGCCTAGTGATGACTTAGGTTGTTTGGAAGTATCTAGTAAGGAAGAAGGAATAGCTTCTTGTTCAGAGACAAGAGAGGTAGGATCTATGTCTCATCGGTTTCTCCAGAGGCCTCGTTGTTTGCTTCGGTGCCTATGATTCTGAAACTATACACGCATTCATATTAAAAAATGCAAGCTTGAGTTACGGATTGAATTGAGAAATTTCTAGGCTATACGGAATCATTTAAGGTAGGTTAGGAGTGCTTAGCTTGCATGTGTGATGTGTATTGAACATGCTGAATGTGATCTGACAGAGAAGAGAATACCTTGTTGTTGTTTTGTGCTTTATGCTTGCCTGTGTGTGCTTGTACGTGTTTGTGTGTCGTATGGGTGGCATATCCCAGCAAGAGCTCGCTGGATGTCTGGTTCTTGTGTGGCCAGAAACCCTGTCCTTGTATGGCAAGAATCCCTTATCCTTGTGTGGTTTGGGAAACCTTTATTCTTTTGTTGTTTGGGATGCCCTTGTCCTTGTGTGGTTTGGGATGTTTTGTCCTTATGTGGCAAGTTGAATAGGCTTGCTGATTAACTTGTGTGTTAACCAATTACCTTTCGTGCAGTAAACCTTGGACAACACAGGTGGAAAGGGATGGACTTTTCTTCTTCATTGCTGAGAACAATCTTATGAGTTCTGCCTACCTTTGTATTTCTAATACTTTTAAGAAGTGTTTGTAGGTCCCCTCAGCCTTAGATTCAACGCCACCCTTTTTGATTGAATTTTTGAATTGCGTAAATCCCTTTTGTTGCGTAGGAATGATCAGATGTTCTTCGAGAGATTTCTGTTTATGGTTTCTTCAGATCTTATGATGTAGTAACCCTACTGAAATCTTATGGTTTCGACTATGTTGAAGGAATTCTTGCTGGTTATTTGGATTCTCATGGGACTTGTGTGTTATGAATCCAGTGATTTAATTTAAAGACTTCCGCTGATGTTTTTACTCACTCCGTATGATACAAGAATGATTGTCCAATACCATGCTCCAACTGTTATTAAACAAGTAAAATGAACATGCTAAAAGTCGAAAACTTAGTGAGTAAGCCTGGGGGGAATCAAATAGGTCCTAGGTGTCTTTGGGCTTGTTTGGGTTGCACAACTGTAATGACCTTAATCGAAGCATATATTAATAGGTAGGAATTGGGATCGTTACAGGTTTGGTAGCGGAGCATGGTTTAGGGAAAATAATTTATTATATGCTAACTTATTTGTTGATTTTGGTGTTTGTAGGTAAAGACATGCTCACACACTGACTCACTTAGGGGCTACTGAAAATGAACTAATGCTAAATTGGGATTGATTTGTAAGATTTAAATGATGAGAATGATAATCTGATGTGATGTTTGTTCATTTATGTTCTTATACCTGGGATGCCATGATATGTTTCGGTGAGTGTTTGCTGTATTTCTTATCATTGCTAAGAATGTGTTTGTTGATTTATGCATGCTGCCGAGTGTCCCTATTTAACTCCTGTATTGCTGAATGTATATGTATGTGATTGCTGGTGTGTATTGCCAAATACGGATGTTGTGTGAATCCATGCTTACTTGATATTTGATGATGATTTCCGAGAGTATATATGAGTGTTGATGTAATTGCCGAGAATACCTTTGCATGTGTGCATGTGATTTCAGAAAATTTGTATGTTGCTTTCCAACATATGCGTCTCATCCGGTGCACGCCTCTCCACCAGATACCACTTCTTTTCATAGTATCATATTCAGTTATGTTTAAGTAACAATCGTATGCTTAAATAGTATGGCAAGGTTGAACGTTATGAGGGATGGACGGGATAGGAATGGGATTTAGGCCAAACAACAAGCTGTTGAGCAAGAGGAGCCGAATGCACAAATTGAGCAGGAAGTGTGAGACCCTGAATTTTGAGTCCTAAAAGTTCAGAAGCCAGTGTAGGTGAAAAGACAAATTTTTCCCCTGAAGGAAAGGATGTGTGAGGTAAGAGTTGCATGGTAGTTAATTCTGGTTTTAATTCCCTTAAATCTAAGTTCTTATAACTAGATAATTGCCTTTGAAATTAAAATCCCTAAAAATAGGGGAAGATAATTAAAGAATTTAAATCTAGTAATTATCTTACTTTAATAAAGTCTTTAAAGTACTAATCTTAATTCCATACCCATCCATTAGAAATAGGAATCCAACCCCACAAAAATCATTCATACAAAACACACAAAACTCGTATAGCCTAAAACCCTTACACCTCCCTATAGCTGCCAAGATTCGCAGAAACTTTAAACCCACATAACTCTCTCATCGTTTGTCGGATCCCAGAAAATAATAACTTTTTAGATAGCTCTCTTCATTCTCTCTCCAACAATCTTTGGGTTTTCATTGGAAGATTAGTGTTTCTTTCTCTAAGGTTAAGTTGAAATTCGATGGCACTGCCAAATCTTCTTGAATTTCAAAATAGCATAACTCTTTCATCATTTGTTGTATCTCTACAAATAATAGCTTGTTGGAAATCTCTTTTCATCCTATTTCTAACCATATCTGTTTTTTTGTTTGGACATTCATATTTCTTTGTAAACAGATAAGTTGAAAAACAGCGACGGAATTAGGTTTTCGGCAGAGCTGCCAAAATCTTCTTGAATTTCAGAATAGCATAACTCATTCATCGTTTCTTATATCTCTACAAATAATAGCTTTTTGGAAACCTCTTTTTATCCTCTTTCGAACCATTTTTTTTTTGTTTGAACGCTCATATTTCTATGTCAAAAGATAAGTTGAAAATCAACGGCGGAATTAGGTTTTCGGCGGAACTACCAAAATCTTCTTGAAATTCAGAATAGCATAACTCATTCATCGTTTTGGTATCTCTACAAATAATAGCTTGATGGAAATTTCTTTTTATCCTCTTTCCAATCAAATATTTTTTGTTGTTTGGACGTAAATATTTTCTTATCTAATGTTAAGTTGAAAATCGGTGACGGAATAAGGTTTTCAACGGCGACAGAATTAGGTTTTTAGATTTCTACAGCTTTTGTCTTTGGTTGATTTCTGTTGTCATTTCGCATGTTCTTATGATTTCTTAGCATCTATTCATGATGTATGATCATGAATTTCTTCCTTTTAAACTTCTCTATGCTTAAAGTCGAAATTATCCTATGTCCTACTCTTAGCAACGAAATTGGCATAGTTAATTGGAATGGTAATTCAAGGTCAATCTTGTTAAGTTCCTGGTTATCACATCACACATCCAAGAGGGAGGCACCTGCATGCGATTTGATTATAGGGTTAGAGTATGAATTTTGGATTGAGATATGGATCTCATAAGCTATATCGAACCCCTGAGTTAGGTATTGAATGCCTGAGTTGTATATGTTATGTGAATTGAATATGTTGATTCTGTTCTGACATGATTTAGGATACCTTGCTATGGTATTATGCTTTGTACGTGTTTTTGTGTCAGGATCCTTTTCCGGTGGCCATTCAGGGTAAGCACTGATGTTCCTAGGGAGAGGAGAGGTTCTTACTTGTATGGGAGTTGTATAGGTGGCCAAGCCCAGTATGCGCGCGCTGGATGTCTGGTCCTTGTGTGGCCGGAACCCTGTCCTTGTGTGGCAGGAAGCCCTTATCCTTGTGTGGTTTGGGATGCCCTAGTCCGTGTGTGGCTTGGGAAGACTTGTCCTTGTGTGACAAGATGAATAGGCTTACTGATTAGCTTGTGTGTTAACCGTTTATCCTTTGTGCAGTAAGCCTTGGAGAACACATGTAAGACTTGGGCTGACGTGGCAAATTTTTGCCACGTCACCCACTGGGTTAAAATCCCAGTTTCGGCAGTTATCCCTCCCCCCAACCATTTTTTTCTATTTTTCTTCTCATTTTCTCACAAACTTCAATTACCTCCATTATAAAATCCAACTGTCTGATCGTCGAATTGTTTGCACCATTGTGTTCCTCTCATCGTCACGATCAATTTGCCGTTGGTTTCACCTTCATCAGACCACGGACGCGGCCGGATCGGAGCCTGGAAATTTCAAAATTTTCACCGGAAAATCATCAATTCCGACCAATCTGAGGTGAGTTTTAAAGTTTGGTTTTTGGATTCATAATCCTGATGGTTGTAGCTTCATGTTGATGTAAAAATTTTCGATTTTGGATGAAGTTGGAGTTTTTCGGCCACCACCGGCGACCGTTGACCGGCGACTAGTTGACCCGACCCATTGACTTTGACCGTTGACTTTGACCGTTGACTTTGACCGTTGACCTTGAACAAAAAAGTGAAAACCTCCCCGTTAGGTAATTTCGACGTTCTGATCGCAATGGCACGATCCATTTTTCCATTTGATGTGTCGTTATTGAGTTATAGTCATTTGAAGATTAATATTCGTATGTTGAGTCTAACCGTAATATTGTGTTCTTAGGAAGGGCGAGTGTTGAGGACAAAGGCAAGAGTATCGTTTCCTCTTCTTCAGCCCGTAAGGTAGGGTCCTTACCATATGTGGTTCATCATTAGTATTTCCTTGTTGTAAAATCCGTTTTACCTTGGTTTTGAGTGATTCGTTGTATAGTCCATCGGAGCCCATCCGATTGGTCCATTGTTCAAAATTTCATTGTTCTCTTCCGTAGGTAGCTATAAAGTATCATAATGTGAGGTCTTTACCGTATTTGTCTCATATTAAGTATTCTTTGATTTTAAATCCGCACTTTGGTCATTGAATTGTTGTGTAATCCATCGGAGCCCATCCGATGGATCCATTGTCCAAATTACATTGACTTCTCCGTATGTACCCGTAATGTATCATAATGTATCTCCAAAATTTCATGTGTTCAATCAAAGTCCATTTGATTGATTTGTTGTGTAAATTGGGCTGATTATGTATCATTGCCCGTAAGGTAATAAAAAGGTTGTAATCAAAGGTTTCTGTAACGATATATGATAATATATCGTATTATTGAGTATTAATTGTAAAGTATGGTATTTCAATGTTATTGAAAGTTAAACCAGTTTGTGATTTGTAAAGTATGTAAGTTTTTATGTTACTCGTACTTGTGTTCCGTTTGGCCAAACGTGGTGAGTGCTCGTTCTCTGAGAGTAAGCGGAGAGACACTCATCTGTTGGGAGGTGTATGGTTGGAGTATGATTGGAGTATGGTTATTGTATGGTTACTGTATGTTCCCTGCTTCGCAGGATGATCTGAGAGGACTAGTTGATCTTTTACGTATACAGTTTTGTTAATCAATCTAGTCTCGGACAACACTGGTAGAAGGGGCTATGTATGTAAATATTTTTTTAAAAAATGTGTATGTAAAACCTATCAGTGGGCTTTCGGTTTCCCTTTAGCGGGGGTTACTCGGGAAGTGATTTCCATTCCGCCCATGTTTTTACTATTGACCCTGTTGAGTTCTTTGTTGAAAGCGAAAGTACAATTTTCGAGGCCAGTAAGTAAACGTTTTGTAAAGTAAACAGAAAGTACATGTTGGGTCCATTAAGTAATGTTTTGTAAATTAAACAGTAAAGTTTAAGTTTTGAGAAATTTACAAGTTCAGTAATGGTCTAATAAGTTCCTTGTTGTTTCCTCTCATTTGATAAGTTGTTGTATTGTACCTCTCCTTTGATAAGTTCCTTGTTGTCCCTCTTCTTTGATAAGTTCCTTGTTGTCCCTCTTCTTTGATAAGTTCACTTTGTTGTCCCTTACTGAGATTCTCGAAAATCTCACCCCCTTCGTGTTTGTTTTTCCCTCCCAGGACTAGATCGTGGTCAGTAGCTGTTTTCAGTGTGAACGTCGGGACTAATCGCTGGGACTATTGCATCTGCACATGTTAGTATGATTTGGTTTTAATGGCACACTATTATGTATTTGTTGATTTGACATGTGGTTTCATTTTCAGATACTTGGGGCTTGTGTGTTATGGTTTCACTGGTTTGTATTGTGTTGTTATAAAAAGACTTCCGCTGTTTTCAATGTTCTCTGTTATTTACTGTGCCATGTTTTAGTGCTTATCTGCCATGTTGTAATTTGTAAGTGATTTAAAATTTATATTCTTGGGGATTTACGTTTGAAAAGTCAAAATAGCCTTGTGGAGTTCGGATTGGTCCACGTGTCGGGCTTCTCCGGGCTTCACGGCGGTAAGGGCCCGCTTTCCGGGTTTGGGTCCTTACAACACAGGTGGAAGAGGATGGTCTTTCTTCTTCATTGCCGAGAGCAATCTGATGACTTCTACTTGCTTGTGTATTTCTGATTTTTCGGAAGTGATTGCAGTCCTCCCTCAACCATAGATTCGGCCTTAACCTTTTTTGATTGGTTCTTGAATTGCGTGATCCTCTTTAGTTGTTTAGGATGATCTAATGTGAATTGGGAGATTTATGTTTAGGGTTTCTGCAGATCTTATGATGCTGTGACTCTACTGAGATTCTTGTATCTCATACCATTATTTTTACTATTTTTGTGGGCTTAGGTACATCCAATGTCTGTACTATTAGTGTGTGATATCAAGGCTGTATAGCGGGATGATATCGCATCATATTTGCATACTTGTTTACTTGCGCATATAACATGAATGATTGAGCAACTTTCTGGTTTATTTTAAGAACCCTCCTTTGCTTGCTATTTCCGAAATATGTTGGAGGATTTCTTGCTGGTTATTTAGATCCCTATGGGACTTATGTGTTATGAACCCAATGAATTAATCTAAAGACTTTCGCTGATATTTTATTCACTCCGTATGTTACCAGAATATTTGTCCAATATCATGCTTCAATTGGTGTTAAACATTAAAATAAACATGTTAAAAATCAGAAATTAATGGTAAGCCTGGTGAGATTCAGCTAGGTCCTAGGTGTCATTTGGGGTTATTTGGGTTTCACTGCGGTGATGACCTTAATTGGAGCACATAGTAATAATTAGGAATTGGGGTCATCATACGTTTGGTAGCGGAGCATGGTCTAGGGAAAATAATTTGTTATATGCTAACTTATTTGTTGATTTTGGTGTTTGTAGGTAAGGACATGCACACAAACACACTCAGTTAGGGGCTCCTATCGAAAATGAACTAATGCTAAAATGGGATTGATTTGTAAGATTTAAATAATGAGAATGATAATCTGATGTGCTGTTTGTTCATGTATGTTCTTATGCCTGACATGCCATGATATGTTTCGGTGAGTGTTTGTTGTGTTTCTTATCATTGCTGAGGATGTGTGTGTTGATTTATGCATGCTGCCGAGTGTCCCTATTTGAGTCTTGTATAGCTGAATGTATATGTATGTGAATGCTGGTGTGTATTGCCGAATATGGATGTTGTGTGAATTCATGCTTGCTTGATGTTTGATGATGATTTCCGAGAGTATATATGATTGTTGATGTAATTGCCGAGAATACCTTTGCATTTGTGTATGTCATTTCTGAAAATTTGATTGTTGCTTTCCAGCATATGCATATCGTTCGGTGCACGCCTCTCCACTAGGTACCACTTCTTTTCCTAGTATCATGGTGTATTCGTGTAGTATGGCACTCTCGAGGCTACAAAGGCATCAACGGGGTAGGTTTGAGATTCAGACTGAACAGCAACCTAATGAGAAAGACGAACCGAATGCACAAAATGAGCAGGAAGGGCAAGCTGAGCCCGAAAACCAATCTGAGGCACTAACCGCTCCAGTCATTGATCCTTTCATGGCAAAAATAATAAACGTATTACAAGGAATTGCTGCAAATCAGCAACGAATGGAGACGTAATTTCAGAATGCTTCTGCACCTGCACCAGTGGAAGAACCTATTCCTCCACTTGAACATGTAAAGCCGGCACATTATAAGGAGGCTGAGAGATTTCTTGTCGTGATTACGAAATTGCTAAAAGAAGCTTGACAACTTGGATGTAAAAATTTTGGTGGTTCAGCTGGAGCCGCAGCCGCTCGTGAGTGGACAGACACCTTATGCCGAGTATGCTTGTTCTTGGGTATCTCGGATGATGACAAGGTTGCCATTGCTACATTCCTACTTGAGGGAGAAGCCCTCGCATGGTGGACATCTGTTAGTTTGCGATTCGGCAAGAATTCCGGTACGAATTCGACGAAAAATTTTGTACGAGATTCCATAAAATCGAGCAGCGACAAGCTTTTTACAAACTTGAACAATGCACTCTTACGGTGCTGGAGTATGAGAAAGTGTTAAAGGAGTTATCCAGATTTGCACCAGAAGAAGATCGTACGCTGTACCAGCTTGCGAGACAATTTCAGGATGGATTGAGTACCGGACTCAAAACCATTGTTGGTACGATACTGGTGCACAATTTGCAAGAACTGATTGTTACAGCAACAAAAGCTGAAAAGATCGGGCAAACCAAGAAGCCATCCGTAGCCACTAATGGCCGATTTATATGGATGTTCAATCTACGAACGGGGCCCTATCCTTTCAGGTCCTATCCTCCGAAAATTAGTGGCAATGGAAATACCAACAAAAAGATCTTTTCTGGTTCAAATTCCAATAGATCTTCATGGAATTCTCAGCAACGTCGATGTTACAATTGTGGCGAGATGGGACATGTTCAGAGGGAATGCCCCAAACCAAGGCGAATCACAGGTGTACCAAACGCAGGTCGAGGTGGGAATGCCAACCCCGCCAGACCACTAACACATGCACTAGAAGGACTACCCAACGGATCCACAAGTGAGGCGCAACCAAGACTAACAAGGCTCTTCACCTTGAATGATGTCGAAGCTAGCCCTGATATGGTTATATATTTGTGATAGTCTTCATCGACGACATTCTGATTTGTTCAAAATCAGAAGAGGAAGATGCTAAGCATTTGCGGATTGTGCTGAATATTTTGAAGGATCAGCGGTTGTTCGCAAAATACTCCAAATGAGAATTCTGGTTACACGAAGTTGGCTTCCTTGGCCATATTGTTTCCGCCCAAGGTGTGACACTTGATCAAAAGAAGATAGAAGCCGTAGTTGCTTGGGAACCCCCAAGGACTGTGTTTGAAATTTGTAGTTTCGTTGGCTTAGCAAGTTATTACTGTCGTTTTGTGGAAACTTTTTCATCACTTGCCGGACCATTGACAAAAATGACGCGCAAGGGTGAGCCGTTCATGTGGAATGAGAAATGCCAGCGAAGTTTTGTAGAACTGAAAAACCGGTTAGTTTCCGCACCTATCCTTACTTTACCTATTTGCGGAAAGGGGTATGTGGTTTACAGCGATGCGTCAAAATCTGAACTTGGATGCATATTGATGCAATACAGGAAAGTCATTGAATATGCTTCCCGACAGTTACGACCGCATGAAAGCAACTATCCTACACATGATTAGGAGCTTGCCGCCGTGGTGTTTGCATTGAAAATATGGCGACATTACCTTTACGATGAGACATGCAGAATCTTCACCGATCAAAAAAGTTTGAAATACCTACTCACGCAAAAATAATTGGATATGAGACAACGAAGATGGGTAGAGCTGATCAAAGACTACGATTTGATTATCGAATATCATCCTGGAAAGGCAAATATTGTTGCTGATGCCTTAAGCCAAAAGTTTCATCCTCCTTCCCCATCAGTTTTGGCCTATATGCTCGTCCATTACATGCCTATGTTGCTGGATTTGAGGACTAATCGTGTACATCTTGGCACTGATTATTCTAGTTCATTGTTGGCACGAATCGAGGTCACACCTACCTTGATTGAGGAAATTTGGAATCGGAAATTAGAGGATCCGAAACTAATTGAAATTGGGAAGCAACTTTCTGATGATGTGATGCCACAGTTTGTGATTTCAGAATACAAGATGACAAAGTGCTTGTCTTCAGAAACCGGGTATGTGTTCCACAAGATATTGATATTCGTAACCTTATTCTATCGGAGGTGCATAGTTCGAAGTTCGCTATCCATCCCTAAAGCACTAAGATGTACTGAGATTTGAAAGAGTAGTATTGGTTGCCAAACATGACACACCACATTGTTAAGTTTGTTTCCCGATGCCTCGTATGTCAACAAGTAAATATCGAACATCAACGACTCGCTGGACTACTTCAGTCACTTTCGATTCCAGAATAGAAGTGGGAGCATGTCACAATGGATTTTGTAACCGATTTGCCTAGTTCACAGCGAGGATACGATGCCATTTGGGTGATCGTGGATCGATTGACGAAATCTGCACACTTCTTTCCTATACTTGTGACAGATTCACCTGAGAAATTGGTTGTTCGTTACTTAGATGAGATTTTTCGATTGCATGGAGTGCCAGTTTCCATCATTTCAGATCGTGACCCTAGTCTCACCTCACGATTTTGGGGGAAATTCCAAATTTTGAATTGAATTTAAATACAGCATTTCATCCTCAAACCAATAGTCAATCAGAAAGGACGATTCAGACAGTCGAAGACATGCTATAAGCGTGTGTGGTGGATCAGCAAAGCGGTTGGGATCGATGCCTGCCGTTGGCAGAATTTGCTTACAAAAATAATTTTTATGTAAGCATTGGTATGGCTCCTTATGAAGCATTATATGGGAGACGTTGCAGGACTCCCATTTTCTGGAATGAAGTAAGCGAAAGACTCCTAAACAATCCGGAATTGATTAAAAAAGCAATAGAGCAGTTGAACTTGATCCGACAACGGCTAAAAACAGCCCAGGATCGGGAGAAAAGCTACGCAGACAATCTACGAAGGGAGATGGAAATTGATGTAGGTGACAAAGTGTGTGTGAAGGTCGCCCCTTGGAAAGGAGTCCTTCGTTTTCAGCAGTGACGTAAGCTAGCACCTCGTTACATTAGTCTACATGACATTGTTGAAAGAATCGGCCCTGTTGCATACCAACTTGCCTTACCTCCAAATATGGAAAGAATTCACAACGTGTTTCACGTTTCAATGTTGAGAAAGTATATTCAAGACCCTGCTCACGTGCTCGAGGAACCCCTAGTCTAAGTTGCTGAAAACATATCCTATCCCGTACAACCAGTTGCCATACTAAATTGGTCAGTTCGACAGCTTCACAGTTGAAACGTGCCTATGGTACGAGTTGTTTGGTGTAATGGCCAAATTGAGGAACAGTCTTGGGAAACTAAGGAATCTATGCTTGCAAAATTTCCTTACTTGTTTGTTTAGGTAGTTCTGCTAAAATTTCGAAAACAAAATTCTTATAAGGAGGTTAGGATGTGGGACCCCGAATTTTGAGTACTAGAAGTTCAGAAGCCAGTGCAGGTGAAAAAACCAATTTTCCCTAAAGAAAAGGATGTTTGATGGCCGAAATTTGAAAGGAATGTTTGGTAATTATTTCTGGTATTAATTCCCTTTAATTTGGTTCTTAATTTGTTGATAATCACCTTAGGAATTAAAATCCCTAAAATTTAAAAATAATAATTACAAAATTTAAATCTGGTAATTATCTTACTTTAATAAAACATTTAAAGTAGTAATCTTAATTCCATACCCATCTATTATAAATAGGAGGCCAACCCCACGAAAATCATTCATAGAAAACACAAAAACTCGTATAGCCTAAAACCCTTACACCTCCCAATATCTGCCAAAATTCGGTGAAACTTTAAACCAGCATAACTCTCTCAGCATTTGTCAAATTCCTGAAAATAATAGCTTATTGGAAATCTCTCTTCTTCCTCTTTCAAACCATCATTTTTTTTTCATCAGGAGGTTAGTATCTTTCTTATAAGATAAGTTGAAACTCGGCGAAACTGCCAAAATCTTCTTGAACTTCAATGTAGCATAACTGTTTCATCATTTGTCAGATTCCTGCAAATAATAACTTGTTGGAAAGCTCTCTTTATCCTCTTTCCAACCATATTTTTTTTTTGTGATGTTAGTGCTTTTTGTCATAGGATAAGTTAAAAATCAATAGCGAAATTAGGTTTTAAGATTTGTATAATTCTGGGTTTGTTTGATCTCTGATGTTGTTACCTTTATTCGTATGATTTTTTAATATCCATTCATAGTGAACAATCATGAATTCATTTTTTAAATCTTTTCTATACATGAAATCAGTATGCCCTACTGTCAAATTGTTGCCTATCTTGATCAATTCATTAACCTATTGGATTCTAATCTTGTTTCTATTGATTATACATGTTATAAACCCTTAATCCTTCCTTGTTAACATGAGATACCAACTCCTACACCTTGTTAACATGAAATCATAACTTGCTCTATTTCCCTATTTTTAGTGCTTAAAATTATATGATAATTAGGGATGGTAATTCAGGTTGTTTATGGTTATGTTCTTGGCTATCACATCACATATCCAAAAGGGAGGTACTTGCGGCATCTGAACATTGGTTTCTGATAGGTTTGGTGAGTGGAATTGGTAAGGAAATAGGGTATTTACTTGGTTATTGCGTATGCATGCTTAGTTTGTTTTTTTTAACTTTGCCTAATGATGACTTAGGTTGTTCGGAAGTATCTAGTAAGGGAAAAGGAATAGCTTCTTGTTCAGAGAAAAGAGAGGTAGGATCTATGCCTCATTGGTTTCTCCAGAGACCTTGTTGCTTTGCTTAATTAATTTCGGTACCTATGATTGTGAAACTGAATGCGCATTCATATTAAATAATGCATGCTTGAGTTGCGGATTGAATTGAGGAATTTCTATGCTATACCGAATCCCTTAAGGTAGGTTAGGAGTGCCTAGCTTGCATGTGTGATGTGTATTGAACATCCTGAATGTGATCTGACAGAATTGAGAATACTCTGTTGTGATTTTGTGCTTTGAGCTTGTCTGTGTATGCTTGTACGTGTTTGTGTGTCAGGATCCTTTTCTGGTGGCCATTCGGGGTAAGCGCTGATGCTCCTAGTGAGAGGGGAGGTTCTTACTGGTATGGGAGTCGTATGGGTGGCAAATCCCAGCAAGAGCTCATTGGATGTCTGGTTCTTGTGTGGCCAGAAACCCTGTCCTTTTGTGGCAGGAACCTCTTATCCTTGTGCAGTGTAGGAAGCCCCTATCCTTGTGTGGTGTGGGAATCCCTTGTCTTTGTGTGGCTTGGGATGTTTTGTCCTTGTGTGGAAAGATAAATTGTCTTGCTGATTAGTTTGTGTGTTAAGCAATTACCTTTCATGCAGTAAGCCTTGGATAACACAGGTGGAAGGGGATGGCCTTTTCTTCTTCATTACCGACAACAATCTGATGAATTCTTCCTGTCTCTGTACTTCTGATACTTTTCGAAAATGTTTGTAGTCCCCCTCAGCCTTAGATTCGGCCGTACTCTTTTTGATTGAATCTTTGAATAGCATGAATCCCTTTATTTGCGTAGGAATGATCAAATGTTGTTCGAGAGATTTGTGTTTATGGTTTATGCAGATCTTATGATGTTGTAACCCTACTGAGATTCCTGAAATTAGTTTCTGTTATTTTCATCATTTTTTTTGGCTTAGGTACATTCACTGCTCGTGGTAGCAGTGTGTGAGATCGAGGCTGTATGGCGGGGCGATATCGCATCACTTTTGCATACCTTTTCGTTGATTACTTGCGCATATAACTTGAATTAAAATTGGACTACTTTCTGGTTTATTTTAAGATTCCTCCTTTGCTTATTATTTTCGACTATGTTGGAGAATTCTTGTTAGTTATTTGGATCCTTACGAGACTTGTGTGTTATGAATCCAGTGATTTAATTTAAAGACTTCCGTTGATATTTTTACTCACTCCGGATGATACCAGAATGATTGTCCAATATCATGCTCCAACTGTTATTAAATATGTAGAATGAACATGCTAAAAGTCGAAAACTTAGTGAGTAAACCTGGTAGGATTCAGATAGGTACTAGGTGTCTTTAGGGTTTTTGGGTTTCATGGCGGTAATGACTTTAATCAAAACAAATATTAATAGGTGGGAATTGGGGTCATTACAGATGTTGTTCAGGAGAGTTGTATTTATGGTTTCTGCAGATCTTATGATATAGCAAACTTATTGAGATTCTTGTAATCTCGTTCTGTTGTTTTCACTATTTTTTTTAGGCTTAGGTACATTTACTGTTTGTGGTACTAGTGTGTGAGATCAAGGTTCTACGGTGGGGCGATATCGCATCACTTTTGCATACCTGTTTCTTGATTACTTGTGCATATAACTTGAATAAGAATTGGACTACTTTCTAGTTTATTTTAAGATTGCTCCTTTTCTTGTTATTTTCGACTCTGTTGGAGGAATTCTTGCTGGTTATTTGGATCCTTACAGGACTTGTGTATTATGAATCCAGTGATTTAATTTAAAGACTTCCACTAATGTTTTTACTCACTCCGTATGATACCAGAATGATTTTCCAATATCATGCTCCAACTGTTATTAAACATGTAGAATGAGCATGCTAAAAGTCGAAAACTTAGTGAGTAAGCCTGGTAGGATTTAGATTGGTCCTAGGTGTCTTTGGGTTTGTTTGGGTTTCACGGTGGTAATGACCTTAATCAGAGCAAATATTAATAGGTAGGAATTGAGGTCGTTACATACGATCACCTAGGTTAGGTGCCTCCACAAACTGCTAGTTTTCAGCGATACCACACAACATGTCTTGCATAGAAGGTAAGATCTAGACCAAGATGGGGTCCTGAGGTGTAGCTGGAGCAGCTGGTGAAGCTTGTGCATCAGGGGTAGGTTTGTTTCAGGGCTGTTTAATTTGGTTTTTGGGATCAGTTTGCTTGCTTATTTTGAACGTCTTGCTCATTTTGTTCTATCTGCTGCTCAACCTACTCTTTGTTCCTACCCCAACGAGCTTTAGTATTATGCTTTTAGATTGACCTTGCCATACTAAACAAACACACACGAGGTGACTTAATACATAACTTAAATACAAAATCAGATGGAAGAAACTGTACTTGTTGGAGAGAAGTATATCAGATGATATGCATATGCTGGAAAACAAAACACAAACATCCACACAAGTAAATACAAATCTTGACAAACACACACAAAAGCACTCATCAATCACATAGTTTTACAGCAAATTATTCACGACATAAGCATAGAAAACACATTTTAATCATTCGACAGTCACACATTCAAGCATGCCAAAAGCACCTAACAAAGAATACAGTAAGTGTGAGACCCCGATCCTTAGTCCCAGGAGTCCAGAAGTCAGTGCAGCTAAAATGACCATTTTTTCCTTGAAGAAATGGATGTGTCGTAACCAGATATGGTATTGTAGGTTCTTTCCTCTTTTGTTTCATATCATTTCCTTCCGATTTCATTTCCATCTTTGTTCATTTCTATCATAAATGGTATATCTCCTAAATTTAAGGGATAATTCCAGAATTAAATCCTAAGCATTATCTCCTTATGTTTAACCTTAAAAGTAAGGGAAGTTAATCCCATTAATCCTATAAACCATATAGCCAGCCTCATATATCTCCACACTGTGAGACCCTGAATTTTGAGTCCTAGAAGTCCAGAAGCCAGTGCAGGTGAAAAAAACCATTTTCCCTTGAAGGATGTGTGATGGCCAAAATTGGTGAGGGATGTCTAGTAATTATTTCTGGTATTAATTCCCTATAAATTGATTCTTTATTGGTTGATAATTACCTTAGGAAATAAAAACCTTAAGTTTTTGTCGGATCCCTACAAATAATAGCTTGTTGGAAATCTTTTTCATCCTCTTTCCAGCCATATATGTTTTTTTATTTGGACGTAAATCTTTTGTTGTCTAAGGTTAAGTCGAAAATCGGTGACGGAATTAAGTCTTTTTTAGATTTCTACAGTTTTTGTCGTCGGTTGATTTCTGTTGTCGTTTCGCGTGTTCTTATGATTTCTTAGCATCTATTCATGATGTATGGTCATGAATTTCTGTCTTTTAAACTTCTCTATGCTTAAAATCGAAATTGTCTTATGCCCTACTTTTAGCAACGAAATTTGCCTAGTTGATTGGAATGGTATTTCAGGTTGAATCTTGATAATTTCCTGGCTATAACATCACACATCCAAATTGGAGGCACCTGAAGCATCTGATCACTGGTTTCTGATAGGTTTGGTGAGTGGAATTGGTAAGGAAATAAGGTATTCAATTGAATATTGAGTATGCATGCTTAGTTTGTTTTCGTCTTTGCCTTGTGATAATTTGTTATATGCTAACTTATTTGTTAATTTTGGTGTTTCTAGGTAACGACATGCGCACACACTCACTCACTTAGAGGTTAGTACCGAAAGTGAACTAACGCTAAAGGTGGATTGATTTCTAAGATTTAAATGATGAGAATGATCATCTAATGTGATGTTTGTTTGCGTATATTCTTATACCTGGTATGCCATGATATGTTTCGGTGAGTGTTTGATGTGTTTCTTATCATTGCTGAGAATGTGTGTGTTGATTTATGCATGCTGCCAATGGTCCTTATTTGACTCCTATATTGCTAAATATATATGTATGTGATTGCTGGTGTGTATTTCGGAATATGGATGTTGTGTGAATTCATGCTTGCTTGATATTTGATAATTTCCAAGAGTATATATGAGTATTGATGTAATTGCCGAGAATACCTTTGCATGTGTGCATAAGATTTCTGAAAATTTGTATGTTGCTTTCCAGCATATGCGTATCGTCCAGTGCACGCCTTTCCACCAGGTACCACTTCTGTTTATCATATTTAGTTATATGTTGAGTAATAAAGGTGTATTCGTGTAGTATGGCACGCTTAAGGCTACAGAGGGATCAACGAGGTAGGTTTGAGATTCAGGCTGAACAGCAACCTGTTGAGCAAGAGGAGTCGAATGCACAAAATGAACAGGAAAGGCAAACTGAGCCCGAAAACCAACCTGAGCCACAAGCCGCACAAGTCATTGATCCTGTCATGGCACAAATCTTAAACGTATTACAAGGAATTAGCAGCGAATAGAGTCGTAACTTCAGAATGCTCCTGCACCTGCACCAGTGGAAGAACCTATTCCTCCACTTGAACCTCTACAGCCGGCACAACATAAGGAGGCAGAGAGACTTCTTGTTGTGATTACAAAATTTCTGAAGGAAGCTCGACAACTTGGATGTAAAGAATTTGGTGGTTCAGCCAGAGTCGCAGCCGCTCTTGAGTGGATAAACACTTTATGCCGAGTATCCTTGTTCTTTTTGTATCTCAGATGATGAAAATGTTGCCATTGCTACATTCTTGCTTGAGGGAGAAGCTCTCGCATGGTGGACATCTGTTAGTTTGCGATTCGGCGATCGTTTACCAACTTGGGAGGAATTCCGGAATGAATTCGGCGAAAGATTTTATATGAGATTCCATAAAAACGAGCAGCGACAAACTTTTTACAAACTTGAGCAAGGCACCCGTTCGGTGCTGGAATATGAGAAAGTGTTAAGGGAGTTGTCCCAATTCGCACCAGAAAAAAACCGTACACCGTACCAGCTTGTGAGACAATTTCAGGATGGGTTGAGTACTGAACTCAAAACCATCGTTGGTACGACACCGGTGAAGAATTTGCAAGAACTAATTGTTGCCGCGACTGAAGCCAAAAAAATCATGCAAACCAAGAATCCATCTGCAGCCACTAGTGATGGATCCTATAGGCGAGATTCGAAGTTCAATCGACGAACGGGACCCTATCCTTTAAGGTCCTATCCTCCGAAAATTAATAGCAATGGTAATACCAACAAGAAGAACTTTTCTGGTTCAAATTCCAATGGATCCTTGTGGAAATTTCAGCAACGGCCATGTTACAACTGTGGCGAGATGGGACATATTCAGAATGAATGCACAAAACCAAGACGAATCACAGGCCGAGGTGGGAATGCCAACCCCGCCAGACCACCAACATGCGCTCCAGAAGTATCACCCAACAGATCCACAAGCGAGACGCAACCAAGATCAACAAGGCTCTTCACTCTAACTGATGCTGAGGCTAGTCCTGATGTGGTGACAGGTACTATTTCAGTCTTTTCTCAAAATGCTAAAGTATTATTAGATCCCGGAGCCAATAAATCATTTTTAAGTCCAAGGATAACACTTAGCGCGGATCAGCCTCTATCTCCCTTGACTCCTCCTATTGCGGTTCTAACTCCTTTGGGAGTGCAACTGATTTGTAATCTAGTCTACATCAGTTGTGCTATACATATGGGTTCGAATGTACTTGAAGTGGATCTAATTCCATTAGACATCAGAGAGCTGGATGTGATTTTAGGTATGGATTTTCTGGCGAAATATCAAGCCCGTATGGAGTATTTAACCATGCGTGTGTGGTTCACTTTTCATGATGGTGCCGAATACTATTTTGAAGGTGATACGCGAGTTGTTCCAACTTTCATGATTTCCTGGTTTAAGGAGAAGCGTTTAACCAGCAAAAGATGTTGAGCGTACCTCGCGCACATACATGATATTTCTAAAGAATCCTCAGATCTGGATTCTGTTCCAGTGGTTCACGAATTTCCAGAAGTATTTCCAGAAGATATAGCCGGTCTACCACCAGCAAGGGAAGTGGAATTCGGTATTGAGCTAGTGCCTGGTACGAATCTGATTTCCATTCCTTCATATCATATGGCTCCTACGGAAATGAAGGACCTAAAAGCGCAATTGGAAGATTTGTTGGATCGTGGTTTTATCCGACCTAGTGTGTCACTTTGGGGAGCACTTGTTCTGTTCGTGAAAAAGAAAGACGGTTTGCTGCGATTGTGCATCAATTATCGGCAGCTGAATCGTGTAACTGTGAAAAATAAATACCCTTTGCCTCGTATCGACGATTTGTTCGACCAACTCTAGGGTGCAGCCGTATTCTCTAAGATCGATCTCAGATCTGGATACCATCAATTGAGAGTTCGTGATACTGATATTCCGAAGACCGCGTTCAGATTGCGATACGGCCACTACAAATTTCTGGTTATGCCATTCGGTTTGACCAATGCACCACCTGTGTTTATGGACTTGATGAATCGTGTGTTTCGTGAATTCTTGGATAAATTTGTGATAGTCTACATCAACGACATTCTGATTTACTCAAAATCGGAAGAGGAATATGCTATACACTTGCGGATTGTGCTTAAAATCCTGAAAGATCGACGGTTATTCGCAAAGTACTCCTAATGTGAATTCTGGTTAAGCGAAGTTGGTTTCCTTGGTCATATTGTTTCTGATGCCCTGAGCCGAAAGTATCATCCTCCTTCCTCATCAGTTTTGGCCTACATCCGCACCCATTACCTGCCAATGATGTTGGAATTGAAAGCTAATCGTGTGCATCTTTGCACCCATTTTTTTGGTTCGTTGTTGGCACGAATCGAAGTCGCACCTACCTTAATTGAAAAAATCCGGAATTAACAATTAGAGGATCCAAAATTTACTGAAATTCAGAAGCAACTTGCTGATGGTATTGATGCCATAGTTCGTAATTTCAGAATACGAGATGACGAAGTTCTAGTATTCAGAAACGGGGTATGTGTTCCACAAAATGTTGATATTCGTAACCTTATTCTATCAGAGGCGCATAGTTCGAAGTTCGTTATTCATCCTGGAAGCACTAAGATGTACCGAGATTTTAAGGAGCAGTATTGGTGGCCAAACATGAAACGTCACATTGCTGAATTCGTTGCCCGATGCCTCATATGTCAACAAGTAAAGATTGAACATCAAAGACCCGCTGGTCTACTTCAGTCACTTCCGATTCCAGAATGGAAGTGGGAGCACATCACAGTGGATTTTGTGACTGGTTTGCTTAGATCGCAGCAAGAATACAATGCCATTTGGCTGATCGTGGATCGACTGATGAAATTTACACACTTTCTTCCTATACGTGTGACAGATACACCAGAAAGATTGGCTTGTGACCCTCGTTTCACCTCACTATTTTTGGAGAAATCCCAGAATGCGCTGGGTTCAAAATTGAATTTCAGTACAGCATTTCATCCCCAGACCGATGGTGAATCAGAAAGAACGATTCAGACACTCAAAGATGTGCTACAATCCGGAATTCCCATTTGCTGGAATGAAGTAGGCAAAAGACGCCTAGACAATCCGGAACTGATTGATCAAACAACAGAGCAGTTGAACTTGATCCGACAACGGCTGAAAACAGCCCAGGATCGGCAGAAATGCTACGCCGACAATCGACAAAGGGAGCTGGAATTTGCGGTAGGTGACAAAGTATTTTTGAAGGTCACCCCATGGAAAATAGTCCTTTGTTTTCAGCATCGAGGTAAGCTAGCACCTCGCTACATTGGTCTGTATGACTTTGTCGAAAGAATCGGTCCTATTGTATACCGACTTGCCATACCTCCAAATATGGAAAGAATTCAGAACGTATTTTATATTTCAATGTTGAGAAAGTATGTGCGAGATCCTGCTCATGTGCTTAAAGAACCATCAGTTGAAGTTGCTGAAGACCTATCCTATCGCGTACAGCCAGTTGCCATACTAGATCGGTCAGTTCGACAGCTTCGCAGTCAAAGTGTGCCTATAATACGAGTTGTATGGCGTAATAGCAAAATTGAGGAACAGTATTGGGATACTGAGAAATCTAAGCGTGAAAAATTTTCTACTTGTTTGATTAGGTACTTATGTTAAAATTTCGAGGACAAAATTCCTGTAAAGAGGTGGGGATATGAGATCCCGAATTTTGAGTCCTACAAGTCCAGAAGCCAATGCCGGTGAAAAGATGATTTTACCCCTGAAGAAAAGGATATGTGATGGCCGAAATTGGTAAAAATGGTATGCTAGTTAATTCTGGTATAAATTCTCTTTAATCTAAGTCCTTAAAGATAAATAATTTCCTTAGAGATTAAAATCCCTAAGAATAGGGGAAGATAATTAAAGAATTTAATTATATGGTAATTATCTTATTTTTAATAAAATCTTAAAAGTAGTAATCATAACTCTATACCCAGTCATTATAAATAGGAAGCCAACCTCACAAAAATCATTCATAGAAAACATACAAAATTTTTATAAGCCTAAAACTCTACACCGCCCTATATTCGCCAAAATTCGCCGAAACTTTAAACCAGCATAACTCTCTTATCGTTGATCGGATCTCTGCAAATAATAGCTTTTTGGAAAGCTCTCTTCATTCTCTTTCCAAAAATCTTTAATTTTTCTTTCATGAGGTTAGTATTTATTTTAATAAAGATAATTTGAATATCGACAGGGGAATTAGGTTTTTGCCAAATTTTATTGAACTTCAGAATATAATAACTCTCTCATCGTTTGTCGGATCCCTAAAAATAATAGCTTGTTGGAAAATTCTTTTCATCCTGTTTCCAGACATATATATTTTGTTATTTTTTCATAAATATTTTCTTGTCTAAGGTTAAGTCGAAAAAGGTCTTTTTTTAGATTTCTTCAGTTATTTTCTTCGGTTGATTTTTGTTGTCGTTTCGCGTGTTCTTATAATTTCTTAGCATCTATTCATGATGCATGATCATGAGTTTTATTTTTTTAAACTTCTCTATGCTTAAAGTTGAAATTGTCCTGTGTCCTACATTTAGCAACGAAATTTGCAGAGTTGATTGAAAATGATAATTCAGGTTGAATCTTGTTAAGTTCCTGGCTATCACATCACACATCCAAGGGGGATGCACCTGCAGCATCTGATTACTGGTTTCTGATAGGTTTGGTGAGTAGAATTGGTAAGGAAATAGGGTATTGAATTGATTATTGAATATGCATGCTTAGTTTGTTTTCGTCTTTGCCTAGTGATAATATAGGTGGTTTGAAATTACATAATAAAGGAAAAGGAGTAGCTTCCTGTTCAGAGACAAGAGAGGTAGGATCTACGCCTCATCGGATTCTCCAGAGACCCCTACTATTTTCTTTATGTTTTTGTTACCTACCCTTGTTGTATTGCATGCGATTGGATTATAGGGTGAGAGTATGAAATACGAAGTGAGATATGGATCTCATAGGCTATAACGAATCCATGAGTTAGGTATTGAGTGCCTGTGTTGCATATGTTATATGAATTGAATATGCTGATTATGTTCTGACGTGATTGAGAATACCCTATTGTGGTATTATACTTTGTACTTGCTTGTGTGTGCTTACACGTGTTTGTGTGTCAGGATTCTTTTCCGGTGGCCATTCGGGGTAAGCGCTGATGCTCCTAGGGAGAGGAGAGGTTCTTACTGGTATGGGAGTTGTATGGGTGGCCCCCCAGCATGAGCATGCTGGATATCTGTCCTTGCGAGGCCAAAACCCTGTCCTTGCGAGTCAAGAAGCCCTTATCCTTGCGAGGTTTGGGATGTCCATGTCCGTGTGTTGCTTGGGAAGACTTGTCAGTGTGTGGAAAGATGACTTGTCCTTGTGAGGCAAGATGAATAGGATTACTGATTAGTTTGTGTGTTAACCATCTACCTTTGTGCAGTATGTCTTGGACAATACAGGTGGAAGGGGATGGCCTATTTTCATCAATTGATGAACCTATTGGATTCCGATTTTGTTTCTTTTAATTCTATAAGTTACAAACACATAATCCCTCTTTGTTAGCATGAAATCACAAGTTTTACACCTTGCTAACATGAAATCGCAAACTATCTTATGTCCTATGCTTAGTGACGAAATATACATAGTTAAATTGGGTGGTAATTCATGTTGAATCTTGTAAAGTTCTTGGCTATCACATCACACATCAAAAGGGAAGGCACCTGCAGCATCTGACCACTTGTTTCTGATATGTTTAGTGAGTGGAATTGGTAAAGAAATTGGGTATTCAATTGGTTATTGAGTACGCATGTTTAGTTTGGTTTTTTCTTTGCTTAGTTATACTATAGGTGGTTTAGAATTATTAAATAAAGGCAAAGGAATAGCTTCTTGTTCAGAAACAAGAGAGGTAGGATCTATGCCTCATTGGTTTCTCTAGAGATCCCTGTTGTTTGTTTGTTGTTTTCGATGCATGCTCTTGTTATTATTGCATGTGAATTGATTGTAGGATATGTGCAAGAATTGTGGATTGAGATATGAATCCTATAGGCTATACCGAACCCTTAAGTTAGGTTTTGAGTGCCCGAATTGCATTTGATATGTGAATTGATTAAACTAATTGTGTTCTGACATGATTAGGGATACCCTATTATGGTATTGTGTTTGTACTTGCTTGTGTGTGCTTGTACATGTTTGTGTGTTAGGATCTTGTTCCGATGGCCATTCGAGGTAAGCGCTGATGCTCCTTAGGAGAGGGGAGGCTCTTACTAGTGTGGGAGTTATATGGGTGGAAAACTCCAGCATGCACGCACTGGATCATTAGTCCTTGTGTGGCAGGATAAATAGGCTTACTAATAAGCTTGTGTACTAACCTTTTACCCTTTGTAAAGAGGATCGACCCTGTTGCATACCGACTTGCCTTACCTTCGATTATGGAAAGAATTCACAACATGTTTCACGCATCGATGTTGAGAAAATATGTGCGAGACCCTGCTCATGTGCTTGAAGAACCACTAGTTGAGGTTGCTTAAGACCTATCCTATCACGTATAACCAGTTGTCATACTAGATCATTCACTGCGTCAGCTTCGCAGTCAAAATGTGCCTATGGTATGAGTTGTTGCGCGTAATGGCCAAATCGAGAAATGGAAACTGAGGAATCTATGCGTTCAAAATTTCCTTACTCGTTTGTTTATGTAGTTGTGCTGAAATTTCGAGGACAAATTTCTTATAAGGGGAGGACGTGAGACCCCAAATTTTGAGTCCAAGAAATCTAGAAGGTAGTGCAGGTCAAATTACCATTTTGCCTCTGAAGAAATAGATGTGTGATGGCCGAAAATGGTATGGAATTTTTTGTAATCATTTCTGGTTTCATTTCCCTATGATTTGGATCCTTATTGGTTCAAAATTACCGTAGGAGATAAAATCCCTAAAATTAAGGAAAGGTAAGTAAAAACCTCTCCTCTCCCAATAAGCATTAGCGCTTACCCCGAATGGCCACTGGAAAAGGATCCTGACACACAAACACACACAAGCACACATAGATAAGTACAAGTCACAATACCACCATAGGGCATCCTGAATCATGTCAGAACACAATTAGCATGTCAAATTCACAAAACACATGCAAATGAGATACACATAACCTATCTCAAGGGTTCGACAATGCCTAAAGGATTGCATCTCAATCCGTAATTCATGCATACATCGTACAAGATATGCACATGCAACATCAACAATGGCATGCACCGAATTCAACATGCAAACAACAAGGAACTTTGAAGAAACCGATGAGGTATAGATCCTAACTCTTTTGTCTCTGAATAAGAAGTTATTCCTTTGCCTTTATTCAATGGATTCGAACCACCTATAACATCATAAGGCAAAGACAAAACCATACTAAGCATGCATACTCAATACTCAAGTAAACATCCTATTTCCTTACTAATTCTGCTCATTATACCTATCCGAAATGAGTTATCAGATGCTGCAGCTGCCTTCCTCTTGGATGTGTGATAAGATAGACAAGAACTTAACAAGAATCAATCTGAATTACCACCCCAATCAACCATACAAATTTCAGCACCTAGGATAGGGCAATAGGGCAGTTGTGATTTTATGCATACAAGCTTTAAGGGTTACGATTTCATGTTAACAAGGAAGGATTAGGTGGTAATTACATGTAAAATTTAAAGGAACAAGATTAGAAACCAATAGACATCGTAATTGATCAAAATTGGCAAGAATAAGGAAAGATGTAGGGCATGATGATTTCACACATAGGGAAGATTCAAAGGACGAATTCATGATATTACAACATGAATAGATGCCAAACAATAATAAGAACAAAAGGAACAACAACAAAAACCAATTGAAGGAATAATCACACAATATCGACACAAACACTCAACAAATTACCATAAGGGTTTTGATAGAGAAGAACTGACCTTCTTATGATCTAACCAAGATAGCTAGATAGAGGATGAAAAGATCTTTCTAACAAGCTATTACTAGTAGAAATTTGACAAAGCATGAAAGAATTCGGCTATGGTGAAAACTAAGAAATATCGGGAGCAAAAGGGTAGGGTGTAGGGTTTTATTGCTTGATAATTTTGCGTATTTTTTGTATGAGACCACAAATTTTGAGTCCTAGAAGTCCAGAAGACAGTGCAGGTGGAAAGACCATTTTGCTCCTGAAGAAAGCATGTGTGATGGCCGAAATTGGTAAGGAATGTCTGGTGATTGATTCTGGTTTTAATTCCCTTTGATTTGGTTCTTTATTGGTTGATAATTACCTTAGAAAATAAAATCCCTAAAATTAAGGGAGGATAATTACAGAATTTAATTCTGATAATTATCTTATTTTAATCAAACCCTTAAAATAGGAAAATTAATCCCATAACCACCGTCTATAAAGAGGAATCTGGCCTCATTTAAACCTTACATATAAAATAAACAAAATTAGTCCAACCAAAAACCGTACAACTCCTTATTGCTGCCGAAATCTGCTTGAATTTCAAAATAACATAACTCTCTCATCGTTTGTTAGATTCTTGCAAGTAATAGCTTGCTGGAAAGCTCATTCCATCCTCTATCCAACCAACTTGATTTTTTTACTTGGAGATTATTTTTTATTTGTTGTAATTTAGGTTTTAATTCGGCGGGATTGGGTTTCAAAATTTTGTTATTCTGCACTTAATTGATTTCTAATGTTGTTCTTCCTGTTCGTATGATTTTTTAGCATCTTTTCATGATGTCAAATCATGAATTCATCCTTTAAATCTTCCATTTATATGAAATCGACATGTCATACCTTTATCCTATTTGCAGCCTATCTTCATCAATTGATTAGGTTATTCGATTATAATCTTGTTTCTTTTGGTTGTACATATTACAAACATCTAATCCTTCCTTGTTAATGTGAAATTGCAAACATATTACCTTGTATGCATGAAATCACAATTTTTCTTATGTCCTGTTCTTAGTGTCAAGTTTTGCATAGTTAATTAAGATGGTAATTCAGGTTGAATATTGTTAAGTTCTTGGCTATCACATCACAAATATTTAGGGGAGGCACCTGCGGTATCTGATCATTGGTTTCTGATAGATTTGGTGAGTGGAATTGGTAAAGAAATAGGGTATTCAATTGGTTATTAAGTAAGCATGCCTAGTTTAATTTTTTCTTTGCCTTATGATGTTATAGGTGGTTTGGATCCCTTGAATAAAGGCAAAGAAATAGCTTTTTGTTCAGATTTAAGAGAGGTAGGATCCATGCCTCATCTGTTTCTTCAGAGGTTTTTGTTATTTGCTTGTTAATTTCGGTACCTACATGTATGATAAGTGTATGTGTATATATTGTAGTGAGTATGCTTGAGTTGTGGATCAAGATGTAATCCTCTAGGCTACACAGAACCCTTGAGATAGGTTATGAGTGCCTAATTTGCTTATGTTGTGTGTATTAAATATGTTGATTGTGTTCTGACATGATTGAGAATACCCTGTTGTGGTATTGTGCTATGTGCTTGCCTAGGAGTTGTTGTACGGGTTTGTGTGTTAGGATCCTTTACTGTTAGCCATTCGGGTTAAGCGCTGATGCTCCTGGGAAGAGAAGAGGTTATTACCGGTATGGGACTCGTATGGGTGGCAATCTCTAGCATTTGCATGCTGGATACCTAGTCCTTGTATGGCTAGACGTCTTTTCCTTGTTTGGCAAGATGCCTTTATCCTTTTTTTAAGATGCTCTTTGTAACGACCCCAATTCCTAACTATTCTTAATTGCCCCGATTAAGGTCATTACCGCCGTGAAACCCAAATAAGCCTCAACGACACCTAAGACCTATTAGAATTCCACAAGGCTACTCATAAGATACCGATTTTGAACTTTTTTATTTTGTTGCTTATCAATCAATTGGAGCATGATATTGGACACATATTCTGGTAACATACGGAGTAAATAAAAACATCAGCTGAAGTCTTAAAGTAATCCTTTGGGTTCATAACACACAAGTCCCATAGGGATCCAAATAACCAGCAAGAAATTCTTCACAAGTTTCGGAAATAGCAAGCAAAGAAGAGTGCTTAAAATAAACCAGAAAGTTGTCCAATCATTCATGTTATATGCGCAAGTAACAAGTATGCAAATGTGATGCGATATCGTCCCGTCGTGCAGCCTTCATCTCACACACTGGTAACACGAACAGTGAATGTACCTAAGCCTGAAAAATGGTAAAAACAACGGTTTGAGATTACAAGAATCTCAGTAGGGTCACAGCATCATAAGACCTACAGAATCCCTAAACACAAATCTCCCAATTCACATAAGATCATTCCTAAACCACTAAAAGGGGATCACGCAATTCATAGATCATTCAAAAAGGGTTAATGCCGAATCAATGGCTGAGGGAGGACCACACTTCCGAAAGTTCAGAAGTACACAGGCAGGTGAAATACAACAAAATCGTTCTCAATGTAGAAGAAAGGCCATCCCCTTCCACCTGTGTTGTCCAAGACTTACTGTACAAAGGGTAGATGGTTAACACGCAAGCTAAACAGTAAGCCTTTCACCTTATCCTCGCAAAAACAAGTCGACTAGCCCCACATAGACAAGTCTTCCCTAGTCTCATACCTACTAGGGCATCCCAAATCCCGCAAGATAAGGGCTTCCTATCCCGCAAGGAAAGATATCCAGCGCTAGCTTGCTGGTTCACCTCCTATACAACTCCCACAAATCGGTAAGTACCTCTCCTCTCACTAGGAGCATCAGTGCTTACCCTGCCTGGCCACTGGAACAGGATCCTGACACACAAACACGTACAAGCACACACAGGCAAGTACAAAGCATAAGACCACAACAGGGTATCCTCAATCATGTCAGGAAAAAATCAACACATCCAATTCATATATCAATAGCATCCCAGGCACTCAATTCCTAACTCAGGGGTTCGATATAGCCTAGGAGATTCATATCTCATTCCGAACGTCATATTCACACTTTACAATCCAATCACAAACAATACAACAAAGGCAGGTAACAAAAACATCAATTAAGAGCAGGGGTTTTCTGGAGAAACCGATGAGGCATAGATTTTACCTCTCTTGTCTCTGAACAATAAGCTAATCCTTTGCCTTTATTAAGTAAATCCGAACCACCTATAATATCACCAGGCAAAGACAAGAACAAACTAAGCATGCATATTCAATAATCAATTGAATACCTTATTTCCTTACCAATACCACTCACCAAACCTATCAGAAAACCAGTGATCAGAAGTCGCAGATGTCTCCCCCTTGGATGTGTGATGTGATAGCCAGGAACTTATCAAGATTCAACCTGAATTTACCATTCCAATTAACTATGCAAAACCTGTTGCTAAAAGTAGGGCATAAGACGATTTCGTCTCAACTTACAACGAAATATTTACATAAAAGCTGCGATTTATATATTTTTGGAAATAGAATGAAAAAAGCTTTCCAACGAGATATTATTTGTAAGATTCTGACAAACGACCAGAAAGTTATGCTACCTTGAAGTTCAAGAAGATTTGGCGGAAACCTAATTCCGCCGTCGATTTTCAAAGTAACTTTAGACAAATAAATACTAACCTCCTGACAAAAACCAAAAGATTGTTGGAAAGAGGATGAAGAGAGCTTTCCAACAAGCTATTACTCGCAGAGATCCAACGAACGATGAGTGAGTTATGCTGGTTTGAAGTTTCTGCAAATTATGGTGGCTATAGGGAGATATAGGGTTTTAAGCCTATACGAAATTTGTAGGTTTTCTATGAATAATTCTTTGTGAGGTTGGCTCCTATTTATAATGAATGGGTATAGAATTATGATTACTACTTTAATCACTTTATCTAAATAGGATAATTTACTAGATAACTAAACTCTAAACTCTTTAATTATCTTCCCCTATTTTTAGGGACTTTAATCTATAAGGCAACTATCTAGCCTTAAGGATGATTCCTAAGGAAATTACTCATCTACAAGAACCTAGATCTAAAGGAATTACAAACAAAATAATTTACTAAACAATCTTACCAATTTCGGCCATCACACATCCTTTCCTTAAGGGGCAAAATCGTCTTTTCACCGGCACTGGCTTCTGGACTTCTAGGACTCAAAATTCGGGGTCTTACACTCTTATCCTTGTGAGGTTTGGATGCCCTAGTCCTTATGTAGCTTTGATGCCTTACCCTAGTATGGCAGGATGAATAGGCTTGCTGATTAGCATATGTGCTAACCTTTTAACCCTTTGTGTAGTGAAGCCTTGGACAACACATGTGGAAGGGAATGACCCTTTTCTATTGATGAGATTAATTGATGATTTACCTACTTGTGTACTTCTGACTTTCAGAAGTGTTTGCAGTCCACCCTCAACCTTAGTTTCGGTCCTAACCTTGGATTGATTCTTAAATTGCGTTTTACCCTTAAATGTGTAGGAATGATCTGATGTTGTTTGGGAGATGTTTGTTTAAGATTTCTGTAGATCTTATGATGCTGTGACCATACAGAAATTCTTGTATTCTCATCTTGTTATTTTTACTAATTTTTCAGGTATAGGTACATTTGTTGTTTGTGGTACCGATGTATGAAAATGAAAGCTGCACGGTGGGCCAATATCGCATCACATTTGCATATTTTTGTCTCCTTGGTTGCTTGCGCATACAATATGATTATTATTGATTGGACAATTTTTTTCGGGTTTCTCAAGTTCCTCCTGTGCTTATTGTTTCCGAACTATCTTGGGGGTTACTTGCTGGATATTTGAATCCCTATGGGACTTGTGTGTTATGGATTCATTGATTAAATTTAAAGACTTCCGCTGATGTTTTACTCACTTCGTATGGTATCAGTATATTTATCCATTATCATGCTCCAAATTTTAAAATCTTAAAGAAATTAATATGATAAAATCAAAACTAGATAGAACAGCCTTGTGGGATTTAGATAGGTCCTGGTTCAAACTAATTTGGGTTTCACGGCCATAAGAATCCCATTAGGAACAAATTTTAGAATATGGGATTTGGGTCCTTACATTTACTGTAGGAATTAAGTGTGGCCAACTACTCTTTATATAGGGTGTAATAAGATTAATGTTCCCTACTTTAAAGGCTAGATATGGGGAGATAATCATTAGAATTAAATTCTAGAACTATCACTTTAATTTTAAAAAATTATCATGTAAGGTAAGATTGAACCAATAAGGGAATGAAATAAAGGATAAATGGAATCAGAAATGAACAATAAACCTTCAATATCATTTTTTGCAATCACAAATCTATTTATTCAAGAGAAAAACAGTCATTTCGTCTGCATTGACTTCTGGACTTTTAGGACTAAAAAAATCGGGGTTTTTCGGCTAAGCATGCATATTCAGTAACCAAGTAAGCATGCACTTCACCATGCTAAGCATGCATAATCAGTAACCAAGTAATTATGCACTTCAGCATACTAAGCATGCAAATTCAATAACCAAGTAAATATCCTAGTTCCTTACCAATTTCACTCACCAAACATATTAGAAACCAATAATCAATTGCTGTTGAGACCTCCCCTTTGGATATGTGATGTGATACCCAAGAACACAACAAGAATCAACCTGATTTACCATCCCAATTAACCAAGAAAATTTTGACACTAAGATAGGGTAAAGAACTCAAGGGTTGCAATTTCATAATAACAAGGAAGGATTGGGTGTTAATAACATATATAATTAAAAGGAATAAGATTAGAAACCAATAGACATGTCAATTGACCAAAATTGGCAACAATAGAGCATGCCAATTTCATAAATAGGAAAGATTTAAAGGATGAGTTCATGATATTATAACATGAATAGATGCCAAACAATCATATGAATAAAAGGTTCTACAATAAAAACCAATTGAAGGATTATTCAAAGAATTTTTGCACCAAACCCTAGGAATTTTGATGAGAAAAAGTACAAGAAGAACCTAATCTTGTGATGATTAAAGAAAGATAGCCAGATAGAGGATGGAAGGAGGTCCACCAAGAAGCTATCCGCAGCCACTAGTGGCGGATCCTTCAAGGTTCGACGTATAGGACACTATCCTTTAAGGTCCTATCTTAAGAAAATTAATAGCAATGGAAGTAACAACAAGAAGAACTTTTCTGGTTCGAATTCTAATGGGTCTACGTGGAATTCTTAGCAGCGTTGATATTACAATTATGGCGAAATGGGGCACATTCAGCGGGAATGCCAGAAGCCGAGACGTATCACTTGTGCACCTAGTGCGGGACGAGGTGGGTGTGCTAACACAACCAAACCGCCAACATGCACACCAAGAGGACCAGCCAATGGATCCACAAGTGAGGCGCAACCAAGACCAACAAGGCTATTCACCCTAACTGATGCTGAGCTTAATCCTGATATGGTGACAAGTACTATTTCAGTCTTTTCTCAAAATGCTAAAGTATTATTAGATCTAGGAGCAAATGTACCGGATGGATTTGAGACTTATCTAGGCTATACCGAATCCCTTGAGATACGTTATGAGTGTGAGACCCCGAATTTTAAGTCCTAAAAGTCCAGAAGCCAGTGTAGGTGAAAAGACCATTTTTTTCCTCTGAAGAAAAGGATGTGTGTTGGCCGAAACTGGTAAGGAATGCCCAGTAATTAATTTTGGTTTTAATTCCTTTTAATCTAGTTCTTTATAGGTTGATAATTACTTTAGAAATTAAAATCCCTAAAATTAAAAGGAGATAATTACAAAATTCAATGCTGATAACTATCTTACTTTAATAAAGCTTTTAAAATAGGGATTTTAATCCCATAACCAGCTTATATAAATAGGAAGCAAGCCACACAAAAATCTTATACACAAAATTCGTAAAACCTAAAAACCTTACACCTCCCAATTTTTGCCGAAATCTACTGACATCAAACCAGTATAACTCTCTGATCCTTTGTCGGATTCCTACGAATAATAGCTTGTTCGAAAGCTCTCTGCATCCTTTTTTCAATCATTTTTATCTTTTGTCTGGAAGTTAGTTTTTCTTAGTCGTACGTTAAATCGTATTTCGACGAAATTGCAAAAATCTACTTGAATTTGAAAATAGCATAACTCTCTCTTCCTTACTCAGATTCTTGCAAATAAAAGCTTGTTGGAAAGATCTCTTCATCCTATTTCCAAATATCTTAGGTTTTTCTTCTGATGGTTAGTTTTTCTTTGTCGAAAGTTAAATTGTATTTCGGCAGAATTAGGTTTCCAGGTTGTGTGATTCTATCTTCAATTGATTTCTGTTGTTGTTCTTTTTGTTTGTATGATTGTTTGGCATCCATTCATGTTATAAAATCATAAATTAATCCTTTGAATGTTTTCTATACATGAAATCAGTATGCCCTACCCTTGCTCTATTGTTGCTTATCTTGATCAATTGATTAACCTATTTGATTCCGATCTTGTTTCTTTTGATTGTATAAGTTATAAACACTTAATGATTCTTTGTTAACATGAAATTGCAACCGTTACACCATGCTAAAATAAAATCGCAAATTATCTTGTGTCCTATGCTTCTTCCCAAAATATACATAGTTAAATTGGGGTGGTAATTCAGGTTTAATCTAGTTAAATTCCTGGCTATCACATCACACATCCAAAGAGGACGCACTTGCGCCATCTAACCACTGGTTTTTAATAGGTTTGGTGAGTGGAATTGATAAGAAAATGGGGTACTTATTTAGTTATTGAGTATACATGCTTAGTTTTGTTTTGTCTTTGCCTTGTGATGCTAAAAGTGGTTCCAAATTATTAAATAAGGGTAAAGGAATAACTTCTTCTTCTGAGACAAGAGAGATAGGATCTATGCCTCATCGGTTTCTCCAAAGATCCCTGTTGTTTGTTTGTTATTTTCGATTCCTGCTCTTGTTATTATTATATGAGAATTGATTGTAGGATATGTGCATGAATCTCAGATTGAAGATACCCTTGAATTAGGTTTTGAGTGTCTGAATTGCAAATAATTATGTTCTGACATGATTGAAGATACCCTATTGTGGTGTTATACTTTGTACTTGCTTCTGTGTGCTTGCATATATTTGTGTGTCAGGATTCTGTTCCGTTGGCCATTCGAGGTAACCGTTGATGCTCCTTGGGAAGTTGTATGGGTGGCAATCCCCAGCATGCGCGTGCTGAAAGCCTTGTCTTTGTGTGGCTTGGATGCTTGGTCCTTGTGTGGCTTGGATGCTTAGTCCTTGTGTGGCTGGAAGCCTTTTCCTTGTGTGGCTGGAAGCCTTGTCCTTGTGTGGCTTGGATGCCTTGTCCTTGTGTGGCAGGATGAATAGGCTTGCTTTTTAGCTTGTCTGCTAACCTTTTACCCTTTGTGCAGTAAATCTTGGACAGCGCAGGTTAAAAGGGATGACCTTTCTTTCTTTCTAGTGCCAAGAGTAATCTGATGAGTTTTAACTACCTGTGTACTTCTGATTTTCGGAAGTGTTATCGTCCACCCTCAGTCTTAGTTTTGGCCCTATCCCTTTGATTGATTCTTGAAGTGCATGATATCCATAGTTGTGTAGGGATGATCTATTGTTGTTTGGGAGATTTGGGTTTAAGATTTCTGTAGATCTTATGATATTGTGACCCTACTGAGATTCTTGTAATCTCATTCTGTTGTATTCACCATTTTTCAAGGATAGGTACATCCACTGTTTGTGGTACCAGTGTGTGAGTTCAAGGTTGCATGCCAGGGCGATATTGCATCACATTTTCATATCCATTCCTTGATTGCCTGCGTATATGACATGAATTATAATTGGACTACTTTCTGGCTTTTCAAGATTCCTCGTTTATTTGTTGAGTCCGATTTATATTAAGGATTAACTTGCTGGATATTTGGATCCCTACGGGACTTGTGTGTTGTGAATTCACTGATTTTATTTAAAGACTTCCGATGATATTTCATTCACTCCGAATGATACCAGAATACTTGTCCAATATCATGCTCCAATTGTTGATAACATAAACAATACACATGCTAAAAATCGAGAACTAATGAGTAAGCCTTGTGGGATTCTGATAGGTCCTAGTTCTTGGGCTTATTTGGGTTTCACAGCAGTAAGAGCCCTAATCGGAACAATTAATAATAGGTTAGAAGTTAGGGTCATTACAATGAGTGCCTAGCTTGCATGTGTTTTGCGTATTGAACATGTTGATTATGTTCTGACATGATTGAGAATACCTTGTTGTGGTATTGTGTTTTGTGCTTGCCTGTGTGTGCTTGTATGTGTTTATCTGTCAGGATCCTTTTCCGGTGGCTATTCGGGGTAATTGTTGATTCCCATGGGAAATGAGAGATTCTTATTAGTATGGGAGTCGTATGGGTGACAATCCCCAGCCTGTATGTGTTGGATGTCTAGTCCTTGTGTGGTTACACGTCTTGTCCTTGTGTAGCAAGATGCCATTATCCTTGTGTGGTTTGGATGTCTTGTCCTTGTATGGTAGGATGAATAGGCTTGCTAATTAGCTTGTATGCTAACCATTTTACCTTTTTTGCAACGAAGCCTTGGACAAAATAGGTGGAAGGGGATGTCCCTTTTATAATGAGGAGATTGGTCGATTATTTACCTGCCTCTGTATTTCTGATTTTCGGAAGTATTTGTAGTCCACCCTCAGCCTTAGCTTTCGGCCCTAACCTTATTGTTTGATTATTGAATTGTGTGATCCCCTTTTAGTTGTATAGGCTGATCTGATATTGTTTGGGAGATGTTTGTTTAAGATTTCTGTAGATCTTATAATGTTGTGACCCCACTGAGATTCTTGTAATCTTATCCTATTGTTTATGGTACCAGTGTGTGAGATCAAAACTGCATGACAGGGCCATATTGCATCACATTTGCATTTCTGTTACCTTGATTGCTTGGACATACAACATAAACTTTGATTGGACTATTTTATGGTTTTTCAAGTCCCTCCTTTTCTTGTTTGTTTCTGGCATACATTGGAGGTTTACTTATTGGATTTTAAGATCCCTATGGGACTTATGTGGTGTGGTTCCAATGATTCAATTTTAAAACTTTCGCTGATGTTTTATTCGCTTCGTATGATACCATGATGCTTGTCCAATATCATGCTCCAACTATTTTAAGTACAAAAAATAAATATGCTAAAATTGGGAAATTTAGATGAGTAAGCCTTGTGGGATTCAAATAGGTCCTTGTTTTTGGGCTCATTTGGGTTTCATAATGGTAGGGTTCCTATTATGAGCAAATAATAATAGATTAAGATTTGGGGTCCTTATAGGTTTGGTAGCAGAGCATTGTTTAAGGAATATGATTTGTTATATGGTAACCTGTTTATAGATAGGTATATGCGCACACTCCCACTCACTTATGGCCTAATGCTGAAAGTGATCTAATACTAAAAAGGGATTGGTTTGTAAGATTTAAATGATGAAAGTGATAATTTGATTTACTGAGTATTTTTGTGTGCTTCTAGGCATTACATGATTTGATGTGTTTTGCTGAGTTTTTGATGAATGCTTTGCTGTGTTTCTTATCATTGTCAAGTATGTGTATGTTGTTGGGGCATGCTGCCGAGTGTCCCTATGTGATTTATATGGTTTCCAAGTATATCTTTGTGTGTTGTTGCCATGATTGCCGAATATGGATTGTGTGAATCCATGCTTGCCGAATGCTTTGATGATTGTTGCTGAGTGTACTTATTTGTGGTTCTGAATGTTTTAGTGATTGTTACCTAGTGCATATGTGTTTGATGATGTGATTGCCGAGTGTGCATTGCATGTATGCATGTGTTTTCTGAAATTTGTATACTTTTGTTTTCAAGGATATGTATATTGTTGGTGCATGTCTCAATACCAAGTACCACTTCTTTTCCTAGTATTCATATTTGGTTATGTGTTGAGTTATGACCATGTGCTTGTATAGTATGGCAAGGTTGAAAGCTATAAAGGATTGACGGGGTAGGTATGAGATTCAGTCTGAACAGAAACCTGTACAGCAGAATGAACCCGAGGCACAAATTGAGTAGAGAGGTCAAGTTGAGCCTGAAAATCAACCTGAGGCACCAGCCACACCAGACATCGATCTTGTGATGGCACAAATTCTGAACGTATTACAAGGGATAGCCACGAACCAGCAGTGTATGGAAGCGTAATTTCAGAATGCTCTTGCACCCGCGACCCTGAAAGATCTTACTCCTCCACTTGAACCCGTTCAGCCGGTGCATCCTAAGGAAGCTGAGAGACTTCCTATCATCATTACAAAGTTGTTGAAAGAAGCTCGTCAAATGGGATGTAAAGATTTCAGTGGTTCAACCAGAGTTGCCGCCGCTCGTGAATGGATCGACACCTTATGCCGAGTGTCCCTGTTTTTTGCGTATCTCTGATGATGACAAGGTTGCCATCGCTACTTTCCTACTTGAGGGAGAAGCCCTCGCATGGTGGACAACTATGAGCTTATGATTCGGCAATCGCTTGCCTACTTGGGAGGAATTTCGTTATGAGGTCGAAGAGAGGTTCTATACGAGAATCCATAAAAGTGAGCGGCGAAAAATTTTCTTCAAGCTTGAATAGGGCACCCCTTTGGTGCTGGAATACGAGAAGGTATTAAGGTAGTTGTCCTGAATTGCACCTGAGGAGGATCATTCACCGTATCAGCTTACGAGACGATTTCAGGATGGGTTGAGTACCGAACTCAAAACCATCACTGGTACGACACCGATACAGAATTAGCAAGAACTAATCATTGCTGTAACAGGAGCTGAAAAGTTCATGCAAAGGAGGAAGCCGTCTGCAGCCACTAGTGGTGGATTTTTCAGGCAAAATTCAAAATTCATTCGGCGCACGTGACCCTATCTTTTAAGGTCCTATCATCTGAAAAATAATGACAATGGAGGTAACAATAAGAAAAATATTTTTGGTCAGAATTCCAATGCATCTACGTGGAATTCTCAGCAACGTCGATGTTACAATTCTGGCCAGATGGAGCACATTCAGAGGGAATGCCCGAAACCTTGGTGTATCATAGGCACACAAAATACAGGCCAAGGTGGGTATGCCAATCCCACCAAACCACCAAATGGATCCACGAGTAAGGCGCAACCAAGAACAATAAGCCATTTACCCTTACTGATGCCGAGGCTAGCCCTGATGTGGTTATAGGTACTATTTTCATATTTTCTCAAAATGCTAAAATGTTGTTAGATCCTAGAGCAAACAGCTCATTTGCAAGTCCAAGGATAGCACTTAGCACAGGTCGGCCTCTGTCTACCTTGTCTCCTCCTATTGCGGTTCTGATTCCTTTGTGATCTAGTCTACATCGGCTGTATTGTACGTATGGGTCCAAATGTACTTAAGATGGAATTGATCCCATTGGATATCCGAGAGCTGGATGTGATCTTATGCATGGATTGTTTGGTGAAGTATCAAGTCCGTATGGAGTGTTTCACCAAGCATGCGTGGTTCATTTCTCTTGATGGTGCTGAGTACTATTTTGAAGGTGATAGGTGAGTTGTTCTAACTTGCATGATTTCTTGGCTTGATGCGAAGCAATTAATCAGTAAGGGATGTACTGCATATCTCGTGCACATGCATGATGTTTCCAAAAAATTCTCGGATCTGAATTCTATTCCAGTGGTTTGTGAATTTCGAGAAGACATAGCTAGTTTTCCACCAGCAAGGGAAGTGGAATTCGGCATTGAGGTAATGCTTGTTACGAATCTGATTTTCATTCCTCTGTATCGTATGGCTCATATGGAAATGAAGGAATTGAAAACGCAATTGGAAGATTTTCTGGATCGTGGTTTCATCCTACCCGTTGTGTCACCATGAGGAGCACCTATCTTGTTCGTACAGAAGAAATATGGTTTAATACGACTATGCATCGACTATCGGTAGTTGAATCGTGTGACCGTGAAGGACAAGTAGCCTTTGCCGTGAATTGAAGACCTGTTTGACCAACTCTAGGGTGCTGCCATGTTTTCCAAGATCGACCTCATAACTGGATACCATCAACTGCAAGTTTGTGATGCTGATATTCCAAAGACTGTGTTCAGATAGTGATACGGCCACTACAAATTTTTTGTTATGCCATTTGGTTTGAAAAATGCACCAGCCGTGTTCATGGACCTGATGAATCGTGTGTTCCATGAGTTCTTGGACAAATTCGTGATATTCTTCATCGATGACATTCTGATTTATTCGAAATCAGAAGAGGAGCATGCTGAGCACTTGTGGATTGTACTGAATATTTTGAGGGATCGGTGGGTGTTCGCAAAGTACTCCAAATGCGAATTCTGGTTACGCGAACTTGGTTTCCTGGGCCATACTGTTTCCTCCCAAGGAATTTTAGTTGATTCCAAAAAAATTGAAGCCATAGTTTCTTGAGAACCCCCGAGAACTGTGTTTGAAGTCCGTAGTTTCCTTGTCTTATCTGAATACTACTGTCACTTCGAGAAAAATTTTTCATCGCTTGGTGGACCATTAATGAAATTGATGCACAAAAGAGAGCCATTCGTGTGGACCGAGAAGTGCCAGCAAAGTTTTGAAGAACTGAAAAACCGGTTAGTTTCCGCACATATCCTTACCTTACCTAGTGGCGGAAAGGAGTATATGGTTTATAGCGATGCGTCGAAGTCCGGACTTGGATGCATATTGATGCAAGACAGGGAAGTCGTTGCTTATGCTTCCCGACAGTTGTGACCACACGAAAGAAACTATCCTACGCATAACTTGGTACTTGCAGCCGTGGTGTTTGCGTTGAAGATATGGCGACATTACTTATACGGCAAGACGTGTCAAATCTTCACTGATCACAAAAGCCTGAAGTATCTCCTTACGTAAAAAGAGTTGAATATGAGACAACGAAGATGGGTGGAGTTTTTTAAGGATTACGATATGATCATTGAATATCACCCTAGAAAAGCAAATGTAATTGCTGATGCCCTAAATCGAAATTTTCATCCCTCTTCTTCAATAGTTTTAGCTTCCATGTACATCCATTACATGCTTATGCTGCTGGATTTGAAAGCTACCTGTGTGCATCTTGGCATTGATTTTTCTGGAAAAGTGTCTGTGAGACCTTGAATTTTAAGTCCTAGAAGTCTAGAAGCCAGTGTAGTTTAAAAGAACATTTTTCCCTTGAAGAAAAAGAAGTGTGATGGCCAAAATTGGTAAGGAATGTCTAGTGATTGTTTCTGGTTTTAATTCTGTTTGATTTGGTTTTTTATGGGTTGATAATTATGTTTGAAAATAAAATCTCTAAAATTAAGGGTGAATAATTACAGAATTTAATTCTGATAATTATCTTACTTTAATCTAACCCTTAAAGTAGGGAAATTAATCTCATAACCACTCTATATAAAATGGAAGCTGGCCACACGTAAACCTTACACAGAAAATATACAAAATTCGTACAACCAGAAACCTTACACCGCCTTATTGCTACCGAAATCTGCTAGAACTTCAAAATAGCATAACTCTCTCATTGTTTGTCAAATTTTTGCAAATAATAGCTTGTTGGAAAGATATTTATGCCCTCTATCTAACCATATAGTTTTTTTTGGTGGTTACCTTTCTTTTCGTAATTTAGATCATAATTTGGCCAGATTAGGTTTCAAAATTTTGTGATTCTGCCTTCAATTAATTTGTATTGTTGTTACTGTTGTTTGTATGACTGTTTAACATCCTTTTATGATGTAAAATCTTGAATTCATCCTTTGAATTTTCCCCACACATGTTGATGTCTATCTTGATCAATTGATTAACCTATTGGATTCTGATCTAGTTTCTTTTGGTTGTACATGTTACAAACATCTAATCCTTTCTTGTTAACATGAAATCACAACCTTATTACCTTATATACAAGAAATCATAATTTGTCTTGTGGTCTATTCTTAATGCCAACATTTGCAAAGTTAATTAGGATAGTAATTCAGATTAAATTTTGTTAAATTCTTGGCTATCACATCCCACTTTCTAAGGAGAGGCATCTGCGGTATTTAATCACTTGTTTCTGATAGGTTTCATGAGTGGAATTGGTAAGGAAATAGGGTATTCAAATGGTTATTAAGTATGCATGCTTAGTTTCGTTTTTTCTTTTCCTTATGATGTTATAGGTGGTTTGGATTTTTTAAATAAAGACAAAGGAATAGCTTCTTGTTCAGAGACAAGAGAGGTAGGTTCTATGCCTCATTGGTTTCTTCAGGGATCCTTTTTGTTTGCTTGTTAATTTCGGTACCTATATGTATGATATGTGTATGCCCATATGTTGTAGTGAGTATGTTTGAGTTACGGATAAAAATGTGATACTCTAGGCTATACCGAACTCTTGAGTTAGGTTATGAGTGCCTAATTTGCATATGTTGTGTGCATTGAACATGTTGATTGTGTTCTAACATGATTGAGAATACCCTGTTGTGGTATTGTGCTATGTGCTTGCTTGTGTATGCTTGTACGAGCTTATTTGTCAGGATCTTTTTTCAGTGGCCATTCAGGGTAAGCGCTGATGCTCCTGGCAGAGAAGATATTCTTACTGGTATAGAGTCGTATGGGTGGCAATCCCCAGCATGTGCACACAGGATGCCTGGTCCTCGTATGCCTATACACTTTGTCCTTGTATGTCAAGATACCCTTATCCTTGTGCAGTTTATATGCCCTTATCCTTGTGAGGTTTAGATGGCCTTGTCCTTGTGTGGCTTGGATTGTGAGACCCCGACCCTTCCTAGTTTAGATGTCCAGGAAGTCCAGTAGCCGATGCAGTTGAAATGACTATTTTGCCCTGAAAAAATGGATGCGTGATGGCCTAAAATGGTTGGTGTCAGATATTTTCTATTTTAATTCTGGTATTTTTATATTAATTATCCTTAATTTTATCCCTTATTATCTAAGGTATTAGATAATTCTTCATTTTAAATAGAATATCTTTTTTAATAGATTTATCCTTTTAAATATAATTATCCATCTAATACAATTATCCTTTAACTATCATTTTAAGCTTAAAAGTAGGGATTTATGTCTTACCTAAACCTCTTTAGATACCTATAAAAGAATGACCAGCCTATCTGACCTAAACATACCAAAACCCACATAGAAATTTCGTAATTTATCCATTTTTTCTCAATTTCCGATTTTTTACTAAACCCTATCCGAAACTCCTTGATCTTCATCTTGACATAACTCTCTCATCCTTTAACGACTTCTTGCGAATAATAGCTTGTTGGAAAGCTCTCTTCCTCCTCTTTCCAACCATTCTTTGGATTTTTATCTGGAGGTTAGATTTTCTTTATTAAAAGTTAAATCATATTTCAAAAAAATTGCTAAAATCTGTTTGAACTTCAAAATAGCATAACTCTCTCATCCTTTGTAGGATTTTTGCAAATAATAACTTTTTGGAGAGCTTTATTCATCCTCTTTCAAAAAATATTGTGTGTTTTTATCTAAAGATTAGTTTCTTTATCAAAAGTTAAATCGTATTTTGGTAGAATTGGCAAAATCTGCTTGAACTTCAAAATAGCATAACTCTGTCATCCTTTGTTGGATTCTTGTGAATAATAGCTTGTTGAAAAGCTCTTCCAGTTCTCTATCCAGAAATCTTGTATTTTTCTTCTGGAGGTTAGTTTTTCTTTGCCATAATTTAGGTCAAAATTCGGCAGGATTAGTTTTCAAAATTGTATGATTCTGCCTTTAATTTATTTCTGTTATTGTTCCTCTTGTTTGTATGATTGTTTAGCATCCATTCATCATTTAAAAATCATAAATTCATCCTTTGAATCTTCCCTATTCATGAAATCAGAATGCCCGACCTTTGCCTTATTGATGCCTATCTTTATTAACTAATTAACCTATTGGATTCTTACCTTGTTTCTTTTGATTGTACATGTTATAAACATCTATTCCTTTATTAACTTCATGAAATCACAACCCTTAATCTCTGTAATGCTGAAATCACAAGTTGCGCTATAAACCTTAAGGTGTTTCCGAAATTTGTATATTGAATTAGGGTGAAATATCAACTAGATTTTTACTGACTTACTGGCCATCACATCACGCATTCAAAGGAAAAATATTGCTGCATCCGGATTGCTGGATTTGGGTAGGTTAATTGGTAAGGATTCCCAATACCTCTGGTTTTTAATTAAGTAGTCCTATGGCTTAGTATTGTGTGGTCTTTGCCTTGTAATTGTTTAGAAGATTCTGATCTTATTAGAAAAGCAAAGGATTATATCTGATTCAGACACATGAGAGGTAGGATCTACGCCTCATCGGTTTCTTTGGTTACCTTATTGTTTGATTGTTTGAATAAGAGAGAATTCGATTGCCTATCTTGGTTATATGCTTGCGGAATGTGTGATTATGATTATAGGGAATCTTGAAATTCCATAAGAAAATAGGTTGCCTGATTCGGTTATGACTTTGAGGATTGATATTTGATTTGTATTGTGATTTGTGTATGCATATATGTGCCCTATTTGTGCTTTGTTTGAAGGATCCTTTTGTTGCTGGCCATGCAAGGTAAGTATTGTTGCTCCTAGTGAGTGAAGAGATATCTACCAAACCAGAAGGTTTATGGGTTGCTGGCCATGCATGTATGTGCCCTATTTGTGCTTTGTTTATGCCTTCTAGGCCGGTTCAATTCCGGACGTCAAGAAGCCTTGTAGGCTAGTTTGAGTCTGGACGTCAAGATGCCTTATAGCCTAATTTGAGTCTAGACGTTAGGTTGCTTTATTTGAGAGTGACAGGATGACTTGTATGCATTGCTGCAAGAGTGCTCATAGGCCAGTTCAAGTCTGGATGTCGGAGACAACTAAAATACTTGCTGTAATATTGATTGTCTAACCATTTACCCTTTGTGCAGCAAAACCTTGGACAACACAGGTGGAAGGGAATGGTTTTTTTCTTTTCCTATTGCCGAGAGTAACTTGATGAATTGTGCTGCCTGTGTACTTCTGATTTACAAAAGTGTTTGTAGTTCAACCTCAGCTTTAGTTTTGGCCCTATGCTTTTTGATTGATTCTTGAATTACGTGATACCATTAGATGAGTAGGGATGATCTGATTTTTTTGCGAGATGTTTGTGTAACCCAGAATTTTGAGTCCTAGAAGTCTAGAAGTCAGTGCAGATGAAAAGATGATTTTTCCTTTGAAGGAAAAGATGTGTCATGGCCGAAATTGGTAAGAGTTATATGGAAGTTAATTCTTGTTTTAATTCCCTTCAATATAAGTCCTTATAGATAGATAATTGCCTTAGAAATTAAAATCCCTAAAAATAAGGAAAAATAACTGCAGAATTTAAATTTGATAGTTTTTTTATTTTAATAAAGCCTTTAAAGTAGGAATTATAATCCCATAACAATCCTCTATAAATAGGAAGCCAGCCATACAAAATTTTTACACCAAAGTACACAAATTTTGTAAACCTTAAAAACCTTACACCGCCATACTTGTGTCGAAATCCGCTGGGATTTTAAATAAGAATAACTCTCTCAAAATCAGTCGGATTCTTACAAGTAATAGCTTGTTGGAAAGATTTATTCATCCTCTTTCCAATCATCTATGGATTTTTGTCGAGAGGTTAGTATTTTTTTCTCTACAGATAAGTTGAAATTCAGCGACACAGCCAAATCTTCTTGAACTTCAAAATAGTATAACTCTTTCATCATTTGTTTTATTTCTACAAATAATAGCTTTTTGGAAAGATATTTTCATCCTCTTTCCAACGATATAAAGTTTGTTGTTTGTACAGTAATATTTTCTTGTCTAAGGTTAAGTCGAAAATTTGCGACGAAATTAGGCTTTTAGTTTTCTACAGTTTTTGTCTTTGGTTGATTTCTGTTGTCGTTTTGTGTGTTCTTATCGTTTCTTAGCATCTATTCATGATGTATGACAATGAATTTCTTTCTTTTAAACTTCTCTATACTTGAAGTCGAAATTGTCCTATGTCCTACTCTTAACGCCGAAATTTGCATAGTTAAATTTGAATGGTAATTCAGGTTGAATCTTATTAAGTTCCTGGCTATCACATCACATATCCATGGGGGAGGCACCTGCAGCATCTGATTACTGGTTTCTAATAGGTTTGGTGAGTGGAATTGGTAAGGAAATAGAGTATTCAATTGATAATTGAATATACATACTTAGTTTTTTTCATCTTTGCCTGGTGACAATATAAGTGATTCGGAATTACCTAGTAAACGTAAATGAGTAGTTTCATGTTCAGATACAAGAGAGGTAGGATCTACGCCTCATCGGTTTCTCCAAAAACTCCTGTTATTTTTTTGATATTTTTGAAACCTGCCCTTGTTGTATTGCATTCGATTTGATTATCGGTTAAGAGTATGAATTTCGGATTGAGATATGGATCTCGTAGACTATATCGAACCCCTGAGTTAGGTATTGAATGCCTGAGTTGCATATGTTATGTTAATTGAGTATGTTGATTGTGTTCTGACATGATTCAGGATACCCTGTCGTGGTATTATTCTTTGTACTTGCCTGTGTGTGCTTGTACGTGTTTGTGTGTCAGGATCATTTTTTGGAGGCCATTCGGCGTAAGCTCTGATGCTCCTAGGGAGAGGAGAGGTTCTTATTGGTATAGGAGTTGTATGGGTGGAAAACCCCAGCATGTGCGCGCTGGATGTCTTGTCCTTGTATTGCCGAAACCCTATCCTTGTGTGATAGGAAGCCCTTATCCTTGTGTGGTTTTGGATGCCCTAGTCCGTGTGTGGCTTGGGAGGACTTGTCCTTGTGTGACAAGACGAATTGTCCTTGTGTGGAAAAATGAATAGGCTTGCTGATTAGCTTGTGTGATAACCGTTTACCCTTCGTGCAGTAAGCCTTGGACAACACAAGTGAAAGCGGATGGCCTTTCTTCTTCATTGCCGAGAACAATCTGATGAGTTCTACCTGCCTGTGTACTTCTGATTTTTTGGAAGTGATTATAGTCCTCCCTCAACCATAGATTTGGACCTAACCCTTTTTGATCGGTCCTTGAATTACCTGATCCCCTTTAGTTCTTTAAGAATGATCTAATGTGAATTGGGAGATTTGTTTTTAGGGTTTCTGCAGATCTTATAATATTGTGACCCTACTAAGATTCTTGTAATCTCATACTATTGTTTTACTATTTTTCAGACTTAGGTACGTCCACTGTCCATGGTACCAGTGTATGAGATCAAGGCTGCACGGCGGGGCGATATCGCATAACATTTTCATATTTGTTCCTTGTTTACTTGCACATATAACATGAATGATTGAGCAATTTCTGGTTTATTTTAAGATCCATACTTTGGTTGCTATTTCTGAAACATGTTTGAGGATTTCTTGCTAGTTATTTGGATCCCTATGAGACTTATGTGTTATGAACCAAATGATTTAGTCTAAAGACTTCCGCTGATGTTTTATTCACTCCGTATGTTACCAGAATATTTGACCAATATCATGCTTCAATTGTTGTTAATCATTAAAATTAACATTCTAAAAGTCGGAAGTTAATGGTAAACCTGGTGAGATTCAGATCGGTCCTAGGTGTTATTTGGGCTTATTTGGGTTTTATGGCGGTGATAACCTTAATCGGAGCAAATAGTAATAGTTAGGAATTGGGGTCGTCACAATGTTTGATTGGGAATCCTTAGAATTTATTATGTTATGACCCTACTAAGATTCTTGTAATCTCATCCCTTCTTTTCTCTCCCTTTGCAAGCTTAGTTGTGTACTTTGTTGCTCATACCAAAGGTGTGAGATCAAGGCTACACGGCTAGACAAATTTGCACCCCATTTTTGTTGAATGTGCATGCCATGTCTTTGAACTTGTGTGGATTTGCATTCTGGCTTTCCAATCCCTTTTTTTTTTTTTTTGCTTCCGAAATATGCATGATACTATTGGTTGATGTTTTGAGATTCCTATGGAACTTGTGTGTTATGTTTCCACTTGTTTTGAGTATTAAAATAAGTCTTCCGCTAATGTTTTCTTTCACTCCGTATAAGCCAGAAATTCATTAATGTATGAATATGCTCCAACCTTTAAATAGCATATAAATCAACCAATAAAATTGACAATTAGGTGACTTGAGGCTTGTAGGATTCAAATAAGACCTTGTGAGGGCTTATTTGGGTTTCACCTTGGTAAGGGTCCTAATATGTTGGGTTTGGGTCCTTATATGGATGCCTTGTCGTTTTGTGGCAGGATAAATAGGTTTGCTAATTAGCTTGTGTGCTAACCCTTTTACCCTTTGTGGAGCGAAGACTTGAACAACATAAGTGGAAGGGAATGGCTTTTTCTATTGACGAGATTGACTAATGATTTACCTGCCTATGTACTTCTAACTTTCAGAAGTGTTTACAGTCCACCCCCAACCTTAGTTTCGGCTATAACCTTGGATTTTCTTAAATTACGTGAAACCTTTAAATGTGTAGGGATGATCTGATGTTGTTTGGGAGATATTTGTTTAAGATTTCTGTAAATCTTATGATATTGTTACCCTACTTAGATTCTTGTAATCTCATCCTATTGTTTCGCCAATCTTTCAGGCTTAGGTACATTTGCTAATCATGGTACCAATGTGTGAGAATCAAGGCTGCACGGCGTGGTGATATCGAATTACATTTTCATATTTTTGCCTCCTTGGTTGCTTGTGCATACAATATGATCATTGATTGGACTATTTTTTCTGGTTTTTCAAGTTTCCTCCATTGCTTGTTGTTTCCGAACTATGTTGGAAGTTATTGGCTGGATATTTGGATCTCTATGGGACTTGTGTGTTATGGATTCACTGATTAAGTTTAAAGACTTTCGATGATGTTTCATTCACTCCGTATGGTGTCTGAATATTTCCAATATCATGCTCCAAACTTTAAAATCTTAAAAGAATTCACATGCTAAAATTGAAACTAGATGGATAAGCCTTATGGGATTCAGATAGGTCTTGGTTCAGACATGTTTGGGTTTCACGGCGGTAAGGGTTCCATTAGAAGCAAATTTTAGAATATGAGATTTAGGTCCTTATAGTGTCCTTTGTTTTCATCAATGAGGTAAGTTAGCACCTTGTTACATTGGTTTGTAAGACATTATCGAGAGGATCAGCCTTGTTGCATACCGACTTGCCTTAGCTCCAAATATGAAAAGAATTCACAACGTGTTTCACATTTCAATATTGAGAAAGTATGTGTGAGACCCTGCTCATATGCTTGAAGAACCATCAGTCGAGGTTGTTGAAGAAGTATCTTATTCTGTACAGACAGTTTCCATACTAAATCACTCAGTTTCTTAGCTTCGCAGTGAAAATATGCCTATGGTATGAGTTGTTTGGTGTAGTGGCCAAATTGAGGAATATTCTTGGGAGATTGAGGAATCTATGCATGCAAAATTTTCTTACTTGTTTGCTTAGGTACTTGTGTTGAAATTTCGAGGACGAAGTTCTTATAAGGAGGGGAGGATGTGAGACCCCAAATTTTGATTCTTAAAGGTCCAGAAGTCAGTGCATGTGAAAAGACCGTTTTGTCCATATAGGAACGGATGTGTGATGGCCAAAAAAAATGGTATGGAATGTATAGTAATTATTTCTGGTATTAATTCCCCTTGTTTAGTTCTTTATTGGTTAATAAATACCTTTGAAATAAAATCCCTAAAATTAAGGAATGATAATTAAAGAATTTAGCTCTGATAATTATCTTACTTTAATCCAACCTTTAAACTAGGAAAAATAATCCCATAATCGTTCTATATAAAGAGGAAGCTGGCCATACTTAAACCTTTCACAGAAAATACACAAAATTCGTGCAACCTAAAACCCTACCTCCCTATTACTGCCGAAATCTACTTGAACTTCAAAATAGCATAACTCTCTCATCATTTGTCAGATTCTTGAAAGCAATAGCTTGTTGTAAAGCTCCTTCTGTCCTTTATCCAACCATTTTAAGTTTTTAGTCTGGAGGTTAGTATTTCCTTGTCATAATTTAGGTCGTAATTAAGCAAGATTGGTTCCAAAATTGTGTGATTATGCCTTCAGCTAATTTCTGTTGTTGTTCCTTTTGTTTGTATGATCGTTTAGCATCCATTCATGTTATGAAATCATGAATTTCTGCTTTGAATTTTCTCTATATACGAAATCGGCATGCCCTACCCTTTCCTTATTGTTGCCTATCTTGATCAATTGATTAACCTACTTGATTCTGATATTGTTTCTTTTGATTGTACATGTTATAAACACCTAATCATTCCTTATTAACATGAACTTGCAACCTTTATAACTTGTTAACATGAACTTGCAACCTTTATAACTTGTTAACATGAAACCGCAACTTGCCCTCTTTCCCTAATCCTAGTGCTGAAAATTGTGTTTTGATTAGGGATGGTAATTCAGGTTGTTTCTTGTTAAGTTCTTAGCTATCACATCACACATCTACAGCGGAGGCACTCGTGGCATCTAATCACTGGTTTCTGAGAGGTTTGGTGAGTGGAATTGGCAAGGAAATAAAGTATATACTTGGTTATTGGGTATGCATGCTTAGTTTTGTTTTGTCTTTGCCTTGTGATGCTATAAGTGGTTCGGAATTATTAAAAGTCAAAGGAATAGTTTCTTATTCAGAGACAAGAGAGGTAGGATCTATGCCTCATCGGTTTCTCCTGAGATCCTTTTGTTTGCTTATTAATTTTGGTACCTATGCTTGTGTTAATGTATACCCATATGTGTGAGATAGTATATACGTGAATTGTAGATTGATTTAAGGCTTATCCAGGCTATACGGAATCCCTTAAGATAAGTTATGAATGCCTAGATTGCATTTGTTGTGTGTATTGAACATGCTGACTGTGTTCAGACATAATTGAGAATACCTTGTTGTGGTATTGTGCTTTGTGTTTGTCTGTGTGTGTTTGTGCATGTTTTTGTGTCAGGATCCTTTTCCGGTGGCCATTCATGGTAAACACTGATGCTCCTGGAGAGAGGAGAGGTTCTTACTGGTATGGGAGTCGTATGGGTGGCAATCCTCAGCCTTCACGCGCTAGATGCTTAATCCTTGTGTGGCTAGATGTCTTGTCCTTGTGTGGCAAGATGCCCTTATCCTTGTGTGGTTTGGATGCCCTTGTCCTTGTGTGCCTTGAATGCCTTGTCCTTGTGTGGCATGATGAATAGGCTTGGTTATTAGCTTGTACGCTAACCAATTTACCATTTGTGCTGCTAGGCCTTAGACAACACAGGTGGAAGGGGATGACCTTTTGTGTTGATGAGATTGATTGATGATTTACCTACCTGTGTATTTCTGATTTTCAGAAGTATTTGTAGTCCACCCTCAGCCTTAGCATTCAACCCTAACTTTATTGTTTGATTCTTGAGTTGCGTAATCCCTCTTTAGTTTATAGGCTGATCTGATGTTGTTTGGGAGATGTTTATTTAAGATTTTGGTAGAACTTATGATATTGTGACCCTACTGAGATTCTTGTAATCTCATCCTGTTGTTTTGTCTATTTTTCAGGCTTAGGTACATTCGCTGTTTGTAGTACCAGTGTGTGAGATCAAGGCTGCACGGCAGGGTGATATTGCATTACATTTGCATTCCAGCTACCTTTATTGTTGCGTGTACAACATGAACTTTGATTGGACTATTTCCTGGTTTTTCAAGTCCCTTCTTTGCTTGTTTGTTTTTGGATTATATTAGAGGTTTACCTGTTGGATTTTTTGATCCCTATAGGACTTGTGTGTTGTCATTCTAATGATTCAATTTAAAGACTTCCGCTGATGTTTTATTCACTCTTTATGATACAAGAATGCTTGTTCAATATCTTTCTCCAATTATTATAAGTACAAAGAATAAATATGCCAAAATTAGGAATTTGGATGGGTAAGCTTTGTGGGATTCAAATAGGTCCTTGTTTTCTGGCTCATTTGGGTTTCACGACGGTAAAGGTCCTAATAGGAGCAAATAATAATAGATTAGGATTTGGGGTTCTTACACAACTGGGTATACGGGATAGGATAGGTCTTCATCAGCTTCAACTAGTGATTCTTTGAGAACATGAGTAGGGTCTCGCACATACTTTCTCAACATCGAAACATAAAACACGTTGTGAATTCTCTCTATGTTTGGAAGCAATGCAAGTCGGTATGTAATAGGGCTGATTCTTTCGAAAATATCATACCAACCAATATATCGAGGTGCTAGCTTACCTCGCTGCTGAAAATGAAGGACACCTTTCTATAGGGAAGTTTTTAGAAATACTTTGTCACCTATCGCAAATTTCAGCTCTTTTTGTCGATTATTAACATATTTTTTCTGCCTATCTTGCGCTATCTTCAGCCTTTTTCAAATCAAATTCAGCTGCTCCGTTGCTTGATCAATCAATTTCGGATTATCTAGCCATCTCTCGCCTACTTCATTCCAACAAATGTGAGTTCTGCAATGTCTCCCATATAATTTCTTATAAGGAGCCATTCTGATGCTTACATGGAAACTGTTGTTGTAAACGAATTCCAGCAAAGGTAGACATTGATCCTAACTGGTATTTCGGTCCATCACGCATGCACGCAACATGTCTTTAAGTGTCTAAATCATTCTTTCATATTGACCATCGATCTGGGAATAAAATGCTGTACTGAAATTCATTCTCGAACCTAGTGCATTATGGAATTTCTCCCAAAATCATGATGTAAAAAGAGGATCACGATCTGAAACAACGAAAACTGACACTCCAAGTAAACGAACAATCTCATCCAAATAATGAACAACTAATTTCTTAGAGGTGTCTGTCACACGAACTGAAAGGAAGTGTGCAGATTTAGTCAATCGAACCATGTTCACCCAAATGGCATTGAATCCTCATTGAGATATAGGCAAACTGGTCACAAAATCCATTATGACATGTTCACACTTCCATACTGGAATTGGAAGTGATTGAAGTTCAGCGGGTCTTTGATGTTGGATTTTCACAAGTTGGCATACAAGGCATCGGGCAACAAACTCAGCAATGTGGCGCATTATGTTCGGCTATTAATACTGTTCCTTCAAGTCTCGTTACATCTTAGTACTACCAGGATTTATAGCAAATTTCGAACTATGTGCTTCGCAAAAAATTAGATTATGAATATCAATATCTTGTGGCACACATACCCAGTTTCTAAAGACAAGAACTCCATCATCTCGTATTCTGAAATCACGAACTATTACATCAACACCATCAAATATTTGTTGCCGAATTTCAGCCAATTTTGGATCTTCAGACTGCTGATTTCGAATCTCTTCTAGCAAAGTAGGCTTGACTTTGATTTGAGCCAACAACGAACTAGAAAAATCATTGCCAAGTTGCACATGCATAGCTCTCAATTCTAACAACATTTGCATGTATTGAGCATGCATATACGCTAAAACAGATAGGGAAGGAGAGTGGGTCTTCTGGCTTAAGGAATCAGCAACAACATTTTCTTTTCCAGGATGATATTCGATGATCAAATCGTAATCTTTAATCAGCTCCACCCATCTTTGTTGTCTCATTTTCAACTCCTTCTACTTAAAGAGATATTTCATGCTTTCGTAGTCGGTAAAGATTCTGCATGTCTCACCGTCCAGGTAGTGGCGCCATATCTTTAATACGAACACCACAGCTGCAAGCTCCAAATCGTGTGTAGGATAGTTGTTTTCTTCCTCATGCAACTATCAGGATGTATAGGCAACGACTTTTCTATCTTCCATCAACATGCATGGCTGGTGCATTGGTCAAACCAAATGGAAAAACCAGAACTTCGTAATGGCCGTATCGCTATCTAAGTCTTCGAAATATCAGTTTCAAGAACCTGCAACTGATGGTATCCTAAATTGAGATTGATCTTGGGAAACACGTCTACACCTTGGAGCTGGTCTAACAATCCAACGATGCATGGTCGAGTGTACTTGTTCTTCATGGTCACACGATTCAAATGTCGATAGTCGATGCATAGTTTCCGCGAACCATCCTTCTTTTTCATGAACAAGATTGGTGCTCCCCAAGGTGACACACTGGGTCGGATGAAATCACGATCCAGCAAATCGTCCAATTGCGTCTTCAATTCTTTCATTTCTGCAGGAGCCATAAGATAAGGGGGAATGGAAATCAGAATCAGACTAGGCACTAGCCCAATGCCGAATTCAAATTCTCTTGGTGGCCGAAGACTGGTTATACCTTCGGGAATCACATCCAGAAATTCATGAACCACTGGAATAAAATCCAGATCCGAGCACTCTTTAGAAACATCATGTAGATTTGCAAGGAACACTATATATCCTTTGCTGATCAATTGCTTTGCATCGAGCCATGACATCTTGCAAGTTGGAACAACTCGCCTATTACTTTTAAAGCAATACTTGGAACCATCAGGAAGAGTGAACCATACATGCTTGGTGAAACAGTCCCCTCTAGCTTGATATTTGGCCAGAGAATCAATGCCCAAGATGACATCCAGCTCTCAGATGTGCAATGGAATCAAATCCACTTTAAGTATTTTCAGACCCATGTATACAACACAGCCGATGTAAACTAGATCACAAGTCAATTGCTCTCCCAAAGGAGTCAGAACCGTAATAGGAGGAGATAATGGAGATAGAGGCCAATCTAAACTAAGTGCTATCCTTAGACTCACAAATGATTTATTCGCTCCGCAATCTATTAACATTTTAGCATTTTGAGAAAAGACTGAAATAGTACCTGTCACCATATCAGGGCTTTCTTCGACATTAGTTAAGGTAAACAATCTCATTGGCCTGGGTTACACATCACTTGTAGATTTATTGGTTGGTCCTCCTAGTGCTCGTGCTGGTGCTTTAGTGGGATTGGCAACCCACCTTGGCATGTACTTAGTGCACCTGTGATATGTCTCGATTTAGGACAGTCCCTCTAAATGTGGCATATTTTGACACAGTTGTAGCATCGACGGGGCTGTGAACTCCTAGTAGATCCATTAGGATTAGGACCAGAAAAGTTTCTCCTGAAATTACCCACATTGCCATTATTCTTGAGAGGATAGGACCCCAAATGATAAGGTCTCGTATGCCAGTTAAACTTGGAACCATGCCTGAATGATCTTCTACTATTTGCTTCAGATAGCTTCTTGCTTCGCACAATCTTCTTGGCTTCAATCATAGTAATGATCAATTATTGGAAATTCTGCACCAGTGTCGTGCCTATAATGGTCTTGAGCTCAGTACTCATCCCATCTTGAAATCGTCTCGGAAGCTGATAAGGTGAGTGATCTTCCTCTAGTACAAATCGGGATAGCTCCCTTAATTCCTTCTTGTATTCCAGCACTTAATGGGTTCCTTGTTCAAGTTTATAGAAAGCTTGCCACTGCACGTTTTTATGGAATCTGGTGTACAATCTCCCGTCAAACTGATACTAGAACTGTTCCCACGAAGGCAAAAGATCCCTGAACCACAAACTTACGGCTTTCCACCATGTGAGGGCTTCTGTCTCAAGTAAGAAAATGGCTATGCAATGGCAAACTTGTCATCATCAGAGATGTGCAAGAACAAGGATACTCGACAAAGGGTGTTAATCCATACACGAGCTGTAGCAGCACCTACTGAACTGCTGAAATCTTTACACCCCAGTTGATAGGCATCCTTCAGCAACTTCGCAATGACAACTGGAAGTCTCTCAGCTTCGTTAGGTTGAGCTGGCTGAGCAAGTTCAACTGGAGGAACAAGATCTTCCACAGGTGGTGCAGGAGAATTCTGAAATTGGGCCTACATTCGTTGCTTGTTTGCAGAAATCCTTTGCAATATGTTTAGTATTTGTGCCATTATCAGATCAATGGCTGGTGCCTTAGGTTTGTTTTCGGGCTCTGCTTGCCCTCCCTACTCATCTTGTGCATCAAGTTCATTCTGGTCAACGAGTTTCTGTTCAGCTTGGGATTCATACCTACCTCGACGATCTCTTTGTACGTTCTGCCTTACCATACTATACAAACACACAAAGTCACTCAACATATAACCCAATTACGAAACTAAGAAAAGAAAGTGGTATGTAGTGGAGAAGCGTACACCGGAAAATATGCATATGATGAAAAATAAAACACACATACACAAGTACACACAAGTCTCAGCAATCACTCACATCAATGTAAAGACACATTCAGCAATAATATAAATCACCCATATGTATTCGACACACATAGAAACATTCGGTAGCACACAACTAGAGATTGCAACCAACATTCAGTGAGTTACACACAGTCGGCAATCACAACGGAACATAGCAAATCACTCAACAAAATCAGAACATACCAAATCATACAATGCATAAGAACACACATAAACACACAACAAATCAAACAATCAAACGCAAGATTTAATCATTTCAAACAAGGTTTTTAACATCAGATTACTTTCAGCATTAATCTTCTATGTGTGTGAGTGTGTGCCCATGTCGCTCCCTACAAACATAAAAGAAACAAATAAGTTAGCATATAACAAATCATATTTCCTAAACCATACTCCGCTACCAAACCTGTAAGGACCCAAATCCAACCTATTAGGATCCTTACCGCCATGTGCATGTGTGTGTTTTGTTTTTCAGCATATGCATATCGTCCAGTGTATACGTCTCCCCCAGGTACCTCTTTCATTCCTCAGTTTGGTATTTCGGTTATGTATTGAGTGAGTCCGTGTGTTTGTATAGTATGGCGGCGTAGAATGTACAAAGAGATCGTCAGGGTAGGTATGAGTCCCAAACCGAACAGCAACCCAGTAAACAAGAGGAGCCGAATGCACAGAATAAACAGGGAGGGCAAGCTCAGTCTGAAAACCAATCTGAACCAAAAGCACCAGCCACACCAGCCACTGATCCTGTAATGGCATAAATACTGAATGTGTTGCTAGGAATTGCTGCGAACCAGCAGTGATTGGAAGCTGAATTTCCAAATGCTCCTACACCCGCACCTCCTATGGAAGATCCTATACCTCCACTTGAACCTGTTCAGCCGGCCTATTCTAAAGAATTCTAGAGACTTTAATTTGTCACATTACTAAGCTACTAAAGGAAGCTAGCCAGATCGGATGCAAGGATTTTAGTGATTCAATAGGTGCCATTGTCCCTCATGAATGGATTGACACCCTGTGTCGAGTGTTATTGTTCTTGTGTATCTCTGGTGATGACTAGGTTGCCATCACCACTTTCCTACTAGAGGGAGAAGCCCTCTCATGGTGGACAATCGTGAGTTTGCGGTTCGGGTATCGTTTGCCTTCTTGGGAAGAATTCTGATATGAGTTTCACGAAAGGTTTTACATTAAATTCCATAAGAGTGAGCAGCGACAAGCTTTTCTATGAGCTTGAACAAGCCACCCGTTTGGTGATGAAATACAAGAAGGAGTTGAGGGAGTTGTCCCATTTTGCACTTGAAAAAGATCGCTCACCTTACCAGCTTGCGAGATGATTCCAAGATAGGTTGAGTATCGAGATAAAAACTATTGTGGGCATAACATCTATGCAGAATTTTCAAGAGTTGATTCTTGCTGCCACCGAAGCTAAAAGAATTGTGCAAAGCAAGAAACCTCCAGTAAAAAAATAATGGCAGTTCCTGCCGATGTGATTCCATGTTCAGTCGATGTACGAGACCATATTCTTTAAGGTCTTATCCTCTAAAGAACAATGGAAAGGGAGGTGACTACAGGAATAATTTTTTGGTCCTAATCCCAATAGATCCACGTAGAGTTCACAGGCATGACGATGCTACAAGTATGGCGGGGTGGGCCATACTCAGAGGGAGTGTCCTAAACCAAGTTGTACTACGGGTGCACCTAATGGAAACCGAGGTGGGTATGCCAATCCCACTAAACTACCAGCACGCGGACATGGAGGACCACCAAGCAGATCTATGAGTGAGTAAGGCACAACTCAGACTTACAAGATTGTTCACCTTGAGTGATGCCGAAGCAATCCTTGATGTGGTGATAGGTACTAATTCAGTTTTCTCTCGAAATGCTAAAGTGTTATTAGATCCTAGAGCAAACAGATTATTTGTAAGTCTAAGGATAACACTTAGCATAGATTAGCCTCTACCCCTCCTATCTCTCCCTATTACGGTTTTGAATCCTCTGAGGAAAGCAACTGAATTGTGATCTAGTCTACATCGGCTATGTTGTACGTATGGGTTCGATTGTACTTGAAGTGGATATGATCCCATTAGACATCCGAGAGCTGAATGTGATGTTAAGCATAGATTTTTTGGAAAAATATCAAGCCCGAATGGAGTGTTTCACTAAGCGTGTTTGGTTCAGCCTTCCAAACGGTTCCGAGTTTTGTTTTGATGGTGATAGGTGAGTTGTTCCAACTTGTATAATTTCCTGGCTCGATACGAGGCGATTGATCAGCAAAAGATGTACCGCGTACCTTGCGCATGTGCATGATATTTCCAAAGAGTCTTCTGATCTGAATTCTATTCCCGTGGTTTGTGAGTTTATAGATGTGTTTACTAAAGACATAGCCGATTTTCCACTAGCAAGAGAAGTTGAATTTTGCATTGAATTAATGTTGGGATACAAATAAATTTTGATTCCTCCGTATAGTATGGCTCCTACGGAAATGAAGGAATTGAATATGCAATTGGAAGATTTGTTGGATTGTGGTTTGATTCAACCCAGTGTGTGACCTTGGGGAGCACCTATCTTGTTCATGAAAAAGAAAGATGGTTTGCTGTGAATGTGCATTGATTACCGGCAGCTGAATCGTGTGTCCGTGAAGAACAAGTATCCTCTACCATGCATCAATGACTTTTTCTACCAGTTTTAAGGTGTAGCCGTGTTTTCCATGATTGATCACAGATCGGGGTACCATCAGTTGCGTGTTTATGAAGCTGATATTCCAAAGATTGCATTCAGATCGCGATATGGGTACTACGAATTTCATGTTATGCCTTTTGATTTGACCAATGCTCCAGCGGTGTTCGTGGACCAAATGAATAGAGAGTTCCGAAAATTCCTGGACAGATTTGTGATAGTCTTTATAGAAAATATTCTGATTTACTTAAAATCGAAAGAGGAGCATGCCGAACATTTTCGGATTGTGTTAAATATTTTAAGAGATTGGCAGCTATTTCCAAAGTACTTTAAATGGGAATTCTAGTTACGGGAAGGTGATTTCCTTAGCCATATGGTTTCTGCCAGAGGTGGTTAAGTTGATCTAAAGAAGATTGAAGCTTTTGTAGCTTAGGAACCCCATGGACTGTAGTTGAAGTTCGCAGTTTTCTTGGCTTAGCTAGATACTACCGTCACTTTGTAGAGAGCTTTTCATGTGGAATGAGAAATATCAATGAAGTTTTAAACTATTGAAGTACAGATTGCTTACCGCACCTATTCTTACATTGCCAGTCGGTGGAATAGAGTATGTGATATACAGCGACGCGTCGAAATCTATACTTTGATGCATGTTGATGCAAGATTGGAAAGTTGTTGCCAATGTGTAATGACCCAAACCCTACCTATTAGCACCCTTACTATTATGAAACCCAAATAAGCCCTTGCAACGTCCTATTTGAATTCCACAAGGCTCAAGCCACCTAATTGTCAATTTTATTGGTTGATTCATATGCTGCTTAAAGGTTGGAGCATGTTTACACATTAATGAATTTCTAATTTATACGGAGTAAAAGAAAACATCAGTGGAAGACTTACATTAGCACTGAAAACATGTGGAAACATAACATACAAGTCCTATAGGAATCTCAAAACATCAACCAATAATATCATGTCTATTTTGGAAGCAATAAGAAAAAATAAGAGAGATTGAACAGTCAGAATGCACATCCACACAAGTTCAAAATCATGGCATGCGCATTCAATAGGAAAGGAGAGCAACTGAAGTTCAAATTTGTCCTGCCGTGCAGCCTTGATCTCACACCATTGGTACTAGTAACAAAAAAAACACCTAAGCTTCCAAAGGGGGAGAAAGGAAGGAATAAGATTACAATAATCTCAGTAAGGTCACAGCATCATACATTCTAGGGATTTGCAATCAAATATTTTTGAATAATCAAAATATCAACACCCAAAACCAGCTAAGATATTCAATTAAACCTGTATGACCTCGATTTTTTGTGTCCTAGAAGTCCAAAAGTCAGTGTAGGTGGAGTGACCATTTTTGTTCTGATAAAATGGATGTGTGACTGTCAAAAATGGTATTGAATATTTTGTGATCATTTATGATTTCATTTTCTTATTGGTTCAATCTTAACTTGGATGATAATCTCCTAAAAATAAGAGATAATTCCATAATTTAATTCTAATGATTATCTCCTTATATTTAATCTTAAAAGTAGGAAATAATTAATCCTACTAATCTTATAAACATACCATCTGGCTACACTTTCCCACACTCAGCAAAATCACACAAAATTATCAAGAGATCAAACCCTACACCCTACCTTTGCTGCCGAAATTGTCTTAGCCTTTACCATAGCCGAACTCTTTCATCCTTTGTCAGATTTCTACAAATAATAGCTTGTTCGAAAGTATTTTTCATCCTTTATCTAATTTTTCATTTTGATCATCAGAAGGTCAGTTCTTCCCTATGCAAATTCTTATCACAATTTATAGTGTCGTGGTGCCAAAATTCCTTGATTGATTCTTTAATTGATTTTGTTGTGGTTTCTTTTGTTTGTATGATTATTTGGCACCTATCCATGTTGTAATATCATGAATTCATCCTTAGAATCCTTCCTATGCATGAAATCGGCATGCCCTACACTTTCACCTATTGTTGCCAATTTTGATCAATTGATTTACCTATTGGTTTCTGATCTTGTTCTTTTAATTGTACATGTTATTAACACCCAATCCTTCCTTGTTAAAATGAAACTGCAACTCCTAATTCCTTTATGCATGAAATCACAATTTACTCTATTGCCCTATCCTAAGTGCCGAAATTTATATGGTTGATTTGGGTGTTCAATCAGGTTGATTCTTGTTGAGTTCCTGGCTATCACATCATACATCCAAGGGGGAGATGCCTTTGGCTTCTGACCACTGGTTTCTGACAGGTTCGGTGACTTGAACTGGTAAGGAAATATGATGTTTACCTGGTTATTGAATAAGCATGCTTAGTGTGGTTCTTTCTTTGCCTTATGATGGTATAGGTGGTTCGGATCCTCTAAATAAAGGAAAAGGAATAGCTTTTTATTCAGAGATAAGAGAGGTAGGATCTATACCTCATCGATTTCTTCAAAGATCCTTGCTGTTTATTTGATATTTTTGGTGTATGTTCTTGTTGAATAGTATATGCGCATTCTTTGTATTTGGTATGATTGATTTTGGAATGAATTATGGACTTGTTAGGAAATTTTCAAACCCCTAAGATAGGTTATGTGTTCCTAATTCGCATGTTCCGCTTATTTTGAACATGCTAAATGTATTGTGATATGATTGAGAATGCCTTAATGTGATGTTTTTCCTTGTACTTGCTTACGTGTGTTTGTACTTGCTTACGTGTGCTTGTACATGTTTGTGTGTTATGATCCTTTTCTAGTGGCCATTCGGGTTAAGCACTGATGCTCCTGAGGAGAGGAGAGGTTCTTACTGGTATGGGAGTTTTTTGGGTGGCAATCTCTAGTTTGTACAAAATAGATGCGTAGTCCTTTGTGTTGGCTAGATGCCTAGTCCTGTGTGCTGGCTATATGCCCTGTCTTATGTGCTGGCAAGATGCCCTAATCCTGTGTGCTGGATAGGATGCCTAGTCCTGTGTGCCAGCTAGATGCCTTGTCCTGTATGCAAGCAAGATGAATAGGCTTGCTGATTAGCTTTTGTGCTAACCTTTTACCCTTTGTGCAGCTAAGCTTTGGACAAAATAGGTGGATGGGGATAACCTTTCTATTGATGAGATTGATTGACATTTTTCCTGCCTGTGTACTTACGATTTTCAGAAGTGTTTGCAGTCTACTCTGAAACAATAGTTTTCGGCTCTATCCCTATTATGATTGCTTATTGGTTGCATGATATCCCTTTAGATGTGTACGCGAATCTGATGTTGTTAGGGAGATGTTTGTTTAAGATTTCTGAAGATCTTATAATGTTGTGACCCTACTCAGATTTTTGTAATCTCACCCTATTGTTTTCAACATTTTTCAGGCCTATGTACATCCACTGTTCGTGATACCAGTGTGTGAGATCAAGGCTGTACGGTGGGACGATATTGTATCATAAATCACATTCTTATTTCCTTGATTGTTTGCGCATATAACACAAATTTTCATTGGAAAACTTTCTGGATTTTGGAATGCCTCCTTTGCTTGCTTATTTTCGAAATTTACTTGGGGTATATTTCCTGAAATTTGAGATCCCTACAGGACTTGTGTGTTGTGGTACCTTTGTTAAATTAAAAATACTTCTGCTGATGACACTCCGTTTATTGCCAGAATGTATGTGAATTATCATGCTCCAATCTTTAAAAATTTGAAGTGATGAATCTAATAAAATTGGAACTAAGGGGGGATAAGCCTTATGAGATTCAGATAGGTCCTAGGCCAAGTTTATTTCACGACGATAAGGGTCTTAGTGGAAGGAATTCAGGTCCGTACAGGTTTGGTAGCGGAGCATCGTTTAGGAAATATGATTTGTTATATGCTAAATTTTTTGCTGGTTTTATCTTTATAGGGAGATACATGCGCACACACCCACAACTTTGGGATTAATGTCGGAATTGTCATAATGTTAAAATGATGGGCTAGTAATGTTTAAATGGTATAATTAGTTGTGTGAGTTGTGAGTTGTTTATATGTGTTCTTATATATTGTATGATTTGATGTGTTTTGTTGTGTTCTTAGTAAGTGCTTTGCTGTGTTCCTATAAGATTTCCATGGTTGTCGATTGTATGTAAAATGATGCATGCTGATTGGGATCCCTTGATGTGTGCTGCCAAGTGTTGCCGAGTATATTTTTGTATAAATGTGTATGGTGGCCATGATTCCCAAGCATGTTTTTGAGTGAATATATGCATTGCCGAATGCATGTGGTTGATTTATGTGATTGTCGAATGTGTCTTTGCTTATATGTATGTGATTGGCGAGACTTGCATGTAATTGTGTGCATATGTGTGTTTATTTCCAGCATATGCTTATCGTTTGGTGTATGTCTCTCCACCAGGTACCACTTTCTTTTTCTTAGTTTCGTATTCTGTTAATGTGTTGAGTGACATCGTGTGCTTCTATAGTATGGCAAGGCTGAATGCACCTAGAGATTGTTAGGGTAGGTATAAAGCCCAAGCCGAGCAGCAACTTGACAATAAGAATGAATTGGATGCACAGAATGAGCAAGGAGGGCAAACTAGGCATGAAAACCAACCTGAGGCCCCAGCCATTGATCCTGTAATGGCACAAATACTAAACATGTTGCAAGGGATTGCAGCGAATCAGCAACGTATGGAGGCTCAGTTTCAGAATGCACCCACACCTGTGGAAGATCCTATTCCTCTTGTAACGACTCCAATTCCTAACTATTATTAATTACTCCGATTAAGGTCATTACCGCCGTGAAACCAAAATAAACCCAAAAGACACCTAGGACCTATTTGAATCTCATCAGGCTTATCATTATCTACAGATTTTTAGCATATGTATTTTATTGCTAAACAACAATTAGAGCATGATATTGGACACACGTTCTGGTAACAAACGAAGTAAATATAACATCAGCGGAAGTCTTAAATTAAATCATTGGGTTCATAACACACAAGTCCCATAGGGATCCAAATAACCAGCAACAAATCTTCCAACAAATTTCGGAAATAGCTAACAAAGGAAGGTGCTTAAAATAAACCAGAAAGTAGCCCAATCATCCATGTTATATGCAAATGTGATGCGATATCGCCCTGCCATGCAGTCTTGATCTCACACACTGGAACCACTGACTGTGGATGTACCTAAGCCTGAAAAATGGTAAAAACAACGTTATGAGATTACAAGAATCTCAGTAGGGGTCACAGTATCATAAGATCTGCAGAAACCCTAAACACAAATCTCCCAATTCACATTAGATTATTCCTAATCAACTAAAGGGGATCACGAAAATCAAGAAATCAATAAAAGAGGTTAGGGCCGAATCTATGGTTGAGGGAGGACTACAAACACTTTCGAAAGATCAGAAGTACACAGGCTGGTGAAAGTCATCAAATTGCTCTCGGCACTGTAGAAGAAAAGCCATCCCCTTCCACCTGTGTTGCCCAAGACTTACTTCACAAAAGGTAGATGGTTAACACACAAACTAATCAGTAAGCCTATTCATCTTGTCCTCGCAAAGACAAGTCCACTAGTCATACATGGACAAGTCTTCCCTAGCCACACACGGACTAGAGCATTCCAAACCTCGCAAAGATCCGGCCTCGCAAGGACAGACATCCAGCGCTAGCTTGTTGGTTTGCCACCCATACAACTCCCATACCGGTAAGAACCTCTGCTCTCCCTAGGAGCCTGAATGGCCACCGGAACAGGATCCTGACACACAAACATGTACAAGCATACACAGGCAAGTACAAAACATAATACCACAACAAGGTATCCTCAATCATGTCAGAACACAATCAGCATATTCAATTCACATAACATATGTAACCTAGGCACTCAATACCTAACTCAGGGGTTCGATATAGCCTATGAGATCCATATCTCATTCCGAATTTCGTACTCTCACCCTATAATCCAATCGCATGCAATACAACAAGGGCAAGTAACAAAAACATCAAGAAAATAATAGAGGTCTCTTGAAAAACTGATGAGGCGTAAATCCTACCTCTCTTGTCTCTGAACAAGAAGCTACTCCTTTGCCTTTATTAAGTAAATCCAAACCACCTAAATTATCACTAGGCAAAGACAAAAACAAACTAAGCATGCATATTTAATAGTCAATTGAATACCCTATTTCCTTACCAATACCACTCACCAAATCCATCAGGAACCAGTGATCAGATGATGTAGGTGCCTCCTCCTTGGATGTGTGATGTGATAGCCAGGAACTTAACAAGATTCAACCTGAATTATCATTCTAATTAACTATGCAAATTTTGTTCCTAAGAGTAGGCATAGGAAGATTTCGATTTCAACCTTAGAAAAAAGAGATATTTACATCCAAACAACGAAACATATATTTTTTGAAAGAGAATGAAAATAGCTTTCCAATAAGCTATCATTTGTAGGAATCCGACAAACAATTAGAGAATTATGCTATTTTGAAGTTCAAGAAGATTTGGTAAAAACCTAATTCCGTCGTCAATTTTCAACTTAATCTTTTAGAAAGAAATACTAATCTTCTGACAAAAATCAAAATATGGTTGGAAAGAGGATGAAAAGATCTTTCCAACAAGCTATTATTCTTAGGGATCCCATGAACGATGAGTGAGTTATGCTGGTTTAAAATTTCAGCGAATTTTGGCGGCTATTGGGAGGTATAGGGTTTTAAGCTTATAAAATTTTGTATGTTTTCTATGAATGATGTTTGTCAGGTTGGCTTCCTATTTATAATCAATGGGTATAGAATTATGATTACTACTTTTAATCACTTTATCAAAATAAGATAATTTACCAGATAATTAAACTCCTTAATTTTCTTCCCCTATTTTTAGAGATTTTAATCTCTAAGGCAATTATCTATCTATAAGTACTTAGATTAAAGGGAATTTAAAACAGAATTAACTACTAAACAATCTTACCAATTTCGACCATCACACATCCTTTCCTTCAGGGTAAAAATCGTATTTTCACCTGTACTGGCTTCTGGACTTCTTGGACTCAAAATTCGGGGTCTCACACCTCTACTTGAACCTGTTCCAGAGGCTCATCCTAAGGAAGCCGAGCGACTTCCAGCTGTTATTACAAAGTTACTGAAAGAAGCTCGTCAACTAGGATGCCAGGATTTCAGCAGTTTAGCAGGTACTGCTGCGGCTTGTGAATGGATTGACACCCTATGCCGAGTGTCTTTGTTTAAGTGCATCTCTAATGATGATAAGGTTGCTATCACCATTTCCTACTCAAGGTAGAAACCTTTGCATGGCGGACATTCTTGAGTGAAATTGGGAAGCAATCAGCAATCAGAAGATCCATGATTAGTTGAAATTGGGAAGCAACTATTTGATTATGTTGATGCCATAGCTCATGATTTTAGAGTGCGAGATGATAGAGTTCTTGTCTTCTGAAATTGGGTATGTGTGACACAAGTTGTTGATATTCGCAATCTTATTTTATCTGAGATGCATAGTTCGAAATTCACTATTCATCCTGGTAGCACTAAGATGTACCGAGATTTAAAGGAGCAATATTGGTGGCCAAACATGAAATGCCAAATTGTTGAGTTTGTTACCCAATGCCTTGTCTGTTAACAAGTGAAGATTGAGCATCAAAGACCCGTTGGTTTACTTCAATAACATCCAATTCCAGATTGAAAGTGGGAGCATGTCACGAGGGATTTCGTGACTAGTTTGCCTATATCTTAGTGAGAATTCGATGCCATTTGGGTGATCATGGATCGACTGACAAAATTTGCACACTTCCTGCCAGTTTGTGTGATAGACACCCCTGATAAATTGGTTGTTCGATACTTGGCTGAGATTGTTCCTTTACATGGAGTGCCAGTCTCCATCGTTACAGATCGTAACCCTCGTTTTACTTTATAATTTTGGGAGAAATTCCAGAATGCGCTAGATTCGAGATTGAATTTCAGTACTGCATTTCATCCCTATACCGATGGTCAATCTGAAAGAAAAATTTAGACACTTGAAGACATGTTGCATGTGAGTGTATTGGACCAGAATACCAAATGGGATCGATGTCTACCTTTCGCTGAGTTTGCTTACAACAATAATTTTTATGTAAGCATCAGTGTGGCTCCTTATGAAGCATTATATAGGAGACACTGCAGAACTCCTGTTCGCTTGAATAAAGTAGGCGAGAGACACCTAGACAACCTGGAATTGATTGATCAACCAACAAAGTAGCTGAATTTGATTCGGAAAAGGCTGAAGACAACACAGGATCGGCAGAAAAACTATGTCGATAATAGATGAAGGGATCTAGAATTTGCAGTAGGTGACAAAATGTTTCTAAAAGTCACACCGTGGAAAGGTGTCCTCCGTTTTCAAAAACAAGGTAAGTTAGCACCTCGTTACATTGGTGCGTATGACTTTGTTAAAAGGATCGATCCTGTTGCATATCAACATGCATTGCCTCCGAACATAGAAAGAATTCATAACATGTTTCACGTTTCTATGTTGAGAAACTATTTACGAGACCCTGCTCATGTGCTCAAAGAACCACTAGTTGAAGTTGCTGAAGATCTATTCTACCCCGTACAGCCAATTGCCATAATAGATCGGTCAATTCGACAGCTTCGCAGTCGAAGCGTGCCTATGGTACGAGTTGTTTGATGTAATGGCCAAATTGAGGAACAGTCTTGGGAGAGTGAGGAATCTATGCATGCAAATTTTTCTTACCAGTTTGCTTAGGTACTTGTGATGAAGATTTTGAGGACAAAATTCTTATAAGAAGGTGAGGTTGTGAGACACCAATTTTTGTGTCCTAGAAGTCCAGAACCCGGTGCTGGAGAAATTACCTTTTTACTCCTGAAGAAATGGATGTGTGATAGCCGAAAATAGTATTGAAAGTTTAATGTTCATTTCTGATTTCATTTATTCTTTATTTCATTTCCTTATTGGTTCAATCTTACCTTAGATGATAATCTCCTAAAATTAAAGGATAAGTCTATGATTTAATTCTAATGATTATTTCCTTATATCTAACCTTAAAAGTAAGAAAAAATTAATCCTACTAACCTTATAAACATACCAGCCAGCCACACTTGTCCACACACACCAAAAACACACAAAATTATCAAGCGATCAAACCCTACACCCCCCTTGCTAGCAAAATTGTCTTAGCCTTGACCATAGCCAAATTCTTTCATCCTTTATTATATTTCTACAAGTAATAGCTTGCTGGAAAGCACTTTTCATCCTCTATCTAACTAGGTTTAATCATCAGAAGGTTAGTTCTTCCTTATGCAAATTTTTATCGTAATTTATAAGGTTCTAGTGCCAAAATTTCTTGATTGGTCTTTCAATTGGTTTCTATTGTTGTTTCTTTTGTTCGTATTATTGTTTGTCACCTATCCATGTTGTAATATTATGGATTCTTCCTTAGAATCTTCCTTATGCATGAAATCAGCATGCCCTACACCTTTACCTATTGCTGCCAATTTTGATCAATTGACTAACCTATTGGTTTCCGATCTTATTCCTTTTAATTTTATGTGTTATTAACACCTAGTCCTTCCTTGATAACATAAAATTACAACCTCTAAGTCGTTTAGGCAAGAAATCGTAATTTTCCCTATTGCCCTATCCTAAGTGCTGAAATTTGTATGGTTGATTCGGGTGATAAATCAGGTTGATTCTTGTTGAGTTATTGGTTATCACATCACACATCCAAGGGGAGGTACTTACGGCATCTGATCACTGGTTTCTGATCGGTTCGGTGAGTGGAAATGGTAAGGAAATAAGATGTTTACTTGGTTGTTGAATATGAATGCTTAGTGTGGTTTTGTCTTTGCATTATGATGGTATAGGTGGTTCAGATCCTCAACATAAATGCCAGGGAATAGCTTCTTGTTTAAAGAGAAGAGAGGTAGGATCTATACCATATCGATTTCTCCAAAAAGCCTTGCTATTTATTTGAAGCTTTTGGTGCATGCTCTTGTTGAATGGTATATGTGCATGCCTTGTGCTTGGTATGCTTGATTAAGGAATGAACTATGGAGTTGTTAGGAAATTTTGATCTCTGAGGTAGGTTATGTGTGCCTAATTCACATGTGTTGCATGTTTTAAATATGTTGAATGTATTGTGATATAATTGAGGATACACTGTTGTGATGTTAGGCCTTATACTTGCTTGTGTGTGCTTGTACATATTTATGCATCAGAATCGTTTTTCAGTGGCCATTCGGTGTAAGCACTGATGCTGCTGAAGAGATGAGAGGTTTTTACTGGCATGAAAGTTGAATGGGTGGCAATCCCCATCTTGTGCACGCTGGATGCGTAGTCCTTTGTGTTGGCTAGATGCCTTGTCCTGTGTGCTGGCAAGATGCCCACTATTCCTGTATGCGGGTTAGGATGTCTAGTCCTGTGTGTTGGTTAGATGCCTTGTCATGTACGCTGGCAAGATAAATAGGCTTGTTGATAGCATGTGTTCTAACTTTTTACTCTTTGTGTAGTTAAGCCTTGGATAACATAGGTGCTAGGGGATGACCTTTCTATTTATGAGATTGGTTCATGTTTTTCCTGCCTATATGTTTCTAATTTTCGAAAGTGTTTCCAGTCCACCCTTAGTCAATAATTTTTGGCCCTATCCCTATTGTGATTGCTTATTGGTTGCATGATATTCTTTTAGATGTGTAGGCGAATTTGATGTTGTTCAGGAGATGTTTGTTTAAAATTTATGAAGATCTTATGATGTTGTGACCCTATTCAGATTCTTATAATCTCACCCTATTATTTTCACCATTTTCAGGCTTAGGTATATCCTCTGTTCGTGGTACCAGTGTATGATATCAAGACTATACGGCGAGACGATATTGCATCACAAATCACATTCCTCTTTCCTTGATTGCTTGCGCATATAGCATGAAGTTTGATTGGATTATTCTTTGGATTTTTGAATGCCTCCTTTGCTTGCTTATTTCGAAAATTTATTGCGGGTATACTTACTGGATTTTGAGATTCATATGGGACCTGAGTGTTGTAGTACCTTTATTAAATTATAAAAACCTCCGCTGATATTTTTATTCACTCTCTTAATTGCTAGAATGTATGTCCATTATCATGCGCCAACCTTTAAAAGGTTTATGTGATGAATCTAATAAAATCAAAACTAAGGGTGGGATAAGGCTTGTGAGATTCAAAGAGGTCCTAGGCTATGTTTATTTGGGTTTCATGGCGGTAAGGGTCCTTAGAAAACCCACAAGCATCAATCACACATAATAGGGACCGAAATTATCGCAAACACACACAATATATGGATAGGCTAAAATTGGTAGAAGACAAGAGGAAAGACTGAAAATACTTCTCATTCAGAATCACATAGGCAGCCTATAACCTAATCTAATTTTTAAAACCAAGGTTTATCCCCATTAGCCTATGTTGTCCAAGACTATGCTGTAAAAATGGTAAAATGGTTAAACAATCAATATTACAGCAAGCATTTTAGTTGTCTCTGACATCTAGACTTTAACTGGCCTTGGAGCACTCTTACAGCTGCGTATACAAGTCATCCTGCACATAAAAATAGGGCATCCTATCATCCAAACTCGAACTGGCCTATAAAGCATCTTGGCATTCAGACTCAAAGTAGCCTACAAGGCATTTTAATGTTAATACTTGGACTGGCCTACAAGGCATCCAGAGAGCTCTAGTTGGGAATAACCACCCATAAACCTCCCAGTTCAGTAAGCATCTCTCTTCTTCCTAGGAGCAGCAATACTTATCTCGTATGGCCAGCAACAAAAGAATCCTTCAAACAAAGCACAAATAAGTCATATACACATATACATAAATCACAACAAAGGATCCTCAATTAAATCACAGTACAAATCAAAGATCAATCCTCAAAGTCATAACTAAATTTGACAATCTATTACCCTATTAACTTCTGAGATTTCCTATCATCATAATCACATTCTGCAAGCATATAATCAAAATAGGCGATCAAATTCAATCATATTCAAACAATCGAACAGTAGAGTAACCAAAGGAACCGATGAGACATAGATCCTTTGCCTTCCCAATAAAATAAGAATCTCCTAAACCATCACAAGGAAAAGACCACACAATACTAAGCTACAAGACAATTAAAGACCAAAATCATTGGGAATCCTTACCAACTAACCTACCAAAATCCAACAATCCGGATACAGCAATATCTTCCCCTTCAATGTGTGATGTGATGGCCAGAATCTCAGCAATAAACAACCTGATTATTTGTGAGACCTCAAATTTTGAGTCCTAGAAGTCCAGAAGCCAGTGCAGGTGAAAAGAATGTTTGGTAATTATTTCTAGTATTAATTCCTTTTAATTTGGTTCTTAACTTGTTAATCACTATAGGAATTAAAATCCCTAAAATTAAAAGAGGATAATTACAGAATTTAAATCTGGTAGTTATCTTACTTTAATAAATCCTTTAAAGTAGAAATCTTAATTCTATACCCATCCATTATAAATTGGAAGCCAACCCCACAAAAATCATTCATAGAAAACACACAAAATTTGTATAGCCTAAAACCCTTACACCTCCCTATATCTGCAAAAATTCGTTGAAACTTTAAATCAGCATAACTCTTTCACTGTTTTTCAGATTCCTGCAAATAATAGCTTGTTGGAAAGCTCTCTTCATCCTCTTTCCAAAAATTTTTGGTTTTTCATCAGGAGATTAGTATTTTATTCTCGTAAGATAAGTCGAAACTCGGCAGAACTGTCAAAATCTTCTTGAACTTCAATGTAGCATAACTCTTTCATCATTTGTTGGATTCCTGAAAATAATAAGTTGTTACAAAGCTCTCTTCATCCTCTTTCCAAGAGAGTTTTTATGTAGTTTATACATTCATATTTCTTTGTCAAAAGATAAGATGAAAATTGGCGGCAAAATTAGGTTTTAAGATTTGTATAATTCTGCCTTTGATTGATCTCTGATGTTGTTGCCCTTATTCATATGATTGTTTAGAATCCAATCATAGTGAACAATCATAAATTCATCCTCTGAATCTTTTCTATACATGAAATCAGTATGCCCTACCTTTACTGCCGTATTGTTGCCTATCTTTATCAATTGATTAACCTATTGAATTATAATCTTGTTTCTTTTGATTATACATGTTATAAACCCTTAATCCCTCCTTGTTAACATGAGATCACAACTCCTATAACTTGTTAACATGAAATCGCAACTTGCCCTATTGCCCTATTGCCCTATTATTTGTGCCGAAAATTGTATGATAATTAGAGATGGTAATTTAGGTTATTGATTGTTAAGTTTTTGGCTATCACATCACACATCCAAGGGGCAGGCACCTGAGGCATCTGATCACTGGTTCCTGAGAGGTTTGGTGAGTGGAATTGTTAAGGAAATAGGGTATTTACTTGGTTATTGTGTATGCACGCTTAGTTTATTTTTTTGGTCTTCGATTAATGATGACTTAGGTGGTTTGGAAGTATATTGTGAGGGAAAAGGAATAGGTTCTTGTTCAGAGACAAGAGAGGTAGGATCTATGCCTCATCAATTTCTCCAGAGACCTCGTTATTTGCTTAATTGATTTCGGTACATATGATTATGAAACTGTATGCGCATTCATATTAAATAATGCATGCTTGAGTTGCGGATTGAATTCAGGAATTTCTAGGCTATACCGAATCCCTTAAGGTAGGTTAGGAGTGCCTAGCCTGCATGTGTGATGTGTATTGAACATGCTGAATGTGATCTGACAGAATTGAGAATACTCTATTGTGGTTTTGTGCTTTGTGCTTTTCTGTGTGTGCCTGTACGTGTTTGTGTGTCAAAATCCTTTTCCGGTAGCCATTTGGGGAAAGCGTTGATGCTCTTATTGAGAGGGGAGGTTCTTACTGGTATGGGAGTCGTATGGGTGGCAAATCCCAACAAGAGCTCGCTGGATGTCTGGTCCTTATGTGGCCAGAAGCTCTGTCTTTATGTGGCAGGAACCCCTTATCCTTGTGTGGTTTGGCATGCCCTTGTTCTTGTGTTGTTTGAGATGCCATTGTCCTTGTGTGGCTTGGGATGTTTTGTCCTTATGTAGCAAGATGAATAGGCTTGCTGATAAGCTTGTGCATTAATCAATTACCTTTCGTGCAATAAGCCTTGGACAATATAGGTGGAAGGGGATGGCCTTTTATTCTTCATTTCTGAGAATAATCTGATGAGTTCTGCCTGCGTGTTATAAATCCAGTGATTTAATTTAAAGACTTCTGCAGATGTTTTTACTCACTTCGTATGATACCAGAATGATTGTCCAATATCATGCTCCAATTGTTATTAAACATGTAGAATGAACATGCTAAAAGTCGAAAATTTAGTGAGTAAGCCTGGTGGGATTCATATAGGTCCTAGGTGTCTTTGAGCTTGTTTGGGTTTTACAGCGGTAATGACTTTAATCGAAGCAAATACTAGTAGGTAGGAATTGTGGTCATTACATTATTCACCTTAATTCATCATACAAATTTTTTCAACACTAAGGTATATGCGATTTCAATATTAGAGGGGTTAGGGTTGCGTTTTCATAAAATTAAGAAAGGAATAGGTATCAATTACACAAACGATTAAAAAGAACAAGATCTGAAACCAATAGACAAGTCAATTAATCAAATTTTGACAGCCATAGGGTTAGGAATTGGGCATGCCAATTTCTTCAGTAAGGAAGATACAAGGTCTGAATTCATCATAACATAACGAAGATAGGTACCAAATATTCAAATGATGAAGATGAATAGCAACAGAAACCAGCAAAGGGTTGAATCAGAAGAAATTCAGCTAAGAATTCTAGAAACTGCAGCAACAAAATTAAAACAGAAAGATTAACTCTTTTTTTTTGTGAAACAAAGATAGTAAGATGTATAATGAAGAGAGGATTCCAACAAACTATCACACGCAGAAATTTGATGAAGGATGATCAATTTCGGATAGGGTTTAGGGAGAAGAAATTTCGGCCAAGAGGGAGAGTAGCGAGGGAAATTCCGGAATTTAGAAGAAAGATTTTGGTGTGCTAGATAGGGTGGTCGGCCATGTTAATTTATAGGGCTTAAGAAGGTTTAATTAAGAGATAATTCCTTACTTTTAAGCTTAGAAGGATAAGATATGATTAAAGTATAATTCTATAAAAAGGATAATTCTATAAAAGAGTAATTTTATTTTAAAAAAAGAATTATCTAATATTTTTGATAATAAGAGAAAAAATATAAGGATCGTAAAAATACTAGAATTATAATAGGAAATATTTGGCAATTACTATTTTAAGCCATCACACATTCATTTCTTCAGGAACAAAATAGTTCTTTCAGCTGCACCAGTACCTGAGTTTCATTTATGACCTGTGGACTTCTAGAACATTTACTTTATGGAGGATTAGGGTTTCACACTATGCTTGCTGACAGTTGCATCCGCATGAGAGAAACTATCCTATGCACGATTTGGAACTTGAAGTCATGGTATTTGCATTGAAGATACGGCGTCACTACCGATATGGTAAGACGTGCAAAATGTTCACTGATCAACAAAGCTTGAATTATCTCTTTATGCGGAAGGAGATAAATACGAGACAATGAAGATGGGTGGAGCTGATTAAAGATTATGATTTGATTATTGATTATCATCCCGAAAAAGAAAATGTTGTTGCTGATGCCTTAAGCCGGAAGACCCACTCTTCTTCTTAATCGTTTCTAGCCTATATGCATGCGCACTATATGCCAATGTTGTTGGATTTGAGAGCTATGAATGTGCATCTTGGCACTGATTTCTCTTGTTCGTTGTTAGATCAAATTGATGTCAAGCCTACCTTGCTGGAAGAGATTCGAAATCAGCAATCATAAGATCTAAGATTGGCTGAAATTCGACAACAATTAACTGGTGGTGTTGATGCCATAGTTTATGATTTCAGAGTGCGAGATGATGGAATTCAGTCATATGAGACCTTGATTTTTGAGTCCTATAAGTCCAGAAGCCAGTGCAGGGAAAATGACCATTTTTTCACTGAAGAAATAGACATGATAGCCAAAAATGGTATTGAAGGTTTGGTGTTTATTTCTGATTTCATTTCTTCTTTATTTCATTTCTTTATTGGTTCAATCTTACCTTGCATGATAATCTTCTAAAATATGGGATAATTCCAGAATTTAATTCTAATGATTATCTCCTTATATCGAACCTTAAACGTAGGAAAAATTAATCCTAGTAATCCTATAAACATACCATCCGGCCACAGTTATCCACACACACCTAAAATACACAAAATAATGAACGATCAAAAGCTACACCCAACCCTGTGCTGCCGAAATTTCCTAGCCTTCACCAAAGCCGAATTCTTTCATCTTTTGTTAGATTTCTTCAAATAATAGCTCGTTGAAAAGCTCTTTTCGTCTTCTATCTAGATATCTTAGTTTCATCATTAAAAGGTCAGTTATTTCTTTTGCAAATCTTTATCGCAATTTCCTAGGGTTTTGTGCTGAAATTATGTGATTCTTCCTTCAATTAGTTTATGTTGTTGTTCATTTTATTTATATGACTATTTGGCACCTATCCATGTTGTAATATCTTGAATTCATCCTTTGAATCTTCCCTATACATGAAATTGGCTTGCCCTACACCTTTGCCTATTGTTGCTGATTTTGATCAATTGAATTACCTATTGGTTTTTGATCTTGTTCCTTTTAATTTTGTGTGTTATTAACACCTAATCCGTCCTTGTTAACATGAAAATGCAATCCTTAACACTTGTATGCATAAAATCCAAATTACTCTTGTGAACCCTATCTTAGTGCCAAAATTTGTATGGTTGATTGGGATGATAAATTAGTTTGATTCTTATTGAGTTATTGGCTATCACATCGGACATTCAAGGGGGAGAAACCTGCGACATATGATCATTGGTTTCTGATAGGTTTGGTTAATGAAATTAGTATAAAAATAGGATGCTTACTTGATTATTGAGTATCCATGCTTAGTATGGATTTTTCTTTGCCTAATGATGATAAACATAATTTGGATCCCTTAAATAAAGGCAAAAGAACAACTTTTTGTTCAAAGACAAGAGCGCTGATGCTCCTAGGGAGAGAAGAGGTTCTTACTGGTATGGGAGTTGTATGGGTGGCAAACCCCAGCATGCACGTGCTGGATATCTGTCCTTGCGAGGCCGGAACCCTGTCTTTGCGAGGCAGGAAGCCCTTCTCCTTGCGAGGTTTGGGATGCCCTAGTCTGTGTGTAGCTTGAGAAGACTTGTCCGTGTGTGGCAAGATGACTTGTCCTTGCGAGGTAAGATGAATAGGCTTACTGACTAGTTTGTGTTTCAACCATCTACCTTTTGTGCAGTAAGCCTTGGACAACATAGGTGGAAGGGGATGGCCTTTCTTCTTCATTGCTGACAGTACTCTGATGAGTTCTACTTGCCTGTGTACTTCTGATACTTTCAGAAGTATTTGTAGTCCTCCCTCAACCATAGATTCGGCCTTAACCTCTTTTTAATTGATTCTTGAATTGCATGATCCCCTTTAGATGTTTAAGAATGATCTAATGCGAATTGGGAGATTTGTGTTTAGGGTTTCTGTAGATCTTATGATGCTGCAACCCTATTGAGATTCTTGTAATCTCATATCATTGTTTTTACCATTTTTCAGGCTTAGGTACATCCACTATCTGTGGTACCAGTGTGTGAGATCAAGGCTGCACGGCGGGGCGATATCGCATCAAATTTGCATACTTGATTCTTGTTTACTTGCGCATAAAACATGAATGATTGGGTTACTTTCTAGTTTATTTTCAAATCCCTCCTTTACTTGCTATTTCCGAAATAAGATTAAACTTTTAACAAAAAGAAACAAACCTTCAGATGAAAAGCTCAGAATGGTTGGAAATAGGATGAAGAGAACTTTCCAACAATCTATTATTCGAAAAAATCCGATAGAGGATGAGAGAGTTATGCTACTTTCAAGTTCAAGCAGATTTTGACAATTCTATCAAAATACAATTTAACTTTTAAAAAAGAAAACCAAAAACAGTTGGAAAGAGGATGAAGAGAGCCTTCCAACAAGCTATTATTCACAAGAATTAGATAAAGGATGGCAAAGTTATGTTAGGAAGAAGATCAAGGAGTTTCGGCTAGGGCTTAGGCAAAAATCGGAAATTAAGAAGAAAGGGATAAATTACAAAATTTCTATATGGATTTTGGTATGATTAGGTGGGATAGGCTGGCCACTCTTTCATAGGTGTCTAAAGAGGTTTAGTTAAGAGATAAATCCCTAATTTTAAGCCTAAAATGATAATTAAAGCATAATTCTATTTAAAAGGATAAATCAATTAAAAGAGGTATTTTATTTAAAAGGAAGAATTATCTAATATTTTAAATAATAAAAGATAAGACTAAGGATAACTAATATAAAAATACCATAATTAAAGTAAAAATATCTGGAAGCAACCATTTTAGGCCATCACGCATCCATTTCTTAAGAGACAAAATAGTCATTTCAAATGAATCGGTTCCTGGACTTTTCAGACATCTACACTACGAAGGATCGGGGTCTCACAGGAAGACTTATATTAATAATCAAAACAAGGGGAAATATAACGTACATGTCCCCTAGGAATCTCAAAACATCAACCCATAGTATCATGTATATTTCAGAAGCAACAAAAAGAAAAAGAAGGATTGGACAGCCATAATGCAAATCCACGCAAGTTCAATGACAAGGCATGCGTATTCAATAGAAATGGGGTGCAAATTCATCTAGCCGTGAAGCCTTGCTCTCACAACTTTGTTACCAGTAACAAAATACACATCTAAGACTGCAAAGGAGGAGAAAAGAAGGGATGAGATTACAATAATCTCAGTAGGGTCAAAGCATCATAAGTCCTAGGGATTCCCAATCACACATCTCCCAAACGACATCAGATCATCCCTATTCATCTAAGGGTATCACTTAATTCAAGAATCAATAAAAAGGATTAGGAGTGAAACTAAAGCTGAGGGTGGACTACAAACACTTCTGAAAATCAGAAGTACACAAGCAGGAAAACTCATCAGGTTACTCTCGGCAGTAGGAAAAGAAAAAGCCATCCCTTTCCACCTGTATTGTCGAAGGCTTTACAGCACAAAGGGTAAATGGTTAGACAATCAATATTGCATCAAGCTTTTTTGTTAACTCCGACATCCAGACTTGAACTTGCCTAGGAGAACTGTTACAGCAGCATATACAAGTCATCCTGTCACTCTCAAATAGGGCAACCAAATGTCCAGACTAAAACTAGTCTACAAGGCTGCCTAACGTCCAGACTTGAACCGGCCTACAAGGCATCCAGCGAGCTCTTGCTGGGAATAACAACCCATAAGCTTCCTGGTTTGGTACGCATCTCTCCTCTCCCTAGGAGCAACAATACTTAACTCACATGGCCAGCGACAAAAAGATTCTTCAAACAAACCACAAACAGGGCACATACACGTATACGCAAATCACAACAAAAAATCCTCAATCAAATCAGAATACAAATCAAAGATCAATCCTCAAAGTTATAACCGAATCAGGCAACCTATTTTCTATTAACTTTTGAGATTCCCTATCATCATAATCACACATTCCGCAAGCATATAACCAAGATAGTCAATCGAATTCACTCATATTCAAACAATCAAACAATAGGGTAACCAAAGGAACCGATGAGGCATAGATCCTACCTCTTACATCTCTGATTCAGATGCAATCCTTTGCCATTCCAATAAGATCAGAATCTCCTAAACAATTACAAGGCAAAGACCACACAATACTAAGCCACAAGACTAAATTAAAAACCAAAGTCATTGGGAATCCTTACCAATTAACCTACCCAAATACATCAATCCGGATGTAGCTTTATCTTTCCCCTGAATGCGTGATGTGATGCTCAGTAACTCAGTTAGAATCTACTTGATGTTTCATCATAATTTAATGTACAAATTTCGGCAACACCCTAAGATTTATAGGACAACTTACGATTTCAACATTAGAGAGGTTAGGGGTTGTGATTTCATGAAGTTAAGAAAAGAATAGGTGTTCATAACATGTACAATCAAAAGAAACAAGGTCAGAATCCAATAGGCTTATCAGTTAATCAAGATAACCATCATTAGAGCAAACATAGGGCATGCTTATTTCATGAATAGGAAAGATTCAATGGATGAATTCATGATTTTAAAATCATTAATGGATTCTAAACAATCATATGAACAAGAGGAACAATAACATAAATCAGTTGACGGTATAATCACACAATTTTGAATCCTAATCCCGCCGAGTTTCGACCTAAATTATAGTAAAGAAAATCTAACATCCAGAAGAAAATCCAAAATTCTGGATAGAGAATGGAAAGAGCTTTTCAACAAGATATTATTCACAAGAATCCGATATAGGATGAGAGAGTTATGCTATTTTGAAGTTCAAGCAGATTTTGGCAATTCTGCCGAAATATAATTTAACTTTTAACAAAGAACCTCCAGACAAAAAACCCAAGATGGTTGGAAAGAGGATGATGAGAGCTTTCAAAAAAATTATTATTCACAAGAATCCAATAAATGATGAGAAAGTTATGCCAAGATGAAGATGAAGGAGTTTCGGCCAGGGTTTAGGTGAAAATTGAAAATTGAGAAGAAGGGGATAAATAACGTAATTTCTTGTAGGTTTTGTTATGTTTAGGTTGGATAGGCTTGCCACTCTTTTATAGGTTTCTAAGGAGGTTTAGCTAAGAGATAAATCCCTATCTTTAAACATAAAAGAATAATTAAACGATAATTCTATTAGATGAATAATTATATTTAAAAGGATAAATCTATTAAAAGAAATATTCTATTTAAAAGAATTATCTAATACCTTAGATAATAAGGGATAAAACAAAGGATAATTAATATAAAAATATCAGAATTAAAATAGAAAATATCTGGCAGCAACCATTTTAGGCCATCGCGCATCCATTTCTTCAGAGCAAAATAGACATTTCAATTGCTTCTGCTACTGGACTTCCTGGACATCTAAACTAGGAAGGTCGGGGTCTCACAGCCAGGATCTTTTTTCAGTGGCCATTCGGGGTAAGCATTGATGGTCCTGAGGAGAGGAGAGGTTCTTACTGATATGGGAGTCATATGGGTGACAATCCCTAGCTTGTGCATGCTAGATGCCTTGTCCTATGTACTGGCAATCCCTATGCCGAGTGTCCTTGTTTCTGTGCTTCTCAGACAGTGACAAGGTTTCCATAGCTACTTTCTTACTTAACTGAGAAGTCCTTGCTTGGTAAACAGCCGTGAGTTTGCGGTTCGGGGATCATTTTCCTACATGCGATGAATTTCTGCTAGAATTCGACAAACGATTCTACACCAGGTTCCACAAAAATGAGCAATGACAAGCTTTCTACATCGGTGCAGAATTTAAAATCATTGTTTGTATGACATCGGTGGAAGAATGCTAGGGGATTAAAAGTGTTCCACTGCCAGACAATACCTGATATGTGAGTGTGTATGCTTGTTCCTTCAGGAAGGGGGTTCCTCATATGGTGGAACACTTTTAATCCACTGGCACGCTGCCACCGGAATTCGAACCACCATCAACAGCATTCTGTTCCTTCAAGGAAGATGTCTCTTACCAATTCGGCTGGCAATGTGAGGAACCCCTCCTTGGAGGAACAATCACATACTCATATAGTAAGGACGCCAAATCCTAACCTATTATTATTTGCTCCTATTAGGACTCTTACCTCCGTGAAACCCAAATAAGCCCCAAAAACCAGGACCCATTTGAATCTCACAAGGCTTACCCATCTAATTTCTGATTTTTAGCATGTTCATTCTTTGAACTCATAACAATTGGAGCATTATATTGGACAAGCATTCTGATATCATACGGAGTTAATAAAACATCAGCGGAAGTCTTAAATTTAATCATTGAATCTACAACACACAAGTCCCATAGGGATCCAAACATCCAGCAAGTAAACCTCCAACATAGTTCATGTTATATGCGCAAGCAATCAAGGAAATAGGAATTTAAATGTGATGCGATATCGCCCTGCCATGCATCCTTGATCTCACACAATGGCACGACGAACAATGAATGTACTAAAGCCTGAAAAATAGTGAAAACAACATAATGAGATTACAAGAATCTCAGTAGGGTCACAATGTGAGACCCAGCCCGTAATGGGGGGTCAGGTTACCCAATCCCACATCAGAAAGGAGCGAGGGAGGTCTTGGGCTTATATGTGTTGTGTGATGGTATCATTTGAAACAAGATGCATCTTTTGGGCCCTGTGGTTAAAAGCCCAACTGAGCGTTGCAGTTGTGATCCATCACGCACACATACACGTCCAGGCCCACTGGGCCGAGGGTCCGGGGGCCGGGTCGTGACACACAACATCATAAGATCTATAGAAATCTTAAACAAACATCTCCCAAACATCATCAGATCAGCCTATACATCTAAAGGGAATCACACAATCATCATATAACAATAAAGGGCTATGGTTGAAAGCTAAGACTAAGGGTGGACTACAAACACTTCCGAAAATCAGAAGTACATAAGCAGGTAAATCATCAATCAATTTCATTAACAAGAAAGGCCATCCCCTTCCACCTGTGTTGTCCATGGTGTGAAATCCAGCCCGTAAGAGGGCTGAGTTTACCCAATCCCATATCGGAAAGGAGCGAGGGAGGTTTTGGGCTTATATGTGTTGTATGAGTGGATCATTTGTAATAAGATGCAACTTTTGGGCCATGTGGTTATAAGCCCAACTGAGCGTTTCAGTTGTGATCCATCACGCGAACATACACATCCGAGCTCGTTGAGCCAAGAGTCCGAAGGCCGGGTCGTGACACAAGACTTTGCTGCACAAAAGGTAAAAAGTTAGCACACATGCTAATCACTAAGCCTATTCATCTTGCCACATAAGGACAAGGTATCCAAGCCACAAAAGGACAAGGCCATCCAAACCACACAAGGATAAGGACATCCAAACCACACAAGGATAAAGACATCCAAACTACACAAGGATAAAGGCATCCAAACCACACAAGGATAAGGGCATATTGCAACACAAGAATAATGCGTTTAGCCACACAAGGACTTGACATCTAAGGTGCACATGCTAGAGATTGCCAACCATACTACTCCCATACCAGTAAGAATCTCCCCTCTCCCAAGAAGCATCAGTGCTTACCCTGAATGGCCACCGGAAAAGAATCCTGACACACAAACACGCACAAGCACACACAAGCAAGTACAAAGCATAACACCACTACAAGGTATCCTCAATCATGTTAGAACACAATCAGCATGTTCAATTCACACAACACATGCAAATTAGGCATTCATAACCTAATCTAAGGGTTCGGTATAGCCTAGAAAATCACATCTTGATTCGCAATTAAAACATACTCTATACATTATATACGCTTGCAATCATCAACAAGTATATACATCGAAATCAATAAGCAAACAACAAGGACGTCTGAATAAACCGATGAGGAATAGATCCTGCCTATCTTTTCTCTGACAAGAAGTTATTCATTTGCTTTTATTCAAGGGATTAGAACCACCTATAGCAACATAATGCAAAGACAAAACCAAACCAAGCATGCATACTCAATAACCAATTGAATACCTTATTTCCTTACCAATTTCACTCACCAAACATATCAGAAACCAATGATCAGATGCCGCAGGTGCCTCCCCATTAGATGTGTGATGTGATAGCCAAGAACATAACAAGATTCAACTTGAATTACCATCCCGATTAACTATTCCAATTTCGGCACTAAGAATAAAGCACAAGACAAATTGCGATTTCATGCATAAAAGGTGTAAGGGTTGTGATTTCATGTTAACAAGGAAGGATTAGGTGTTTATAACATATACAATCAAAACAAACAAGATCATAATCCAATAAGTTAATCAATTGATAAAAATCGGCAACAATAAGGCAAGGATAGGGCATAACAATTTCATGTATAGAGAAGATTCAAAGTATGAATTCATGATTTTACAAATTGAATGGATGCTAAACAATCATATGAACAAGAGGAAAAATAATAGAAATTAATTAAAGGAAGAATCATACAATTTTGGACAGCCGCCGAATTATGACCTATCTTTCAATAAGGAAAAACTAACCTTACGATGCAGAATCAAATATGGTTGGATAGATTATGGAAAGATCTTTCCAACAAGCTATTATTTGTAAGAATACAACAAAGGATGAGAGAGTTATGCTATTTTGAAGTTCAAGCAGATTTCGGCAGCAATAGGGAGGTGTAAGGTTTTAGGTCGGACGAATTTTGTGTATTTTTTGTGTAAGGTTTAAGTGTGGTTGGCTTCCTCTTTATATATGGTAGTTATGGGATTAATTTTCCTACTTTAAAGATTAAATTAATGTAAGATAATTATTAGAATTACATTCTGTGTGAGATCCCAAATTTTCAGTCATAGAAGTCCAGAAGCTAGTGCAGGTGAAAAAATTGTTTTGGCCCTGAAGAAGAGGATGTGCGATGGCAAAAATTAGTAAGGAATGCCCTGTAGTTATTTCTGGTTTTAATTCTCTTTAATTTGGTTCTTCATTGGTTGATAATTACCTTAGAAAATAAAATCCCTAAAATTAAGGAAGGATAATTATAGAATTTAATTCTGATAATTATCTTACCTTAATCTACTCTCTAATATAGGTAAATTAATACCATAACCATTCTATATAAATAGGAAGCTGGCCACACTTAAATGCCACACAGAAAATATACAAATTCGTCCAACCAAAAACCCTACAACTCCCTATTTTTGCCAAAATCTGCTGGAATTTCAAACAAACTTAACTCTCTCATACTTTGGCGGATTATTGCAAATGATAGCTTGTTGGAAAGATATTTCTGTCCTCTTTCTAACAATTTTAGGTTTTTCATCTGGAGGTTAGTTTTTCTTTGTTTAAAGTTAAATTGAATTTCTGCAGAATTGCCAAAATCTACTTGAACTTCAAAGTAGCATAACTCTTTCATCCTTTGTCTGATTCTTGCGAATAATAGCTTATTGGAAAGCTCTTTTCATATAATTTCCAGAAAGCTTAGGGTTTTAGTCTGGATATTAGTTTTTCTCTGTCAAAATTTAAATTATATTTCTGCAGGATTAGCTTTCAAGATTGTATAATTCTGTTTTCAATTGATTTTTATTGTTGTTCTTCTTGTTTGTATGATTGTTTCACATCAATTAATGTTGTAGAATCATGAATTAATCCTATAAATATTTTATATACATGAAATCAGTATGCCCTACCTTTGCTCTATTATTGCCTATCTTGATCAATTGATTAACTTATTGGATTCCGATCTTGTTTCTTTTGATTGCATAAGTTATAAACACTTAATCCTTCTTTGTTAACATGAAATCGCAACCCTTACACCTTGCTAACATGAATTCGCAAATTGTCTTCTGTCTTATGCTTAGTGCCAAAATATATATTGTTAAATTGGGGAGGTAATTCAGGTTGAATCTTGTTAAATTCTTGGCTATCACATCACACATCCAAAGGGGAGGCACCTACGGCATCTGACTAGTGGTTTATGATAGGTTTGGTGAGAGGAATTGGTAAGGAAATAGGATATTCAATTGGTTATTGAGTATGCATGCTTAGTTTGGTTTTGTCTTTGCCTTGTGATGCTATAGGTGGTTCGGAACCATTAAATAAAGATAAAGGAATAACTTCTTGTTCAGAGACAAAAGAGGTAGAATCTTTTCCTCATTGGTTTCTATAGAGATCCTTGATTGTTTGTCGGTTATTTTCGATGCACATCCTGTTATCATTGCATGCAAATTGATTGTAGGGTATATATATGAATTGCAGATTGGGATGTGATTACTTAGGCTATACCGAACCCTTGAGATAGGTTATGTGTGCCTAATTTTCATGTGTTGTGTGTATTGAACATACTGGTTGTGTTCTGACATGATTGAAGTTACCGTGTTACGGTATTATGCTTTATGCTTGCCTATGTGTGCTTGTTCGTATTTTTATTGTTGTTCTTCTTGTTCAAATTGATTGTAGGGTATATATAATGCAAAGACAAAACCAAACCAAGCATGCATACTCAATAACCAATTGAATACCTTATTTCCTTACCAATTTCACTCACCAAACATATCAGAAACCAATGATCAGATGCCGCAGGTGCCTCCCCATTAGATGTGTGATGTGATAGCCAAGAACATAACAAGATTCAACTTGAATTACCATCCCGATTAACTATTCCAATTTCGGCACTAAGAATAAACCACAAGACAAATTGCGATTTCATGCATAAAAGGTGTAAGGGTTGTGATTTCATGTTAACAAGGAAGGATTAGGTGTTTATAACATATACAATCAAAACAAACAAGATCATAATCCAATAGGTTAATCAATTGATAAAAATCGGCAACAATAAGGCAAGGGTAGGGCATAACAATTTCATGTATAGAGAAGATTCAAAGTATGAATTCATGATTTTACAAATTGAATGGATGCTAAACAATCATATGAACAAGAGGAAAAATAATAGAAATTAATGAAAGGAAGACTCATACAATTTTGGACAGCCGCCGAATTATGACCTATCTTTCAATAAGGAAAAACTAACCTTACGATGCAGAATCCAATATGGTTGGATAGATTATGGAAAGATCTTTCCAACATGCTATTATTTGTAAGAGTACAACAAAGGATGAGAGAGTCACGCTATTTTGAAGTTCAAGCAGATTTCGGCAGCAATAGGGAGGTGTAAGGTTTTAGGTCGGACGAATTTTGTGTATTTTTTGTGTAAGGTTTAAGTGTGGTTGGCTTTCTCTTTATATACGGTAGTTATGGGATTAATTTTCCTACTTTAAAGATTAAATTAATGTAAGATAATTATTAGCATTACATTCTGTGTGAGATCCCAAATTTTCAGTCATAGAAGTCCAGAAGCTAGTGCAGGTGAAAAAACTTTTTTGGCCCTGAAGAAGAGGATGTGCGATGGCCAAAATTAGTAAGGAATGTCCTGTAGTTATTTCTGGTTTTAATTCTCTTTAATTTGGTTCTTCATTGGTTGATAATTACCTTAGAAAATAAAATCCCTAAAATTAAGGAAGGATAATTATAGAATTTAATTCTGATAATTATCTTACCTTAATCTACTCTCTAATATAGGTAAATTAATACCATAACCATTCTATATAAATAGGAAGCTGGCCACACTTAAATGCCACACAGAAAATATACAAATTCGTCCAACCAAAAACCCTACAACTCCCTATTTTTGCCAAAATCTGCTGGAATTTCAAACAAACTTAACTCTCTCATACTTTGGCGGATTATTGCAAATGATAGCTTGTTGGAAAGATATTTCTGTCCTCTTTCTAAAAATTTTAGGTTTTTCATCTGGAGGTTAGTTTTTCTTTGTTTAAAGTTAAATTGAATTTCTGCAGAATTGCCAAAATCTACTTGAACTTCAAAGTAGCATAACTCTTTCATCCTTTGTCTGATTCTTGCAAATAATAGCTTATTGGAAAGCTCTTTTCATATAATTTCCAGAAAGCTTAGGGTTTTAGTCTGGATATTAGTTTTTCTCTGTCAAAATTTAAATTATATTTCTGCAGGATTAGCTTTCAAGATTGTATAATTCTGTTTTCAGTTGATTTTTATTGTTGTTCTTCTTGTTCGTATGATTGTTTCACATCAATTAATGTTGTAGAATCATGAATTAATCCTTTAAATCTTTTATATACATGAAATCAGTATGCCCTACCCTTGCTCTATTGTTGCCTATCTTGATCAATTGATTAACTTATTGGATTCCGATCTTGTTTCTTTTGATTGCATAAGTTATAAACACTTAATCCTTCTTTGTTAACATGAAATCGCAACCCTTACACCTTGCTAACATGAATTCGCAAATTGTCTTCTGTCCTATGCTTAGTGCCAAAATATATATTGTTAAATTGGGGAGGTAATTCAGGTTGAATCTTGTTAAATTCTTGGCTATCACATCATATATCCAAAGGGGAGGCACCTACGGCATCTGACTAGTGGTTTATGATAGGTTTGGTGAGAGGAATTGGTAAGGAAATAGGATATTCAATTGGTTATTGAGTATGCATGCTTAGTTTGGTTTTGTCTTTGCCTTGTGATGCTATAGGTGGTTCGGAACCATTAAATAAAGATAAAGGAATAACTTCTTGTTCAGAGACAAGAGAGGTAGAATCTTTTCCTCATTGGTTTCTATAGAGATCCTTGATTGTTTGTCGGTTATTTTCGATGCACATCCTGTTATCATTGCATGCAAATTGATTGTAGGGTATATATATGAATTGCAGATTGGGATGTGATTACTTAGGCTATACCGAACTCTTGAGATAGGTTATGTGTGCCTAATTTTCATGTGTTGTGTGTATTGAACATACTGGTTGTGTTCTGACATGATTGAAGTTACCATGTTATGGTATTATGCTTTATGCTTGCCTATGTGTGCTTGTTCGTATTTGTGTGTTAGGATCCTGTTCCAATGGCCATTCGGGGTAAGCGTTAACACTCCTTGGGAGAGGGAACGCTCTTACTTGTAAGGGAGTCGTATGGGTGGTAATCCATAGCAAGAGCTCACTGGAAGCCTTGTCCTGTGTGCTGGCAAGAAGCACTAATCTTGTGTGCTTGTTCAGATGCCTAGTCCTATGTGCTGGCAAGAAGCCCTAATTGTATGGTCCAAAACCCAACATATTAGGACCTTTACCGCCGTGAAACCAAAATAAGCCCTCACAAGGTTCAAGTCACCTAATTGTCAATTTTATTGGTTGATTCATATGTTATTTAAAGGTTGGAACATATTCATACATAAATGAATTTCTGGTTTATACGGAGTGAAAGAAAATACTAGAGGAAGACTTATATTAATACTCAAAACAAGTGGAAACATAACACAGAAGTCCCATAGGAATCTCAAAACATCAACCAATAGTATCATGCATCTTCCGGAAGTAACGAAAAGAGAAAAAGGGATTGGAAAGCCAGAATGCAAATCCATACAAGTTAAAAAACATGGCATGCGCATTCAATAGAAAAAGGTGCAAATTCATCCAGCCATGCAGCCTTAATCTCACACCTTCTCTACCAGCAACAAAAAACACACCTAAGCCTGCAAAGGGAGAGAAAAGAAGGGATGAGAATACAAAAATCTCAGTAGGGTCACAGCATCATCGTCCTAGGGATTCATAATCATTTTCCAACACAATGCTAAGCCACAAAACTACTTAATTAAAAACAAAAGGCATTGGAAATCTTTACCAATTAACCTACCCAAATCCAGCAATCTGGATGCAGCAATATCTTTCCTCTGAATGTGTGATGTGATGGCGAATAACTCAGTAAGAAGTTACTTGATATTTCACCTTAATTCAATATAAAAATTTCGATAAAACCTTAAGGTTTATAGGTCAACTTGCGATTTCAACATTAGAGAGGTTAGGGGTTGTGATTTCATGATGTTAAAAAAGGAATAAGTGTTTATAACATATACAATCAAAAGAAACAAGGTTAGAATCCAATAGGTTAATCAGTTGATCAAGATAGGCATCAATAGTGCAAAGGTAGAGCATGCTGATTTCATGAATAGGGGAGACTCAAAGGATGAATTCATGATTTTAAAATCATGAATGGATGTTAAAAAAACATACGAACAAGCAGAACAATAACATAAATCAATTGAAGACACAATCACACAATTTTGAAACCTAATTCTACCGATTTTTTACCTAAATTATACTAAATAAAAATTAACCTCCAGAAAAAAAAAACAGGATGGTTGGATAGAGAATGGAAAGAGCTTTCTAACAAGCTATTATTCACAAGAATTCAACAAAGTACGAGAGAGTTATGCTATTTTGAAATTCAAGCAGATTTTGGCAATTCTGCCAAAGTACGATTTAACTTTTAACAAAGAAAATTTAACCTTTAGATAAAAAATCTTAAATGGTTAAAAATAGGATGAGGAGAGCTTTCTAACAAGCTATTATTCGTAAGAATCTGACAAAGGATAAGAGAGTTATGCTATTTTGAATTTCAAACAGATTTTGGGAATTCATTCAAAATATGATTTAACTTTTAACGAAGAAAAACAAACCTATGGATAAAAAACTCAAGATGGCTGGAAAGAGGATAAAGGAAACTTTCCAACAAGCTGTGTTTCGACTAAGGTTTTAGCAAAAATCGGAATTTAAGAATAAGGGGATAAATTACGAAATTTCTATGTGGGATTTGATATGTTTAGGTGGGATAGGCGGCCTCTATTATAGATTTCTAAGGAGGTTTAGCTAAGAGATAAATCCCTAATTTTAAACTTAAAAAGCTAATTAAAGGATAATTTTATTTAAAATGATAAATCTATTAAAAGAGATATTCTATTTAAAAGGAAGAATTATCTAATACCTTGGATAACAAGGGATAAAATTAAGGATAATTAATATAAAAATACTAGAATTAAAATAAGAAATATCTGGCAGCAACCAATTTAGGTCATTATGCATCCATTTCTTCAAGGACAAAATAGTTATATCAACTGCATCGGCTTCTCGACTTTCCAGACATCTATACTACGGAGGATTGGAGTCTAACGTCCTCCCCTCCTTACTAAAATTTCGTCCTTGAAATTTTTTCACAACAACTATTGGTTACAGATTTACCATGTTTTCACTGCGCCACTTCGTTTCCAAGTCGACCATGCCATACTAGTCAAACACACATGATATAACTTTCCAATATCAAACACAAAACAAGAAATGAGATGGTACCTTGGTGAAGAGGTGTACACCAGACGATTTGCATATGCTGAAAATAAAACATAAACAAGCACACAAAACATAGCAGACAAACATATATATTTCGGTACATACATGAACCACACAACACTCAGTAAATCATACATATTAACATGCAATCAACATACAAAAACAACCAAATCTAGTAATCATGCTTTTATATTTGTAAGTCACAATCAATCAAAGTACATATAGACATATGCGCATGCTTCTGAAATTGTGAACACAATATTATGCAAATCACACAATCTACTAAATCATGCTCTGCTACCAAAACTATAAAGACCCAAACCCAACCTATTATGACGCTTACTGCTGTGAAACCCAAATAAGCCCTCGAAAGGTTCTATTTAAATCCCACAAGGCTCAAGTCACCTAATTCTTAATTTTATCCATTGATCTATATGCTATTTAAAGGTTGGAACATATTCATACATTAATGAATTTCTGGCTTATATGGAGTGAAAGAAAACATCAGCGAAAGATTTATATTAATACTCAAAACAAGTGGAAACATAACACACATGTCCCATAGGAATCTCAAAACATCAACCAATAGTATCAGACATATTTAGGAAGCAACAAAAAGAGAAAGAGGGATTGGAAAGGCAGAATCCAAATCCACACAAGTTCAAAGACATGGCATGCGGACATAGTAGAAAAGGAGTGCAAATTTGTGTAGCCGTGCAGCCTTGATCTCACACCTTTGGTACGAGCAACAAAGTACTCACCTAAGCCAGCAAAGGGGGAGAAAAGCAGGGATTAGATTATAAGAATCTTAGTAGGGTCACAACATCGTAAGTTATAGAGATTCCCAATCACACATCTCCCAAACAACGGTAAATCCATCCCTACTTATCTAAGCATCTCACGAAATTCAAGAATCAATCAAAAGGGTTACGGCCGACACTAAGGCTGAGGGTGAACTACAAACACTTCTGAAAATCAGAAGTACAGAAGCAAAAAAACTCATCAGGTTAGTCTTGGCAGTAGGAAAAGAAAAGGTCATCCCTTTCCACCTATGTTGTCCAAATCTTTGCTTCACAAAGGGTAAATGGTTAGATAATCAATATTGTAAAAAGTCTTTTAGTTGTCTCTGACATCTAGACTTGAATTGGCCTAGGAAAACTCTTGCAGCAGCGCATACAAGTCATCCTGTCACTCTCAAACAGGGCAACCAAATATCTAGACTCGAACTGGCTTATAAGGCTTCCTGATATTCAGACTTGAACCCGTCTACAAGGCATCCAACGAATTCTTGCTGGGAATAACCACCCATAAATCTCCCTATTAAGTAAGCATCTCTCCTCTCCCTAGGAGCAACAATACTTACCTTGCATGGCCAGCGACAAAAGGATCCTTCAATCAAAGCACAAACAGGGCACATACACGCATAAACATATAGTACACGCATACACAAATCACAACAAACAATCCTCAATCAAATCAAAATACAAATCAAAGATCAATTCTCAAAGTCATAACCGAATCAGACAACCTATTTTCCTAATAACTTCCGAGATTCCCTATCATCATAATCACACTTTCCGCAAGCATGTATCCAAGATAGGCAATCGAATCACTTATATTCAAACAATCAAACAATTAGGTAACCAAAGAAACCGATGAGGCATATATCCTACCTCTCACATGTCCGAATCAGATACAATACTTTGCTTTTCCAATGAGATCAGAATCTCATAAACAATTACAAGGCAAAGACCACACAATACTAAGCCACAAGACTACTTAATTAAAACCAAAGGCAATGGAAATCCTTACCAGTCAACCTACCCAAATCCAGAGATATGGATGAAGCAATATCTTTCCCCTGAATGGGTGATACGATGGCCAATGAATCAGTATGAATTTACTTGATATTTTACCTTAATTCAATATATAAATTTTGGCAACACCTTAAGGTTTATAGGGAAACTTGCGATTTCAACATTAGAGAGGTTAGGGGTTGTGATTTCATGAAATTAAGAAAAGAATAGGTGTTTATAACATGTACAAACAAAAGAAACAAGGTCAGAATCCTATAGATTAATCAATTGATCAAGATAGGCATCAATAGGCCAAAGGTAGGGCATGCTGATTTAATGAATAGGGAAGAATCAAAGGTTGAATTCATGATTTTAAAATCATGAATAGATTCTAAACAATCGTACGACCAAGATGAACAGTAACAGAACTTAATTAAAGACAAAATCACACAATTTTAAAACCTAATGCTGCCTAATTTTAACGTAAATTATGGCAAAGGAAAACTAAACTCTAGAAAAGAACCCACAATGGTTGGTTATAAAAGTCAAAGAGCTTTCTAACAAGCTATTATTCACAAGAATCTGCCATTGGATGAGAGAGTTAAGCTATTTTGAAGTTCAAGCAGATTTTGGCAAGTCTGCCGAAATACGATTTAACTTTTAATAAAGAAAAACTAAGCTCCAGATAAAAAACCCAAAATGGTTAGAAAGAAGATACAGAGAGCTTTCCAACAAGCTATTTTTTGCAAGAATCTGACAAAGTGTGAGAGAGTTATGTTACTTTGAATTTCAAACAGATTTTGGCTATTTCATCAAAATACGATTTAACTTTTAACATAGAAAAACTAACGTCCGGATAAAAAACCCAAGATTGATGCAAAGAGGATGAAGAAAATTTTCCAATACGTTATTATTCGCAAGAATCTGATAAAGGATGAGAGAGTTATGGCAAGATGAAGATCAAGGAGTTTCAGCTAGGGTTTTGCCAAAAATCGGAATTTGCAAGTAAGAGGATAAATTACGAAATTTCTATGTGGGTTTTGATACGTTTAGGTGGGATAGGCTGGCAAATCTTTTATAGGTCTAAGGAGGTCTAGCTAAGTGGTAAATCCCTACTTTTAAGCTTAAAATGATAGTTAAAGGATAATTTTATTTAAAAGGATAAATCTATTAAAAGAAATGTTCTATTTAAAAGGAAGAATTATCTAATACCTTGGATAATAAGGGATAAAACTAAGGATAATTAATATAAAAGTACAAGAATTAAAATAAAAAATATCTGATAGCAACCATTTTAGGCCATCACGTATTTATTTCTTTAGGGATAAAATAATCATTTCAACTGCATCGGCTCCTGGATTTTCCAGACATCTACACTACGAAGAATCGGGTCTAACATCCTCCCCTCATTAAAATTTTGTCCTCGAAATTTCTTCACAACAAATATTTGCTACAGATTTACCATGTTTTCTTTGTGTCACTTCATTTCCTAGTCAACCATGCCATACTAATCAAACACATATGATATAACTTTCCAATATTAAACACAAAAAAAGAAATGAGATGGTACCTTGGTGGAGAGACGTACACCGGATGATTTACATATGCTGAAAATAAAACACAAACATGCATACAAACACAGCAAATAAAGACATATATTTCGGCATAAACATATATAGCACCACACTCAGTAAATCATGCATATCCACATGCAATCAACATACCAAAACAACCAAATCGAATAATCATGCTTTCATATTTGTAAGTCATAATCAATCAAAGTATATATAGACATATGTGCATGCTTCTAAAATTGAGACCACAATATCATGCAAATCACACAATATACTAAATCATGCTCTGCTACCAAACCTGTAAGGACCCAAACCCAACCTATTAGGACCTCTACGGCCGTGAAACCTCAATAAGCCCTCGCAAGGTCCTATTTGAATCCCACGAGGCTCAAGTCACCTAATTGTCAATTTTATTGGTTGATTTATGTGCTATTTAAAAGTTCGAACATATTCATACATTAATGAATTTCTGGTTTATATGGAGTGAAAGAAAACATCAACGAAAGATTTATATTAATACTCAAAACAAGTGGAAACATAACACACATGTCCCACAGGAATCTCAAAATATCAATCAATAGTATCATGCATATTTCAGAAGCAATAAAAAGAGAAAGAGGGATTGGAAAGCAAGAATGCAAATCAACACATGTTCAAAGACATGGCATGCACATTCAATTGAAAAAACGTGCAAATTCGTCCAGCCTTGCGGCCTTGATATCACACCTTTGGTACTAGTAACAAAGTACACACCTAAGCCTGCAAAGAAAGAGAAAAGAAAGGATGAGATTACAAGAATCTCAGTAGGGTCACAGCAACATAAGTCCTAGGGATTCCCAATCACACATCTCCCAAACAACATCAGATCATCTCTACTCATTTAAGGGTATCACGTAATTCAAGAATCAATCAAAAGAGTTAAGACAGAAACTAAGGCTAAGGATGGACTACAAACACTACTTAAAATCAGAAGTACACAGTTAGAAAGACTCATCAGGTTACTCTCGGCAGTAGGAAAAGAAAAGGCCACCCCTTTTCACCTATATTGTCCAAGGCTTGGCTATACAAAGGGTAAATGGTTAGAGAATCAATACTGCAGCAAACCTTTTAGTTGTCTCCGACATCCAGACTTGAACTGGCCTAGGATAACTCTTGTAGTAGCGCATACAAGTCTTCCTGTCACTCTCAAACAGAGCAACATAACGTCTAGACTCGAACTGGCCTATAGAGCGTCTTGAAGTCCAGACTCGAACTGGCCTATAAGGCTTCCTAACGTTTGGACATGAACCAGTCTACAAGGCATTCAGCGAGCTTTTGCTGGGAATAACCACCCACAAATCTCCAGTTCAGTAAGCATCTCTCCTCTCCCTAAGAGTAACAATACTTACCTCGCATGGCCAGCGACAAAAGAATCCTTCAAACAAAGCACAAACAGGGCACATACAAGCATAGACACATAGTACACGCATAGACAAATCACTACAAAGGATCCTAAATCACAATACAAATGAAAGATCAATCCTCAAATTTATAACCGAATCAGCCAACCTATTTTCCTATTAACTTACAAGATTCTGTATCATCATAATCACACATTCCGCAAGCATATAACCAAGATAGTCAATCGAATTCACTCATATTCAAACAATCAAACAATAAGGTAAATAAAGGAAACGATGAGGAATAGATCCTACCTCTCACTTGTCTGAATCAAATACAATCCTTTGCCTTTCCAATAAGGTCAGAATCTCGTAGTCCACACAATACTAAGCCACAAGACTACTTAATTAAAAACCAAAGGCATTGGAAATCCTCACCAATTAACCTGCCCAAATCTAGCGATCCGGATACAGCAATATCTTTCCCCTGAATGCATAATGTGATGGCAAATAACTCAGTAAGAATCTACTTGATAGTTCACCTTAAATCAATATATAAATTTTGGCAACATCTTAAAGTTTATACAGAAACTGCGATTTCAACATTAGAGAGGTTAGGGGTTTTGATTTCATGAAGTTAAGAATAGAATAGTTGTTTATAATATATACAATCAAAAGAAACAATGTCAGAATCCAATAGGTTAATCAGTTGATCAAGATAGACAACAATAGTAAAAAGGTAGTGCATGCTGATTTCATGAATAGGGAAGATTCAAAGGATGAGTTCTTGATTTTAAAATCATAAATGGATGCTAAAAAATCATACGAACAAGAGGAACAATAACAAAAATCAATTGAAGGTAGAATCACACAATTTTGAAACCTAATCCTGTCGAATTTCGAACTAAATTATGCCAAATAAACCTTCCGAAGAAAAACTCAAAATTTCTAGATAGAGAACAGAAAGAGATTTCCAACAAGGTATTATTCACAAAAATCCGACAAAGGATGAGAGAGTTATGCTATTTTGAAGTTCAAGCCGATTTTGCAATTCCATCAAAATACGATTTAACTTTTAACAAAGAAAAGCTAATCTCCAGATAGAAAACCCAAAATGGTTGGAAAGAGGATGAAGTGAGCTTTTCAACAAGTTATTATTCGCAAGAATTTGATAAAGGATGAGAAAGTTATGGCAAGATGAAGATCAAGAAGTTTCGACTAGGGTTAGGCAAAAATCGGAAATTGAGAAGAAGGAGATAAATTACGAAATTTCTATGTGGGTTTTGGTATGGTTAGGTGGGATAGGTTGGCCACTCTTTTATAGGTTTAGCTAAGAGATAAATCTTTGCTTTTAAGTTTGAAAAAATAATTAAAGGATAGTTCTATTTAAAAGGATAAATCTATTAAAAGAGATATTCAATTTAAAAGGAAAAATTATCTAATACCTTGGATAATAAGGGATAAAACAAAGGATAATTAATATAAAAATATCATAATTAAAATAGGAAATATCTGGTAGCAACCATTTTAGGCCATCACGCATCCATTTCTTCAGGGACAAAATAGTCTTTTCAACAGCATCAACTCCTAAACTTTCCAAACATCTACACTAGGAAGGATCGGGGTCTTACACTAATCATGTGTGCTGGTTTGGATGCCTAGTCCTATGTGCTAGCTAGATGCCTTGTCTTGTGCGCTGGAAAGAAATCCTAATCCTGTGTGCTGGTTAGGATGCCTAATGCTGTGTTTTGGCTGGATGTCTTGTCTTGTGTGCTGGCAACATGAATAGGCTTGTTGTTTAACATGTGTGTTAACCTTTTTACCTTTTATGCAGCAAACCTTGGACAACACAGATGGAAGGGGATGACCTTTCATTTTCCTACTGCCGAGAGTGATCTAATGAGTTTTACCTACTTGTGTACTTCCGATTTTCAGAAGTGTTGTAGTCCACCCTCACCCTTAGTTTCAGCCCTAACCCATTGATTGATTATTGAATTGCGTGATACCCTTAGTTATGTATGGATAATCAGATGTTGTTTGGTAGAAGTTTGTTTAAGATTTCTGTAGATCTTATGATGTTGTGACCCTACTGAGATTCTTGTAATCTCATCCTGTTGTTTTCACCATTTTTTTAGGCTTAGGTACATTCGCTGTTTGTGGTACCAGTCTGTGAGAACAAGGTCGCACGGCGGGGCAATATCGCATCACATTTTCATTCATGTCTCCTTTATTGATAACGTATATAACATGAACTTTGATTGGACTATTTTTTGGTTATTTAACTTCCTCCTTTGATGGTTTGTTTCTGGATTACTTTAGGAGGTTTACATGCTGAATTTTTAGAACTTTATGGGATTTGTGTATTGTGGTTCCAATGATTAAATGAAAAGTTTTCTGCTGATATTTTATTTACTCCGTATTATGCCAGAATGTTTGTCCAGCATCATGCTCCAATTGTTATGAATGAACATGCTAAAAATCGAAAAATAAGATGGATAACCCTTGTGGGATTCTAATGGGTTCTGGTTTTTGGACTTATTTGGGTTTCACGAAGGTAAGGGTCCTAGAAAGAGCAAATAATAATAGGTTAGGATTTAGGGTCCTTACAGGTTTTGTAACGGAGCATGGTTTAAGGAATATAAATTGATTATATGTTAATTTGGTTGTTGATATTGTAATTATAGGTAAGAACAATAGCACACACTCACTCACTTAGGGTCTAAAACCGAAAGTGATGAGAATGATAATTTGATTTGCTGTGTGTTTATGTATGTACTGATGCCTGGTATGCCTTGATGTGTTTCGGTGAATGTTTGTTGTGTTTCTTGTCATTGCTAAGTATGTGTATGTTGTTGGGGCATGTTACTAAGTATCCCTATGTGATTTCTATGTTGCCGAATGTATATGCATGTGACTGCTGATGTATATTGCTGAATGCATGGAGTGTGAGTTTGCATAATTGCCGAATATGGATTGTGTGAATCCATGCTTACATAATGCTTGATGATGGTTTCCAAGAGTATATATGTGTATTGATATGAGTGACGAGTATGCACTTACATTTGTGCATGTGATTTTCGAAATTTGTATATTGTTTTTCAGCATATGCGTATCATCCAGTGCATGTCTCTCCACCAGGTACCACTTCTTTTCCTAGTATCGTATTTAATTATGTGTTAAGTAACAATCGTATGCTTGTATATTATGGCAAGGTTGAACGCTACAAGGGATCGATGGGGTAGGTATGGGATTCAGGCTGAACAGCAACTAGTTGAGCAAGAAGAGCCGAATGCATAAATTGAGCAGGGAGGACAAGTTAAGCCCGAAAACCAACCTAAGGCACCAGCCGCACCAGCCATTGATCCTGTGGTGGCACAAATCTTAAAGGTATTGCAAGGAATTGCTGCGAATAAGCAGCATATAGAGGCACAATTTCAGAATGCTCCTGCACCCGCGCCTGTGGAAGAACCTATTCCTCCACCTGAACCTGTACAACCGAGTCATCCTAAGGAAGCCGAGAGACTTCCTGTTATGATTACAAAATTGTCGAAGGAAGCTCGACAATTGGGATGTAAAGATTTCAATAGTTCAAGCGGAACTGTTGCCGCTCGTGAATGGATCGACACCTTATGCCGTGTGTCCTTGTTTTTACGTATCTCTGATGATGACAAAGTTGTCATCGCCACTTTCCTACTTGAGGGAGAAGCTCTCGCATGGTTGACAGCCGTGTCCTTGCAATTTGACGATCGTCTGCTTACATGGGAGGAATTTTGGTATGAATTCAACTAGGGATTTTATAAGAGATTCCATAAAAACGAGCAATGACAAGTTTTCTACAAACTTGAACATGGCACCTGTTCGGTGCTGGAATATGAGGAGGCATTAAGTGTGACGACCCCAATTCCGAACTATTACTAATTGCTCCGATTAAGGTCATCACCGCTGTGAAACCCAAATAAGCCTAAATGACACCTAAGACCTATTTGAATCTCACTAGGCTTATCATTAACTTCTGATTTTTAGTATGTTTATTTTATTTCTTAACAACAATTGGAGCACGATATTGGACACAGATTCTGGTAACATACGGAGTAAATAAAACATCAGCGGAAGTCTTAGATTAAATCATTGGGTTCATAAGACACAAGTCCCATAGAGATCCAAACAATCAGCAAGAAATCCTACAACATATTTTTTGGAAATAGCAAGCAAAGGAGGGATCTGAAAATAAACCAGAAAGTAACCCAATCATTCATGTTATATGCGCAAGTAAACAAGGATCAAATATGCAAAAGTGATGCGATATCGCCCCGCCGTGCAGCCTTGATCTCACGCACTGGTACCACGGACACTGGATGTATCTAAGCCTGAAAAATGGTATAAACAACAATATGAGATTAAAAGAATCTCAGTAGGGTCACAGCATCATAAGATCTGCAAAAACCCTAAACACGAATCTCCCAATTCACATTATATCATTCCTAAACAACTAAAGGGGATCACGCAATTCAAGAATCAATTAAAAAGAGGTTAGGGCTGAATCTATGGTTACAGGAGGACTACAAACACTTCCAAAAGATCAAAACTACACAGGTAGGTAGAACTCATCAGATTACTTTCGTCAATGAAGAAAAAAGGTCATCCCCTTCCACTTGTGTTGTCCAAGGCTTACTGCACAAAGGGTAGATGGTTAACACACAAACTAATCAGTAAGCCTATTCATCTTTCCTCGCAAAGAGAACTCGTCTTGCCCCACACGGACAAGTCTTTCCTAGCCATACACGGACTAGGGCATCCCAAACCTCGCAAGGATAGGGTTTCAGTCTCGCAAGAACAAATATCTAGAGCACGCATGCTGGGGTTTGCCGCCCATACAACTCCCATACCAGTAAAAACCCCTCCTCTCCCTAGAAGCATCAGCGCTTACCCCGAATGGCCACCGGAAAAGGATCCTGACACACAAACACGTACAAGCATACACAGGCAAGTACACAGCATAATACCAAAACAGGATATCCTTAATCATGTCAGAACACAATCAGCATATTCAATTCACATAACATATGCAACCCAGGCACTCAATACCTAACTCAAGGGTTCAATATAGCCTATGAGATCCATATCTCATTCTGAATTTCATACTCTCACCCTATAATCCAATCGAATGCAATACAACAAGGGAAGGTAACAAAAACATCAAGAAAATAATAGCGGTCTTTGGAGAAACCGATGAGGTGTAGATCCTACCTCTCTTGTCTCTGAACAAAAAGCTACTCCTTTGTCTTTATTAGGTAATTCTGAACCACTTATATTATCACCAGGAAAAGACGAAAACAAACTAAGCATGCATATTCAATAATAAATTGAATAGCCTATTTCCTTACCAATAACACTCACCAAACCTATCAGAAACCAGTGATCAGATACTGCAGGTGCCTCCCCCTTGGATGTGTGATGTGATAGCCAGAAACTTAACAAGATTCAACCTGAATTACCATTCCAATTAACTATGCAAATTTGGTCGCTAAGAGTAACGCATAGGACAATTTCGAATTTATGCATAGAGAAGTTTAAATGAAGGAAATTCATGTTCATACATCATGAATAGATGCTAAGCAATCATAAGAACACACTAAACGACAACAGATATCAACCGAAGACGAAAACTAAGAAAAAAGACCTAATTCCGTCGCTGATTTTTGACTTAACCTTAGACAAGAAATAATTTACGTAAAAACTAAAAAAGATATAATGTTGGAAAGAGGATGAAAAGAGCTTTCCAACAAGCTATTATTTGTGGGGATCTGACAAACGATGAGAGAGTTATGCTATTTTGAAATTCAAGAAGATTTGGCGAAAACCTAATTCCGCCGCTAATTTTCAACTTATCTTTAGAGAAACAAATTATAACCTCCTGATGAAAAACCAAATAGTTTTGGAAATAGGATAAAGAGATCTTTCTAACAAGCTATTATTTACAGGGATCCGATGAACGATGAGAGAGTTATGCTGGTTTAATGTTTCAGCAAATTTTGGCGTCTGTAGGGAGGTATAGGGTTTTAGGCTTATATGAATTTTGTATGTTTTCTATGAATGATTTTTGTGGGGTTGGCTTTCTATGAATGATTACTACTTTTAATAGCTTTATCAAAATAAGATAGTTTACCAGATAATATCTTCATCTCGTATTCTGAAATCACGAATTATGGGATCAACACCATCAGCAAGTTTCTTCTGAATTTCAGTAGATTTTGGATCCTCTAATTTTTGATTCAGGATTTCTTCAATTAAGGTAGGTGCAACTTCGATTTGTGCCAACAACGAACCAGAGAAATTGACGCCAAGATGCACACGATTAGTTTTCAATTCCAACATTATCGGTAGGTAATGGGTGCGCATGTAGGCCAAAACTGATGGGGAAGGTGGATGAAACTTTCGGCTCAGGGCATCAGCAACAACATTTGCCTTTCCAGGATGATATTCGATGATTAAATCATAGTCTTTAATCAGCTCCACCCATTCGGAAGTGTTTGTAGTCCTCCCTCAACCATAGATTTGGCTCTAACCCCTTTCTGATTGATTCTTGAATTGCGTGATCCCCTTTAGATGTCTAGGAATGATGTAATATGAATTGGGAGATTTGTATTTAGAGTTTCTATAGATCTTATGATGCTGCAACCCTACTGAGATTCTTGTAATCTCATATCGTTGTTTTTACTATTTTTCAGGCTTAGGTACATCCACTGTCCATGGTACCAATGTGTGAGATCAAGGCTGCACGGCGGGGCGATATCTCATCACATTTTGCATACTTGATCCTTGTTTACTTGCGTATATAACATAAATGATTGGGCGACTTTCTGGTTTATTTTCATATCCTTTCTTTTCTTGCTATTTCCGAAATATATTTGAAGGATTTCTTGCTGGTTATTTGAATCCCTATGGGACTTGTGTGTTATGAACCCAATGATTTAGTCTAAATACTTCCGCTGATGTTTTATTCACTCCGTATGTTACCAGAATAATTGTCCAATATCATGCTCCAATCGTTGTTAAAAAAAAATGGAAATAAACATGCTAAAATCGAAAATTAATGGTAAGCTTTGTGAGATTCAGATAGTTCCTAGATGTCATTTGGGCTATTTGGGTTTCACGGCGGTGATGACCTTAACCAGAGTAAATAGTAAAAGTTAGGAATTGGGGTCGTCACAGATGATGCCTTAAGCAGAAAGTTTCATCGTCCTTCCCCATCAGTTTTGGCCTATATGCACACCCATTGCTTGCCCATGTCGCTGGATTTGAGGACTAGTCATGTGCATCTTGGCACTGACTATTCTAGTTCATTGTTGGCACAAATCGAAGTCACACCTACCTTGATTGAGGAAATCCAGAATCAGCAATTAGAGGATCCGAAACTATTTGAAATTCGGAAGCAACTTTCTGATGGTGTTGATGCCATAGTTCGTGATTTCAGAATACGAGATGACAAATTGTTGTCTTCAGAAACTGGGTATGTGTTCCACAAGATATTGATATTCGTAACCTTATTCTATCAGAGACGCATAATTCAAATTTTGCTATTCATCCGGAAGCATTAAGATGTACCGAGATTTGAAAGAGCAGTATTGGTGGCCAAACATGAAACGCCATATTGTTGAGTTCGTTGCCCGATGCTTCGTATGTCAAAAAGTAAAGATTGAACATCAACGACCCGCTGGATTACTTCAGTCACTTCCAATTCCAGAATGGAAGTGGGAGCATGTCACAATGGATTTTGTGGCCTTTTTGCCTAGGTCACAGCAAGGATACGATCCCATATGGGTGATCGTGGATATCGATTGACAAAATCTGCACACTTCCTTCCTATACATATGACAGATACACCTGAGAAATTGGTTGTTTGTAACTTAGATGAGATTGTTCGATTGCATAAAGTGGCAGTTTCCATCGTTTCAGATCGTGACCCTCGTTTCATCTCTCGATTTTGGGAGAAATTCCAAATTTCACTGGGTTGGGAATTAAATTTCAGTACAGCATTTCATCCTCAGACCGATGGTCAATCAGAAAGGATGATTCAGACACTCGAAGACATGCTACGAGCGAGTGTGTTGGATCAGCAAACTGGTTGGGATCGATGCCTGCCATTGGCAGAATTTTCTTACAACAATAGTTTTAATGTAAGCATTGGTATGGCACCTTATGAAGCATTATATGGGAGACGTTGCAGGACTCCCATTTACTAAAAAGAAGTAGGCGAAAGGCACCTAGACAATCCGGGATTGATTGATCAAGCAACGAAGCAGTTGAACTTGATCCGACAACGGCTAAAAATAAACCAAGATCGGCAGAAAAGCTATGCCGAAAATCGACAAAGGGAACTAGAATTTGTGGTAGGTGACAAAGTGTTTTTGAAGGTCGCCCTATGGAAAGTAGTCCTTCATTTTCAGCAGCGAGGTAAGCTAGCACCTTGCTACATTGGTCCGTATGACATCATTGAAAAAATCAGCCCTATTGCATACCAACTTCCTTTACCTCCAAATATGAAAAGAATTCACAATGTGTTTCACGTTTCAATGTTGAGAAAGTATGTACAAGACCATAGTCATGTGCTTGAGGAACCCCAAGTTAAAGTGCTGAAGATTTATCCTATCCCGTACAGCCAGTTGCCATACTAGATTCGTCAGTTTGACAGCTTTGTAGTCAAAGCGTGCCTGTGGTACGAGTTGTTTGGCGTAATGGCCAAATTGAGGAATAGTTTTGGGAGACTTAGGAATCTTTGCGTGAAAAATTTCCTTGTTTGTTTAGGTACTTGTGCTAAAATTTCGAGGACGGAATTCTTATAAGAAGGGGAGGATGTGAGACACCGAATTTTGAGTCCTAGAAGTCCAGAAGCTAGTGTAGGTTAAAAGACCATTTTTTCCCTGAAGAAAAGAATGTTTGATGGCTGAAATTGGTAAGGAATATTTGGTAATTATTTCTGGTATTAATTTCCTTTAATTTAGTTCTTAATTTGTTGGTAATCACCTTAAGAATTTGAATCATTAAAATTAAAAGAGGATAGTTACAGAATGTAAATCTGATAGTTTTCTTACTTTAATAAAAATTTTAAAGTAATAATCTTAATTCCATACCCATACATTAAAAATAGAAATCCAACCCCACAAAAAATCATTCATAGAAAATACACAAAACTCGTGTAGCCTAAAACCCTTACACGTCCCTATATCTGCCAAAATTTGTTGAAACTTTAAACCATCATAACTCTCTCATCGTTTGTCAGATTCCTGAAAATAATAGCTTGATGGAAAGGTCTCTTCATTCTCTTTCCAAACATCTTTTTTTATTTCAGGAGGTTTTGTCCTTGTGTGGCAAGATGAATAGGCTTGCTGATTAGCTTGTGTGTTAACCAATTACCTTCGTGTAGTAAGCCTTGGACAACATAGGTGGAAGGGGATGACCTTTTCTTCTTCATTGCCGAGAATAATCTGATGAGTTTTGCCTGCCTTTGTACTTCTGATATTTTTTGGAAGTGTTTGTAGTTCCCCTCAGCCTTAGATTCGGCCCTACCCTTTGTGATTGAATCTTTGAATTGCATGAATCCCTTTAGTTGAGTAGGAATGATCAGATGTTGTTAGGGACAATTTTGTTTATGGTTTCTGTAGATCTTACGATGTTGTGACCTACTGAGATTCGTGAATCTCTTTCCGTTGTTTTCACCAATTTTTTTAGGCTTAGGTACATTCACTGCTCGTGGTACCAGTGTGTGAGATCAAGGTTGTTTGGCAGGGCGATATCGCATCACTTTTTCATACCGGTTCCTTGATTACTTGTGCATATAACTTAATAAAAATTAGACTACATTCTAGTTTATTTTAAGATTCCTCCGTTGCTTGTCATTTTCAACTATGTTGGACGAATTCTTGCTGGTTATTTAGATCCTTACGGGACTTGTGTGTTATGAATCCAGTGATTTAATTTAAAGACTTCCGCTGATGTTTGTACTCACTCCGTATGATACCATAATGATTGTCTAGTATCCTGCTCCAACTATTATTAAACATGTAGAATGAGCATTCTAAAAGTCAAAAACTTAGTGAGTAAGCATGGTGGGATTCAGATAGGTTCTAGGTGTCTTTGAGCTTCTTTGGGTTTCACGGCGGTAATGACATTATTCGGAACAAATACTAATAGGTAGGAACTGGGGTCATTACATTCCTAATAACCAGACAAAAGTAGATAGATAGAGGATGAAAAGAGCTTTCCAACAAGTCATTACTAGAAGAAATTTAACAAAAGATGAGAGAGTTCTGCTAATTTGAAGTTGAAGAAATTTCGGCATCAAAAGGGAGGTTTAGAGTTTGAGGTTTGATGAATTTTGCATATTTTTTGTGTATGATCTAAGTGTGGCTGGCTACCTCTTTATATAGGATGGTAATGAGATTAGTCTCCCTTCTTTAAAGACTATATTAAAGTAACATAATTATCAAAATTAAATTCTGAAATTATCATTTTTTAATTTTAGGGTTTTTCTCTTCTAATGTAATTTGAACCAATAAGGAACCAAATCAAAGGAAAATGAAGCCAGAAATAATCATTAGAGATTCCATATCATTTTTGAGCATCACACATCGATTTCTACAGGGACAAAATGGTTATTTCACTTGCACTGGCTTTTGGACTTTTAAGATTCAAAATCAGGGTCTCATATCCTCCCCTCCTTATAAGAATTTTATCCTCGAAATTCCATCACAAGTACCTAAACAAACATGTAAAGAAATTTTGCATGCATAGATTCCTCAGTCTCCCAAGACTATTCCTCAGTCTCCCAAGACTATTCCTCGATTTGGCCATAACGCTAAAAATCTCGTACTATAGGAATGTTTCAACTACAATTGAGGAACTGACCGATCTAGTATAGAAACTGGTTATACGTGATAAGATAGCTCTTCAGCAACTTCGACTAGTGGTTCTTTGAGCACATGAGTAGGATCTCACACATACTTTCTCAACATTGATATATGAAACACATTGTGAGTTCTCTCCATACTCGAAGGTAAAGCAAGTCGGTATATAACAGGGTCAATCCTCTTGACAATGTTATGTAGACCAATTTAACGAGGTGCTAGCTTACCTCGCTGCTGAAAATGAAGGACACAATTCCACGGAGCGACTTTCAAAAATATTTTGTCACCAACCGAAAATTCCAGTTCTCTTCGTCGATTATCGGCGTAATTTTTCTGCCGATCCTGCCCTATCTTTAGCCGTTGTCAAATCAAGTTCAACTACTCCCTTGCTTGATCATTCAATTTTGGATTGTCTAGGCATCTCTTGCCTACTTCATTCCAGTAAATATGAGTTTTGCAATGTGTCCCACATAGTTCTTCATAAGGTGCCATACCGATGCTTACATGAAAGCTATTATTGTCAGCAAATTCTGCCAAGGGTAGTCATCTCTCCCAACTGGTATATTAGTCTATTACACTCACATGTAGCATGTCTTCGAGTGTTTAAATCGTCCTCTCAGATTGACCATCAGTCTGGGGATGAAATGCTATACTGAAATTCAATTTTGAACCCAGAGCATTTTGGAATTCCTCTCAAAATTGTGATGTGAAATGAGGATCATCGATCTTTACTTGTTGACATACAAGGCATAGGGCAACGAACTCAGCAATGTAGCATTTCATATTTGGCCACCAATACTGCTCTTTTAAGTTTCGGTACATGTTTGTGCTATTAGGATGGATAGCGAACTTTGAACTATATGCTTTAGATAAAATAAGAATATGAATATCAACATCTTGTGGCACACATACCCGGTTTCTAAAGACAAGAACTCCATCATCTCGCACTTTGAAATCACGATTTATGGCATCATCACCATCAGATAATTGCTTTCGAATTTCAACCAGTTTCGGGTCCTCTAATTGCTGATTCTGAATCTCCTCAATCAAGGTAGGTGTGACATCGATTCGTGAAAACAACAACCAGAACAATCAATGCCAAGATGAACACGGGTAAATTTCAAATCCAGCAACATTGGCATGTGTTGGGTGCGCATGTAAGCCAAAACCAATGGGGAAGGAGAATGAAATTTTTGGCTTAAAGCATCAGCGACAATATTCTCTTTTCTAGGATTATACTCGATGATCAGATTGTAGTGTTTAATCTGCTCCACCCATATTCATTGTCTCATGTTTAACTCCTTTTACGTAAGGAGATACTTCAAATTTTTGTGGTCGGTGAAGTTTCGGCACGTCGCGCCATAAAAATAGTGGCGCCATATCTTCAATGCAAACACCACAACCACAAGCTCCAAATCTTACATAGGGTAATTGCTTTCGTGGGGTCGCAACTATCAAGAAGCATAGGCAACAACTTTTCTTGTCTTGCATCAATATGCATCCAAGTCCGGATTTTGATGCATCACTATACTATGTAAGATTTGGAGCGATTGGTAAGGTAAGGATAGGTGAGGAAACTAACCGGTTTTCAAGTTCTTCAAAACTTTGGTAGCATTTCTGGTTCCAGAAGAATGGCTCGCCCTTATGTGTCAATCTCGTCAATGCTCTGACAGGCGATGAAAATTTTTCCATGAAGCGATGGTAGTATCCAGCCAATCCAAGGAAACTACAAACTTCAAACACAGTTTGCGGGGGTTCCCAAGCAACTACGACTTCAATCTTCTTCAGATCAACTAACACACCTTTGGCGGAACTAACTTGGCCAAGAAACCAATTTTGTGTAGCCAGAATTCGCATTTGAAGTACTTTGCGAACAACCGCCGATCCCTCAAGACATTCAGCACAATCCGCAAGTGCTTAGCATCTCCCTCTTCCAATTTGGAATAAATCAGAATGTAATCGATAAAGACCATAATGAATTTGTTTAGGAACTCACAAAACACTCGATTCATCAGGTCCATGAACACAGCTGGAGCATTGGTCAATCCGAAAGGCATAACCAGAAATTCATAGTGGCCGTATCACGATCTAAACACGGTCTTCAGAATATCAACATCTCAAACTTGCAATTGATGGTATCAAGATCTGAGATCGATTTTGGAGTTGCCATGCATCGAAGACTTACTCGATCAACTCCAAGGTGCAGCCGTGTTGACATGTTCAAATGATTCAGCTACCAATAGCCAATCCACAATCACAATGAACCATCTTTCTTCTTCGCTAACTAGACAGGTGGTCCCTAGGGTGACAGTTTGGGATGGATGAAACCACGATCCAAAAAATCTTCCAATTGCGTTTTCAGTTCCTTGATTTCTACAGGAGCTGTACGATATGGAGGAATGGAAATCAGATTCGTACCAGGCATTAATTCAATGTCGAATTCTAGTTCCCTTGCTAGTGGCAAACCGGCTATGTCTTTTGGAAATACATTCTGAAATTCACGAACCACTAGAACATAATCCAGATTCAAGGACTCTTTAGAAGCATCATGTACATGCGTGAGGTACCCTGTACATCCTTTGCTGATCAATCACTTCGCACCAAGCCAGGAAATAATGCAAATTGGAACAACTCGTTTATCACCTTCAATGTAGTACTCGGCACAATCAGGGAAAGTGAACCAAAAATGTTTGGTACAACACTCCACACGGGCTTGATATTTTCCCAGATAGTCCATGCCTAAGATCACATCCAGCTCTCGGATGTTTAATGGAATCAGATCCACCTCAAGTACATTCGGACTCATACGTACAGCAAAGTTGATGTAGAGTAAATCACAAATCAGTTGCTCTCCCAAAGGAATCAGAACCACAAATAAGAGGAGACAAGGGAGACAAAAGCCAATTCGTTGTAAATGCTATTCTTGGACTTACAAATGACCTGTTTGCTTTGGGATCTAACAATACTTTAGCATTTTGAGAAAAGAATGAAATAGTACCAGTCACCACATCAGGACTAGCATCGGTATTAGTCAGGGTGAATAACCTCATTGGTCTTGGTTGCACCTCACTTGTACATCCATTTGGTGGTCCTCCCAGTGCATTTGTTGGTGTTTTGGTGGAAATGCCATACCCGCCTCGGCCTGCATTTCGTGTGCCTGTGATACGTCTTGGTTTCAGGCAGTCCCTCAAAACATAGCCCATCTTGCCACAATTATAACATCAACATGGCTGTGAATTCCACGTAGACCAATTCAAAATTGGACAAGAAAAGTTCTTCCTGTTGTTAACTCCAATGCCACCATTGATTTTTGGAGGATAAGACCTTAAAAGATAGAGTCCCGTACGCCGATTGAACTTCGAATTTTGCCTAAAAGATCTTCCGCTACTTGCTACAGACGACATCTTACATTGCACGATTTTTTTGGCTTCAATCGCAGCAATGATCAACTCTTGCAAATTCTGCACCGGTGTCATACCAACGATGGTTTTGAGTTTGGTATTAAGCCCATCCTGAAATCAACTCTCAGGATGGTACGGTGAATGATCCTCCTCAAGTGCAAATCGGAACATTTCCCATGATGCCTTCTCACGTTCCAGCACCGAACAGGTTTCCTGTTCAAGCTTGTAGAAAGCTTGTCGCTGCTCATTTTTATGGAATCTCGTATAGAATCTCTCGTTGAACTCATACTGAAATTCCTCCCATGTAGGCAACGATCTTCAAATCACAAGCTCACGGCTGTCCACCATACCAGGGCCTCTCCCTCAAGTAGGAAAGTAGCAATGGCAACCTTGTCATCATCCGAGATATGTAAGAACAAGGACATTCAGCATAAAGTGTCAATCCATTCATGAGCTACTACGGCTCCGTGTAACGATCCCAATTCCTAAACCATTATTCGTTGCTCCAATTAAGGTCATTACTGCCGAGAAACCCAAATAAGTCTCAACGACACCTAAGACCTATTAGAATTTCACAAGGCTACTCATAAGATACCGATTTAAAGCTTGATTATTTAGTTGCTTCTCAATCAATTGGAGCATGATATTGGACACATATTCTGGTAACATACGGAGTAAATAAAAACATCAGCGGAAGTCTTAAATTTATCCATTAGGTTCATAACACACAAGTCCCATAGGGATCCAAATATCCAGCAAGAAATTCATCAACAAATTTTGGAAATAGTAAGCCAAATGAATGCTTAAAAATAAACCAGAACATCATCCAATCTTTCAAGTTATTTGCGCAAGTAACAAGTAAGTATTTGTGATGCGATATCGCCCCGCCGTGCAGCCTTGATCTCACACACTGGTACCACGAACAAAGGATGTACCTAAGCCTGAAAAATGGTAAAAACAACGGTATGAGATTACAAGAATCTCAGTAGGGTCGCAGCATCATAAGATCTACAGAATCCCTAAACACAAATCTCCCAATTCACATAAGATCATTCCCTAAACAACTAAAGGGGTCACGCAATTCAATAATAAACCAAAAGAGGTTAAGGCCGAAGTTATGGCTGAGGGAGGACCACACTTCCGAAAGTTCAGAAGTACACAGGCAGGTGAAATACAACAAAATCGCTCTCAATGTAGAAGAAAGGCCATCCCCTTCCACCTGTGTTGTCCAAGACTTACTGCACAAAGGGTAGATGGTTAACACACAAGCTAATCAGTAAGTCTTTCACCTTATCCCCGCAAGGATAAGTCGACTAGCCCCACATGGACAAGTCTTCCCTAGTCACATACCTACTAGGGCATCCCAAATCCCGCAAGATAAGGGCTTCCTGTCCCGCAAGACAGGGATCCGGCCCGGCAAGGACAGATATCCAGCGTGCACTTGCTGGTTCAACACCCATACAACTCCCACAAATCGGTAAGTACCTCTCCTCTCACTAGGAGCATCAGTGCTTACCCTGCCTGGCCACTGAAATAGGGTTCTGAAACACAAACACGTACAAGCACACACAGGCAAGTACACACAGGCAAGTACAAAGCATAATACCACAATAAGGTATCCTCAATCATGTCAGGAAACAATCAACACATCCAATTCATATAACAATAGCATCCCAGGCACTCAATTCCTAACTCAGGGGTTTGATATAGCCTAGGAGATTCATATCTCATTCCGGATTTCATATTCGCACCCTACAATCCAATCACAAACAAATACAACAAGGGAAGGTAACAAAAATATCAGATAAGAGCAGGGGTTTCTGGAGAAACCGATGAGGCATAGATCCTACCTCCCTTGTCTCTGAACAAGAAGCTACTCCTTTACTTTTATTAAGTAAATCCGAACCACCTAAATCATCACCAGGAAAAGACAAAACAAACTAAGCATGCATATTCAATAATCAATTGAATACCCTATTCCTTACCAATACCACTCACCAAACCTATCAGAAAACCAGTGATCAGATGTTGCAGGTGCCTTCCTCTTGGATGTGTGATGTGATAGCCGGGAATTTAACAAGATTCAACCTGAATTTACCATTCCAATTAACTATACAAAACTTGTCGCTAAAAGTAGGGCATAGAACGATTTCGTCTCAACTTAAAACAACAAAGTATTTACATCCAAGATTCCAACAAACGAGTAGAAAGTTATGCTATTTTGAAGTTCAAGAAGATTTGGCGAAGACCTAATTCCGCCGCCGATTTACAAAGTAACTTTAGACAAAGAAATACTAACCTCCCAAAAAAAATCCAATGCTGGTTGGAAAGAGGATGAAGAGAGCTTTCCAACAAGCTATTATTTGCAGAGATCCAATGAACGATGAGGGAGTTATGTTGGTTTAAATTTTCTGCAAATTCTGACGGCTAAGGGGAGGTATAGGGTTTTAAGCCTATACGAATTTTGTAAGGTTTTAGGGGAAAATTTTGTGGGGTTGGCTTCCTATTTATATTCAATGAGTGTAGAATTATGTCTACTACTTTTAATTAATCTATCAATCCAATATACTTTACCAGATAACTAAACTCTTAAATTATCTTCCCTATTTTTAGGGACTTTAATCTCTAAGGCAACTATCTACCTTAAGGATGATTCCTAAAGCAATTACCCATCTACAAGAACCTAGATCTAAAGGAATTAGAAACAAAATAATTTACTAAACAATCTTACCAATTTCGGCCATCACACATCTTTCTCTTCAGGGGTAAAATCGTCTTTTCACCTGCACTGGCTTCTGGACTTCTAGGACTCAAAATTCGGGGTTTTACACTCCGGCTAAACCACTGAAATCTTTACATCCCAATTGTCAGCTACACTCAGAAATTTTGCAATAACTACTGAAAGTCTTTTGGTTTTCTTAGGATGAGCTGACCGTACAGGTTCAAATGGAGGAATAGGTTCTTCCACAGGTACGGGTGTAGGAGCATTCTGAAATTGGGCCTCCATACGCTACTGATTCCCAGCAATCCCTTGTAATATGTTCAAAATTTGTGCCATTACAGGATCGATGGCTGATGCCTCAAACTGGTTTTCGGGCTCAGCTTGTCCTGCCTGCTCAACTTGCGCATTCATCTCCTCTTGCTCAACTGGTTGCTGTTCAGCCTGAATCCCATACCTACCCCATCGATCAAGTGTCACAGTCATCCTTGCCATACTATACGAACATTCAATGTCACTCAACACATAACTAACTACCAATACTAGGAAAAGAGGTAGTACCTGGTCAAGAGGCATGCACCCGATGATATGCATATACTGGAAAACAAAATATGCATGCACACAAGTATACAAATTTTAGAAATCACAAGCACACATGTAAAAACATACTCGACACTCACATCAACACACATATATGCACTCAACAATCATTATCAACCATTCGGCAACACACATATTCGTGCAAATCACACTCGGTAGTACCCATTAGTAACACACACATACTCGGCAGTCAAGGAAATAGGAATGCGAATGTGATGCAATATCGCCCCACTGTGCAGCTTTGATCTCGCACACTATTACCATGAATAGCAAATGTACCTAAGCCTAAAAAATGATGAAAACAATAGGATAAGATTACAAGAATCTAAGTAGGGTCACAACATCTCAAAATCTACAGAAATCTTATACAAACATCTCCCAAACAACATCAAATCATCCTTACACATCTAAGGATATTGTGCAATTCAAGAAAAAATCAGTAAGGTTAGAGACGAAACTATGGCTGAGGGGTGGACTACAAACACTTCAAAAAATCAAAAGTACACAGGCAGGAAAACACATTCACCACTGTTTGCAATAGGAAAAAGACCATCCCCTTCCACCTGTGTTGTCCAAGGCTTTGCTCCAAAAAGAGTAAAGGATAGCACACACGCATCTAGCCAGCATAGAGGACTAGGCATCCTAACCACTACACAAGATTAAGGCATCTTGCCAGCACATAGGACAAGGCATCTAGCCAGCACAAAGGACTAAGCATCTAGCCAGCACACAGGACTAGGCATCTAGTGTGTGCATGCTGGGGATTGCCACCCATACGACTCCCATACTAGTAAGAGCCTCCCCTCTCCCAAGAACCATCAACGTTTACCTCGAATGGCTATCAGAAAAGGATGCTGACACACAAACACATACAAACACACACAGGCAAGCACAAAGCTCAATACCACAACAGGCTATTCTCAATCATATCAAAACACAACCAACATGTTCAATACACATAGCACATACAAGCTAGGCACTCATAACCTATCCTAAGGGATTTGGTATTGCTTAGAAAAGCCTCAAATCAATCCGCAACTGCACACACTAGCTTACGCATATGAGTATACAATAACAAAACCTTAGGTACCGAAATCAATAAGCAAATAAAAGGATCTGTGGAGAAATCGATGAGGCATAGATCCTACCTCTCTTGCCTCTGAACAATAAGCTATTCCTTTGCTTTTAATCAAGGGATCAGAACCACCTATAACATTATAAGGCAAAGACAAAACCAAACTAAGCATGCATACCCAATAACAAAGTAAATTCCATATTTCCTTATCATTTCAACTCACCAAACCTATTAGAAACTAGTGATCAGGTGCTGTAGGTGCCTCCCTCGTGGATGTGTGATGTGATAGCCAAGAACTTAACAAGAAACAACTTGAATATCCCATTCAACATATAATTTTTGGCACTAAGAATAGGGAAATAGGGAAAGTTGAGATTTCCTGTTAATAAGGAAGGATTAAGTGTTTATAACACATACAATCAAATGGAACAAGATCAAAAACCAATGGGTTAGTCAATTGATCAAGATCAATAACAATAGGGAAAAGGTAGTGCATACCGATTTCATGTATAGGGAAGATTCAAAGGATGAATTCATGATATTATAACATGAATGGATGCCAACCATTTATACAAACAAAAGGAACAAAAAAAAAAATCAATCGAAGGAAGAAAAATAAAAGTTAGGCACCAAAACCTGATGAATTAAGACTTGAATTTCGACAGAGGAAAGCTAACTTCCAGATAACCAGACCAAGATAGATAGATATAGTATGGAAGGAGCTTTCCAGCAAGCTATTATTTGCAGAAATTTAACAAAAAATAAGAGAGTTATGCAAGTTTGAAGTTGAAGAAATTTTGGCAGCAATAGAGAGGTTAAGGGTTTGAGGGTTGACGAATTTTGTAAATTTTTTGTGTAATATCTAAGTGTGGCCAGCTACCTCTTTATATAGGATGGTTATGGGATTAATTTCTCTACTTTAAAGGCTAGATTAAAGTACGATATTTATCAGAATTAAATTCTGGAATTATTCTTCCTTAATTTTAGAGATTTTATATTTTAAGGTAATTATCGACCAATAAGGAACCAAATCAATGGGAAACGAAACCTAAAATAATTACTAGACATTCCATATCATTTTCGGCCAGCATACATCCATTTTTTTCAGGGGTAAAACAATCATTTTACCTGCACTAACTTCTGAACTTCTAGGACTCAAAATTTAGGGTCTCACAAAGCAATTACTCTTCAATCTTCTTCGGATCAATAAGGACACCTTGAGAGGAAACAACATTTCCAAGGAAACCAACTTCAAGTAACCAGAATTTGCATTTGAAGTACTTTGCAAACAACTGCCGATCCCTCATAATATTCAGCACAATCTGCAAGTTCTCAGTATGTTCTTCTTCTGATTTTGAATAAATCAGAATGTCGTCGATGAAGACTATCACAAATTTGTCTAAGAAATCACGGAACACAAGGAACATACGATTAATCTAGTCTATGAACACGGATGCTACATTGGTCAAACTGAATGGTATAACCAAAAATTCATAGTGGATGTATCGCGATCTAAATGCAGTCTTCAAAATATTTGCATCATGAACTTGCAATTGATGATATCCTGATCTGAGATCAATCTTGGAAAATATGGCTGCACCTTAGAGCTGGTCGAACAAGTTGTCGATGCGTGGTAGTGGATACTCGTTCATTACGGTCACACGATTCAGCTGTCGATAGTCGATGCACAATCACAGTGAACTATCTTTCTTTTTGAAGAACAAGATAGGTGCTCCCCAAGGTGGCACAAAAGGATGGATGAAACCATTATCCAGAAAATCTTCCAATTATGTCTTTAGTACCTTCATTTCCATATGAGCCATACGATACGGAGGAATGGAAATCGGTTTCATACCAGGTACAAGCTCAATGTCGAATTCCATTTCTTTTGCTAGTGGCGAACCCGTTATGTCTTCTGGAAATACATCCGGAAATTCACGAACCACTGGAACAAAATCCAGATCTGAGGATTCTGTAGAAACATCATGCACATGTGTGAGATATGCTATACATCGCATGCTGATAAATTGTTTCACATCGAGATAGGAATTTATGCAAGTTGGAACTCGCCTATCACCTTCAAAGTAGTACTCGAAACCATCAAGAAAGGTGAACCACACACGCTTGGTGAAACACTCCATTCGGGCTTGATACTTCGCCAAACAATCCATATCTAAGATTACATCCAGCTTTCAGATGTCCAATGGAATCAGATCCACTTCAAGTGCATTCGGACCCATACATACAACACAGCTGATGTTGCCAAGATCAGAAGTCAATTGCTCTCCCAAAGAGGTCAGAACTGTAATAGGAGGAGTCAAGGGGTCGACAGAGCCCAATCCGTGCTAAGTGCTATCTTAGGACTTTCAAATGATCTGTTTGTTCAAGATAATGAAATAGTACCTGCCACTAGATCAAGGCTAGCTTTGGCATCAGTTAGGGTGAATAACCTCTTAATCTGTGTTGCGCCTCACTTGTGGATCCATTAGGTGGTCCTCCCGGTGCTCGTGCTGGTGGCTTGGCGGGATTAGCATACCCATCTCGATTGGCATTTGGTGCACTTATTGTAAGACCCCGAATTTTGAGTCCTAGAAGTCCAAAAGCCAGTACAGGTGAAAAGACGATTTTGCTCTTGAAGGAAAGGATGTGTGATGGCCGAAATTGGTAAGATTGTTTAGTAGTTAACTTTGTTTTAAATTCCTTTTGATCTAAATTCTTATAGATGGATAATTGTCTTAGAGATTGTCCTTATAGAGGGATAATTGCCTTAGAGATTAAAAACCCTAAAAATAGAAAAGATAATTTAGAGTTTAATTATGTGGTAGATTATCTTATTATGATAAAGTGATTAAAAGTAGTAATCATAATTCTATACCCATTCATTATAAATAGGAAGCCAACCCCACAAAAATCATTCATAGAAAATTGCTAATTATTAATAATTGCTCCGATTAAGGCCATTACCGCCGTGAAATCCAAATAAGCCTAAATGACACCTAAGACCTATTTGAATCTCACCAGGCTTATCATTAACTACCGATTGTTAGCTTGTTCATTTTATTGCTTATCAAAAATTGGAGCATGATATTGGACACATGTTCTGGTAACATACGGAGTAAATAAAACATCAGCGGAAGTCTTAAATCAAATCATTGGGTTCATAAGACAAAAGTCCCATAGGGATCCAAATAAATAGCAAGAAATTCATCATCAAGGTTCGGAAATAACAAGTAAAGAAGAGTGCTTAAAATAAACCAGAAAGTTGCCCAATCATTCAAGTTATATGCGCAAGTAACAAGTATGCAAATGTTATACGATATCGTACCGCCATGCAGCCTTGATCTCACACACTGGTACCATGAATAGTGAATGTACCTAAGCCTGAAAAAGGGTAAAAACAACGGTTTGAGATTACAAGAATCTCAGTAGGGTCACAGCATCATAAGATCAACAGATCCCTAAACACAAATCTCCCAATTCACATAAGATCATTCCTAAACAACTAAAGGGGATCACGAAATTCAAAAACCAATCAAAAGAGGTTAGGGCCGAATCTATGGCTGTGGGAGAATTGCAAACACTTCCGAAAGCTCAGAAGTACATAGGCAGGTGAAACACATCAAATTGCCCTAGGCAATGAAGAAGAAAGGCCATCCCCTTCAATCTGTGTTGTCCAAGACTTACTGCACAAAGGGTAGATGGTTAACACGCAAACTAATCAGTAAGTCTATCACCTTGTCCTCGCAAAGACAAATTGACTAGCCCCACACGGACAAGTCTTCCCTAGTCACATACCTACTAGAGCATCGCAGGTCACATACCTACCAGGGCTTCCTGCCACACAAGGACAGGGTTCCGGCCACACAAGGACCAGACCTCCAGCGAGCTCTTGTTGGGATTTATCGCCCATACAACTCCCATACCACTAAGAACCTCTCCTCTCCCTAGGAGCATCAGCACTTACCTCGAATGGCCATCAGAACAGGATCCTGACACACAAATACGTACAAACACACACAGGCAAGTACAAAGCATAATACCACAACAGGGTATCCTCAATCATGTCAGAACACAATCAACTTATTCAATTCACATAACAATTGCATCCGAGGAACTCAATTCCTAACTCAGGGGTTCGATATAGCCTACGAGATTAATATCTCATTCCGCATTTCATATTCTCACCTTATAATCCAATCGCAAGCAATACAACAAGGGCATGTAACAAATATATCAAGAAAAGAACAGAGGGGGGGTCTTTAGAGAAATCGATGAGGCATAGATCCTACCTCTCTTGACTCTGAACAAGAAGCTACTCCTTTGCCTTTATTAAGTAAATCCGAACCACCTAAATTATCACCAGGCAAGGACAAAAGCAAACTAAGCATGCATATTCAATAGTCAATTGAATACCCTATTTCCTTACCAATACCACGCACCAAACCTATCAGAAAACCAGTGATCAGACGTTACAGGTGCCTCCCCCTTGGATTTGTGATGTGATAGCCAGGAACTTAACAAGATTCAACCTGAATTTACCATTCCAATTAACTATGCAAATCTTGTCGCTAAAAGTAGGGCATAGGACGATTTCGTCTTAACCTTAAGCAAGGAAATATTTACATCTAAGATGAGATTTATATATGTATGGAAAGAGGATGAAAAGATTTTTCCAACAAGCTATTATTTGTAAGTATCTGACAAACGATTAGTTATGCTATTTTGAAGTTCAAGAAGATTTGACGAAAACCTAATTCCGCCGTCGATTTTCAAATTAACCTTAGAGAAAGAACAAAATATGGTTGGAAAGAGGATGAAGAAAGATTTCCAGCAAGCTATTATTCGCTGAGATCTGACAAACGATGAGTGAGTTATGCTGGTTTGAAGTTTCTGCGAATTATGGTGGCTATAGGGAGGTATAAAGTTTTAGGCTCATACGAATTTGTAAGTTTTCTATGAATAATTTTTATGGGGTTGGCTTCCTATTTATAATGAATGGGTATAGAATTATGATTACGACTTTTAATCATTTTATCAAGATAAGATAAATTACTAGATAACTAAACTCTAAACTCTTTAAGTATCTTCCCCTATATTTAGGGACTTTAATCTCTAAGGCGATTATCTATCTATAAGGACAATCTCTATGGAAATTTTCCATCTTTAAGGACTCACATCTAAAAGAATTTAAAACAAAATTAACTACTAATCAATCTTACCAATTTTGGCCATCACACATCCTTTCCTTCAGAGGCAAAATCGTCTTTTCACCTGTACTGGCTTCTAGACTTTTATGACTCAAAATTCGGGGTCTTACATCCTCCCCTCATAATAATTTTATCCTCGAAATTTAACCTAAGTACCTAATCAAACAGGTAAGGAAATTTTGCACGCATGGATTCCTCAGTCTCCCAAGACTGTTCCTCAATTTGACTATTACGGCAAACAACTCGTACCATAGGCACGCTTCGACTACGAAGCTGTCGAACTGACCGATCTAGTATGGAAACTGGCTGTACGGGATAGGATAGGTCTTCAATGTGGAATGGATTCTTGATGTTATTGTCATTGATGTTGTTTAACAATTCTTCTGCACACCTGGCAGCTGAACTGACAGTCTCCAACAGCATGTCCAGCTCAAATCTATCATCTTCACATCGACTTTCTTCAAACTAATTTCTGCGCATATGTTTAAACGAGTAATCCTCACTTTCTGAAGTTACTGAGACCCAATGATCATTTAATACTTGTCCCCCCAGTTCTGATCTCTGGCTTGCTGAAGGAATTGGATAATCATCGGGCAATAGCCTATAGCTTGGAGTACAGCGTTGACAGTTGATAAGGTCAAGCTCTTGAATAGATTTTCCAAGATACTTCTCCCCACTTCTTTCCTTTTCCTTCACTCCATCAGACTCATGTTTGTGCTCAGTATCCTTGTCACTCACTGTTAATGGCCTAGAAGCATGCCCACCAAATGTCTCTTCTTTTTTTTTTTTCATAATGCTGGAACTGAAACCATCACGCTCCAAGATTTCATTAAACTCTTCCATAACATCAGGAAACTTTCCCAAAAATATTTTCACCAGGTTTTGAAGATGCTTGTCCATATGCATTCGCAAGTTGGATCCGGTAGAGATCTTCTCGTTATATTGTTGGCTAGAATTCCAACCATATGGATTATGATGAGCCATTGCTGCTGCTGATGCATCTGGAAAAAATCTAGTGAAGTCATCAAGCAAATCTGCATGGTCGTCAAAAAGAGAAGCAACCTTAGTGTAGACCTCATTTATGTCCTTGTCTTCTTTCCTATACATATTCAGAATATACAAAAAGGATTTATAGACACGTTCATCATCTTCAAAACGTTTCTTTATTTTGTTCACAAAGTTTATAGCTTCATCAAATTCAATTGCTTTCTTTGGCGGAGTCTCTTCCTCCTCAGGGGTTATTTCATATCCCTTCGTCAAAAAGGTATTAAACCCACTTATCAAATTATTATGGCCCTTGAACAATTCTTTCACCTTTTGAATAACACCAGCGGTGTCAGTTCTTTGAGCCTTGAAATCTTTCATGACTTCGAGGAACGTGTCATATTGGTCCTTTTGATCTTGGAACATATCTTTCACTTCCTGGAGATTAGTCAGGGCATCAGTAGTTGTTAGATTTTGTGCAGCACCACCTCCACCGTCGCCATTGGCACCTCCTGCTGGACTCTGCGACTGCCCGTAAGAGTCTACTCGTGTGGAGCCAAACGACCGTTTACTTTGAGAGCCACCATAAACGTCTTCACAAATCCTCTTCATAAAAACTTGCTTTTATTCTCCTTCAAGCGAACACCTCTGGGAAAAATCCTGGAAACTTTTCCTTTCTGAAGTACGTACATGTTTGACAGCACAGTAAGCTTTTGCAAACTCATATTTGTTCTGTCCTAGTATGCCAGGCCATAGCATATTTATCTGATGAAAAATGTCGTACGGCCTATGATCACCTGGACAATGAAGGCGTTCCAGACAAAAAATAGCTATTCAAAACATCTCGGAATCAAGAACGATTCTCGTGGTCCAGTTTGAGCTCTAGCTTGGTAAAATCTCTCTTTTTCACTTCTCCTTCTCCGTCGCATAAATCGTCCTCGCCGTCTTCATTGTAGTAAGCGCCATTATCCTCAGCAACTCTGTAATCGTATTTCCTGAAGCGCTTGCTTGGTCGGCCTTTTTCGCTGTGTCCCATGTCACCTCTATTTCCCATGGGTTTTATTTCAGAAGCCCTTGATTGCACTTTAGTGGCCACCTCTAGAATAGGCTCTCGTGAGAAATTACCAGGGCACCATGTATCCCGTCTCTTACTCTTTTGGTATCGATCACGCATTTCATCCCTATTGGAGTGCAATACCATTGAGCTCAAGTTTTTAATTCTCTTGGCTTGCTCTTGCGAAACCTTCTCACACTCAGCATGTGCTTTCTTTTCCTCCTCTAACTCCAAAATAATGCATTCTCTCTCCAACTCGGACTGTAATACTGTGTTTTTTTTTTGAAAATGCATCGAGTGTATTAAGAGCAATAGCCGTAATACAAGGTTGTGGGACAATGAAACATTGTACCCACTGGCTAGGCAAAATGAAACTACCAGATACTATAATTGCTTACAGTATCGGAAATTTTCGTAATCTAAACCAAACTATCTGGCCAGCAAGGAAGCAAAATCTCCTACAGGCAACAGATCCAAACTATCTATTTGTACATCCGTAAGATTCGACTTAGCCCAACAAAAACCATGTCGGAAACCGTTAAGAAACATATCTTCCGTATTGTAAGCTTCCCTCCGGAAAATTCTGTTATTTCTACCCAACCAGATACTCCAAGCACATGAAAACAGCAAGACGTACCACACCCGTTGCCAGTGAAAAGGAATTGAGAAACCAGCCCACTGTAAGAACAGGTCTGCCATGGATTTCGGTTGTACCCAGCTTAAGCCCCAATGTTTGAATAATAACGATCAGCTTGCCCTGGCCTTCCTGCAGGTGAGTAGAACATAATTTGAATCCTTCTCCATTAATCCGCAAGCCTCACAATTACCTTCGTCAATGGCCAGAATACCAAGGCGTATCAGATGGCCTTTGGTAGAGAGCTTCTCCCTGCATGCTGACCACATGAACGCTTGCCATTTAGGAGCTCCCTGCTTGCTCCATACATTTGGGATTTGCTGCTCCCTACACATAACATAACTGGCTTTCAACGACTGATAACAGAGACGGGACGAGAAGGGCCTCATTTGGTCTCGCCTTAATAACAGGTCTTCATCCATGGTTTTTGGAGTGTGACGTCCCAGCATAGAATGTAGATGTTCAGCTTCGTTATCCTCCCATACAAAAAGTTGTCTCCTCCAAATCAGATTTCACCTCCATTCATTCCCTGCCATTAGATCAAACCGCAAGATAGGGCCCTCTTTGTCCAATGATAGCACATATAATCTGAGAAATATATCCTTCAGGGGGATTATGCTGCACCATACATCATCCCAAAAGGCGATTGTGTCTCCTTTGCCCAGTTGCCAACGATATGCGGAGATGCACTTTCCATTTGGAAAAATTGATCTGCTCGTCTTCACTATGCCTTTCCAAATAGCAGAACCGTGACTGTCATCACAGATAATCCCTTCAGCATGCAGAGTGGGGCTGTATTTCTGCATTATAACCTGTTTCCACATCGAATATGAGTCGCTGGCAATTCTATAGCTCCACTTCGTGAGCAGAGCTGCATTTCGCCACTGTAAGCATCCCAAACCTGCATCCCCATTATCCTTCGCTCTTACTACCACCGGCCAGCTCACTTTACACATACAGCGCTTATCAACTTTTCCAACCCAGAGAAAACGCCTCATCCATTTCTCTAAATCCCTCCTGACTACCGCTGGCATTTGAAAGAAAGTCATATAGTAAATTGGTAAGCTATTCAACACCATTTTCAACAATATAATCCGACCCCCTAATGACAGTATGGAGCCTTTCCAAGAAGCCAATTTGTGTTTGAACCTGTTAATTACCATCTCCCACGTACTATACCGACGAGGACTCGTCCCAAGAGGCACCTCAAGGTACTGAAATGGCAAGACCTGTAACCGACATTGTAGCATAGACACCATATGCGCCACCTCCCCATTTGGCACATTAATCCCTACTAATCCTGATTTGAAAAAATTTATATTTAAACCAGACAGCATCTTGTAACATCTCAACAATCGTTTCAGATTAATGATCCCCTGATGGTCGCCTTGGCTAAAAAGAATAACATCATCAGCATATTGTAAGTGCGTTAACTGTAAAGTGCCAACCTTTATGCCCTGAAACATTTTCCGTTCAGCCGCTGTGACAATTAATCTGGACAAAACCTCCCCCACCAAATTGAACAATAGCGGCGACAGCGGATCACCTTGACGCAGGCCGTGCCCCATTGCAAATTCTGTCGTCGGCGCCCCATTAATCAGTATTGCACATCTTGCTGTGGATACGCAGGCCATGATCCATCGTCGTCAACGGGTGCCAAAGCCCATCCATGTCTTCACCTCATGTAGAAAGTTCCAATCAACTGAATCGTAAGCCTTCTGAAAGTCCAATTTGAAACAGCATCCACGCTGCTTTGATTGCTTCATAGTGTGGATCAATTCGGTGGCGATCATGATTGAATCGGCTATATGTCGACCTTCCATAAAGCCCGTTTGGAACTGAGAGATGAGGTGGTCCGCCGCACCTTTAAGTCTTTGTGATAATATCTTGGCGATGATCTTGTACAGACTGTTTATAAGGCTGATAGGCCGATAGGAATTAAAGTCAGATGCACTTGGTATCTTGGGAATCAAGGTAATGAAACTGGTGTTTATCCCTTGATGCAGATTTCCATTGGAATGAAATTCTTTCACCATTGTAATAATATCCTTTCCAATCACATTCCACGCCTTCTTAATGAAATAGAAATTAAAACCATCTGGACCTGGGGCCTTATGGCTACCACAAGCCCAAACCGCCTGCCTTATTTCCTCATCTAGAAAAGGGACTTCCAGATTGGCAGCTGCAGCAGATGAGAGTCGAGGTAAGTTGAGGCTTCCCAGTGCTAACCAACGAACGGTGTCACCCTAAAAAAACTTCTGAAAGTGTGTATGCGCAGCAGCCTTGATCTCAGATGGCTCAATTAACACCTCACCATTGACATTCACGGAACCGATGAAATTATATCAGCGCCGTAGGGAAGCACATGAATGGAAGAACTTACTGTTTCTATCACCCATCTTAAGCCATTGTTGTCTGGATTTCTGCCGCCACATAGCCTCTATTTTCTTCTTTAACTCCCATTTCTGGACCTGCAAATCAACATATCGCCTTGACGAAGCTGTCCCCAAACCCCTTCTATTCTGATCCAGGGAGTCAATTGCACTCAGAGTGAGCCGTAACTTATTGTCCAACGCCCTGTACGTATTCGAGTGCCATTCATTGAGATTCTTTTTTATGAAGGCCAACTTCTTGACCATCCCAAAGTCGGTTGGAAAACATTGGCCTGCCTCCTGCCAGTAATTCTGTATCAGATCAAGAAAGTGTCTATCCTCCCACCATACATCCCATGATCGAAACGGTCGTAAGCCCCAAAAGAAAGTATCGGCTTTCAATATGAGGGGTACATGATCCGAAAAACCCTTATCACCAGCATATAGCCTATGATAGCTGAAATGTTGACACCATGTAGGAGACGTCAAAACCTGATCTATTCTGGATTCGCTATGTGCAGTGAACCATGTAAATTCCTTGTCAATAATTGGCATGTCAATCAGGCCGCTCCCATTGACAAACTGGAGGAATCGGCTTGCAGCAGTGCTGTTAAAGTAGTTACCAATCCTCTCTATTTCGACCACTGTCTCATTGAAGTCACCCAATACAACCCAGGGATCTGTATCCAGTGATTTCCGTTGTTACAGTTCTGCTCATAATGCTCTGCGTTCAACCGCAATGTTGGGAACGTGTAATCCAGCACAAACGAAGCTGAAACCAGAAGCCCTAGTTCTCATCTTTAATAACATCCACCGCTCAAATTTTTCTACTCCAGTAATCTGTACGTCCAGATCATTCCATAAACAAACCATGCCACCAGCCCTGCCTTGAGCATCAATAGCTTCCCATTTAATAGTTGTGCCAGGCCATAAACTCCCAGCCAATCGATCGGAAAAACTCTCCCTTTTCGTCTCACAGATGATCAGTACGCTAAGCCTCTCCTTAGTAATAAGCGAACGAATCTGATTCTGTTTCAACCTCCCCCTACACCCTCTAATATTCCACATTGCAAAATTAATCATTCACAATTGAGCACCCCGTTGCAAACATCCATCATCACCGCACTAACGAGTGCAGTGAGTTTACCACTCCTTGCCCTCCTCAGTAATCCTTGTCTTAAGCTTTTGGCGGATTGCTGCTTTCGTTTATTTTTTGCGAAGACCCAGATTATCCATGACTTCCATCGTCTGGTTGATTTCTATATCAACTAGATAAGTATCTGTAGTGTTATTCCTTGAAATTATCCTCTCCTCTAAACCTACTGTGCTGTCGTTAGTGACTGCCAAAAAGGAGGGATCCGCAATTACCTGTGGAACAGGAAATAACACCACCTGACTGCTTCCTCCAGAAGATAAACTACCTGTGGGTTTAATGTGTTTGAGTTTTTTCTGTTTGCCAAGTCTGGTGTTTGCTGCTCTGCCTTTGTCGCCCATATGTGATGCTTTGTTGCCTTCCTTTCTCATTCTTGCAAAAGCCATCTCCTCCTGCATGAACGATATTGTAGTGGACTCCTCTTCAGAATTTTTAGGCAAAAATTCAGAGGCTACCTTTTGAGGGACCAGAGCCTGTCATGCATCACTCGTCTCCTTTCTCCACTGAAGCAACTCAGGTGCAGTAAAATGGCTAAAAGAGCTCCCAGTTTGTGTGGAATGACTAAAGAGCCCATCATTAAACTGTAGCACTGAATTATGTAAGCCCACATTTGGCTCCTACACCTGTTCAAATATCTGAACTTTAGCACTAGAACCAGCAGCTCCCTCATGTGCTTTATCCACATCACCAGCTCCCACACATGTGTCCGCAGCTCCCACATGTGCTTTATCCACATCACCTGCTCCCACACATGTGTCTTCCTTGACAATCTTCTGACAATAGCCACCATTTCTTGTAGGAGACATACTTCTCCTCTCCTCTCTAGACCTATTCTTCCACTCCTCTGACAGATGATAGTTGATGGGGGCAGAAAGGTTGTTACTGGCACCAGAGGTAGTTGCTTTTTTACCTACCTCGGGCCCCACCCCATCTCTCTTCTGAGTTTCCTGAATGTGAACCAAGAACAGTTTACCAGCAACCTTTAGCTTGACCTGGTGATGTATCTCCGTAGAAATTCCAGTGGCCTCCTGTAGGACTGCCTTTTCAAGATGAGTCCATCTGACTGTCTGGCTATGAACCTGTACCAACAAGCCAATGGGTTGAAGGATTTTCTGAAAGGCTTCTTCGTACCAAACATTCAAAGGTAGTCCCACAATCTGCACCCAGCAAAGCCGTTTATCACCAATGTCCTCCTGGTGCCAAGGATGAATGTCAAAGAACAATCCATTCCAGAAACTGAGATTTGTGGTGAGTTCATTGCTCATCTTCGCAGCAGAATCAAAAGTACTAAGTCGTTGGTGTCCTCCCATATCGGTGCACCCCACACCCGATGGCAAACAAAACTGATCACTGCAACCATCACGTAATGTACCTACGGCACTGCGCTGCAATCTAGCCTGGGCTCCAGCATCAGGTGAAAGTTCCACTGATGCGCAATCTTGATTTTGAGAGACAGGCGCCATTATCACTTTTGCATAAGTTCGTCGATCCCGCTCCTTCAATAACCTAGTAGGAACAGCCTTCTGAGTGGGCAAGGGCTCAGCTGTCGTATTGATCCGGGTATTTCCGTAAGGCAGTGAGCTGCGTTGGCCTGCTGGATGAGCATAACGAGCCACATTGAACCGCATCCAAGTATTACCACCTATTAAATAGTTGAGTCGCCTTTGTCTGGTATCTTCCTGCACACCACACCGGAAGAACTTTGCAAAGCCAAAACGCAATCCCCTTCTGGATTTTCGTACTGAAACAAACACATCTACTACAGGTTCAATGGCAGCAATCTCTTTAAAGAGTTTGCCTGAATGCCAACCCTCTGGTATGCCTTCTATGAAATATGAAATGTACCTATCAGTGCAGAACACCTTAACTGGTTCCCAAGGTGTAGGAGTGACCTTTGGGGAACCAAGCATACTCTTCTGGGGTAGCGGGGGCGGGGATGGAAATCCGTGATGTTTACAGGCGGCATTCTTAGTAACACTGGGGATGTGTTTGGGGGTGGTGTTTGGGTGAAGTGTGGAGAGAGGGGGGAGGTTTTGTGAGGTGAGAGAAGCCATATATTTTGTGCTTCCTGTAATACTGTGTTACGAAGATTGAGAATCTCAGCTTCCAAATGTTCAGAATGGGAACCTTGCAATTTTGCCCAAAGTTATTCTATTTTTTTTTTCTGGCGCTTTAACAAGGCAGTGCCCTACTTGCGAATTGAAGATTTCTTTTTGTCTCATCTGCATGAATCTGTGCAAGGGTAATATTGCAAATTCTGGCTGTATTTGCATTTCCACCAAGTGCAGGTTGCAGAATCCTTGTGAGTTTGCTATCTCGATAAGGAACATGACCACCTTGGTTTTCAGCACCCTCGCTCAACTTCTTTTTTTTTATTATAGTTCCAAGTGTCATCAAGCTCTTATTGATGTGGGAACCCTTTTAGAGCCTAATACCTTCTGCACCAGTTTTGGAAGCACGTTCTGAAACACGGACGACATCACAAGAGTTGCCAACATCTTCATGTTCACTTTTGTTGCGACTCCCAATAATCATACGAAAAATTGTGTGGGATCTACTTCTGTACAAGTTCATATTTGTTTCTCCGATATGCCGGTGAGATTCCCCAAACTGCATTAGATCAAGAACTTGCTGAGGAGAGGCAAATATTTCTTCCCACAAACCAGCAACATATATTCCTCTCTCAAGGTTTTCATGAATCTGCAGTTTTCGATGCTGAGGAGCTAGTAAGTCATTTATATCCTCATTATAGATCTCCATTTTGCACTGAAACAATGTCCTACCATCTTCGTTGAGGATAATATTGGCAGCTGGTCTGTGGATTGCACTCCCAGCATGAGCTTCAAACTTAGTGAGATTAAGAATTTTCTTGCCACAATCGCATTCTATTCCATCGCGAGTAATTCTTTCTGTTGTCAATGCACCCTCCTTCCTTCTGGATCGGTAATGCACCTTGGCCCCTGGTAATAACACATTGTTGTCTAGCAAGGAAGACAACATTGTCCGTCGCGAAAGGACTGTTCTTCCACTAGTTCGCTTGCCTCTTTGTTTTGGAAGCTGCGCTGGCTTGGATTCAGTCACGGACCCGATTGCATCCAAGCAAAGTGCCTCTTCATCTTTCAGTATCCTCTCGGGGCCCCAGTCTGCATCCAGCAGAACTGGATAGGTATGTTTCTCCTGTTTAGCATCCCTCTCCTTGTTTCGCTCATCATGTTCCAGATTGCTAACAATTTCCTCTGCATACTCGCAGTAAATTGTGCTGATGCTATGTCACAACAGATGATGCTATGTCAAATTATGATGAATTGGAAACATCTTCATCTCTATTCTCCACGCATTCATTCTCTTCACATATTAGTCTTTTCCCTCTCACATCAAGGGAAGGAAATTCTACATTATTTACTTTATCTGGAGAAACGATAATGTCAGTTTTAACTCTTTTGTTGGGAATATTAACAGCAGATGATGAACCACGGTTATGCTGGCCTCTTAAGCACCTCTTTGATCCAGGCTTCACCTCTTCAGGCTTTCTTCTTAAAGTAGCATCTCTTTTAAGGGATTCTGCCTTCTTATGATGTTCCGGCTGTATAGGTTCAAGCGGAGGAATAGGTTCTGGTGCAGGCGTAGGAGCATTCTGAAATTGCGCCTCCATTCGCTGCTGAGTTGCAGCAATTTCTTGTAACACGTTTAAGATTTGCACCATAACAGGGTCAACGCCTGGTGCTGCTGGTGCCTCAGGTTGGTTTTCGGGCTCAGCTTACCCTTCCTGCTCAACAAGTTGCTGTGCAGTCTAAATCTCAAACCTACCCCGTTGGTCCTTTTGTACCCTCGAGCGTGCCATAGTACACGAATACACCTTTACTACTCAACATATACTAAATACAATACTATTAAAAGGAGTGGTACCTGGTGGAGAGGCATGCACTGAACGATACGCATATGCTGGACAACAATATACAAATTTTCGGAAATCACATGCACACATGCAAAGGTATTCACGGAAATTCCACTCATAAATCAAACATCATGCAAGCATAGACTCACACATCATCCACATTCCGCAATTCACAACATCAATCACATGCATATACATTCGGTAATGACAAGAAAGATATATGAAGGCATATGAACAATCGGCACATTAGTTTATTATTCCTATCATTTAAACCCCATGTTATCCCTAGTTCTCTTTCGGTTTTAGCCCCTAAGTGAGTGAGTGTGTTCCCATGTTCTTACCTGCAATCACCTGCAATCACCAAAATCAACAAATAAGTTAGCATATAACAAATTATATTCCCTAAACCATGCTCCGCTACCAAACTTGTAACGACCGCAATTCCTAACTATTAATAATTGCTCTGATTAAGGTCATTACCGTCGTGAAACCCAAATAAGCCTAAATGACACCTAAGACCTATTTGAATCTTACCAGGCTTATCATTAACTACCGATTTTTAGCTTGTTCATTTTATTGCTTATCAACAATTGGAGCATGATATTGGACACATGTTTTGGTAACATACGGAGTAAATAAAACATCAGCGGAAGTCTTAAATCAAATCATTGGGTTCATAACACACAAGTCCCATAGGGATCCAAATAAATAGCAAGAAATTCTTCATCAAGGTTCGGAAATAGCAAGTAAAGGAGAGTGCTTAAAATAAACCAGAAAGTTTCCCAATCATTCATGTTATATGTGCAAGTAACAAGTATGCAAATGTGATGTGATATCGTCCCGCCGTGCAGCCTTGATCTCACACACTAGTACAAGGAACAGTGAATGTACCTAAGCCTGAAAAAAGGTAAAAATAACGGTTTGAGATTACAAGAATCTTAGTAGGGTCACAACATCATAAGATCTGCAGAATCCCTAAAAACAAATCTCCCAATTCACATAAGATCATTCCTAAAGAACTAAAGGGGATACTTCCGTAATTGCTTGTGAACCTCCGCGAAGTGTGTTTGAAGTTTGTAGTTTCCTAGGCTTAGCAGGATACTACCGTCGCTTTGTGGAAAATTTTTCATCACTTGCCGGACCATAAACAAAACTGACACGCAAGGGTGAGCCGTTTGTATGGAACGAGAAATGCCAGCAAAGTTTCGAAGAGCTAAAGAATTGGCTAATTTCTGCACCTATCCTTACCTTACCTATTTACGGAAAGGAGTATGTGGTTTACAGTGACGCGTCAAAATCTGGACTTGAATGTGTATTGATGCAAGATGGGAAAGTCATTGCCTATGCTTCAAGGCAATTGCTACTGCACGAGATGAACTACCGTACACATGACCTGGAACTTGCAGCCGTGGTATTTGCCTTAAAAATATGGCGACATTACTTATACGGCGAGATGTGCTGAATCTTCACTGATCACAAAAGCCTGAAGTACCTCATCACACAAAAAGAATTGAATATGAGACAACGAAGATGGGTGGAGCTGATTAAAGACTATGATTTAATCATCGAATATCATCCTGGAAAGGCGAATATTGTTGTTGATTCCTTGAGCAGAAAGGTTCATCCTCCTTCCCCAACTGTTTTGGCCTACATGCGCACCTATTACCTACCGATGATGCTGGAATTGAAAACTAATCGTGTGCATCTTGGCACCGATTTCTCTGGTTCGTTGTTGGCACGAATTGAAGTCGCAGCTACCTTAATTGAAGATATCCGGAATCAACAATTAGAGGATCCGAAATTTACTGAAATTTGGAAGCAACTTGCTGATGGTGCTGATGCCATAGTTTGTGATTTCAGAATACAAGATGACGAAGTACTAGTCTTCAGAAATCAGGTATGTGTCCCACAAATATTGATATTCGTAACTTTATTCTATCAGAGACGCATAGTTCGAAGTTTGCTATTCATCCTGGAAGCACTAAGATGTACCGAGATTTGAAGGGGCAGTATTGGTGGCCAAATATGAAACGTCATATTGCTGAATTCGTTGCCCGTTGCCTCGTATGTCAACAAGTAAAGATAGAATATCAAAGACCCGTTGGTCTACTTCAGTCACTTCCGATTCCAGAATGGAAGTGGGAGCACGTCACAATGGATTTTATTACCAGTTTGCCTAGATCACAGCGAGGATACAATGCCATTTGGGTGATCATGGATCGACTGACGAAATCAGCACACTTTCTTCCTATATGTGTAACAGATACACCAGAAAAATTGGCAGTTCGTTACTTGGACGAGATTATTCGGTTGCATGGAGTACCAGTATCTATAGTTTTGGATCATGACCCTCATTTCACTTCACGATTTTGGGAGAAATTTCAAAATGCACTGGCTTCGAGATCGAATTTCAGTACAGCATTTCATCCCCAGACCGATGGTCAATCAGAAAGGACGATTCAGACATTTGAAGACATGTTACGTGCGAGTGTATTGGAACAGCAAACCGGCTGGGATTGAAGCTTACCATTGGCAGAATTTGTTTACAACAATAGTTTTCATGTAAGCATCGATATGGCACACTATGAAGCACTATATGGGAGACGCTGCAGAACCCCCATTTGCTGGAATGAAGTAGGCGAGAGATGCCTAGACAATCCGGAATTAATTGACCAAGCAACAGAGCAATTAAGCTTGATTCGATAAAGGTTGAAAGCAGCTCAGGATCGGCAGAAAAGTTACGCCGACAATCGATGAAGGGAGCTGGAATTTGCGGTAGGAGACAAAGTGTTTTTGAAAGTTTCCCCATGGAAAGAAGTCCTTCGTTTTCAGCAGCGAGGTAAGCTAACACCTCGCTACATTGGTCCATATGACATTGTTGAAAGAATCGACTCTGTTGCATACCGACTTGCAGTACCTCCAAATATTGAAAAAATTCACAACGTATTTCACGTTTCAATGCTAAAAAAGTATATGCGAGATCCTGCTCATGTGCTTACAGAACCGCCAGTTGAAGTTGCTGAAGATCTATCCTATCCCGTACAGCCAGTTGCCATACTAGACCGGTCAGTTCGAGAGCTTCGCAGTCGAAACGTGCCTATGGTACGAGTTGTTTGGCATAATGGCCAAATTGAGGAGCAGTCTTGGGAGACTAAGGAGACTATGCATGCAAAATTTCCTTACTTGTTTGATTAGGTACTTATGTTTAAAATTTCGAGGACGAAATTCATATATGGAAGGGAGGATGTAAGACCCCAAATTTTGAGTCCTAGAAATCCAGAAGTCAGTGCAGGTGAAAAGATGATTTTTCCTCTGAAAGAAAGGATGTGTGATGGCCGAAATTGGTAAGATTGTTTAGTAGTTAACTTTGTTTTAAATTCTCTTTGATCTAAGTTCTTATAGATGGATAATTGCCTTAGAGATTGTCCTTATAGAGGGATAATTGCCTTACAGATTAAAGATCCTAAAAAATTAAAAGATAATTTAGAGTTTAATTATCTGGTAGATTATCTTATTATGATAAAGTGATTAAAAGTAGTAATCATAATTCTATACCCATTCACTATAAATAGGAAGCCAACCCCACAAAAATCATTAATAGAAAAATTACAAATTCGTATGAGCCTAAAACCCTATACCTCCCTATAGCCGCCATAATTCGCAGAAACTTCAAACCAGAATAATAGCTTGTTGGAAAGCTCTCTTCATTCTCTTTCCAACCATCTTTTATTTTTTGTCAAAAGATTAGTATTTCTTTATCTAATGTTAATTTGATCGGCGACGGAATTAAGTTTTCGCCAAATCTTCTTGAATTTCAAAATAGCATAACTTTCTAATCGTTTTTCAGATCCTTACAAATAATAGCTCGTTGGAAAGCTCTTTTGATCTTCTTCCCAAAAATATATAAATTACAGCTTGGATGTAAATATTTCTTTGTTAAAGGTTAAGAAAAAATCGTCCTATGCCTTACTATTAGCGACAAGATTTGCATAGTTAATTGGAATGGTAAATTCAGGTTGAATCTTGTTAAATTCCTGGCTATTACATCAAACATCCAAGGGGGAAGCACTTGCAACGTCTATTACATCAAATTCCTGGCTATTACATCAAATTCCTGGCTATTACATCTTGTTAGGTGGTTCGGATTTAATTAATAAAGGAAAAGGAGTAGCTTCTTGTTCAGAGACAAGAGAGGTAGGATCTACGCCTCATCGGTTTCTCTAGAGACCCCTGTTATTTTCTTGATATTTTTGTTACCTGCCCTTGTTGTATTGTTTGTGATTGGATTATAGGGTGAGAATATGAAATGCGGAATGAGATATGAATCGCCTAGGCTATATCGAACCCCTCAGTTAGGAATCGAATGCCTGGGATGCAATTGTTATGTTAATTGGATATGTTGATTGTGTTCTGACATGATTGAGGATACCCTGTTGTGGGATTATATTTTGTACTTGCCTGTGTGTGTTTGTACGTGTCTGTGTGTCAAGATCCTATTCCGGTGGCCATTCGGGGTAAGCGATGATGCTTCTAGGGAGAGGAGAGGTTCTTACCGGTATGGGAGTTGTATGGGCGGCAAACCAGCAATCGCGCGCTGGATATCTATCGTTGCGAAACCGGATCCCTGCTTTGCGAGGCAAGAAGTCTTTATCTTGCGAGGTTTGGGATGCCCTTGTAGGTATGTGACTAGGGAAGACTTGTCCATGTGGCACTAGTCGACTTGTCCTTTTGAGGACAAGATGAAAGGCTTATTGATTAGTTTGCGTGTTAACCATCTACCTTTTGTGCAGTAAGTTTTGGACAACACAAGTGGAAGGGGATGGCTTTTCTTCTTCATTGCCGAGGGCAATCTGATGTGTTTCATCTGCCTGTGTACTTCTGACCTTTCGGAAGTGTTTGCAGTCCTCCCTCAGCCATAGATTCGGCCCTAACCTCTTTTGATTGGTTTTTGAATTTTGTGATCCCCTTTAGTTGTTTAGGAATGATCTTATGTGAATTGGGAGATTTGTGTTTAGGGATTCTGTAGATCTTATGATGCTGTGACCCTACTGAGATTCTTGTAATCTCAAACCGTTGTTTTTATCATTTTTCAGAGGCCTAGGTACATTCACTGTTCATGGTACCAAGGTGTGAGATCAAGGCTGCACGGCGGGGCGATATCGCATCACATTTGCATACTTGTTACTTGCGCATATAACATGAATGATTGAGCAACTTTCTGGTTTATTTTAAACACTCTTCTTTACTTGCTATTTCCGAACCTTGGTGAAGAATTTCTTGCTGGTTATGTTGATCCCTATGGGACTTGTGTGTGATGTTTTATTCACTCCGTATAATACTAGAACATGTGTCCAATGTCATGCTCGAATTGTTGATAAGCAATAAAACTAACAAGCTAAAAATTGGTAGTTCATGATAAGCCTGGTGGGATTCAAGTAGGTCTTAGGTGTCATTTAGGGTTATTTGGGTTTCACGGTGGTAATGACCTTAATCGGAGCAATAAATAATAGTTAGGAATTGGGGTCGTTACACTTATGATACGTCTTGGTTTGGGACAATCCCTCTGAAAATGGCCCATCTCGCCACAATTATAACATCAACGTGGCTGCGAATTCCACTTAAATCCATTAGAATTTGGACCAGAAAAGTTATTTCTGTTGTTACCTCCATTGCCATTGCTTTTCGTGACCTCAAAGGATAGGGTCCCGAACGCCGATTGAACTTCGAGTAATGCCTAAAGGAACTGCCACTAGATTTTGCGGACGACTTCCCTTGTTTGCATAATCTTCTCAGTTGCAGTCCCAGCAACAATTAATTCTTGCAAATTCTGCACCGGTGTCGTACCAACGAAAGTTTTGAGCTCAGTACTCAGCCCATCCTGAAATCATCTCGCAAGCTGGTACGGTGAATGATTCTCCTCAGGTGCAAATCGGGATAATTCCCTCAACTCTTTGTCGTATTCCAACATTGAACGAGTGCCTAGCTCAAACCTGTAGAAAGCTTGTCATTGCTCGATTTTATGGAATCTCATATAGAACCTCTCGTCGAACACATAAAAAAACTCCTCGCAAGTAGGCAAACGATCTTCGAATCACAAGTTCACAGCTGTCCCCCATGCAAGAACTTCTTCTACAAGTAGGAAAATAGCGATGGGAACCTTGTCATCATCTGAGATACTCAAAAACAAGGACACACAACATAAGGTGTCTAAAGACCCAAATCCCATATTTCAGAATTTTTTCCTAATGGAGCTCTTACCGCCATGAAACTCAACCAAGTCCGTACCAGGACCTATCTGAATCCAACAAGGCTTATCCATTTAGTTTGGATTTTAGCATGTTAATTCCTTTAAGATTTTAAACTTTGGAGAATGATATTGGACAAATATTCTGGTACCAAGCAGAGAGAATAAAACATCAACAGAAATCTTTAAATTTATTCGATAAATCCATAACACACAAGTCACAAAGGGATCCAAATACCCAAAAAACAACGTCCAACATAGTTCGGAAACAACAAGCAAAGGAGGAAACTTGAGAAACCAAAAAAAAAATAGACAAATCAATGATCATATTGTAGTGCAAGAAACCAAGGAGACAAAAATATACAAATGTGATGCGATATCGCCTGATCATGCAGCCTTGATTCTCACACACTGGTATTACGAACAACAAATGTACTTAAGCCTTAAAAATTGGTGAAACAATAAGATGAGATTACAAGAATCTCAGTAAGGTCACAATATCATAAGATCTACAGAAATATTAAACAAACATCTCACAAACAACATCAGATCATCCCTACACATCTAAGGGTATCATGCAATTCAAGAATCAATCCAAGGTTAGGGATGAAACTAAGGTTGTGAGTGGGCTGTAAACACTTTCAAAAAACTAGAAGTACACTGGCGGGTAAATCATCAATCAATCTCATCAACAGAAAAAACCATCCCCTTCCACCTGTGTTGTCCAAGGTTTCGCTGCACAAAGGGTAAGAGTGTAAGCATACAAGCATTATAATCAGTAAGCCTATTCATCCTGCCACACAAGGACAAGGAATCCAAGCCACATAAGGACAAGAGCATCCTAACCACACAAGGATAAGGTCATCCAAACCACACAAGGATAAGGGCATCTTGTCACACAAGGACAAGACATCTAGCCACACATGGACTAGGCATCCAGAATGGTTTGGATTGCCACCCATACGACTCCCATACCAGTAAGAACCTCTCCTCTCCCCAGGAGTATCAACCCTTACCCCGAATGGCCACCGAAAAAGGATCGTGATAAACAAACACGAACAAGCACACACAGGCAAGCACATATCACAATACCACAACAGGGCATTCTCAATCATGTAGATCACAATCAACATGTTCAATGCACACAATATATGGAAATTAGGCACTCATAACCTAACTTAGTGGTTCGGTATAACCTTGAGAATCACATCTTGATCTGCAATTCAAGTATACTCACTACAACATATACACATCTATTTATCATACATATAGCTACCAAAACTAACAAGCAAACAACAAGGATGTTTGAAGAAACTGATGAGGCATAGATACTACCTCTCTTATCTATGAACAAGAAGCTATTCCTTTGCCTTTATTTAAAGGATCCAAACCTCCTATAACATCATAAAGCATAAACAAACCTATAATAAGCATGCATACTCAATAACCAATTGAATACCTTATTTTCTTACCAAACCTATTAGAAACCAGTGATAAGATGTCGCAGGTGCCTCCCCTTTGGATGTGTGATGTGATAGCCAATAACTTAGCAAGATTCAACCTGAATTATAGGAGGAAAATTTCAGTGCTAAGAGTAGGGCACAAGAGAAATTACGATTTCATGCTTACAAGGTAATGGGTTGCGATTTCATATTAACAAGGAAGGATTAGGTGTTTGTAACATTTACAACCAAAAGAAACAGCATTAGAATCTAATAGCTTAATCAATAGATCAAGATAGGTAACAAATAAGGCAAAGGTACGGCATGCCGATTTCATGTATAGGGAAGATTCAAAGAATGAATTCATGATTTACATCATGGAAGGATGCTAAACAATTACACAAACAAGAGGAACAACAATAGAAATGAATTGAAGACAGAATCACAAAATTTTGAAACCTAATCCCGTCGAATTACAACCAAAATTACGACAAAGAAAAACTAACCTCCAATGAAAACCCAAGATGGTTGGATAGATTATGGAAAGTGCTTTCCAATAATCTATTATTTGCAAGAATCCAAAAAACGATGTGAGAGTTATGCTATTTTAAAGTTCAAGTAGATTTCAGTAGGAATAGGGAGGTGTAGGGTTTTTGGTTGGAAGAATTTTGTATATTTTTTCTGTAAGGTTTAAATGTGGCCGAATTTCTCTTTAGATAGGGTGGTTATGGGATTAATTTCCCTATTTTAAGGTTTAGATTAAAGTAAGGTAATTAGCAGAATTAAATTCTATAATTATCCTTCCCTAATTTTAGGAATTTTATTTTCTAAGGTAATTATCAACCAATAAAAAACCAAATGAAAAGGAATTAATACCAGTAATAATTACTAGACATTCCTTACCGATTTCGGATATCACATATCCTTTTCTTCAAGGGTAAAATGATCTTTTCACCTACACTGGCTTCTAGACTTCTTGGACTTAAAATTTGGGGTCTCACATCCTTCCCTCCTTACAAGAATTTCATCCTTGACACCTTTCATCGGGGTGACCTTCAAAAACATTTTGTCACCTACTGCAAATTCCAGCTCCCTTTTTCGATTATCGACGTAGTTTTTCTGCTGATCTTAGGCTATCTTTACTCGTTGTCGAATCAAGTTCAACTGCTTCATTGCTTGGTCAATCATTTATGAATTGTCTAGGTGTCTTTTGCCTATTTCATTCCCTCAAATAGGTGTTCTGCAGCGCCTTCCATATAGTGCTTCATAGGGTGCCATACCGATGCTTGCATGAAAGTTATTATTGTAAGGGAATTCTGCCAAAGGCAGCCATCGATCCCAACTGGTATGGTGTTCTAGTACACTCGCACGTAGCATGTCTTCGAGTGTCTGAATCATCCTTTCTGATTGACCATCAGTCTGAGGATGAAATGCTATACTGAAATTCAATCTCGAACTCAGAGCATTCTAGAATTTCTCCCAAAATCGTGATGTGAAACAAAGGTCACGATCTGAAATGATGGAAATTGGCACTCCATGCAATCGAACAATCTCGTCCAAGTAACGAACAACCCATTTATCAGGTGTATCTGTCACGCGTACGGGAAGAAAGTGTGTAGATTTTGTCAATCGATCCACAATTACACAAATGTCATCATATCTTTACTGAGATCTAGGCAAACCAGTCAAAAAATCGATCATGACATGCTCCCACTTCCATTCTGGAATAGGAAATGACTGAAGTAGATCTATGGGTCTTTCATGCTTGATCTTTACTTGTTGACATACAAGACATCAGGCAACGAACTCAGCAATGTGACACTTCATGTTCGGCCACAAATACTGCTCCTTTAAATCTAGGTACATCTTTGTACTACCAGTATGGTTATTGAACTTTGAATTATGCACCTCAGATAAGATAAGATTACGAATATCAATAGCTTGTGGAACATGTACCCCTTTTCTGAAGACAAGAACTTCGTCATCTCGTACTCTGAAATCATGAGCTATGGCATCAACACCATCAGATAATTGCTTACAAATTTCAACAAATTTCGGATCTTCTGGTTGTTGACTCCGGATCTCCTCAATCAAGGTAGGGATGAGTTCGATTCTTGCCAACAATGAACTAGAAAAATCAGTGCCAAGATGAACATGGGTAGCTTTCAAATCCAGGAACATTAGCATGTATGGGATGCGTATGTAAGCCAAAACTGATAAAAGAGGATGAAAGGCATCAACAACTACATTTTCTTTTCCAGGATGATATTCGATGATCAGGTCATAGTCCTTAATCATCTTAACCTATCTTCGTTGTCTCATGTTCAATTCCTTTTGCATGAGGAGGTACTTTAGGCTATTATGGTCGGTGAAGATTCAGCATGTCTCACTGTAGAAGTAATGTTTCCATATCTTCAACGCAAACACCATGGCTGCAAACTGCAAATAATGCGTAGGATAGTTACTTTCGTCTGGTCGCAATTGACGGGAGGCAAAGGCAACGACTTTCCCGTCTTGTATCAGTACGTATCCAAGTCCGAATTTCGACGCATCCCTGTAAACCATATACTTCTTTCTGCCAATAGGTGAGGAAACTAACCGGGTTTTCAGTTCTTCAATACTTCACTGGCACTTCTCGGTCCACACGAATGGCTCTCTTTTGAATGTCAATTTTGTCAATGGTTCAACAAGCGAAGAAATTTTTTTTACAAAATGTCGGTACTATTCAGCTAAGTCAAGCAAATTTCCAACTTCAAACAAAGTTTGCGGGGTTCCTCAAGCAACTACTGATTCAATCTTCTTCCGATCAACTAAAACACCTTGAGCACAAACAATATGGCCAAGGAAACCAACTTCGAATAACCAGAATTCACATTTAGAGTAATTTGTGAACAATCAACAATCCCTCAAAACATTTCAGCAGAATCCACAAATGCTCAGCATACTCCTCTTCCAATTTTGAATAAATTAGAATGTCATCAATGAAAACTATCACAAATTTATCCAGAAACTTACAGAACACTCGATTCATCATTTCTATAAACACAGCGGTGCATTGGTCAAACCGATTGGCATAACCATAAATTCATAGTGGCCGTATCGCGATCTAAATTTTGTCTTCCGAATATCAGCATCACGAACTCACAATTGATGGTATTTAGATTTAAGATCAACCTTGGAGGATATGGCTACACCCTGGAGTTGGTCGATCAATGCGTGCCAAAGGGTACCTATTCTTTACGGTCACACGATTTGCTCACGAAGTTGGTGACCGTAAAGAATAGGTACCCTTTGGCACGCATAGTCGATAGTCGATGCACAGTCGCAGTGAACCATCTATCATCTTTATTGTATTCACCCCAATTCCTACCTATTAATATTTGCTCCGATTAAGGTTATTACTGTCGTGAAACGCAAACAAGCCCAAAGACACGTAGGACCTATCTGAATCCCACCAGGCTTACTCACTAAGTTTTCGACTTTAGAATGTTCATTCTACATGTTTAATAACAGTTGGAGCATGATATTGGACAATCATTCTGGTATCATACGGAGTGAGTAAAAACATCAGCAAAAGTTTTTAAATTAAATCACTAGATTCATAACACACAAGTCCCGTAAGGATCCAATTAACTAGCAAGAATTCCTCCAACATAGTCGAAAATAACAAGCAAAGGAGGAATCTTAAAATAAACCAGAAAGTAGTCTAATTTTTATTCAAGTTATATGCGCAAGTAATCAAGGAATAGGTAAGCAAAAGTGATGCGATATCGCCCCGCCATACAGCCTTGATCCCACACACTAGTACCATGAGCAGTGAATGTACCTAAACCTAAAAAAAATGATGAAAACAACGAAATGAGATTACAAGAATCTTAGTAGGGTCATAACATCATAAGATCTGTAGAAAGCATAAACACAAATCTCTCAAACAACATCTGATCATTCCTATGCAACTAAAGGGATTCATGCAATTCAAAGATTCAATAAAAAAGGTGCCTTTCCCTTGAATGTGTGATGTGTTAGCCAGAAACTTAACAATTCAACCTGATTTGCCATTCCAATTAACTATGCAAAATTCGGCACTAAGAGTAAGGCACAAGAAAATTTTTGACTTCATGCATTCAAGGGATGAAATCATAATTGTTGACTATGAATGGATTCTAAACAGTCATATGAATAAGGGCAACAACATAAAAAATCAATCAAAGGCAGAATTATATAAATCTTAGAACCTAATTCCGCTGCTGATTTTCAACTTATCTTTTGACAAAGAAAGATGAACGTCTAAACAAAAAAAAAAAATTTTAGAAAGAGGATGAAGAGAGATTTCCAACAAGCTATTGTTTGCAGGAATCCGACAAACAATTAGAGAGTTATGCTGGTTTAAAGTTTCAGCGAATTTTGGCAGATATAGGGAGGTGTAAAAGTTTTAGGCTATACGAGTTTTGTGTGCTTCTATGAATGATTTTTATGGGGTTGGCTTCCCATTTATAAAGGATGGGTATGGAATTGAGATTACTACTTTGAAGACCTTATTAAAGTAAGATAACTACCAGATTTAAATTCTGTAACTATCCTTTTTTAATTTTAGGGATTTTAATTCTTAAGGTGATTATCAACAAATTAAGAACCAAATTAAAGGGAATTAATAACATAAATAATTACCAAACATTCCTTGCCAATTTCGGCCATCACGCATCCTTTTCTTCAGGGGAAAAATGGTCTTTTCACCTGCACTGACTTCTGGACTTCTAGGACTTAAAATTCGGGATCTCACAAATACCTTCACTTCTGCAAGAGCCATACGATACGGAGGAATAGAAATCGGATTCGTACCAGGCACTAACTCAATGCCGAATTCCACTTCCCTTGCTGGTGGTTTGGTGGGATTGGCATACCCACCTCGGCCTGCATTTGGTGTGCTTGTGATACGACTGGGTTTCGGGCATTCCCACTCCATTGCCATTACTTTTCGGAGGATAAAACCTTAAAGGATAGGGTCCTGTATCTCGATTGAACTCCGAATCTCGCCTGACGGATCCCCTACCAGTTGTTGCAGATGACTTTCTACTTTGCAAAATTTTCTCGACTTCAGACGCAGCAACAATTAGTTCTTGGAAATTCTACACTGGCATTGTACCAATGATGGTTTTGACCTCAGTACTCAGAGCATCCTGAAATCGTCTCACAAGCTGGTATGGTGAACGATCTTCCTTAGGTGCAAATCGGGACAACTTTCTTAATGACTTCTCATATTCCAGAACCGAACAGGTGCCCTGTTCAAACTTGTAGAAAGCTTGTCCTTGCTCACTTTAATGGAATCTCATATAGAACCTCTCGTTGAACTCGTACTGAAATTCCTCCCAAGTAGGTAAATGATCGCCAAATTGTAAGCTCACAGTTGTCCACCATGCGAGGGTTTCTCCGTCAAGTAAGAAAGTAGTGATGGCAACCTTGTCATCATCAGAGAGACACAAAAACAAGGACACTCGGCACAAGGTGTCGATCTATTCACAAGCGGCAACAGAGCTGGCTAGACCACTAAAATCTTTACATCCCAGTTGATGAGCTTCCTTCAACAGCTTTGTAATAATGATAAGAAGTCTCTCTGCTTCCTTGGGGTGAGTCGGCTGTATAGGCTCAAGTGGAGGAGTAGGTTATTCCACGGGTGCGGGTGCAAGAGCATTCTGAAACTATGTCTCTTTACGCTGCAGGTTTGTATCAATTCCTTATAACACATTCAGGATTTGTGGCATCATAGGATCGATAACTGGTGCGGCTGGTGCCTCATGCTGGTTTTTAGGCTTAGCTTGCCCTCCTTGCTCAATTTGTACATTCGGCTCCTCTTTCTCAATAGGTTGCTATTCGGCCTGAGCCCCATACGTACCCCGTTGATCCCTTTGTACACTCTGCCTTGCCATACCATTCAAGCACATGATCGTTAGTCAACACGTAACCAAATACAAATACTAGGAAAAGTAGTGGTACCTGATGGAGAGGCATGCACCGGACGATATGCATATGCTGGAAAAACAAAATTCACATGCACACAAGTATGCAACTTTCGGAAAACACATGCATACATGCATATGCATACTCAGCAACAATCATCAAGCATTCAGCAATTGTCATCAAGCATTCGGCAATCATGGATTCACAAATTTTATACTCGGGAATCATGCAAAACCACATAAGGATATACTTCGATACGCTTACAAACCAATCACATGCATTCGGTAATACACAGACTCATGTAATTCACACTCGGATGCATAACATGCAAACACATTGCAATTATTTGGCAACAAACACATTCGGGAGTTTCATAGGACATACTCATGCATTTGGTAATAACAAAGAAAAGACAGAAAACATTCATCAGGCATAAGAACGTATATAAACACCCACCAAATCATTTTTTTTAGTAGTTCCTAATTGAGTGGGTGTGTGCGCATGTACCTACCTACATATACAAAATCAACAAACATGTTAGCATATAATAAAACATATTAGCTAAACCATGCTCTGCTAGCAAACGTGTAAAGACTCAAATCCCATATTCCAAAATTTGTTCCTAATGTGACTCTTACCATCATGAAACCCAAACAAGTCCGAACCAAGACCTATCTGAATCCCATAAGACTTATCCATCTAGTTTCGATTTTAGCATGTTAGTTCCTTTAAGATTTTAAAGTTTGGAGCATGATATTGGATAAATATTCTGGAGCTATACGGAGTGAATAAAATATCAGAGGAATTCTTTAAATTTAATCAATAAATCTATAACACACAAGTCCCATAGAGATTCAAATATCCAACAAATAACCTACAATATAGTTTGGAAAAAACAAGCAAAGGAGGAAACTTGAGAAACCAGAAAAATAGTCCAATCGATGATCATATTGTATACGCAAACAATGAAGGAGACAAAAATATGCAAATGTTATGCGATATCGCCCTGCTATTAAGCCTTGATTCTCACACACTAGTACCACAAAAACAACAAATGTACCTATGCCTGAAAAATTGGTAAAAACAACAGGATGAGATTACAATAATCTCAGTAGGGTCACAGCATCATAAGATCAATAGAAATCATAAATAATCATCTCCCAAACAACATTAGATCTTCCCTACACATATAAGGATATCACGCAATTCAATAATCAATCCAAAGTTAGGGACAAAACTAAGGCTGAGAGTGGACTGCAAACACTTACAAAAATCAGAACCTGCTGGGGAGCCAGCATGCACGTGCTGGGGATTGCCACCCATACGACTCCTATACCAGTAAGAACCTCTCCTCTCCCTAGGAGCATCAGTGCTTACCCCGAATTGCCACCGGAAAAGGATCCTAACACACAAACATATACAAGCATACACAGGCAAGCACATAGCACAATACCATAATAGAGTATTCTCAATCATGTCAGAACACAATGAACATGTTTAATTCACACAACACATGAAAATTAGGCACTTATAACCTAACTCAGGAATTCAGTATAGCCTAGTAAATCACATCTTGATCTGCAGTTCAAACATACTCACTACAATATATGCGCATACACTTATCATACATGTAGGTACTGAAATTAACAAGCAAACCACAAGGATCTCTAAAGAAACTGTTGAGGCATAGATCCTACCTCCGTTGTCTCTGAATAAGAAGCTATTCTTTTCCTTTGTTGAAGGGATCCGAACCTTTTATAACATCATAAGGCAAAGACAAAACCAAACTATGCATACATACTCAATAACTAATTGAATACCCTATTTCCTTACCAATTCCACTCACCAAACCTATCAAAAACCAGTGATCAGATGCCGCAGGTGCCTCTTTTTTGCATGTGTGATGTGATAGCCAAGAATTTTACAACATTCAACCTGAATTACCATCCCAATTAACTATGAAAATTTCAGCACTAAGAATAGGGCATAAGACAAAATGCGATTTCATGTGTACATGGTAATAGGGTTGCAATTTCATGTTAATAAGGAATGATTAGGTGTTTGTAACATGTACAACCAAAAGAAACAAGATTAGAATCCATGAGGTTAATTAATTGATCAAGACAGACAATAAATAAGGCAAAGGTAGGGCATGTCAATTTCAAAGGATGAATTCATGATTATACATCTCTAAAGGATGCTAAACAATCATACGAACTAGAGAAACAACAATAGAAATCAATTGAAGACAGAATCACAAAATTTTAAAACATAATCCCGCCAAATTACGACCTAAATTATGACAAAGAAAACTAATCTCCAGAAAAAATACCAAGATATTTTGATAGAGGACAGAAATATCTTTCCAATAAGCTACTATTTGCAAGAATCCAACAAATGATGAGAGAGTTATACGATTTTCAAGTTTAAGCAAATTTAGGTAGCGATGGACGAATTTTGAATTATTTTTTGTGTAAGGTTTAAGTGTGGCCGGCTTTCTTTTTATATAGGGTGGTTATGGGATTACTTTTTCTATTTTAAGGGTTAGATTAAAGTATGGTAATTATCAGAATTAAATTCTGTAATTATCTTCCCTTAATTTTATGAATTTTATTTTCTAAGGTAATTATCAACCAATAAAGAACCAAATCAAAAGAAATTAATACCAAAAATAATTACTAGACATTCCTTACCATTTTCGGCCATCACATATCCTTTTCTTTAGGGGTAAAATTGTTTTTTCACCTGCACTGGCTTTTGGACTTCTAGGACTCAAAATTCAGGGTCTGACAAGGTGTCAATCCATTCACGAGCCACGGCGGCACTGACTGAATCACTAAAATCTTTACATCCCAATTGACGAGCTTCCTTGTAATGACCCTAACCCAACCTATTAGAACCCTTATTGCCGTGAATCCAAATAAGCCCTCACAAGGTCCTATTTGAAACCCACAAGGCTCAAGTCACCTAATCGTCAATTTTATTGGTTGATTCATAAGCTATTTAAATTTTGGAGCATGTTCATACATTCATCAATTTTAGGTTTATACGGAGTGAAAGAAAACATCAGCGAAAAACTTATATTAATACTGAAAACTAGTGAAAACATAACACACAAGTCCTATAGGAATCTCAAAATATCAACCAATAGTATCATGCATATTTCGGAGCAATAACAAAGAGGAAGAGGGATTGAAAAGTCAGAATCCAAATTCACACAAGTTCAAAGACATGGCATGAACATTCAATACGAAAGAGGTGCCAACGAAGTGCAATTTCATCTGACCGTGCAGCCTTAATCTCATACCTTTGGTACCAGCAAAAAGCACACAACTAATCCTGCAAAGAGAGAGAGAACGAAGGGATTAGATTACAAGAATCTCAGTAGTGTCACAGCAATATATGTCCTAGGAATTCCCAATCAAACATCTCCTAATAACAAAAAATCAACACCTCATAGGGACCGAAACTGTGAGACCCTGAATTTTGAGTCCTAGAAATCTAGAAGCCAGTGCAGGTGAAAAGATAATTTTTCCCATGAAGGAAAGGATGTGTGATGGACAAAATTTTTAAGAGTTACATGGTAGTTAATTCTGGTTTTAATTCCCTTTAATCTAAGTCCTTATAGCGAGATAATTACCATAGAAAATAAAATTCCTAAAAATAGGGGAAGATAATTAAAGAATTTAAATCTGGTAATTATCTTACTTTAATAAAGCCTTTAAAGTAGTAATCTAAATTCTATACCCATCTATTACAAATAGGAAGCAACCCCTCAAAAATCATTCATAGAAAATACACAAATCTCGTATAGCCTAAAACCCTTACACCTCCCTATAGCTGCCAAAATTCGCTGAAACTTTAATCCAGCATAACTCTCTCATCGTTTGTTGGCTCCCAGCAAATAAAGGCTTGTTAGAAAGCATTCTTCATACTCTTTCCAATCATTCTTTTTTTTTTGTCAGGAGGTTAGTATTTCACTCTCTAAAGTTAAGTTGAAATTCGGAGGCACTGCCAAATCTTCTTGAACTTCAGAATAACATAACTTTTCAATCGTTTGTTGTATCTCTACAAATAATAGCTTGTTGGAAAGTTCTATCCATCCTCTTTCCAATCATCTTTAGTTTTTTGTTGTTTTCACGTTTATATTTCTTTGTCAAAAGATAAATTGAAAATCGGCGGCGGAATTATGTTTTCAGCTGAACTGCTAAATCTTCTTGAACTTCAGAATAGCATAACTCTTTCATCGTTTGTTGTATCTCTACAAATAATAACTTTTTGGAAAGCTCTTTTCATCCTTTTTCCAACCATATATGTTTTCTTGTTTTTACATAAATATTTCTTTGTCTAAGGTTAAGTTGAAAATCGGCAATGGAATAAGGTGTACATCAGCGTCGGAATTAGTTTTTTACATTTCTATAATTTTTGTCTTCAGTTGAATTATATTGTTGTTTCGCATGTTCTTATGATTTCTTAGCTTCTATTCTTGATGTATGATCATGAATTTCTTTCTTTTAAACTTCTTTATGCTTAAAGTCGAAATTGTCCTATGCCCTACTCTTAGCGACGAAATTTGTTTAGTTAAATTGGAATGGTAATTCAGGTTGAATTTTGTTAAATTCCTGACTATAACATCACAATTCCAAGAGGTAGGCACCGGCAGCATCTAATCACTGGTTTCTGATAGGTTTGGTGGTTCGGAATTACCAAATAAAGGCAAAGGAGTAGTTTTTTGTTTAGAGACAAGAGAGGTAGGATGTATACCTCATCGGTTTCTCCATAGACCTCTGTTATTTTCTTGATTTTTTTTTATACTTGTCCTTGCTATATTTCATGCGATTTGATTATAGGGTGAGAGTATAAATTTCGGATTGAGACATGAATCTTATAGGCTAAATCGAACCCCTGAGTTAGGTATTGAATGCCTGAGTTGCATATGTTATGAGAATTGAATATAATGAATATTTTTTGACATGATTGAGGATACCTTGTTGTGGTATTATGCTTTGTACTTGCCTGTGTGTGCTTGTACGTGTTTGTGTGTCAGGATCCTTTTCTGGTGGCCATTCGGGGTAAGCGCTGATGCTCCTAGGGAGAGGAGAGGTTCTTACTGGTTTGGGAGTTATATGGGTGGCAAAGCCTAGCATGCACGCGCTAGATGTCTGGTCCTTGTATGACCGGAACCCTGTCCTTGTGTGGCAGGAAGCCCTTATCCTTGTTTGGTTTGGGATACCCTAGTCCATGTGTGGCTTGGGAGGACTTCTCTTTGCGTGGCAAGATTAATAGGCTTACTAATTAGCTTGGGTGTTAACCGTTTACCCGTTATGCAGTAAGCCTTGGAAAACACAGGTGGAAGGGGATAGCCTTTCTTCTTCATTGTCGAGAGCAATCTGACGAGTTCTACCGACCTGTGTACTTCTGATTTTTTGGAAGTGATCGTAGTCCTCCCTTAACCATAGATTCGGCCCTAACCCTTTTTTATTGATTCTTGACTTACGTGATCCCCTTTAGTTGTACAGGAATGACCTAATGTGAATTGGGAGATTTGTGTTTAGGGTTTCTGTAGATCTTATGATGTTGTGACCCTACTGAGATTCTTGTAATCTCATACCATTGTTTTTACCATTTTTCAGGCTTAAGTACATCCACTGTCCGTGGTACCAGTGTGTAAGATCAAGGCTGCATAGCGGGGCGATATCGCATCACATTTGCATACTTGTTTACTTGCGCATATAACATGAATAATTGGGCTACTTTCTGGTTTATTTTAAGATCCCTCCTTTGCTTGCTATTTCCGAAATATGTTGGAGTATTTCTTGGTGGTAATTTGGATCCCTATGGGACTTCTGTGTTGTGAACCCAATGATTTAATCTTAAGACTTCCACTAATGTTTTATTCACTCCGCATGTTACTAGAATATTTGTCCAATATCATGCTCCAATTGTTGTTAAACATTAAAATAAACATGCTAAAAATTGGAAGTTCATGATAAGCCTAGTGAGATTCAGATAGGTCCTAGGTGTCATTTGGGCTTATTTGGGTTTCACGGCGGTGATGACCTTAATCAGAGCAAATAGTAATAGTTTGGAATTGGGCTTGTCATAGATTTGGTAGCAGAGTATGGTTTAGGAAAAATAATTTTTTATATGCTAACTTATTTGTTGATTTTGGCGTATTTAGGTAAGGACATGCGCACTCACTTACTCACTTAAGGGCTAATACCAAAAGTGAATTAATGCTAAAATGGGATTGATTTGTAAGATTTAAATGATGAGAATGATAATCTGATGTGATGTTTGTTTGTGTATGTTCTTATGCTTGGTATGCCATGATATGTTTCGGTGAATGTTTGCTGTGTTTCTTAACTTTGTTGAGAATGTGTGTGTTGATTTATGCATGTTGCCGAGTGTCCCTATTTGACCCTTGTATTGCTGAATGTATTTGTATGTGATTTCTGGTTTGTATTGCCAAATATAAATGTTGTGTGAATCCATGCTTGCTTGATGTTTGTTGATGATTTCCGAGAGTATATATGAGTGTTGATGTAATTGCCGAGAACATCTTTGCATGTGTGCATGTGATTTCCGAAAATTTGTATGTTGCTTTCAAGCATATGCATATCGTCCGGTGCACGCCTCTCCACCAGATACCACTTCTTTTTCTAGTGTCGTATTTAGTTATATGTTGAGTAATAATGGTGTACTCTTGTAGTATGGCATGCTTGAGGCTACAAAGGGATCAACAGGGTAGGTTTGAGATTCAGGCTGAACAACAACCTGTTGAGCAAAAGGAGCCGAATGCACAAAATGAGCAAGAAGGGCAAGCTGAGGCCGAAAACCAATCTGAGGCACCATCCTCAAAAGTCATTGATCCTGTCATCGCACAAATCTTAAACGTATTACAAGGAATTGCTACAAATCAGCAGCGTATGGTAGTGCAATTTCAGTATGCTCCTACACCTGCACCAATGGAAGAACCTATTCCTCCATTTGAACCTGTACAGCTGGCACATCATAAGGAGGCTGAGAGACTTCCTGTCATGATTACGAAATCGCTAAAGGAAGCTCGACAACTTGGATGTAAAGATTTTGGTAGTTCAGCTGGAGTCGCAGCCGCTCGTGAGTGGATAGACACCTTATGCCGAGTATCCTTGTTCGTATGTATCTTGGATGATGACAAGGTTTCCATTGCTACATTCCTACTTGAGAGAGAAGCCCTCGCATGGTGGACATCTGCTAGCTTGCGATTCAGCGATCGTTTGCCAACTTGGGAAGAATTCCGATACGAATTCGACAAAAGATTTTATATGAGGTTCCATAAAAATGAGCAACGACAAGCTTTTTACAAACTTGAACAAGGCAACCATTCGGTGCTGGAATATGAGAAAGTGTTAAGGGAGTTGTCCCGATTTGCACCAGAAGAAGAACATACACCGTAGCAGCTTGCGAGACAATTTCAGGATGAGTTGAGTACCGAACACAAAACCATCGTTGGTATGACACTGTAGTAGAATTTGCAGGAACTGATTGTTGCCGCGACTGAAGCCGAAAAGATCATGCAAACAAAGAAGCCATCTGCAGCTATTAGTGGCTGATCGTATATGCAAGATTCGAAAATCAAACAATGAACAGGACCCTATCCTTTATGGTCCTATCCTCCAAATATTAGTGGCAATAGAAATACCAACAGAAAGAACTTTTCTGGTTCAAACTCCAATGGATCTTCTTGGAATTCTCAAAAACGTCGATGTAACAATTGTGGTGAGATGGGACATGCTCAGAGGGAATGCCCGAAACCAAGGCGAATCAAAGGTGTAGCAAACACAGGCCGAGGTGGGAATGCCAACTCAGCAGGACCAACAACACGCGCACCAGGAGGATCACCAACGGATCCACAAACGAGGTGCAAGCAAGACCAACAGGGCTCTTCACCCTAACTGATGCCAAGGCTAGTCCTAATGTGGTGACAGGTACTATTTTAGTTTTTTCTCAAAATGCTAAAGTATTATTAGATCCCGGAGTGAATAGATCATTTGTAAGTTCGAGGATAGCACTTAGCATGGATCAGCCTCTATCTCCCTTTACTCCTCCTACTGCAGCTCTAGCTCCATTGGGAGAGCAACTGATTTGTCTTCGAGTCTACATCGGCTATGCTGTACATATGGCTTCGAATGTACTTGAAATGGATCTGATTCCATTAGACATCCGAGAGCTGGATATGATCTTAGGCATGGACTGTCTGGCGAAATATCAAGCCCGTATAGAATGTTTCACCAAGCGTATGTGGTTCACTTTCTCTGATGGTGCCAAATACTGTTTTGAATGTGATAGGAAAGTTGTTTCAACTTGTATGATTTCCTGGCTTAAGGCGAAGCGATTAATCAACAAAGGATGTACAACATACCTCGCGCACATACAAGATATTTCTAAAGAACCCTCGGATCTGGATTCTGTTCCAGTGGTTCACGAATTTCCAAAAGTATTTCCAGAAGACATAGCCGGTCTACCACCAGCAAAGGAAGTGGAATTCGGTATTGAGCTAGTGCTTGGTACGAATCTGATTTCCATTCCTCCGTATCATATGGCTCCTGCGAAAATGAAGGAACTAAAAAAGCAATTGGAAGATTTGCTGGATCATGCTTTTATCCAACCTAGTGTGTCACCTTGGGGAGCACTTGTTCTGTTCGTAAAAAAGAAAGACGATTCGCTGCGATTGTGCATCGATTATTGGCAGCTGAATCGTGTGACTGTGAACAACAAATACCCTTTGCCACGCATCGACGATTTGTTCGACCAACTCTAGGGTGCAGCTGTATTCTCTAAGATCGATCTCAGATCTGGATACCATCAATTGAGAGTTCGTGATGCTGATATTCCGAAGACCACGTTCAGATCGCGATACGGCCACTATGAATTTCTGGTGTTGCCATTCGGCTTGACCAATGCACCAGCTGTGTTTATGGACTTGATGAATCGTGTGTTCTATGAATTCTTTGATAGTCTTCAAAGACGACATTATGATTTACTCAAAATCGGAAGAGGATGATGCTATGCACTTGTGGATTGTGCTTAAAATCTTGAAGGATCGACGGTTGTTCGCAAAATACTCCAAATGTGAATTCTGGTTACGCAAAGTTGGTTTCCTTGGCCATATTGTTTCCGGTCAAGGTGTGTTAGTTGAACCAAAGAAAATTGAAGCCGTGATTGCTTGGGAACCTCCGAGAAGTGTGTTCGAAGTTCGTAGTTTCCTTGGCTTAGCAGGATACAACCGTCGATTTGTGGAGAATTTTTCATCGTTTGCCGGATCATTGACAAAACTGACATGCAAAGGTGAGCCGTTCGTATGGAACGAGAAATGCCAGCAAAGTTTCGAAGAGCTAAAGAATCGGTTAGTTTCTGCACCTATCCTTACCCTACCTATTTGTGGAGAGGAGTATGTGGTTTATAGTGACACGTCAAAATCTGGACTTGGATTCGTATTGATGCAAGATGGGAAAGTCCTTGCCTACACTTTCCGAAAATTGCGACTACACGAGAGCAACTACCCTACGCATGATTTGGAACTTGTAGCCGTGGTGTTTGCCTTAAAAATATGGCGACATTAATTATACGGCGAGACGTGTTGAATCTTCACTGACCACAAAAGCCTGAAGTACCTCCTCACGTAAAAAGAATTGAATATGAGACAACGAAGATGGGTGGAGCTGATTAAAGACTATGATTTAATCATCGAATATCATCCTGGAATGGTGAATGTTGTTGCTGATGCCCTGAGCCGAAAGTTTCATCCTCCTTCTCCATCAGTTTTGGCCTATATGCGCACCCATTACCTGCCGATGATGTTGGAATTGAAAGCTAGCAGTGTGCATCTTGGCATTTATTTTTTTGGTTCGTTGTTGGCACGAATCGAATTCGCACCTACCTAAATTGAACAAATCCGGAATCAACAATTAGAAGATTCAAAATTTCCTGAAATTCGGATGCAACTTGCTGATGGTGTTGATGCCATAGTTCGTGATTTCAGAATACGAGATGACAAAGTACTAGTCTTCAAAAAACGGGTATGTGTTCCACAAAATGTTAATAATCGTAACCTTATTCTATCAGAGGCGCATAGTTCAAAGTTCTCTATTCATCCTGGAAGCACTAAGATGTACCGAGATTTGAAGGAGCAGTATTGGTGGCCAAACATGAAACGTTACATTTCTAAATTCGTGGCCCAATACCTCGTATGTCAACAAGTAAAGATCGAACATCAAAGACCCGCTGGGCTACTTCAGTCAGTTCCGATCCAAGAATTGAAGTGGGAGCACTTCACAATGATTTTTATGACCGGTTTTCCTAGATCGCAGCAAGGATACAATGCCATTTGGGTGATCTTGGATCGACTGACAAAATCTGCACACTTTCTTCCTATACGTGTGACAGATACACTAGAGAAATTAGCAGTTCGTTACTTGGACGAGATTGTTCGATTGCATAGAGTACCAGTTTCTATTGTTTCAGATCGTGACCCTCGTTTCACCTCACGATTTTGAGAGAAATTCCAGAATACGCTAGGTTCAAGAATGAATTTCAGTATAACATTTCATCCTTAGGCCGATGGTCAATCAGAAAAGAAGATTTAGAGACTCGAAGACTTGCTACGAGCTAGTGTGTTGGATCAGCAAACCAGTTGGGATCGATGCCTGCCATTGGAAAAATTTAATTACAACAATAGTTTTCATGTAAGCATCGTTATGGTACCCTAAGAAGCACTATATGGGAGACTTTACAGAACCCCCATTTTCTGGAATGAAGTAGGCAAGAGATACCTAGACAATCCGGAATTGATTGACCAAGCAACAGGACAATTAAGCTTGATCCGACAAAGGCTATAAACAGCTCAGAATCGGCAGAAAAATTTCTCCGACAATCGACAAAGGGAGCTGGAATTTGCGGTAGGTGACAAAGTATTTTTGAAGGTCGCCCCATGGAAAGGAATTCTTCATTTTCAGCAACGAGGTAACCTAGCACCTCGCTACATTTGTCCGTATGTCATTGTCGAAATAATTGGCCCTATTGCATACCGACTTGCCCTACCTCCAAATATGGAAAGAATTCACAATGTATTTCACATTTCAAAGCTAAGAAAGTATATGCGAGATCCTGCTCATGTGCTGAAAAACTGCCAGTTGAAGTTGCTGACGAGCTATCCTATCCCGTACAGCCAGTTGTCATACCAGATCGGTCAGTTCGATAGCTTCGCAGTCGAAGCATGCCTATGGTACGAGTTGTTTGGCATGATGGCCAAATTGAGGAACAGTCTTGGGAGACTGAGGAATCTGTTTGTGCAAAATTTCCTTACTTATTTGTTTAGGTACTTAAGTTAAAATTTCGAGGAAGAAATTCTTGTAAGGAGAGGAGGATGTTAAACCCTGAATTTTTAGTCATAGAAGTCCAGAAGCTAGTGCAGATGAAAAGAAAATTTTTCCTCTGAAGGAAAGAATGTGTGATGGCCGAAATTGGTAAGAGTTGCATGGTAGTTAATTCTGGTTTTAATTCCCTTTAATCTAATTCCTTATAGTTAGATAATTGCCTTAAAAATTAAAATCCCTAAAAATAGGGGAAGATAATTAAAGAATTTAAATATGGTAATTATCTTACTTTAATAAAACCTTTAAAGTAGTAATCTTAATTTCATACCAATCTATTATAAATAGGAAGCCAACCCCACAAAAATCATTACCTCCCTATAGCTGCAAAAATATTTGCTGAAATTTTAAACCAACATACCTCTCTCATCGTTTGTTGGATCCCTATAAATAATAGCTTTTTGGAAATCTCTCTTCATCATCTTTCCAACCATCATTGTTTTTTTGTCAGGAGGTTAGTATTTCTTTCTCTAAGGTTAAGTTCAAACTTGGCGGCACTGCCAAATCTTCTTGAACTTCATAATAGGATAACTCTTTCATCGTTTGTTGTATCTCTACAAATAATAGCTTGTTGGAAAAATATTTTCATCTACTTTCCAACCATAAGTGTTTTTTTGTTTGTAAATTTGTATTTCTTTGTCAAAAAAAAAATTGAAAATCGGCGGCTGAATTAGGTTTTCGGCAGAATTGCCAAATCTTCTTGAACTTCAGAATAGCATAACTCTTTTATCGTTTGTTGTATCTCTGCAAATAATAGCTTTTTTGAAAGCTCTTTTCATCCTCTTTCCAACCATATATTTTTTTCTGTTTGGACGTAAATATTTCCTTGTCTATGGTTATGTTGAAAATCGGAGACGAAATTAGGTTTTCATCGGCGACGGAATTAGGTTTTTATATTTCTATAGTTTTTGTTTTCGGTTGATTTCTGTTGTCATTTCGTGTGTTCTTATGTTTTCTTAGCATTTATTCATGATGTATGATCATGAATTTCTTTCTTTTAAACTTCTCTATGCTTAAAGACGAAATTGTCCTATGTCCTACTCTTAGCGACGAAATTTGCATAGTTAAATTGGAATGGTAATTCAGGTTGAATATTGTTAAGTTCCTGGCTATCACATCACACATACAAGGGGGAGGCACCTGCAGCATCTGATCACTGGTTTCTGATAGGTTTGGTGGTTCGGAATTACCTAATAAAGGCAAAGGAGTAACTTCTTGTTGAGAGACAAAAGAGGTAGGATCTAAACCTCATTGGTTTCTCCAGAGACCCCTGTTATTTTCTTGATGTTTTTTTAATACCTTCCCTTGTTGTATTGCATGCAATTTAGTTATAGGTTGAGAGTATGAATTTCGGATTGAGACATGGATCTCATAGGTTATATTGAACCCCTGAGTTAGGTATTCAATGCCTGAGTTGCATATGTTATGAGAATTGAATATAATGATTGTGTTCTGACATGTTTGAAGATACCCTATTGTGGTATTATGCTTTGTACTTGCCTGTGTGTGATTATACGTGTTTGTGTGTCAGGATCCTTTTCCGGTGGCCATTCAGGGTAAGCGCTGATGCTCCTAGGGATAGGAGAGGTTCTTACTAGTATGGGAGTTGTATGGGTGGCAAAGCCCAGCATGCGCGGGTTGGATGTCTGGTCCTTATGTGGCCGGAACCCTATACTTTTGTGGCAGGAAGCCCTTATCCTTGTGTGGTTTGGGACGCCCTAGTCCGTGTGTGGCTTTGGAAGACTTGTCCTTGTGTGGCAAGATGACTTGTCCTTGTGTGGCAAGATGAAAAGGCTTACTGATTAGCTTGTGTGTTAACCGTTTACCTTTTGTGAAGTAAGCCTTGGACAATACAAGTGGAAGGGGATGGCTTTTCTTCTTCATTTCCGAGAGGAATCTAATGTGTTCTACCTGCCTGTGTACTTCTGATTTTTTGAAAATGATCGTAGTCCTCCCTCAATCATTGATTCGGCCCTAACTCTTTTTCATTGATTCTTAAATTGTGTGATCCCATTTAGTTGTATATGAATGATCAAATGTGAATTAGGAGATTTGTATTTAGGGTTTCTACAGATCTTATGATACTGTGACCCTACTGAGATTCTTGTAATCTTATACCATTGTTTTTACCATTTTTCAGGCTTAAGTACATCTACTGTCCGTGGTACCAGTGTGTGAGATCAAGGTTGCATGGCGGGGTGATATAGCATCACATTTGCGTACTTGTTTACTTGTGTATATAACATGTCAGAACACAATCAACATATTCAATTCACATAACATAAGTATTCAATACCTACCTCAAGGGTTTGATATAGCTTATGAGATCTATATCTCAATCCAAAATTCATACTCTCACCCTATAATCAAATTGCATGCAATACAACAAGAGCAGGTATCAAAAATATCAAGAAAATAACAGGATCTCTGAAGAAACTGATGAGACGTAGATCCTACCTCTCTTGTTTCTGAACAAGAAGCTACTCTTTTTCCTTTATTAGGTAATTCCAAACCACCTATATTATCTCTAGGCAAAGATGAAAACAAACTAAGCATGCATATTCAATAACCAATTGAATACCGTATTTCCTTACCAATTCCATTCACGAAACCTATCAGAAACTAGTGATAAGATGCTTCAAGTGCCTCCCCTTTGGATGTGTGATGTGATAGCCAGAAACTTAACAAGATTCAACCTGAATTACCATTCCAATTCGACTATGCAAATTTCGGCGTTAATATCTAGAACAATTTCTACTTTAAGCAGAAAGAAATTTAAAGGAAGGAAATTCATGATCTTACGTCATGAATAGGTGCTAATAAATCCTAAGAACACGTGAAATGACAATAGATATCAACCGAAGACAAAAACTGTCGAAATCTAAAAACCCAATTTCATTGTCGATTTTTGATATAACCTTAGACAAGAAAATATTAATGTCTAAACAACAATACATATATGGTTAGAAAGAGGATGAAAAGAGCTTTCCATCAAGCTATTATTTGTAGAAATACAACAAACGATGAAAGAGTTATGTTATTTTGAAGTTCAAGAAGATTTTTCAGTGCCGCCGAATTTCAACTTATCTTTAGAGAAAGAAATACTAACCTCCCAACAAAAATACAAAAATAGTTGGAAAGAGGATAAAAAGATATTTTTAACAAGCTATTTCTCGCAAGAATCTGACTGATGATGAGAGAGTTATGTTAGTTTGAAATCCTAACGGATTTTTACAGAAGTAGGACGGTGTAACATTTTTAGGGTTTATGAAATTTGTGTACTTTGGTATAAGATTTTTATGAGACTGGATTCCTATTTATAGAGGATGGCTATGGGATTATAATTCCTACTTTAAAGGTTTTATTAAAATAAGAAAACTATCAGATTTAAATTCTACAATTATCTTCCGATAATTTTAAGGATTTATTTTCTAAGTCAATTATCTATCTATAAGGACTTAGATTGAAAGGAATTAAAACAAGAATTAACTACCAAACAACTCTTACCAATATCGGCCATCACACATCCTTTCCTTCAGGGTCAAAATCGTCTTTTCACCTGCATTGGCTTTTGGACTTCGAGGTCTCAAAATTCGGGGTCTCACAGAGCAATATTGGTGGCCAAACATAACACGCCACATTGTTGAGTTTGTTGCCCGATGGCTCGTATGTGAACAAGTAAAGATTGAACATCAACAACCTACTGGACTACTTCAGTCATTTTTAATTTCAGAATGGAAGTGGGAACGTGTCACAATGGATTTTGTGGCCGGTTTACCTAGGTTATAGCGAGGATACGATATCATTTGGGTGATCATGGATCAATTGACGAAATCTGCACACTTCCTTCCTATACATGTGACGGATACACCTGAAAAATTGGTTGTTCGTTACTTAGATGTGATTTTTCGATTGTATGGAGTGCCAGTTCCCATTGTTTCAGATCGTGACCCTTATTTCACCTCACGATTTTGGGAGAAATTCAAAATTTTGCTTTGTTTGAAATTGAATTTCAGTAGAGCATTTCATCCTCAGACTGATGGTTAATCAGAAAGGATGATTCAGATAGTTAAAGAAATGCTACGTGCGAGTGTGGTGGATCAGCAAACCGATTGGGATCGATAACTGTTGTTGGCAGAATTTTCTTACAAGAATAGTTTTCATGTAAGCATTGGTATGGCACCATATGAAGCATTATATGGGAGACGTTGCAGGACTCCCATTTTCTGGAATGAAGTAGGTGAAAGAAGCCTAGAAAATCTGGAATTGATTCATCAAGCAACGGAGTAGTTGAACTTGATACGACAACGGCTAAAAATAGCCCACGATCTGCAAAAAAGCTACATCGAAAATCGACGAAGGGAGCTGGAATTTGCTGTAGGTGACAAAGTGTTTTTGAAGGTAGCCTCATGGAAAGCATTCCTTCGTTTTCAGCAACAAGGTAAGCTAGCACCTCATTACATTGGTCCATATGACAATGTCGAGAGGATCGGTCCTTTTGCATACCGACTTGCCTTACCACTAAATATGGAAAGAATTCACAATGTGTTCCACATATCTATGTTGAGAAAGTATGTGTAAGACCCTGCTCACATGCTCGAGGAACCCCTAGTCGAAGTTGATGAAGACCGATCCTGTCCCATATAGCTAGTTGCCATACTAGATCGGTCAGTTCGATAGTTTTGCAGTCGAAACGTGCCTATGGTATGAGTTGTTTGGTGTAATGGCCAAATTGAGGAACAGTTTTGAGAGACTGAGGAATCTATGTGTACAAAATTTCTTTATTTTTTTGTTTAGGTACTTGTGCAAAAATTTCAAGGACGAAATTCTTGTAAGAAGGGGAGGATGTGAGATCCCGAATTTTGAGTCCTAGAAGTCTAGAAGCTAGTGCAGGTGAAAATACCATTTTTTCCCTGAAGAAAAAGATGTGTGATGGCCGAAACTAGTAAGGAATGTTTGGTAATTATTTCTGGTATTAATTTCCTTTAATTTGGTTCTTAATTTGTTGATAATCACCTTAGAATTTAAAATCTCTAAAATTAAAAAGGGATTGTTACAGAATTTAATTCTGGTAGTTATCTTACTTTAATAAAGCTTTTAAAGTAGTAATCTTGTTGGAAAAATCATTATAAATAGGAAGCCAACCCCACAAAAATCATTTAGAGAAAACACACAAAACTCGTATAGCCTAAAATCCTTATACCTCCTTATATCTATCAAAATTCATTGAAAATTTAAACCAGCATAACTCTCTCATCATATGTTGAATTCCTGCAAATAATAGCTTGTTGGAAAATTCTTTTCATCCAATTTCCAAAAATCTTTGGTTTTTCATCAGGAGGTTAGTATTTCTTTCTCGTCAGATAAATCAAAACTCGGCAGAACTGCCAAAATCCTATTGAACTTCAATGTAACATAACTCTTTCATCGTTTGTCGGATTCCTATAAATAATAGGTTTTTGGAAAGCTTTCTTTATCCCTTTTCCAACCATATTTTTATTGTTGTTTGGACGTTAGTATTTATTTGTCAAAGAATAAGTTGAAAATCAACGGTGGAATTAGGTTTTAAGATTTGTATAATTGTGCCTTTGATTGATCTCTGATGTTGTTGCCCTTATTCATATGATTGTTTAGAATCCATTCATAGTGAACAATTATGATTTCATCCCTGGAATGCATGAAGTCAAAAATTATCTTGTGGCTTACTCTTAGTACCGAACTTTGCATAATTAATTGGGATGGTAAATCAGGTTGAATCATTAAGTTTTTGGCTATCACATCACAAATCCAAGGGGAAGGCATCTGATTATTGGTTTCTTATAGGTTTGGTGAGTGGAATTGGTAAGGAAATAGGGTATTTACTAGGTTATTGTGTATGCATGCTTAGTTTGTTTTTTTTTGTCTTTGCCTAATGATAATTTAGGTGGTTTGGATGTATCTAGTAAAGGCAAAGGAATAGCTTCTTATTCAGAGACAAGAGAGGTAGGATCTATGCCTCATCGGTTTCTCTAGAGACCTCTTTGTTTGCTTAATTGATTTCGGTACCTATGATTGTGAAACTGTATGCGTATTCATATTAAATAATGAATGCTTGAGTTACGGATTGAATTGGGAAATTTTAGGCTATACCAAATCCTTTAAGTTAGGTTAGGAATGCCAAGCTTTCATGTGTGATGTGTATTGAACATGCTGAATGTTATCTGACAGAATTGAGAATATCCTGTTGTGGTTATGGGCTTTGTACTTGCCTGTGTGTGGTTGTATGTGTTTGTGTGTCAGGATCCTTTTGCGGTGGCCATTCGGGGTAAATGCTGATGCTCCTAGTGAGAGGGGAGGTTCTTACTCATTTGGGAGTCGTATAGGTGGCAAATCCCAGCAAGAGCTCGTTGGATGTCTGGTCTTTATATGGCCAGAAGCTCTGTCCTTGTGTGGTTTCGGAAGCCCTTATCCTTGTGTGGTTTCGGAAGCCCTTATCCTTGTGTTGTTTGGGATGTCCTTGTCTTTGTGTGGGTTGGGATGTTTTGTCCTTGTGTGGCAAGAAGAATAAGCTTGTTGATTAGCTTGTGTGTTAACAAATTACCTTTTGTGCAGTAAGCCTTGGACAACACAGATGGAAAGGTATGACCTTTTCTTATCCATTGCAGAGAACAATCTGAAGAGTTCTACCTGTCTGTGTACATCAGATACTTTTCGAAAGTGTTTGTAGTCCCCCTTAGTCTTAGATTCGGCCCTACCCTTTTTGATTGAATCTTTGAATTGGTTGAATCCCTTTAGTTGCGTAGGAATAATCAGATGTTGTTCGGGAGATTTGTTTATAGTTTCTGTAGATCTTCTGATGTTGTGACCCTACTGAGATTCTTGTAATCTCATTCCGTTGTTTTCACCATTTTTTTCAGGCTTAGTTACATTCACTACTCGTGGTACCAGTGTGTGAGATCAAGGCTGTACGGCGGGGCAATATCGCATCACTTTTGCATACTTGTTCCTTGATTACTTATGCATATAACTTGAATAAAAATTGGACTACTTTCTGCTTTATTTTAAGATTCCTCCATTGCTTTTTATTTTCGACTATGTTGGAGGAATTCTTGCTGGTTATTTGGATAATTAAGGGACTTGTGTGTTATGAATCCAGCGATTTAATATAAAGACTTCCACTGATGTTTTTACTCACTCTGTATTATACCAGAATGATTGTCAAATATTATGCTCCAACTGTTATTAAACATCTAGAATGAACATCCTAAAAATTGAAAACTTAGTGAGTAAGCCTAGTGAGATTTAGATAGGTCCTAGGTGTCTTTGGACTTGTTTGGGTTTCACGGCTGTAATGACCTCAATCGGAGCAAATATTAATAGGTAGGAATTGGGGTCGTTAGACAAATCCAACAATCTGGATACAGTAATAACATCCCTTTGAATGTGTGATATGAAGGTTAACAATTCAGAAAAAAAAAACTTGATTATTCACCCTAATTCATCATACAAATTTTGGCAACACCTTAGGGCTTAATAGGGTAAATTGCGATTTCATCATACACTTAAGAAGAAGCTACGATTTTATGTGAATATAGAGGAAGTAGTTGCTAGTTATTGAAACGGTTAAAAGGAATAAGATTTGAAACCATTAGACAAGTCAATTGATTAAATTTCGGAAAACATAAGGTTAGGAATAGGGCATGTCGATTTCTTGTATAGTAAAGATTCATAGGATGAATTAATGATTTTACAACATGAATGAATTCCAAATAGTCATATGAGTAGAAGAAATAACTACAGAAATCAATTGAATGAAGAATCATACAATCTTGGCACCAAAACCGATGAATTACGACTTGAGTTTTTACAGGAAAAAACTAAACTTTTGATGACCAACTCAAGATGTCTAGATAGAGGATGGAAAGTGCTTTCCAACAAGCTATTATTTGTAGATATCCGGCAAAAGGTGAAAGAGTTCTGCTAGGATGAAGATCAAGGAATTTTTGAGAGGGTTTAGGGTAGGAAAAAATCGAAAATTGAGAGTAAGGAGAGAGGATAAATTTTGAAATTTCCAAGTGGGTTTTGGTATGTTTAGGTACGGTAGGCTGGCCACTTTTTTATAAGGTCTTAGTGGATTAAATTTTTCTACTTCTAAGCCTAATTAAGTTAGGATAATGTTTTAAAGATAATTCTATTAAAAGGATAATTATATTAAAATAGTAACTCTATTTTAAATGACGAATTATCTATTATTTTTGATAATAAGGGATAAAACTATGGATAATTAACTAGAATTAAAATAAAAAATATTCAGCAATAAATATTTTAAGCCATCACACATTTATTTCTTTAGGAACAAAAATGTCATTCAGTTGTATTGGCTCCTGGACTTCCTGAACATGTAAACTAGGAAGGATCAGGGTATCACATGGCTTGTGCCTCAGGTTGGTTTTCGGGCTTAACTTGCCAGCCTTGCTCAACTTGTGCCTCGGGTTCATTCTGCTCTAAAGGTTGCAGTTCAGCTTGAATCCTGTACCGACCCCAACAATCCTGTATTGCATTCATCCTTGCCATACACAATGTTATTCAACACTTAACCTAAAATCTAATACTAAGAAAAGAAGTGGTAACCGGTGGAGAGATGTAGATGGGGCAATATGTATATGCTGGAAAACAAATCTCTCATGCACACATACAAATGCACACTCAGCAATCACATTAAGACACACATAAGCACTCAGAAATCATCATCAAGGAATTCGGCATAGACAAGTTTCACACAAATCACACTTTGCATTATGGAAATAATCATACAAAAATATACTTGGCATACATATAAATCTATTACATGCATTCGGCAGTCATTAAAGAACACTCGACAACACATGATAGCATACGTATGCATTCGGTAGCAAGGAAAACAAAACAAATACTTTCTGGAACACAACAAAATAGATCAAATCATGTGATGTATAAGAACACATATAAACACATATCAAATCAAACAATCAATCTTAACATCTTAACATTTCAAACCAGGAATTTTAATCATCTGATTACTTTCGGTGTGGGCTTGTGTGCATGAACCTCCATACAAACATATAAACAACAAACAAGTTAGTATATACAAATCATAAAAGGGATCATGCAATTCAAGAACCAATCAAAAAGTGTTAGGGCCAAATCTATGGTTAAGGGAGGACTACAATCACTTTCAAGAAATCAAAAGAACACAGGCAGGTGGAACTCATCAGATTGCTCTCGGCAATGAAGAAGAAAGGCCATGCCTTTCCACCTGTGTTGTCTAAGGCTTACTGCACAAAAGGTAAACAGTTAACACACAAGCTAATCAGTAAGCCTATTCATCTTGCCACACAAGGACAAGTCTTTCCAAGCCAGACATGGACTAGGGCATCCCAAACCATACAAGGATAAGGGCTTCCTATTACACAAAGAAAGGTTCCGGCCACACAAAGACAAGACATTCAGAGTGTGCATGCTGGGGTTTGCCACCCATACAACTCCCATACTAGTAAGAACCTCTCCTTTCCCTAAGAGCATCATCGCTTACCCCAAATGGACACCGGAAAAGGATCCCGACACACAAATATTTACAAGCACACATAGGAAAGTGCAAAGCATAATACCACAACAGAGTATCCTCAATCAAATCAGAACACAATCAACATATTGAATTAACATAACATATTCATTCAATACCTAACTCAAGGGTTCGATATAGCCTATGAAATCCATATCTCAATTCAAAATTCATACTCTCATCCTATAATCAAATCGCATGCAATACAACAAGGGCAGGTATCAAAAACATCAAGGGTTCGATATAGCCTATGAGATCCATATCTCAATCCAAAATTCATACTCTCATCCTATAATCAAATCGCATGCAATACAACAAGGGCAGGTATCAAAAACATCAAGAAAATAATAGGGTCTCGGAAGAAACCGATGAGGCGTAGATCCTACCTCTCTTGTCTCTGAACAAAAAGCTACTCTTTTGCCTTTATTAGGTAATTCCAAACCACCTATATTATCTCTAGGCAAAGATGAAAACAAACTAAGCATGCATATTCAATAATCAATTGAATACCGTATTTCCTTACCAATTCCACTCACCAAACCTATCAGAAACCAGTGATCAGATGCTGCAAGTGCCTCCCCTTTGGGTGTATGATGTGATAGCCAGGAACTTAGCAAGATTCAACCTGAATTACCATTCCAATTCGACTATGCAAATTTCGGCGCTAAGAGTAGGGCATAGGACAATTTCTACTTTAAGCAGAAAGAAATTTAAAGGAAGGAAATTCATGATCTTACATCATGAATAGGTGCTAAGCAATCCTAAGAACATGTGAAATGATAATAGATATCAACCGAAGACAAAAATTGTAGAAATCTAAAAACCTAATTCCATCGTCGATTTTTGATTTAACCTTAGACAAGAAAACATTAACGTCCAAACAACAATACATATATGGTTGGAAAGAGGATGAATAGAGTTTTCCATCAAGCTATTATTCGTAGAAATACAACAAACGATGAAAGAGTTATGCTATTTTGAAGTTCAAGAAGATTTGGCAGTGCCGCCGAATTTCAACTTATCTTTAGAGAAATAAGTACTAATCTGCCAAAAAAAAATACAAAGATAGTTGCAAAGAGGATAAAGAGATATTTTTAACAAGCTATTACTAGCAAGAATCTGACTGATGATGAGAGAGTTATGCTTGTTTGAAATTCCAGCGGATTTCTGTAGAAGTAGGACGGTGTAACGTTTTTAGGGTTTATGAAATTTGTGTACTTTGGTGTAAAATTTTTATGAGACTGGATTCCTATTTATAAAGGATGGTTATGGGATTATAATTCCTACTTTAAAGACTTTATTAAAATAAGAAAACTGTCAGATTTAAATTCTTTAATTATCTTCCCATAATTTTAAGGATTTTAATTTCTAAGTCAATTATCTATCTATAAGGACTTAGATTAAAAGGAATTAAAACCAGAATTAACTACTATACAACTCTTACCAATATCGGCTATCACACATCCTTTCCTTCAGGGTCAAAATCGTCTTTTCACCTGCACTGGCTTCTGGACTTCTAGGACACAAAATTCGGGGTCTCATGGAGCAGTATTGTTGGCCAAACATAACACGCCACATTGTTGAGTTTGTTGCCCGATGGTTCGTTTGTGAACAAGTAATGATTGAATATCAACAACCCGCTGGACTACTTCAGTTACTTTTAATTTCAGAATGGAAGTGGGAGCATGTCACAATGGATTTTGTGGCCGATTTGCCTAGGTTACAGCGAGGATACGATGCCATTTGGGTGATCGTGGATCAATTGACGAAATCTGCACACTTCCTTCCTATACATGTGACAGATACACCTGAAAAATTGGTTGTTCGTTACTTAGATGTGTTGTTCGATTGCATGGAGTGCCAGTTTCCAATGTTTCAGATCGTGACCCTCATTTCACCTCATGATTTTGGGAGTAATTCCAAATTTCGCTATGTTCGAAATTGAATTTCAGTACAGCATTTTATCCCCAGACTGATGGTCAATCAGAAAGGACGATTCAGATAGTCAAAGAAATACTACGAGCGAGTGTGTTGGATCAGCAAACCGGTTGGGATCGATGCCTGCCGTTGACAGAATTTGCTTACAAGAATAGTTTTTATGTAAGCATTGGTATGGCACCTAATGAAACGTTATATGGGAGACATTGCAGGACTCCCATTTGCTGGAATGAAGTAGGTGAAAGAAGCCTAGACAATCCAGAATTGATTGATCAAGCAACGGAGTAGTTGAACTTGATACGACAATGGCTAAAAATAGCCTAGGATCGGCAAAAAAGCTACACTGAAAATCAACGAAGGGAGCTGGAATTTGCGGTATGTGACAAAATGTTTTTGAAGGTCGCCTCATGGAAAGCATTCCTTTGTTTTCAGAAGCGAGGTAAACTAGCACCTCATTACATTGGTCCATATGACAATGTCGAGAGGATCGGCACTGTTGCATACCGACTTGCATTACCACTAAATATGGAAAGAATTCACAATGTGATCCACTTATCTATGTTGAGAAAGTATGTGTAAGACCCTGCTCATGTGCTCGAGGAACCCCCAGTCGAAGTTGATGAAGACCTATCGTATCCCGTATAGCTAGTTGTCATACTAGATCGGTCAGTTCGACAGTTTTCAGTTGAAGCTTGTCTATGGTATGATTTGTTTGGCGTAATGACCAAATTGAGGAACAGTTTTGAGAGACTGAGGAATCTATGTGTACAAAATTTCCTTACTTGTTTGCTTAGATACTTGTGCAAAAATTTCGAGGACGAAATTCTTATAAGGAGGGGAGGATGTGAGACCCCGAATTTTGAGTCCTAGAAGTCTAGAAGCTAGTGCAGGTGAAAAGACCATTTTGTCCCTGAAGAAAAGGATGTGTGGTGGCCGAAACTGGTAAGGAATGTTTGGTAATTATTTCTGGTATTAATTTCCTTTAATTTGTTGATAATCACCTTAGAATTTAAAATCCCTAAAATTAAAAAGGGATTGTTACAGAATTTAATTCTGGTAGTTATCTTACTTTAATAAAGCTTTTAAAGTAGTAATCTTGTTGGAAAAATCATTAGAAATAGGAAGCCAACCCCACAAAAATCATTCATAGAAAACACACAAAACTCGTATAGCCTAAAATCCTTATACCTCCCTATATCTGCCAAAATTCATTGAAAATTTAAACCAGCATAACTCTCTCATCGTATGTTGGGTTCGTGCAAATAAAAGCTTGTTGGAAAAATTTTTTCATCCAATTTCCAAAAATCTTTGGTTTTTCGTCAGGAGGTTAGTATTTCTTTCTCGTCAGATAAGTCGAAACTCGACAGAACTGTTAAAATCTTCTTAAAATTCAATGTAGCATAACTCTTTCATCATTTGTCAGATTCCTGCAAAAATATAGCTTTTTGGAAAGATCTCTTTATCCTTTTTCCAACCATATCTTTTTTGTTGTTTGGAATTTAGTATTTATTTGTCAAAGGATAAGTTGAAAATCGATGACGGAATTAGGTTTTAAGATTTGTATAATTGTGCTTTTGATTGATCTCTGATGTTGTTGCCTTTATTCATATGATTGTTTAGAATCCATTCATAGTGAACAACTATGATTTCATCCCTTGAATGCATGAAGTCAAAAATTGTCTTGTGGCTTACTCTTAGTACCAAATTTTTCATAGTTAATTGGGATGGTAAATCAGGTTGAATCGTTAAGTTTCTAGCTATCACATCACAAATCCAAGAGGAAGGCATCTGATCACTGGTTTCTGATAGGTTTGGTGAGTGGAATTGGTAAGGAAATAGAGTATTTACTAGGTTATTGTGTATGCACGTTTAGTTTTTTTTTTTTTTGCTCTTTGCCTATTGATGATTTAGGTGGTTTAGATGTATCTAGTAAAGGCAAAGGAATAGCTTCTTGTTCAGAGACAAGAGAGGTAGGATCTACGCCTCATCGGTTTCTCAAGAGACCTTGTTGTTTGCTTAGTTGATTTCGGTACCTATGATTGTGAAACTATATGCGTATTCATATTAAATAAAGAATGCTTGAGTTATTGATTGAATTGAAGAAATTTTAGGCTAAACCAAATCCTTTAAGTTAGGTTAGGAATGCCTAGCTTGCATGTGTGATGTGTATTGAACTTGCTGAATGTTATCTGATAGAATTGAGAATACCCTATTGTGGTTTTGTGCTTTGTACTTGCCTATGTGTGCTTGTATGTGTTTGTGTGTCAGGATCCTTTTCCGGTGGCCATTCTGGGTAAGCGCTGATGCTCCTAGTGAGAGGGGAGGTTCTTACTCGTTTGGGAGTCGTATAGGTGGCAAATCCCAGCAAGAGCTCGCTGGATGTCTGGTCCTTATGTGGCCAGAAGCCCTGTCCTTGTGTGGTTTAGGATGTCCTTGTCCTTGTGTGGCTTGGGATTTTTTGTCCTTGTGTTACAAAATGAATAGGTTTTCTGATTAGCTTGTGTGTTAACCAATTACCTTTTGTGCAGTAAGCCTTGGACAACACAGATGGAAGGGGATGACCTTTTCTCCTTCATTGCTGAGAACAATCTGAAGAGTTCTACCTGCCTGTGTACTTCAGATACTTTTCGGAAGTGTTTGTATTCCCCCTCATCCTTAGATTCGGCCCTACCCTTTTTGATTGAATCTTTGAATTGCATGAATCCCTTTAGTTGCGTAGGAATAATCAGATGTTGTTCGGGAGATTTGTGTTTATAGTTTCTGTAGATCTTATGATGTTGTGAACCTACTAAGATTCTTGTAATCTCATTCCGTTGTTTTCACCATTTTTTTCAGGCTTAGTTACATTCACTACTCGTGGTACCAGTGTGTGAGATCAAGGCTGTACGGCGGGGCAGTATCGCATCACTTTTGCATACTTGTTTCTTGATTACTTGCGCATATAACTTGAATAAAAATTGGACTAATTTCTGGTTTATTTTAAGATTCCTCCTTTGCTTGTTATTTTCAACTATGTTGGAGGAATTCTTGCTGATTATTTGGATCCTTACGGGACTTGTGTGTTATGAATCCAGTGATTTAATATAAAGACTTTCACTGATGTTTTTACTTACTCTGTATAATACCAGAATGATTGTCCAATATTATGCTCCAACTGTTATTAAATATCTAAAATGAACATGCTCAAAGTTGAAAACTTAATGCGTAAGCCTGGTGAGATTCAAATAGGTCCTAGTTGTCTTTGGCTTGTTTGGGTTTCACGGCCGTAATGACCTCAATCGGAGCAAATATTAATAGGTAGGAATTGGGGTCGTTACACAAATCCAACAATCTGGATGCAGTAATAACATCCCCTTGAATGTGTGATATGATGGTAACAATTCAGAAAAAAACAACCTGATTATTCACCCTAATTCAACACACAAATTTTGGCAACACCTTAGGGCTTATTAAGGTAAATTATGATTTCATCATACACTTAAGAAAAAAGCTGCGATTTTATGTGAATATGGAGGAAGTAGGTGCTAGTTATTGAAACTGTTAAAAGGAATAAGATCTAAAACCAATAAACAATTCAATTGATTAAATTTCGGCAAACATAAGGTTAGGAATAGAGCATGTCGATTTCTTGTATAGTAAAGATTCATAGGATGAATTCATGATTTTACAACATGAATGAATTCCAAATAGTCATATGAGTAGAAGAAATAACTACAGAAATCAATTGAATGAAGAATCACACAATCTTGGCACCAAAACCGATGAATTACGACTTGATTTTTTACTGGAAAAAACTAACCTTCTGATGACCAACTCAAGATGTCTAGATAGAGGATGGAAAGTGCTTTCCAACAAGCTATTATTTGTAGATATCCGGAAAAGGATGAGAGAGTTCTGCTATGATGAAGATCGAGGAATTTTTGCTATGGTTTAGGGTAGGAAAAAATCGAAAATTGAGGGTAAGGAGAGAGGATAAATTTCGAAATTTCCAAGTGGGTTTTAGTATGTTTAGGTAGTGTAGGCTGGCCACTCTTTTATAAGGTCTTAGTGGATTAAATTTTTCTACTTCCTAAACATGTAAACTAGGAAGGATCGGGGTCTCACATGGCTGGTGCCTCAGGTTGGTTTTCGGGCTTGACTTGCCAGCCTTGCTCGACTTGTGCCTCGCGTTTATTCTGCTCTACAGGTTGCAGTTCAGCTTGAATCCTGTACCAACCCCATCAATCTTGTATCCCATTCATTATTTCCATACACAATGTTATTCAACATTTTACCTAAAATTTAATACTAAGAAAAGAAGTGGTAACCGGTGGAGAGATGTAGATGGGGCGATATGTATATACTAGAAAACAAATCTCTCATGCACACATACAAATGCACACTCAGCAATCACATTAAGACACACATAATCACTCAGCAATCATCGTCAAGGCATTCGGCAAAGACAAGTTTCACACAAATCACACTTTACATTATGGCAGTAATCATACAAAAATATACTTGGCATACATATAAATCTATTACATGCATTTGGCAGTCATTAAAGAACACTCGGCAACACTTGATAGCATACGTATGCATTTGGTAGCACAGAAAACACAACAAATACTTTATGGAACACAACAAAACACATCAAATCATGTGATGTATAAGAACACATATCAAATCAAACAATCAATCTTAACATCTTAAAATTTCAAACCAGGGTTTTTAATCATCTGATTACTTTCGGTGTGGGTTTGTGTGCATGAAGCTCCCTACAAACACATAAACAACAAACAAGTTAGCATATACAAATCATAAAGGGGATCACGCAATTCAAGAACCAATCAAAAAGTGTTAGGGCCAAATCTATGGTTGAGGGAGGACTACAATCACTTTCAAGAAATCAAAAGAACATAGGCAGGTGGAACTCGTCAGATTGCTCTCGGCAATGATGAAGAAAGGCCATGCCTTTCCACCTGTGTTGTCCAAGGCTTACTGCACAAAGGGTAAACAGTTAACACACAAGCTAATCAGTAAACCTATTCATCTTGCCACCCAAGGACAAGTCTTTCCAAGGCATACATGGACTAGGGCATGCCAAACCACACAAGGATAAAGGCTTCCTATTACACAAGGACAGGGTTCCAGCCACACAAGGATAAGGGCATGCTGGGCTTTGCCACCCATACAACTCCCATACCAGTAAGAACCTCTCCTCTCCCTAGTAGCATCAGCGCTTACCCCGAATGGCCACCAGAAAAGGATCCTGACACACAAACACGTACAAGCACACATAGGCAAGTACAAAGCATAATACCACAACAGGGTATCCTTATTCATGTCAGAACATAATCAACATATTCAATTCATATAACATATGCAACTCAGGCATTCAATACCTAACTCAGGGGTTCGATATAGCCTATGAGATCCATATCTCAATCCGAAATTCATACTCTCACCTTATAATCAAATCATATGTAATACAACAAGGACAGGTATTAAAAACGTCAAGAAAATAACAGGGGTCTCTGGAGAAACCAATGAGACGTAGATCCTACGTCTCTTGTCTCAGAACAAGAAGCTACTTCTTTGCCTTTATTAGGTAATTTCGAACCACCTGTATTATCACCAGGCAAACACGAAAACAAACTAAGCATGCATATTCAATAGTCAATTGAATACCCTATTTCCTTACCAATTCCACTCACCAAACCTATCAGAAACCAGTGATCAGATGCTGCAGGTGCCTCCTCCTTGGATGTGTGATGTGAGAGCCAGGAACTTAACAGGATTCAACTTGAATTACCATTCCAATTATCTATGCAAATTTCGTCGCTAAGAGTAGAGTATAGTACAATTTCGACTTTAAGGATAGATAAGTTTAAAAGAAAGAAATTCAAGATTATACATCATGAATAGATGCTAAGCAATCATAAGAACACACAAAAATACAATAGAAATCAACCGAAGACAAAAACTGTAGAAATCTAAAAACCTAATTCAGTCACCGATGAAAACCTCATTTTGTTGCCGATTTTCAACTTAACCTTAGATAAAGAAATATTTATTTTTTTAAAAAAGAACATATATGGTTGAAAAGAGAATGAAAAGATCTTTCCAACAAGCTATTATTTGTAGAGATACAACAAACGATGAAAGAGTTATGCTATTCTGAAGTTCAAAAAGATTTTGGCAGTGCTTCCCAATATCAACTTAACCTTAGAGAAAGAAATACTAATCTCCCGATGAAAAAAAAAAGATGGTTGGAAAGAAGATGAAGAAATATTTCCAACAAGCTATTATTTTTAGGGATCTGACAAACGATGAGAGAGTTATGCTTGTTTAAAATTTTAGTGAATTTTGGTAGCTAAAGGGAGGTGTAAGGGTTTTAGGCAATACCAGTTTTGTGTGTTTTCTATGAATGATTTTTGTGGGGTTAGCTTTCTATTTATAATGGATGGGTATAGAATTAAGATTACTACTTTCAAGGCTTTATTAAAGTAAGATAATTACCAGATTTAAATTCTTTAATTATCTTTTCCTATTTTTAAGGATTTTAATTTCTAAGTCAATTATCTATCTATAAGGACTTAGATTAAAGGGAATTAAAACTAGAATAAACTACCATACAACTCTTACCAATTTCAGCCATCATACATATTTTCCTTCAGGGACAAAATCATCTTACCACCTGCACTGACTTCTGGACTTTTAGGACTCAAAATTCAGAGTCTCACATTGATATTCCAAACTCTGTATTCAGATCGCGATATGGCCACTACAAATTTCTGGTAATGCCATTTGGTTTAATCAATGCACCAGCTGTTTTCATGGTCCTAATGAATTGCGTGTTCTGAGAGTTCTTGGATAGATTTGTGTTAGTTTTGATCGACAATGTTCTGATTTACTCAAAATCGAAAGAGGAGCATGCTGAGCTTTTGCGGATAATGCTGAGAATTTTGAGGGATCGACGTCTGTTCATAGAGTACTCCAAATGCAAATTCTGGTTATGCAAAATTGGTTTCCTTGGCCATGTTGTTTCCGCCCATGGTGTACTTGTTGATCCAAAGAAGATTAAATCCGTAGTTACTTGGGAATTTTTCAGCGGACAGTATTTAAAGTTCGTAGTTTCCTTGGTTTAGCTGGATACTACTGTCGCTTCTTGGAGAATTTTTCATCGTTTGCTAGACCCTTGACGAAATTGACATACAAAGGAAATTCATTCGTATAGAACAAGAAATGCCAGTAAAGCTTCAAAGAATTGAAGATCCGGTTCGTTTCTGCACCAATTCTTACTTTTCTGGTCGGTAGAAAATAATATATGATGTACAGAGATGCATCAAAATCTAGACTTGGATATGTGTTGATGCAAGATGGAAAAGTCATTGATTATGCTTCCTGACAGTTGCATCCTCATAAGAGCAACTATCCTATGTATAATTTGGAACTTGCAGCCATGGTGTTTGCATTGAAGATATGTAAGGGCCCCTATTCCAGAATTTTCTCCTATTAAGACCCTTACTGCCATGGAACCCAAACAAGCCCGAAACCAGGACCTATCTTTATCCCACAAGGCTTAACCATCTAATTTTGGATTTTAGTATGTAACGACCCCAATTCCTAACTATTAATAATTGCTCCGATTAAGGTCATTACCGCCGTGAAACCCAAATAAGCCTAAATGACACCTAAGACCTATTTGAATCTCACCAGGCTTATCATTAACTACCAATTTTTAGCTTGTTCATTTTATTGCTTATCAAAAATTGGAGCATGATATTGGACACATGTTCTGGTAACATACGGAGTAAATAAAATATCAGCGGAAGTCTTAAATCAAATCATTGGGTTCATAACACACAAGTCCCATAGGGATCCAAATAAATAGCAAGAAATTCTTCATCAAGGTTCGGAAATAACAAGTAAAGAAGAGTGCTTAAAATAAACCAGAAAGTTGCTCAATCATTCATGTTATATGTGCAAGTAACAAGTATGCAAATGTGATGCGATCTCGCTCCGCCATGCAGCCTTGATCTCACACCCTGGTACCACGAACAGTGAATGTACCTAAGCCTGAAAAATGGTAAAAACAACGGTTTGAGATTACAAGAATCTCAGTAGGGTCACAGCATTATAAGATCTACAGAATCCCTAAACACAAATCGCCCAATTCACATAAGATCATTCCTAAACAACTAAAGGGGATCACGCAATTCAAAAACCAATCAAAAGAGGTTAGGGCCGAATCTATGGCTGAGGGAAGACTGCAAACACTTCCAAAAGCTCAGAAGTACACAGGCAGGTGAAACACATCAGATTGCCCTCGCCAATGAAGAAGAAAGGTTATCCTTTTCCACTTGTGTTGTCCAAGACTTACTGCACAAAGGGTAGATCGTTAAGACGCAAACTAATCAGTAAGTCTATCACCTTGTCCTCGCAAAGACAATTCGACTAGCCCCACGCGGACAAGTCTTCCCTAGTCAGATACCTACTAGGGCATCCTAGGTCACATACCTACCAGGGCTTCCTGCCACACAAGGACAGGGTTCCGGCCACACAAGGATCAGACCTCCAGCGAGCTCTTACTGGGATTTGCTGCCCATACAACTCCCATACCAGTAAGAACCTCTCCTCTCCCTAGGAGCATCAGTACTTAACCTGAATGGCCACCGGAACAGGATCCTGACGCACAGACATGTACAAGCACACACAGGCAAGTACAAAGCATAATACCACAACAGGGTATCCTCAATCATGTCAGAACACAATCAACTTATCCAATTCACATAACAATTGCATCCCAGGAACTCAATTCCTAACTCAGGGGTTCGATATAGCCTAGGAGATTCATATCTCATTCTGAATTTCATACTCTCACCCTATAATCCAATCGCAAGCAATACAACAAGGGCAGGTAACAAAAACATCAAGAAAAGAGCAGGGGTCTCTAGAGAAACTGATGAGGCGTAGATCCTTCCTCTCTTGTCTCTAAACAAGAAGCTACTCCTTTTCCTTTATTAAGTAAATTCGAACCACCTAAATTATCACCAGACAAAGACAAAAGCAAACTAAGCATGCATATTCAATAGTCAATTGAATACCCTATTTTCTTACCAATACCACTCACCAAACCTATCAGAAAACCAGTGATCAGATGTTTCAGGTGCCTCCCCCTTTGATGTGTGATGTGATAGCCAGTAATTTAACAAGATTCAACCTGAATTTACCATTCCAATTAACTATGCAAATCTTGTCGCTAAAAGTAGGGCATATAACGATTTTGTCTTTACCTTAAACAAGGAAATATTTATATCCAAGATACGATTTATATATGGTTGGAAAGAGGATGAAACAATCTTTCCAACAAGCTATTATTTGTAAGTATTTGATAAACGATTAGAAAATTATGCTATTTTGAAATTCAAGAAGATTTAGCGAAAACCTAATTCCGCCGCCGATTTTCAAATTAACCTTAGACAAAAAATTACTAATCTCCTGACGAAAAAGAAAATATTTTTGGAAACAGGATGAAGAGAGCTTTCCAACAAGATATTATTTGTAGAGATCCGACGAACGATGAGTGAGTTATGCTGGTTTGAAGTTTCTGCAAATGGTGGCTATAGGGAGGTATAGGGTTTTAGACTCATACGAATTTGTAAGTTTTCTATGAATGATTTTTGTGTGGTTGGCTTCCTATTTATAATGAATGGGTATAGAATTATGATTACTACTTTTAATCACTTTATCATAATAAGATATTCTATCAGATAATTAAACTCTAAATTATCTTTCCTATTTTTAGGGTCTTTAATCTCTAAGGCAATTATCCCTGTATAAAGACAATCTCTAAGACAATTATCCACCTATAAGAACTTAGATCTAAAAGAATTTAAAACAAAGTTAACTACTAAACAATCTTACCAATTTTGGCCATCACATATTCTTTCCTTCAGGGGCAAAATTGTCTTTTCACCTGCACTGGCTTCTGGACTTCTAGGACTCAAAATTAGGGGTCTTACATCCTCCCCTCCTTATAAGAATTTCATCCTCGAAATTTCTAAGATAAGTACCTAATCAAACAAGTAAGGAAATTTTGCATGCATAGATTACTCAGTCTCCCAAGATTGCTCCTCAATTTGGCCATTACGCCAAACAACTCATACCATAGGCACGTTCGCAGTAGAACTGACCGGTCTAATATGGCAACTGGCTGTACGGGATAGGATAGGTCTTCAGCAACTTCAACTGGCGGTTCTTTAAGCATATGAGCAGGATCTCGTACATACTTTCTTAACATTGAAACGTGAAATATGTTATGAATTCTTTCCATATTTGGAGGTAGTGCAAGTCGGTATGCAACAGGGCCGATTCTTTCAACAATTTCATATGGACCAATGTAGCAAGGTGTTAGCTTACCTCCCTGCTGAAAACGAAAGACTCCTTTCCATGGGGCGACTTTCAAAAACACTTTGTCTCCTACCGCAAATTCCAGCTCCCTTTGTCGATTGTTGGCGTACCTTTTCTACCGATCCTGGGCTGATTTTAACCTCTGTCGAATCAAGGTTAATTGCTCTGTTGCTTGGTCAATTAATTCCGGATTGTCTAGGCGTCTCTCGCCTACTTCATTCCAGCAAATGGGAGTTCTGCAGCGTCTCTCATATACTGCTTCATTGGGTGCCATACCGATGCTGACATGAAAAATGTTATTGTAAGCAAATTTTGCCAATGGTAAGCTTCGATCCCAGCCGGTTTGCTTGTCCAATACACTCGCACGTAGCATGTCTTCAAGTGTCTGAATCATCTTTTCTGATTGACCATCGGTCTGGGGATGAAATGCTGTACTGAAATTCAATCTCGAACCCAGTGCATTCTGGAATTTCTCCAAAAATCGTGAAGTAAAACGAGGGTCACGATCTGAAACTATAGAAACTGGTACTCCATGCAAACGAACAATCTCGTCCAAGTAACGAACTGCCAACTTTTCTGGTGTATCTGTTACACGTATAGGAAGAAAGTGTGTAGATTTCGTCAGTCAATCCACGATCACCCAAATGGCATTGTATCCTCGCTGCGGTCTATGCAAACCGGTCACAAAATCCATTGTGACGTGCTCCCACTTCCATTCTGGAATCGGAAGTGACTAAAGTAGACCAGCGGGTCTTTGATGTTCAATCTTTACGTTATATGCGCAAGGAATCAAGAAACAAGTATGCAAATGTGATGCAATATCACCCCACCGTGCAGTCTTGAACTCACACACTAGTACCATGAATAGTGAATGTACTTAAACCTCAAAAATGGTGAAAATAATAGGATCAGATTACAAGAATCTTAGTAGGGTCACAGCATCATAAGATCTGCAGAAATCTTATTCACATATCTTCCAAATAATATTAGATCAACCTATACAACAAAAAGGTATCATGCAAGCATTCAAATAATCAAGGGGTGTAGGCCCGAGACTAAAGCTGAGGTTGGATTTCAAACACTTCCATAATTCAGAAGTACACAAGTAGGAAATTTATCAATCACTCTCGGCAATAGGAAAATGCCATCCCCTTCCACCTTTGTTGTTCAAGGCTTCGTTGCACAAAGGATAAAGGGCACACAAACTAATCAGCAAGCCGATTCATCTTCCAAACGCACAGGACAAGGCTTCTTGTGAGACCCCGTCTTTTTTATAGTCTAGTCAGCAGTCGAATTTAGTTAGATTGTTCGGATTGGTCGATTTGAGTGAGTTGACCATTTGACCGTCATAGCTGACCTTTTGACCGAGTGACGTGGACATAGTCATAGAGCCTAGGTGTCATGTTTAGAATGTTTAGAACGTCATGTCGTTGGTGGTATGTCGATAATTTGCACGACGTGTCGTTTTGGAGATTTAACGTGCATTAGATTAATTAGTCGATTGATGCATTGTTTGAGGTTTGAGACCTGAGGATATAGCCCAATCTACTCTTTTGACCCGTATAAAGATTTTTGAAGGCTCGTTTTGAGTGGCCGTAGGCCTTTGGGCCGATTTACCGTTCTTGGGCTCGATTTCACTTTCTCGAGTCCAATTACGTTTTAGAAGCCAGATTTCAATATTTTGAGCTTTTAATTTTTATTTTACCTCATTTAAGACATAATTGGGCTATTTTATTAATAAGTCAAATTAGGGGAAGTTTTAAAAAAAAAGAAAAAAAAAAAAAAGAAAAAAGTCAAAAAGGCAAAAAAAGTCAAAAAGTCAAAGTCAAAGTCAAAGAGGGCAAAAATCCAAAAGTGCCCCCACTTGCTTTCCTTTCTCTTTCCACGGGAGTGAGCAGGTTTTTCCCCCATTTTCCCTTTCCTTCCCCCATTTTGCCGAGAACACTAAACTCCCAAAATTCCTAAAATCAAAAATCCTTCCAATCTTATTTCTACATCAAATAAAGGAGTGGGTGTTGTTCCAAAATCTAATCCTAACCCTTCTCCCTATATTCCTCAGGTAATAGGTTTATTTATGGAGTTTTTATATTTATTTGAGTATTTTTTTGTATTTTCGGATTTTATGAGTTTTTACTTGAATTCTTCATTTTCTGGGCTGATTGGTGGTTGATTTAGCAAGATTAGATGTTCATTAACATAGTCTGATACTTTAGATTGCTTGAAAACATCATTTGATCCATGATTGATCATTTTGGGTGTCAATGGCATTTTGGTAATTTCGGGATTTGTATGATTTTGTGAAATTGGATGAAATTGGATGAAATTGGATGAAATTGGTTGATGCTATTGCTTGAGTTAGGTTGTTTATGTGTTGTAGAGAAGGTTGGTCGAATTAGGAAACCAATTTTGATGTTGGTGGAGCTTGGAATTGGAAATTGAACTTAGGATCGATTGCGTATGTGAGGGAATTTGTTATTTTCTTAAGGAATTGAGTGGTTTGAGTTTCTAGAGGTTGAATTGAATAATTTGGGACTTAGAATGAGTGTTTGAGGAGTCTCGTAGGTTGTTTTATTTCTGGTCATTTTTCGAGTTTATTATTTTTGGGTTTGTTCTTAGTACGATTTTGTGTGTATGATTGTTTAGGTGGTATTTCAGCGATCGATAAGGGCAAAGGCTTAGCCGTCGAGTCGTCTGCGCGTCAAGAGGTGGGAGACTATGTTTCATTTACATGCATGGAAATGTTTTGGTTTTATTAATTAAAATCGGATATATGCTTGTTTTTGAATAGAGGCAATATGTGCATTGATGCATGACTTTGCATATTAGGTTCATTATGCGTGTGGCATGTTTATGATGCATAAAATATTTTTATGGACCTATATGCATGCTTGTGACGTGATTGAGATACTTTGCGAGAATTAATTGATTTATATTGATTTCTTAAAATGTGGGACTTTTATGCGAGCTTTTGAATTGTTTTTGGATTGCATCATAATCAATTTGAATTATGATATGATTTGAGATCTTTTTCACAATTGCGAAGTACGTATATTCATATACGATTTCTAGGATTTGATCTTGGAATTGACGATAACAACGCTTGGCCAATGCGGAGGTAAGTGGATGAGCACCCTTAGATAGAAGGGTATTCCCTTGCCTAGGAGTATAAGGTGGTGAGTATAGGCCTTGTGACGGTGTAAGTATCAGGCTATACATGATATGCCTTCGGGAATTTGCGAGTTGTGCGTGAGTTGGGATTTGTGTGATAGTGCATTTTCTCCACATTTCCCTAGGACAACACTGGTGGCAGGGGATTTATATTTATTTGAAAATGTGTATTTAAATTAGCCACCAGTGGGCTTCCGATTTCCCTTTGGCCCGGGTTATCAGGCGAAGCGGTTTTAGTGGTCCTCCCCGAGAGATTTTGGCATAGTAGCCACGTGTTTGAGACTTTGAGATTTTGTAATATTTGGACTTGTGCTCGACATATTGGTTTATGATTTCAAACTCATTCATACGTAATTGATTTTATTTATATGAGTTCGTTGCACGATTAGCATCATGGATTAAATGTGATTTTATTATTAAGAATTATATTGTTTATACTGGTTTTCGTATGTGCCTCCATTCCACCGGAATTTTTTATGACGCTGTGACTTTCACTGAGGTCCTTGAGATCTCATCCCCCTCTTGTTGATATTTTTCAGGACTAAGTCGAGAGCCAGTGTAGCTGACTTATTTGTGAGGTCGAGATTTCTGGTTTGTCTTAAGGCTGGACTACTGCATATAACACGTTTGAGAACTCGACACTATCATTATTATTTTGGATCTCTGTATGCTTGCTTATCTTGTTTGCATACTTGTTTATTGAAACTGTGATCCCTTATTGGGTTTGGGTTGATGCATGTTATTGAACTTATTTTGATAAAGTACGTTTGGGGCCGTGTGGCCTGTTGTGTGTGAAATTAAGTCTTCCGCTGTTTGTGATTGCACTCTGTGTTTGATTTGGTTGTGTCGAGGTTTCCGGTTAAATGCATGCTCCATTTTAAAGAAAATTAAGAAGGTTCAAATTTATATGTAATTTTATTTATTTTATGAGATTGATTTGAGGATAAGCCTTGTGTGGTCTTAATTGGGCCACGAGTTGGTCCAATTGAGACTGCACGGCGGTGAGGAGCCCAATTACCGGGTTCGGGTCCTCACACTTCTAGCCAGCACACAGGACTAGGAAATCTAACCAGCACCAAGGATAAGGACATCCAAACCACATAAAGGGCTTGCCAGCACATAGGACTAGGCATCCATAAGCTCTTGCTGGGGATTGCCATGCATACGACTCCAATACTAGTAAAAGCCTCTCCTCTCCCAAGAAGTATCAGCACTTACCCAGAATGGCCACCGGAAAAAAATCTTGACACATAAGGAGATACAAGAAAACACAAGCAAGTACAAAGCACAATACCACAACAAAGCATCCTCATTCATGTCAGAACTCAATCAGCATGTTCAATGCACACAACACGTGCAAATTAGGCACTCATAACCTATCCTAAGGGTTCAGTATAGCCTAAGTGAGCCTACAATCAATCCACAACTCATATATATACTGTCTCACATATTCACATACAATCAACAACAAATACATGCACTAAAATCATCAAGCAATCAACAAGGATATTTAGAGAAACTGATGAGGCATAGATCCTACCTCTCTTGTCTCAAAACAAGAAGTTATTCCTTTGCCTTTATTCAAGGGATCCGAACCACCTATAACATCGTAAGGAAAAGAAAAAATCATACTAAGCATGCATACTCAATAATCAATTAGATATCCTATTTCCTTACCAATTCCACTCACTGAACCTATCAGAAACTAGTGATCAGATGACATAGGTGGCTCCCCCTTTGTTGTGTGATGTGATAGCCAAGAACTTAACAAGATTCAACCTGAATTACCACCCTAATTAATTATGAAAATTTCACCACTAAAGATATGGCACAAGGAAATTGCAATTTCTTGCATACAAGGTGTAAAGGTTGCGAATTCATGATTACAGGGAAGGATTAGGTGTTAATAACACATACAATAAAAAAAACAAGATCAGAAACCAATAGATTAATCAATTAATCAAAATTTGCAACAATAGGGAAAAGTGTAGGGCATGTCAATTTCATGTTTAGGGAAGATTCAAAGGATGAATTCATGATTTTACAACATGAATAGATGTCAAAAAATCATACAAACAAAAAGAACAACAACTGAAACCAATTGAAGAGAGAATCACACAATTTTGATATACATTTCAAGCGGAATTACGACAAGGATTTTAACAAGGAAGTATTGACCTTCTGATGATCAAATTATTATAGCTTGGTAGAGGATGGAAAGAACTTTCCAACAAGCTATTACTCACAGAAATCTGACAAAGGATGAATGAATTCGGCTATGGTAAAAGCTAGGTAATTTTCGGCAGCAATAACATAGGGTGTAGGGTTTGATCGCATGATAATTTTGTGTATTTCTGGTGTGTATGGAAAAGTGTGGCTGGCTACTTTTTATGTTGGGTATAATAAAATTAATTTTTCCTGTTTTATGACTAGATAAGGGAAGATAATCATTAGAATTAATTCCTTGAAATATCTCCTTAATTTTAGGAAATTACCATCTAAGATAGGATTGAACCAATAAGGAAATGAATCAAAGGGAAATGACATCAGAAATGAATATTAACCACCCTTTTATACCAATTTCATCCATCACACGTCCATTTCTTTAGAAGCAAAATGGTCATATCACCTGCACTGGATTCTGGACTTCTAGGACTCAAAATTTAGGGTCTCACAAGATATGACACCACAACCTGTACGGTGAGATGTGTAGAATCCTCACGAACCAAAAAATTTTGAAATATCTCCTTATGCAGAAGGAGTTGAATATGAGATAGTGATGATGGGTGTAACTGATGAAAGACTAAAATTCGATCGTCAAATATCATCTCGGAAAAATAAATGTTATTGCCGATGCCTTAAGCCAGAAGACCCATTCTTCTTCCCCATCGATTTTAGCCTATATGCGTGTGCACTCCATACCAATGTTGCTGGATTTGAGATATGCATGTGCATCTTAGCACTGATTTTCTGGTTCGTTGTTGACTTGAATCGAAGTCAAGTCTACCTTACTAGAAGAGATCCGAAATCAGAAATTGGAAGATCCAAGGTTGGCTGAAATTCGGAAAAAAATATTTGAAGGTGTTTATGCCATAGTTCGTGATTTCAGAATGCAAGATGATGGAGCTCTTGTCTTCAAAAACCAAGTATGTGTGCCACTTTTGGACTTCTAGGACTCAAAATTCAGGGTCTCACAAGATATGGCGCCACAACCTGTACGGTGAGATATGTAGAATCTTCACCAACCAAAAAAATTTGAAGTATCTCCTTACAGAGAAGGAGTTGAATATGAAACAGTGAAGATGGGTGGAACTGATGAAAGACTACATTTCGATCATCGAATATCATCTCGGAAAAGCAAATGTTGTTGCTGATGCCTTAAACCGGAAGACCTATTCTTCTTCTCCATCGATTTTAGCCTTTATGCGTGTGCACTACATACCAATGTTGCTGGATTTGAGATATGCATGCGCATCTTCGCAATGATTTTTCTTGTTAGTTGTTGGTTTGAATCGAAGTCAAGCCTACCTTGCTAGAGGAGATCCGAAATCAGAAATTGGAAGATCAAAGGTTGGCTAAAATTCGGCAACAAATATCTGAAGGTGTTTATGCCATAGTTCATGATTTCAGAATGCAAGATGATAGAGCTCTTGTCCTAAAAAATCAAGTATGTATGCCACTTCTAGACTTCTAGGACTCAAAATTCAAGATCTCACAAAATATGACACCACTGCCTGTACGGTGAGATGTGTAGAATCTTCACCGACCAAAAAAGCTTGAAGTATCTCCTTACATAGAAGGAGTTGAATATGAGACAGTGGAGATGGGTGGAACTGATGAAAGACTACAATTCGATCGTCGAATATCATCTCGGAAAAGAAAATGTTGTTGCTGATGCCTTAAGCCGGAAGATCCATTCTTCTTCTCCATCGATTTTAGCCTATATGCGTGTGCACTACTTGCCAATGTTGTTGGATTTGAGATATGCATGTGCATCTTAGAATAGATTTTTCTGGTTCGTTGCGACTTGAATCGAAGTCAAACGTACCTTGCTAGAAGAGATCCGAAATCAGAAATTGGAAGATCCAAGGTTGGCTGAAATTCGGCAACAGATATCTGAAGTGTTTATGCCATAGTTCGTGATTTCAGAATGTAAGATGATGGAGCTCTTGTCTTTAAAAACCAAGTATGTGTGCCACAAGATGTTGATGTTAGTATTCTGTTTTTTTTTTAGGCGTATAGTTCAAAGTTTGCTACACATCTTGGTAGCACAAAGATGTACAGAGATTTGAAGGAACAATATTGGTGGCCTAATATGAAGTGCCACATTCCTGAGTTCGTTGCTCGATGCCTTGTATGTCAACAAGTGAAGATTAAGCTTCAAATACCCATTGGTTTACTTCAGTGACTTCATATAAGGACCCAAACCCAACCTATTAGGACCCTTACCGTTGTGAAACCCAAATAAGCCTCGCAAGGTCCTATTTGAAGCTCATAAGGTTCAAGTCACCTAATTGTCAATTTAATGGTTTATTTATAAGCTATTTAAAGGTTGGAACATATTCATACATTAATGAATTTCTGGCTTATAAAGAATGAAAGAAAAAATCAGCGGAAGACTTATATTATTACTCAAAATAAATGGAAGCAAAACACATAAGTCCCATAGGAATCTCAAAACATAAACCAATAGTATCATGCATATTTCGGAAGAAAAAAAAAGAGAAAGAGGGATTGGAAAGTCAGAATGCAGATCCACACAAGTTTAATGACATGGCATGCGCATTCAATAGAAAAGGGATGCAAATTTGTCTAGCCGTGCAGCCTTGATCTCACACCTTTGGTACCAGCAACAAAGTACACACCTAAGCCTGCAAAGGGGGAGAAAAGAAGAGATAAGATTACAAGAATCTTAGTAGGGTCATAGCATGACAAGTCCTAGGGATTCCCAATCAAACATCTCTCAAACAGCATCAGATCATCCCTACTCATCTAAAGGTATCACACAATTCAATCATCAATTAAAAGGGTTAGGGCCGAAACTAAGGCTGAGGGTGGACTACAAACACTTCTGAAAATCAGAAATACACAGGCAGGAAAACTCATCAGGTTACTCTTAACAGTAGGAAAAGAAAAGGCCATCCCTTTCAATCTGTGTTGTCCAAAGCTTTGCTGCACAAAGAGTAAATGGTTAGACAATCAATACTGCAGCAAGCTTTTTAGTTGTCTCCGACATCCTGACTTGAACTAGCTTAGGAGCACTCTTTCAGCAGCATATACAAGTCATCCTGTCACTTTCAAACAGGACAACCTAACGTCCTGACTCGAATTGGCCTATAAGGGTACCTGACGTCCCGACTTGAATTGGCCTACAAGATAATTAACGAGCTCTTGCTGGGAATAACCACCCATAAACCTCCGGGTTTAGAAAGTATCTCTCCTCTACCAAGGAGCAACAATACTTACCTCACATAGCCAGTGACAAAACTATCCTTCAAACAAAACACAAACAGGGCACATACACGGATACGAATAAAGTACACGTATCCACAAATCACAACAAAGGATTCTCAATCAAATGACAATACAAATCAAAGATCAATACTCAAAGTCATAATCGAATTAGGAAACCTATTTTCTTATTAACTTACGCGACTCCCAATCATCATAATCACACATTCTACAAGCATATAACCAAGATAGAAAATCGAATTCACTCAAATTCAAACAATCAAACAATAGGGTAACCAAAGGAATCGATGAGGCATAGATCCTATCTCTCACATTTCTGAATCAGATGAAATTTTTTGCCTTTCCTGTAAAATCAGAATCTCCTAAACAATTACAAGGTAAAGATCACACAATACTAAACCACATGAATACTTAATTAAAAACCAAAGGCATTGGGAATCCTTACCAATTAACCTACCAAAATTCAGCGATCCGGATGCAGCAATATCTTTTCCCTGAATGTGTGATACGATGGCCAATAACTCAGTAAGAATCTACTTGATATTTTACCCTAATTCAATATATAAATTTTGGCAACACATTAAGGTTTATATAGCAACTTAGGATTTTAACATTAGAGAGGTTAAGGGTTGTGATTTCATGAATTTAAGAAAGGAATAGGTGTTTATAACATATACAATCAAAAGAAACAAGGTCAGAATCCAATACGTTAATCAGTTGATCAATATAGACATCAATAGGAAAAAGGTAGGGCATGCTGATTTCATAAATAGGGAGGATTCAAAGTATGAATTCATGATTTTGAAATCATGAATGGATGTTAAACAATTATACGAACAAGAGGAATAATAACAGAAATCAATTGAAGGCAGAATCACATAATTTTAAAACCTAATCCCGCCGAATTTTGACCTAAATTATGAAAAAGAAAAACTAACCTCCAGAATAAAAAGCCAAGATACCTTGATAGAGAATGTAAATAGCTTTCCAACAAGCCATTATTCACAAGAATCCAACAAAGGATGAGAGAGGTACGCTAATTTGAAGTTCAAGCAGATTTTGGTAATTCCGTCAAAATATGAATTAACTTTTAACAGAGAAAAACTGACCTTCAGATAAAAATCTCAGTAAGGTCGGAAAGAGGATGAAGAGAGCTTTCAACAAGCTATTATTCGGAAGAGTCCGACAAAGAGTGAGAGAGTTATACTATTTTAAATTTCAAGTAGATTTTGATAATTCGGTCGGAACATCATTTAACTTTTGACAAAAAAAAACTAACCTCTAGAGAAAAAACACAAGATGGTTGGAAAGAGGATGACTAAATTACGAAATTTCTTGAAGGTTTCGGCTTGGGTTTAGTAAAAAATCGAAAATTGAGAAGAAATGAATAAATTACGAAATTTCTTTGTGGGTTTTGGTATGTTTAGGTGGGATAGGTTGTCCACTCTTTCATAGGTATCTAAGGAGGTTTAGCTAAGAGATAAATCCCTACTTTTAACCTTAAAAAGATAATTAAAGGATAATTCTATTTAAAAGGATAAATCTATTAAAAAAGATATTCTATTTAAAAGAAATTATCTAATACCTTAGATAAAAAGGGGTAAAATTAAGGATAATTAATATTAAAATACTAGAATTAAAATAAAAAATATCTGGCAGTAACCATTTTAGGCCATGACGCAGCCATTTCTTCAAGTGAAAAATAGTCATTTCAGCTGCATCAGCTCCTAGATTTTCCAGGCATTTACACACTACGAAGGATCGGGGTCTCATATCTTCCTCATAATCTCTTCACAAGAACTATTGGTTACAGATTTACCATGTTTTCGCTGCGCCACTTCGTTTCCTAGTTGATCTTGCCATACTAAACAAATACACATACGATGTAACTTTCTAATACAAAACACAAAACCAGAAAAGAGATGGTACCTTGGTGGAGAGGTGTACATCGGATGATATGCATATATTAGAAATAAAACAAAAACATGCACAGAAAACACTGCAAGAAAACACACATATTTCGGCATACACATAAAGCACATAACACTCAGCAAATCAAACATAACAACATGCAATCAACTTACAAAAACATCCAAATCTAATAAGCATGCTTTCATATTTGCAAGTCATAATCAATCAATGTACAATATCATGCAAATAACACAATCTACTAAACCATGCTCCACTAACAAACCTGTAAGAATCGAAACCCAACGTACTAGGACCCTTACCGACATGAAACCCAAATAAGCCCTCGCGAGGTCTAATTTGAATCCCACAACAATCAAGTCATCTAATTGTCAATTTTATTGGTTGATTTATATCCTATTTAAAGGTTGGAGCATATTCATACATTAATGAATTTTTGGCTTATACGGAGTGAAAGAAAACTTCAGCGGAAGACTTATATTAATACTCAAAACAAGTGGAAACATAACACACAAGTCCCATAGGAATCTCAAAACATCAACCAATAGTGTCATGCATATTTCAGAAGCAACAAAAAAAGAAAGAGGGATTGGAAAGCCAGAATGCAAATCCACACAAGTTCAAAGACATGGCAAGTGCATTCAATATTTAAAAGGGGTGCAAATTAGTCCAGCCGTGTAGCCTTGATCTCACACCTTCGGTATCAGTAACAAATTACACACCTAAGCCTGCAAAGGGGGAGAAAAGAAGGGATGAGATTACAAGAATCTCAGTAGGGTTACAGCATCATAAGTCCCAGGGATTCCTAATCAAACATCTCCCAAACAACATTAGATCATCCCTACTCATCTAAGGGGGTTACGCAATTCAAGAATCAATGAAAAGTGCTAGGGCTGAAACTAAGACTGAGGGTGGACAACAAACACTTCTGAAAATCAGAAATACACAAGCAGGAAAACTCATCTGGTTACTCTCGATAGTAGGAAAAGAAAAAGGCCATCCGATTCCACCTGTGTTGTCCAAGGTTTTGCTGGAAAAAAGGTAAATGGTTAGACAATCAATACTGCAGCAAGCCTTTTAGTTGTCTCTGACATCAAAACTTGAACTGGCCTAGGAGCACTTTTGCAGCAACGCATAGAAGTCATCCTGTCACTCTCAAACAGGGCAACCTAACGTCCAGCTTCGAACTGGCTTATAGGGAATCTTGATGTCCAGACTCGAACTGGTTTATAGGGAATCTTGATGTTCAGACTCGAACTGGCCTACAAGGCTTCCTGTAGCCCCGAATTTTGAGTCCTAGAAGTCTAGAAGCCAGTACAGGTGAAAAGATAATTTTACCCTTGAAGGAAAGGATGTGTGATGGCCGAAATTGGTAAGCTTGTTTAGTAGTTAATTTTTTTTTATATTCCTTTAGATCAAGGTCAATGTGGATGGGTAATTGCCTTAGAAATCATCCTTAAAGATAGATAGTTGCCTTAGAGATTAAGTCCCTAAAAATAGGGAAGATAATTTAAGAGATTAATTATCTGGTAAGTTATCTTATTTTGATAAAGTGAGTAAAAATTGTAATCATAATTTTACACTCATTCATTATAAATAGGAAGCCAACCCCAAAAAAATTTCTCATAGAAAATTTACAAAATTCGTATGAGCCTAAAACCCTATACCTTCCTCTAGCCGCCATAATTCGCAGAAACTTTAAACCATCATAACTCACTCATCATTCTTCGGATCCCTGAAAATAATAGCTTGTTGGAAAGATCTCTTCATCCTATTTCCAACCATTTTTGATTTTTTATCAAGAGGTTAGTATTTCTATCTCAAAGGTCAAATTGAAATTTGGCGGTACTGCCAAATTTTCTTGAAATTCAGAATAGCATAACACTTTTGTTGTTTGTTATATCTCTGCGAATAATAGCTTGTTGGAATTCTCTATTCATACTCTTTCCAATTATTTTTTTTTATTGTCAGAAGGTTAGTATTTATTTGTCTAAGGTTAACTTGAAAATCGGCGGCGGAATTAGGTTTTCACCAAATCTTCTTGAACTTCAAAATAGCATAACTTTCTAATCGTTTGTCAGATCCTTACAAATAATAGCTCGTTCGAAATATCTTTCAATCCTCTTTCCAACCACATATGTTTCGCAATTTTTATGTAAATATTTCTTTGTTTAAGGTTAAGTTGAAATCATCCTATGCCCTACTTTTAGCGACAAGATTTTCATAGTTAATTGGAATGGTAAATTCAGGTTGAATCTTGTTAAGTTCCTGGATATCACATCAAAAATCCAAGAGGGAGGCACCTGTAATGTCTGATCACTGGTTTTCTGATAGGTTTGGTGAGTAGTATTGGTAAAGAAATAGGGAATTTAGTTGATTACTGAATATGCATGCTTAGTTTGTTTTCATCTTTGGCTGGCGATATTTTAGGTGGTTCGGATTTAATTAGTAAAAGCAAAGGAGTAGCTTCTTGTTCAGAGATAAGAGAGGTAGGATCTACACCTCATCGGTTTCTCCAGAGATCCTTGTTATTTTCTTGATGTTTTTGTTACCTGCCCTTGTTGTATTGCATGCGATTGGATTAAAAGGTGAGAGTATGAAATTCGGAATGAGATATGGATCTCATTGGCTATATCGAACCCTTGAGCTAGGTATTGAGTTCCTTAGTTGCATATGTTATGTGAATTAAATATGCTGATTGTGTTCTGTCATGATTGAGGATACCTTATTGTGGTATTATGTTTTGTACTTGCCTGTGTGTGCTGGTACGTATTTGTGTGTCAGGATCCTGTTCCGATGACCATTCGTAGTAAGCGCTGATGCTCCTAGGGAGAGGAGAGGTTCTTACTGGTGTGGGAGTTGTGTGGGCAGCAAAACCTAGCAAGAGCTCGCTGGAGGTCTGGACCTTGTGTGACAGAAACCCTGTCCTTGTGTGGCAAGAAACCCTTATCCTTGTGTGGTTTGGGGTGCCCAAGTTCGTGTGTGGCTTGGGAAAACTTGTTCATGTGTGACAAGACGACTTACTAGGCTTACTGATTAGCTTGTGTGTTAACCGTTTATCCTTTGTGCAGTGAGCCTTGGACAACACAGGTGGAAAGGGATGGCCTTTCTTCTTCATTGCTGAGAGCAGTTTGATGTGTTTCACCTGCCTGTGTACTTCTAAACTTTCGGAAGTGTTTGTAGTCCTCCCTCAGCCATAGATTCGGCCCTAACCTTTTTGTTTGATTGTGGAATTGCATCATCCCCTTTAGTTGTTTAGGATTGATCTAATGTAAATTGAGAGATTTGTGTTTAGGGTTTTTACAGATCTTATGATGCTGTGACCCTACTGAGATTCTTGTAATCTTTGTTGTTGTTTACCATTTTTCAGGTTTACGTACATCCACTGTTTGTGGTACCAGTGTGTGAGATCAAGGTTGCACGACGCGCGATATCGCATCACATTTGCATACTTGTTACTTGCGCATATAACATGAATGATTGGGCAACTTTCTGGTTTATTTTAAGCACCTTTCTTTGTTTGCTATTTCCGAAACTTGTTGAAGGATTTCTTGTAGGTTATTTGGATCCCTATGGGACTTGTGTGTTATGAACCCAATGAATAAATTTAACACTTCCGCTGATGTTTTTATTTACTCCATATGATACCAGAATATGTGTCCAATATCATGCTCCAATTGTTGATAAGAAATAAGATTAACAAGCTTAAAATCGAAAATTTATGATTAGCCTGGTGAGATTCAAATAGGTCTTAGGTGTCATTTAGGCTTATTTGGGTTTCATGGCGGTAATGACCTTAATCGGAGCAATTATTAATAGTTAGGAATCGGGGTCGTTACAAGTTTGGTAACGGAGTATGGTTTAGGGAATAGAAATTTGTTATATGCTAACTTATCGGTTGATTTTGGTGATTTCAGGTAAGAACATAGGCACACAGTCACTCACTTAGAGGCTAATATGTTAAGGGAACTAAGGCTAAAATGGGATTAAGTTGTAAGGTTTAAATGATGGGAATAATAAACTAATGTGTTGATTGTTCATATGCCTTCATATGTCTTTCTTGTCATTACCGAATGTATATGCATGTGATTGATGATGTGAATTGCAGAATGTGGATGATGTGTGAGTCTATGCTTGCATGATGTTTGATTTATGAGTGGAATTGTCGTGCATACCTTTGCATGTGTGCATGTGATTTCCGAAAATTTGTTTATTATTGTCTAGCATATGCATATCGTCTGGTACATCCCTCTCCACAAGGTACCACTCCTTTTACTAGTATTGTATTTAGCATATATTGAATAGTAAAATTGTATTCTTATAGTATGGAACGCTCGAGGCAACAAAGAGACCAACGAATTAGGTTTGAGATTCAGACTGAACAGCAACCTGTTGAGCAGGAGGAGCCAAATACACAAATTGAGCAGGAAGGGCAAGCTGAGCCTGAAAACCAACCTGAGGCACCAGCCGCACCAGGCATTGACCCTGTTATGGAACAAATCTTAAATTTGTTACAAGGAATTGCAGCAAATCAGCAGCGAATGGAGGCGTAGTTTCAGAACGCTCCTGCGCCTGTACCAGAACCTATTCCTCCACTTGAACCTGTGCAGCCGGTACATCATAAGGAGATCGAGAGACTTCCCGTTATGATTACAAAGTTGCTTAAGGAAGCTCGACAACTTGGATGTAAAGATTTTGGTGGATCAACTAGAGCCGCAGCCGCTCGTGAGTGGATGGACACCTTATGCCGAGTATCCTTGTTCCTGCGTATCTCGGATGATGACAAGGTTGCCATTGCTACATTCTTACTTGAAGGAGAAGCCCTCGCTTAGTGGATATCTGTTAGCTTGCGATTCGGCGATCGTTTGCCAACGTGGGAAGAATTCGGTACGAATTCGACGAGAGATTTTACAAGAGATTTCATAAAAACGAGCAGCGACAAGCTTTTTACAAACTTGAACAAGGCACCCGTTCGGTGCTGGAATATGAAAAAATGTTAAGAGAGTTGTCCCGATTTGCACCGGAAGAAGAATGTACACCAGACCAGCTTGCCAAACGATTTCAGGATGGGTTGAGTATCGAACTCAAAACCATCGTCGGTACGACACCGGTGCAGAATTTACAAGAACTAATTGTTGCCGCAACTGAGGCTGAAAAGATCGTGCAAACCAAGAAGTCATCCGCAGCCACTAGTGGCAGATCCTATAGGCAAGATTCGAGGTTCAATCGGCGAAGGGGACCCTATCCTTTAAGGTCCTATCCTCCGAAAATTAATGGCAATGGAAATAAAAACCGGAAGAACTTTTCTTGTTCAAATTCCAATGGATTTTCGTGGAGTTCACAGCAACGGCGATGTTACAACTATGGTGAGATGGGACATGTTCAGAAGGAATGCCCAAAACCAAGGCGAATCACAGGTGTACCAAATGCAGGCCGAGGTGGGAATGCCAACCCCGCCAGACCACCAACACGCGCACCAGAACGACCACCCAACGGATCCACAAGTGAAGCGCAACCAAGACCAACAAGGCTCCATACTTTGACTGATGCCGAGGCTAGTCCTGATGTGGTGGCAGGTACTATTTCTGTCTTTTCTCAAAATTCTAAAGTATTATTAGATCCAGGAGCAAATAGATCGTTTGTAAGTCCAAGGATAGCACTTAGCGTGGATCGACCTCTATCTCCCTTGACTCCTCCTATTGCGTTTCTAACTCCATTGGGAGAGCAACTGACTTGTGATCTGGTCTACATCGGCTGTGTTGTATGTATGGGTTCGAATTCGAATGTACTTGAAGTGGATCTAATTCTATTAGACATTAGGGAGCTGGATGTGATTTTAGGCATGGATTGCTTGGCGAAATATCAAACCCGTATGGAGTGTTTCACCAAGCGGTTGTGGTTCATTTTTCCTGATGGTACCAAATACTGTTTTGAAGGTGATAGACGAGTTATACCAACTTGCATGATTTCCTGGCTTAAGACGAAGAGATTAATCAACAAATGATGTATAGCATACCTCGCGAACGTACATGATATTTCTAAACAATCCTCAGATCTGGATTCTGTTCTTGTGGTTTGTTAATTTCCAAAAGTATTTCCAGAAGACATAGCCGGGCTACCACCATTAAGGATGTGGAATTAGGCATTGAGCTAGTGCCAGGTACGAATCTGATTTCCATTCCTCCGTAACGTATGGCTCCTGCGGAAATGAAGGAACTAAAAATGCAATTGGAAGATTTGCTGGATCGTGGTTTTATTCGACCTAGTGTGTCACCCTGGGGAGCACCTGTTCTGTTCGTGAAAATCAATGATGCAAGATGGGAAAGTCATTGCCTACGCTTCAACGTAATTGCGACCGCACGAGATAAACTACCCTACACATGACCTGGAACTTGCAGCCGTGGTATCTTCCTTAAAAATATGGCGACATTATTTATACGGCGAGACGTGTCGAATCTTCACTGATCACAAATGCCTGAAGTACCTCCTTACACAAAAAAAATTGAATATGAGACAACGAAGATGGGTGGAGCTGATTGAAGACTACGATTTAATCATCGAATATCATCCTGGAAAGGCGAATGTTGTTGCTGATGCCTTGAGCTGAAAGTATCATCCTCCTTCCCCATCAGTTTTGGCCTACATGCACACCCATTACCCACCGATGATGCTGGAATTGAAAACTAATCGTGTGCATCTTGGCACCGATTACTCTGGTTCGTTGTTGACACGAATTGAAGTTGCACCTACCTTAATTGAAGAAATCCAGAATCAACAATTAGAGGATCCGAAATTTACTGAAATTCGGAAGCAACTTGCTGATGGTGTTGATGCCGTAGTTCGTGATTTCAGAATACGAGATGACAAAGTACTAGTCTTCAAAAACCGGGTATGTGTTCCACAAGATATTGATATTCGTAACCTTATTCTATCAGAGGCGCATAGTTCAAAGTTCGTTATTCATCCTGCAAGCACTAAGATGTACCGAGATTTGAAGGGGTAGTATTGGTGGCCAAATATGAAACGTCATATTGCTGAATTCATTGCCCGATGCCTCGTATGTCAACAAGTAAAGATCGAACATCAAAGACCCGATGGTCAACATCAGTCACATCCGATTCCATAATGGAAGTGGGAGCACGTCACAATGGATTTAGCGACCGGTTTACCTAGATCGCAGCGAGGATACAATGCCATTTGGGTGATTGTGGATCGAGTGACGAAATCTGTACACTTTCTTCCCATACGTGTGACAGATACACCAGAAAAATTGGCAGTTCGTTACTTGAACGAGATTGTTCATTTGCATGGAGTACCAGTTTCTATTGTTTCAGATCGTGACCCTCGTTTCACTTTACGATTTTGGGAGAAATTCCAGAATGCACTGGGTTCGAGATTGAATTTCAGTACAGCATTTCATCCCCAGACTGATGGTCAATCAAAAAGGACAATCCAGACATTTGAAGACATGCTACGTGCAAGTGTATTGGATCAGCAAACCGGCTGGGATCGATGCCTGCCATTGGCAGAATTTGCTTACAACAATAGCTTTCATGTAAGCATCGGTATGGCACCCTATGAAGCACTTTATGGGAGATGCTGCAGAACCCCTATTTTCTGGAATGAAGTAGGCGAGAGGCGCCTAAACAATCCCTAATTAATTGACCAAGCAACAGAACAATTAAGCTTGATTTGACAAAGGCTAAAAGCAGCTCAGGATAGGCAGAAAGGCTACGCCGACAATCGAGGAAGAAAGCTGGAATTTGCTGTAGGAGACAAAGTATTTTTGAAAGTCGCCCCATGGAAGGGTGTAAGACCCCGAATTTTGAGTCCTAGAAGTCCAGAAGCCAGTGCAGGTGAAAAGACGATTTTGCTCCTGAAGGAAAGGATGTGTGATGGCCAAAATCGGTAAGATTGTTTAGTAATTAATTTGTTTCAAATTTCTTTAGATCTAGGTTCTTGTAGATGAGTAATTGCCTTAGGAATCATCCTTAAGGCTAGATAGTTACCTTATAGATTAAAGTCCCTAAAAATAGGGGAAGATAATTAAAGAGTTTAGAGTTTAGTTATCTAGTAAATTATCCTATTTAGATAGAGTGATTAAAGTAGTAATCATAATTCTATACCCATTGATTATAAATAGGAAGCCAACCTCACAAAGAATTATTCATAGAAAACCTACAAATTTCGTATAGGCTTAAAACCCTATACCTCCCTATAGCCACCATAATTTGCAGAAACTTCAAACCAGCATAACTCACTCATTGTTTGTTAGAGCTCTGCGAGTAATAGCTTGTTGGAAAGCTCTCTTCATCCTCTTTCCAACCATGTTTTGGTTTTCTTCAGGAGGTTAGTATTTATTTGTCTAAAGTTACTTTGAAAATCGGCGGCGGAATTAGGTTTCCGCCAAATCTTCTTGAAATTTAAAGTAGCATAACTTTCTGGTCGTTTGTCAGAATCTTACAAATAATATCTCGTTGAAAAGCTCTTTTCATTCTCTTTCCAACCATATATAAATCGCAGCTTGTAGGTAAATATTTCATTGTATGTCGAGACGAAATCGTCCTATGCCCTACTTTTAGCAACAGGTTTTGCATAGTTAATTGGAATGGTAAATTCAGGTTGAATCTTGATAAATTCCTGGCTATCACATAACACATCCAAGGGGGAGACACCTGCGACTTCTGATCACTGGTTTTCTGATAGGTTTGGTGAGTGGTATTGGTAAGGAAATAAGGTATTCAATTGATTATTGAATATTCATGCTTAGTTTGTTTTGTCTTTGCCTGGTGATAATTTAGGTGGTTCCGATTTACTTAATAAAAGCCAAGGATTAGCTTATTGTTCAGAGACAAGAGAGGTAGGATCTATGCCTCATCGGTTTCTCCAGAAACCCCTGCTCTTATCTGATGTTTTTGTTACCTGCCCTTGTTGTATTTGTTTGTGATTGGATTGTAGGGTGTGAATATGAAATCCGGAATGAGATATGAATCTCCTAGGCTATATCGAACCCTTGAGTTAGGAATTGAGTGCCTGGGATGCTATTGTTATATGAATTGATGTGTTGATTATTTCTTGACATGATTGAGGATACCCTGTTGTGGTATTATGCTTTGTACTTGCCTGTGTGTGCTTGTACATGTTTGTGTGTCAGGATCCTGTTCAAATGGCCAGGCAGGGTAAGCACTGATGCTCCTAGTGAGAGGAGAGGTACTTACCGATTTGTGGGAGTTGTATGGGAGGTGACCCAGCAAGCTAGCGCTGGATATCTGTCCTTGCGGGGCCGGATCCCTGTCTTGCAGGACAGGAAGCCCTTATCTTGCGGGATTTGGGATGCCCTAGTAGGTATGTGACTAGGGAAGACCTGTCCATGTGGGGCTAGTCGACTTGTCCTTGCGAGGATAAGGTGAAAGGTTTACTGTTTAGCTTGCGTGTTAACCATCTACCCTTTGTGCTGTAAGTCTTGGACAACACAGGTGGAAGGGGATGGCCTTTCTTCTAGATTGAGAGCGATTTTGTTGTATTTTACCTGCCTGTGTACTTCTGAACTTTCGGAAGTGTGGTCCTCCCTCAGCCATTGATTCGGCCTTAACCCTTTTTGAATGATCTATGAATTGAGTGATCCCTTTTTAGTTGTTTAAGAATGATCTTATGTGAATTGGGAGATTTGTGTTTAGGGATTCTGTAGATCTTATGATGCTGTGACCCTACTGAGATTCTTGTAATCTCAAACCGTTGTTTTTACCATTTTTCAGGCTTAGGTACATCCTCTGTTCGTGGTACCAGTGTGTGAGATCAAGGCTGCACGGCGGGGCGATATCGCATTACATTTTCAAACTTGTTACTTGCGCATATAACATATGATTGGGCAACTTTCTGGTTTAATTTAAGCACCCTCTTTTGCTTGCTATTTCCGAAACTTGTTTGAAGATTTCTTGTTGTTTACTTAGATCCCTATGGGACTTGTGTGTTATGAACTCAATGGATAAATTTAAGACTTCCGCTGATGTTTTTATTTACTCTGTATGTTACCAGAATATGTGTTCAATATCATGCTCCAATTGATTGATAAGCAACAAAATAAATAAGTTTAAAATCGGTATCTTATGAGTAGCCTTGTGGAATTCTAATAGGTCTTAGGTGTCGTTGAGGCTTTTTTGGGTTTCACGGCGGTAATGACCTTAATCGGAGCAATTAAGAATAGTTAGGAATTGGGGTCGTTACAAAGGGAGTCCTACGTTTTCAATATCGAGGTAAGTTAGCACCTCGCTACATTGGTCTGTATGACATTGTTGAAAGAATCGGCCCTGTAGCATACCGACTTGTACTACCTCCAAATTTGGAAAGAATTCACAACATATTTCACATTTTAATGCAAAGAAACTATATGCGAGATCCTGCCCATGTGCTTAAAGACCAGCCAGTTGAAGTTGCTGAAGACCTATCCTATCCCGTACAGCCAGTTGCCATACTAGATCGGTCAGTTCAACAGCTTTGCAGTCGAAACGTGCCTATGGTACGAGTTGTTTGGGAGACTGAGGAGTCTATGAGTGCAAAATTTCCTTACCTGTTTGATTAGGTACTTATATTAAAAATTTCGAGGACGAAATTCATTATAAGGAGGGGAGGATGTAAGACTCTGAATTTTGAGTCCTAAAAGTCCAGAAGCCAGTACAGGTGAAAAGACAATTTTTCCCCTGAAGGAAAGGTATGATGGCTGATGGCTGAAATTGGTAAGCTTGTTTAGTAGTTAATCTTTTTTAAATTCTTTTAGTTTCTAGGTCCTTATGGATGGGTAATTGCCTTATAAATCATCCTTAAAGATAGATAGTTGCCTTAGAGATTAAGTCCCTAAAAATAGGGAAGATAATTTAAGAGTTTAATTATCTGGTAAATTATCTTATTTTGATGAAGTGAGTAAGAGTAGTAATCATAATTGTACACTCATTTATTATAAAAAGGAAGCAAACCCCACAAAAAAACCTCATAGAAAACTTACAAAATTCGTATGAGCCTAAAACCCTATACCTCCCTATAGCTGCCATAATTCGCAGAAAGTTTAAACCAGCATAACTCACTCACCGTTCGTTGGATTCCTGTGAATAATAACTTGTTGGAAAGCTCTCTTCATCCTTTTTCCAAAAATTTTTGATTTTTTGTTAGGAGGTTAGCATTTCTTACTCAAAGGTCAAGTTGAAATTCGGAAGCACTGTCAAATCTTCTTGAAATTTAGAATAGCATAACTCTTTTGTTGTTTATTATATCTCTGAGCATAATAGTTGTGGAAAACTCTCTTCATCATCTTTCAAAAAATCTTTTTGAGTTTTGATCAGAAGGTTAGTATTTCTTTCTCAAAGGCCAAGTTGAAATTCGGCGGCACTACTAAATCTCTTGAAATTCAGAATAACATAACTTTTTTTTTGTTTATTATATCTCTGCAAATAATAGCTTGTTGGAAAGCTCTCTTCATTTCTCTTTCCAACCATTTTTTTCAGAAAGTTAGTATTTCGTTATCTAAGGTTAACTTGAAAATCTGCGGCGGAATTAGGTTTTTGCCAAATCTTCTTGAAATTCAAAATAGCATAACTTTCTAATCGTTCGTCAGATCCTTACAAATAATAGCTCGTTGGAAAGCTCCTCCCATCCTCTTTTCCAACCACATATGTTTCGTAATTTGGATATAAATATTTTCTTATTTAAGGTTAAGTCGAAATCGTCCTATGCTCTACTTTTAGTGACAAGAATTGAATAGTTAATTAGAATGGTAAATTCAGGTTGAATCTTGTTAAATTCCTGGCTATTACATCACACATCCAAGGGAGAGGCACCTGCAACATCTGATCACTGGTTTTCTGATAGGTTTGGTGAGTAGTATTGGTAAAGAAATAGGGAATTCAGTTGATTATTGAATATGCATGCTTAGTTTGTTTTCGTCTTTGGCAAGTGATATTTTTAGGTTGTTCGGATTTAATTCGTAAAGGAAAAGGAGTAGCTTCTTATTCAGAGACAATAGAGGTAGGATCTACACCTCATCGGTTTCTCCAGAGACCCTTGTTATTTTCTTGATGTTTTTGTTACCTGCCCTTATTGTATTGCAAGCGATTGGATTATAGGGTGAGAGTGTGAAATTCAGAATGAGATATGGATCTCATATGCTATATCGAACCCCTGAGCTTGGTATTGAGTGCCTGGGTTGCATATGTTATGTGAATTAAATATGCTTATTGTGTTCTGACTTGGTTGAGGGTACCCTGTTGTGGTATTATGCTTTGTACTTGCCTGTGTGTGCTTGACAAGGCATCCAACGAGCTCTTTCTTGGAATAACCACTCCCTAAGAGCAACAATAATTACCTCGCATGGCCAGTGACAAAAGGATCCTTAAAACAAAGCACAAACAGGGAACATACACTAATACACAAATCACAACAAAAGATCCTCAATGAAATCATAATACAAATCAAAGATCAATCTTTAGAGTCATAACCGCATCAGGCAACCTATTTTCCTATTAACTTCTGAGATTCCCTATCATCATAATCACACATTCTGCAAGCATATAACCTAGATAAGAAATTGAATTCACTCATAATCAAACAATCAAACAATAGGGTAACCAAAGGAACTGATGTGGCATTGATCATACCTCTAATGTTTATGAATAAGAAACAATTCTTTGCCTTTTCAATAAGATCAGAATCTCCTAAACAATTACAAAGCAAAGACAACACAATACTAAGCCACAAGACTACTTAATTAAACCAAAGGTATTGGGAATCCTTACCAATTAATTTACCCAGATCCAGCAATCCGGATGCAGCAATATCTTTCCCTTGAATGCGTGATGTGATGGCCAACAACTCAGTCAGAATCTAGTTGATATTTCACACTAATTCAATATACAAATTTTGGCAACACCTTAAAGTTTATATGGCAACTTACGATTTCAACATTAGAGAGGTTAGGGGTTGTGATTTCATGAATTTAAGAGAGGAATAGGTGATTATAACATGTACAATCAAAAGAAAAAAGGTCAGAATCCAATAGGTTAATCAGTTGATCAACATAGGCATCAATAGGACAAAGGTAGGACATGCTAATTTCATAAATAGGGAGGATTCAAAGGATGAATTCATGAATGGATGCTAATTTAAAATCTTGAATGGATGCTAAACAATTATACGAACAAGAGGAATAATAATAGAAATCAATTGAGACAAAATCACAGAATATTGAAACCTAATCCTGCCAAATTTTGACTTAAATTATGACTAAAAAAGGTACCCTTCAGAAGAAAAAACAAAAATGGATGGATAGAGAACGTAAAGATCTTTCCAACAAGCCATGATTCATAGGAATCCGACAAAGGATGAGAGAGTTACGCTATTTTGAAGTTCAAGTAGATTTTGTCAATTCCGTCGAAATACGATTTAACATTTAATAAAAAAAACCTAACCTTCAGATGAAAAACCCATGATTATTAGAAAGAGGATGAAGATAGCTTTCCAACAAGCTATTATTCTCAAGAATCTGACAAAGGATGAGAGAGTTATACTATTTTGAAGTTCAAGGAGATTTTGACAATTTGGTCAAAATACGATTTAACTTTTAACTAAGAAAAGCTAACCGCCATAAAGAAAACCAAGAAACTTGGAAAGAAGATAAAGAGAGCTTTCCAACAAACTATTATTCGCAAGAATCCGATAAACGATGAGAGAGTTATGCCAAGATGAAGATCAAGGAATTTCGGCTAGGGTTTAGGCAAAAAACGTAAATTGAGAAGAAGGGGATAAATTACGAAATTTTTTTGTGCGTTTTGTTATATATAGATGCGATAGGCTGGCCACTATTTTATAGTTGACTAAAGAGGTTTAACTAAGAGATAAATCCATATTTTTAAGCTTAAAAAGATAATTAAAGGATAATTCTATTAGATGGATAATTCTATTTTAAAGGATAAATCTATTAAAAAGAATTATCTAATACCTTAGATAATAAGGGATAAAACTAAGGATAATTAATATAAAAATACTAGAATTAAAATAAGAAATATCTGGTAGCAACCATTTTAGGACATCACGCACCCATTTCTTTAGTGGCAAAGTAGTCATTTCAGTTGCATCGGTTCCTGGACTTTCAAGACATCTATACTACAATGGATCGGGGTCTCACATCCTACTCTCCTCATTAATATTTCATCCTTGAAATTTCTTCACAAGAACTATTGGTTACAGATTTACTATGTTTCCAGTGGGCCACTTTGTTTCCTAGTCGACGTTGCCATGCTAAACAAACACACATACGATGTAACTTTCTAATACAAAACACAAAACTATAAAAGTGATGGTACTTTGGTGGAGAGGCGTACACCAGACGATATGCATATGCTAGAAATAAACCACAATCATGCACATAAAACACAACAAACAAACACATATATTTCGGCATACACACAAAGACACAACACTCAGCAAATCATACACATCAACTTGCAATCAACATACAAAAACATGCAAATCTAATAATCATGCTTTCATATTTGTATGTCATAATCAATCAATGTATACATAGAGACATATGTGCATGCTTCTAAAATTGAGAACACAATATCATGCAAATCACACAATCTACTAAACCATGCTCTGCTACCAAACCTGTAAGGACCCAAACCCAACCTATTAGGACTCTTACCGCCGTGAAACCCAAATAAGCCCTTGCAAGGTCCTATTTGAATCCCACAAGGCTCAAGTCATCTAATTGTCAATTTTATTGGTTGATTTATATGTTATTTAAAGGTTGGAGCATGTTCATACATTAATGAATTTCTGGCTTATACGGAGTGAAAGAAAACATCAGCGGAAGACTTATATTAATACTCAAAACAAGTGAAAACATAACAAACAAGTCCCATAGGAATCTCAAAACATCAACAATAGTATCATGCATGTTTCGGAAGCAACAAAAAAAGAAAGACAGATTGGAAAGCATGAATGCAAATCCACACAAGTTCAAAGACATGGCAAGCGCATTCAATTGAAAATGGGTGCAAATTCGTCCAGCCGTGCAGCCTTGATCTCACACCATTGGTACCAGCAATAAATTACACACCTAAGCCTGCAAAGAGGGAGAAAAGAAGGGATGAGATTACTAGAATTTCAGTAGGGTCACAGCATTATAAGTCCTAAGGATTCCCAATCAAAGATCTCCCAAACAACATCAGATCATCCCTACTCATCTAAGAGTATCACACAATTCATGAATCAATCAAAAAGTTATAGCCGAAACTGAGGCTGAGAGTGGACTACAAACACTTCTGAAAATCAGAAGTACACAGGCAGGAAAACTCTTCAGGTTACTCTCGATAGTAGGAAAATAAAAGGTCATCCCCTTCCACCTGTGTTGTCCAAGGTTTTGCTTCACAAAAGGTAAATGGTTGGAGAATCAATATTGCAGCAAACCTTTTAGTTGTCTCTGACATCAAGACTTGAACTGCCCTAGGAGTACTTTTGCAGCAGTGCATACAAGTCATCCTGTCACTCTCAAACAGGGCAACCTAACGTCCAGACTCGAACTGGCCTACAAAGCTTCCTGACGTCCGGACTTGAACCAGCCTATAAAGCATATAGCGTATAAAAAGAATAAATCTAATAAGATAATTCTATTAGATGAATAATTCTAATTAAAATAATAAATCTACTAAAAGAGATATTCTATTTAAAATGAAGAATTATCTAATATCTTAGATAATAAGGGATAAAACTAAGAATAATTAATATAAAAAAACCAGAATTAAAATAAGAAATATTTGGCAGCAACCATTTTAGGCCATCACGTATCCATTTCTTCATGGGCAAAATAGTCATTTCAGCTGCATCGGCTCTTAGACTTTCCAGACATGTACACTACGAGGGATTGGGGTCTCACACTTCTAATTCTAGAATGGAAGTGGGAGTTTGTCATGATGGATTTTGTGACCGGTTTGCCTAGATCTTAGCAAGGATTTGATGACATTTGGGTGATTGTGGATCGATTAACGAAATCCGTACACTTCCTTCCTATTTGTGTGACAGACACCCCCCAAAACTCGACTATTTTTTACTTGGACAAGATTGTTCATTTATATGGAGTACCATTTTCCATTGTTCAGATCATAACCCTCGTTTTACTTCACTATTTTGGGAGAAATTCTAGAATGCGTTGGGTTCGAGATTGAATTTTAGGACAACGTTTCATCCCCAAACCGATGATCAATCTAAAAGAATGATTCAGACGCTAAAAAACATATTTCGTACATGCGTAATGGATCAGAATACAGATTGGGATCAATGTCTACCTTTGGTGGAGTTTGTTTACAACAATAGTTTTCAAGTAAGCATCGAAATAGCTCCGTATGAAGCATTATGTGGGAGACGTTGAAAAACTCCCATTTTCTGGAATGAAGTAGGCTAGAGACACCGAGATAATAAAGAATTAATTGTTCTGGCAACAGAGCAGCTGAATTTGATTTGACAAAGGCTGAAGATAGCGCAAGATCGGCATAAAACTATGCATGCAAAATTTCCTTAACTTCTTTCTTAGGTACTTGTGGTGAAATTTCAAGGACAAAAGTTTTATATGGAGGGGAGGATGTAAGACCCAAATTTTGTGTTTTAGAAGTCCAGAAGCCAATGCAGCTGGAATGACCATTTTACCCTTGAAAAAATTAATGTGTGATAGCCAAAAATGGTGCTGAAGGTTCAATGCTCATTTCCGAATTCATTTTTGTAAGACCCCGAATTTTGAGTCCTAGAAGTCCAGAAGCCAGTGCAAGTGAAAAGACTATTTTGTCCCTAAAGAAAAGGATGTGTGATGGCCGAAATTAGTAAGGAATGTCCAATAATTAATTTTGGTTTTAATTTCTTTTAATTTAGTTCTTTATTTGTTGATAATCATCTTAGGAATTAAAATCCTTAAAATTAAAAGGGGATAATTACAAAATTTTAATCTGGTAATTATCTTTCTTTAATAAAGCTTTTAAAGTAGTAATCTTAATTTTATACCCATTCATTATAAATAGGAAGCCAACCCCACAAAAATCATTCATAGAAAACACACAAAACTCGTATAGCCTAAAACCCTTACACCACCCTATAGCTGCCAAATTTTGCTGAAACTTTAAACCAGCATAACTCTCTCATCGTTTCTCGGATTCCTTCAAATAATAGCTTGTTGGAAAGCTTGCTTCATCCTCTTTTCAATCAATTTTTTTTTTTTGTCAAGAGATTAGTATTTCTTTCTCGTAAGACAAGTCGAAACTCGGCAGAACTACCAAAATCTTCTTGAAATTTAATGTAGCATAGTTACTTCATCGTTTTTCGAATTCCTGGAAATAATATCTTGTTGGAAAACTCTCTTTATCCTCTTTCCAGTCGTGTATACTTTTTTGTTTAGATGTTAGTATTTCTTTGTGAAAAAATAAATTAAAATTCGGCGGCGGAATTAGTTTTAAAGATTTGTATAATTCTGCCTTTGATTGATTTCTGTGTTGCCATTATTCATATCATTGTTTAGAATCCATTCATAGTGAACAATTATGATTTCATCCCTTGAATGCATGAAGTCGAAAATTATCTTGTGCCTTACTCTTAGTGTCGAACTTTGCATGGTTAATTGGGATGGTAAATTAGGTTGAATTGTTAAGTTTCTGGCTAACACATCACACATCCAAAGATGAGGCACCTGCGGCTTCTTATCACTGGTTTCGGATAGGTTTGGCGAGTGGAACTGGTAAGGAAATAGGGTATTTACTTGGTTATTGCGTGTGCATGCTTAGTTTGTTTCCTTTTTTTTCTTTGCCTAACGATGACTTAGGTGGTTCGGAAGTATCTATTACGGGCAAAAGAATAGCTTCTTGTTCAGAGATAAGAGAGGTAGGATCTATGCCTCATCGGGTTCTCTAGAGACCTCGTTGTTTGCCTAATTGATTTCGGTACCTATGATTGTGAAACTGTATGCGTATTTATATTAAATAATGCATGCTTGAGTTGCGGATTGAATTGAGGAATTTTTAGGCTATATCGAATCGTTTAAGGTAGGTTAGAAGTGCCTAGCTTGAGTGTGTGATGTGTTTTGAACATGTGCTGAATGTGATCTGACAGAAGTGAGAACACCTTGGTGTGGTTTTGTGCTTTGTGCTTGCCTGTGTGTGCTTGACCATGTTTGTGTTTCAGGATCCTTTTCTGGTGCCCATTCGAGATAAACGTTGATGCTCTTAGTGAGAGGGGAGGTTCTTACTTGTATGGGAGTCGTATGGGTGGCAAATCCCAGCAAGATCTTGCTGGATGTCTGGTCCTTGTGTGGCCAAAAGCCTTGTCCTTGTGTGGCAGGAACCTCTTATCTTTGTGCGGTTTGGGAATCCTTTATCTTTGTGTGGTTTGGGATGCCTTGTCCTTGTGTGGTTTGGGATGTTTTGTCCTTGTGTGGCAAGATGAATAGGCTTGTTGATTAGCTTGTGTGTTAATCAATTACTTTTCGTGTAGTAAACCTTGGACAACACAAGTGGAAAAGGATGGCCTTTTCTTCTTCATTGTTGAGAACAATTTAATGAGTTCTTCCTGCCTGTGTACTTCTGATACTTTTTGGAAGTGTTTATAGTCCCCCTCAGCCTTACATTCGGCCGTACCCTTTTTTATTAAATCTTGAAATTGCATGAATCCCTTTAGTTGCATAGGAATGATAAGATGTTGTTCGGGAGATTTGTGTTTATTGTAAGACCCCGAATTTTTAGTCCTAGAAATCCAGAAGCCAGTACAGGTGAAAAGATGATTTTTTCTCTGAAGGAAAGGATGTGTGATGTCCGAAATTGGTAAGCTTGTTAAGTAGTTAATTTTGTTTTAAATTCCTTTAGATCTAGGTCCTTATGGATGGGTAATTTCCTTAGAAATCATCCTTAAAGATAGATAGTTGTCTTAGAGATTAAGTCCCAAAAACTTGGGAAGATAATTTAAGAGTTTAATTATCTGGTAAATTATCTTATTTTGATAAAGTGAGTAAAAGAAGTAACCATAATTCTACATTCATTAATTATAAATAGAAAGCCAACTCCACAAAAATCTCTCATAGAAAACTTACAAAATTCGTATGAGCCTAAAACCCTATACCTCCCTATAGCTGCCATAATTCACAGAAAATTTAAACCAGTATAACTCACTTATCCTCCGTCGGATCACTGCAAATAATAGCTTGTTGGAAAGCTCTATTCATCCTCTTTCCCACCATCTTTGAGTTTTCATCAGGAGGTTAGTACTTCTTTCTCATATGTAAATGTTGAAATTCGGCGGCACTGCCAAATCTTCTTGAAATTCAGAATAGCATAACTCTTTCGTTGTTTGTTATATCTCTGCGAATAATAGTTTGTTTTAAATCTCTCTTCATACTATTTCCATCCATCTTTTTTTTTCTGTCAAAAGGTTGGTATTTCTTTGTATAAGGTTAACTTGAAAATCGGCAGCGGAATTAGGTTTTCGCCAAATCTTCTTGAACTTCACAATAGCATAACTTTCTAATTGTTTTTCAGATCCTTACAAATAATAGCTCGTTGGAAACATCTTTCCATCCTCTTTCTAACCATATATGTTTTGTAATTTGGATGTAAATATTTCCTTGTTTGAGGTTAAGTCGAAATCGTCCTATGCCCTACTTTTAGCGACAAGATTTGCATAGTTAATTGGAATGGTAAATTCAGGTTGAATCTTGTTAAGATCCTGGCTATCACATCACACATCCAAGAGGGAGGCACCTGCAATGTCTGATTACTAGTTTTCTGATAGGTTTGGTGAGTAGTATTGGTAAGGAAATTGGGAATTCAGTTGATTATTGAATATGCATGCTTAGTTTGTTTTCGTCTTTGCCTGGTGATATCGCACACTGGTACCACGAATAGTGGATGTACCTTAGCCTGAAAAATGGTAAAAACAACGGTATGAGATTACAAAAATCTCAGTAGGGTCACAGCATCATAAGATCTATAGAATCCCTAAATATAAATCTCCCATTTCACATGAGATCATTTCTAAATAGCTAAAGGGGATCAAGCAATTCAAAAATCAATCAAAAGAAGTTAGGGCCGAATCTATGGCTGAGGGAGGACTGCAAACACTTCCAAAAGGTCAGAACTACACATGCAGGTGAAATACAGCAGATTTCCCTCGGCAATGAAGAAAAAAGGCCATCCCCTTCCACCTGTGTTGTCCAAAACTTACTGAACAAAGGGTAGATGGTTAACACGCAAACTAATCAGTAAGCCTTTCATTTTGTCCTCGCAAGGACAAGTCGACTAGTCCCACACGGACAATTCTTGCCTAGTCACATACCTACTAGGGCATCCCAAACTTCGCAAGATAAGAGCTTATTGCCTCGTAATACAGAGATCTAGCCTCGTAAGGACAGATATCCAGCGTGCACTTGCTGGTTTGCCGCCCATACAACTTCCTAAACTTGCAAGAACCTCTCCTCTCCCTAGGAGCATCAGCGCTTACCCCGAATGGCCACCGGAACAGGATCCTGACACACAAACACGTACAAGCACACACAGGCAAGTACAAAGCATAATACCACAATAGGGTATCCTCAATCATGTCAGAACACAATCAACATATCTAATTCACATAAAAATTACATCATAGGCACTCAATTCTTAACTCAACGGTTCGATATAGCCTATGAGATCCATATCTCATTCCAAATTTCATACTCTCACCCTATAATCCAATCGCATCCAATACAACAAGGGCAGGTAACAAAAACATAAAGAAAATAACAGGGGTCTCTGGAGAAACCGATGAGGCATAGATCCTATCTCTCTTGTCTCTGAAAAAGAAGCTACTCATTTGACTTTATTAAGTAAATCCGAACCACCTAAATTATAACCAGGCAAAGACAAAACAAACTAAGCATGCATATTCAATAGTCAATTGAATACCCTATTTCCTTACCAATACCACTCACCAAACCTATCAGAAAACCAGTGATCAGACGTTGTAGGTGTCTCCCCCTTGGATGTGTGGTGTGATAGCCAGGAACTTAACAAGATTCAACCTGAATTTACCATTCCAATTAACTATGCAAATCTTGTCGCTAAAAATAGGGCATAGGATGATTTCGTCTTAACCTTAAAAAAATAAATATTTACATACAAGCTAATATTTATATATGGTTCCAAAGAGGATGAAAAGGTCTTTCCAACGAGCTATTATTTGTAAGAATCTGACAAACGATTAGAAAGTTATGCTATTTTGAATTTCAAGAAGATTTTGCAAAAACCTAATTCCGCCGTCGATTTTCAAGTTAACCTTAGACAAATAAATACTAACCTCCTGAAACAAATTCAAAGATGGTTGAAAACAAGATGAAGAGAACTTTCCAACAAGCTATTATTTACAAGGATTCAGCGAACGATGAGTGAGTTATGCTAGTTTAAAGTTTCTACGAATTATGGCGGCTATAGGGAGGTATAAGGTTTTAGGCTCATACGAATTTTGTAAGTTTCTATGAGGGATTTTTGTGGGGTTGGCTTCCTTTTTATAATAAATGAGTGTAGAATTATAATTACTACTTTTAATCACTCTATCAAAATAATATAATTTACTAGATAATTAAACTCTTAAATTATCTTCCCTATTTTTAGGGACTTTAATCTCTAAGGAAACTATCTATCTTTAAGGATGATTCCTAAGGCAATTACCCATGTATAAGGATCTAGATCAAAAGGAATTTAAAACAAAATTAAAGAATTTCTGGACTTCTTCAGGGGCAAAATTAAAGAATTTAAAACAAAAGGAACAATCTATCCTTTCCTTCAGGGGCAAAATCATCTTTTCACCTGCACTGGCTTCTGGACTTCTAGGACTCAAAATTCGGGGTCTTACATCCTCCCCTCCTTATAAGAATTTCATCCTCGAAATTTTTAACATAAATACCTAATCAAACAAGTAAAGAAATTTTGCACGCATAGACTCCTCAGTCTTGCAAGACTGCTCCTCAATTTGGCCATTACGCTAAACAACTCATACCATAGGCACGTTTCGACTGCGAAGCTATCGAACTGACCGATCTAGTATGGCAACTGGCTGTACAGGATAGGATAGGTCTTTAGCAACTTCAACTGGCAGTTCTTTAAGCACATGAGCAGGATCTCGCATATACTATTTTAGTATTGAAACGTGAAATTTGTTGTGAATTCTTTCCATATTTGGAGGTAGTGCAAGTCGGTAAGCAACAGGGCCAATTCTTTCAACAATGTCATATGGACCAATGTAGTGAGGTGTTAACTTACCTCGCTGCTGAAAATGAAGGACACCTTTCCATGGGGCGACTTTCAAAAACACTTTGTCTCCTACCGCAAATTCCAGCTCCCTTCGTCGATTGTCGGCATAACTTTTCTGCCGATCCTGAGCTGCTTTTAACCTTTGTCGAATCAAGCTTAATTGCTCTAATGCTTGGTCAATTAATTCTGGATTTTCTAGGCGTCTCTCGCCTACTTCATTCCAGAAAATGGGGGTTCTGCAGCGTCTCCCATATAGTGTTTCATAGGGTGCTATATCGATGCTTACATGAAAACTATTGTTGTAAGCAAATTCTGCCAATGGTAAGCTTCGATCCCAGCCGGTTTGCTGATCCAATACACTCGCACGTAGCATGTCTTCAAGTGTCTGAATCATCCTTTCTGATTGACCATCGGTCTGGGGATGAAATGCTGTACTGAAATTCAATGTCGAACCAAGTGCATTCTGGAATTTCTCCCAAAATCGTGAAGTGAAACGAGGGTCACGATCTGAAACTATAGAAACTGGTACTCCATGTAACCGAACAATCTCGTCCAAGTAACGAACTGCCAATTTTTTTGGTGTATCTGTTACACGTATAGGAGGAAAGTGTGCAGATTTCGTCAGTCGATCCACGATCACCCAAATGGCATTGTATCATCGCTGCGATCTAGGCAAACCGGTCACAAAATCCATAGTGACGTGCTCCCACTTCCATTCTGGAATCGGAAGTGACTAAAGTAGACCAGCGGGTCTTTGATGTTCGATCTTTACTTGTTGACATACGAGGCATCGGGCAACAAATTCAGCAATATGACGTTTCATGTTTGGCCACCAATACTGCCCCTTCAAATGTCAGTACATCTTAGTGCTTCCAGGATGAATAGCGAACTTTGAACTATGTGCCTATGATAGAATAAGGTTACGAATATCAACATGTTGTGGAGCACATACCCGATTTCTGAGGACTAGTACTTCGTCATCTCGTATTCTGAAATCACGAACTATGGCATCAACACCATCAGCAAGTTACTTCCGAATTTCAGTCAATTTTGGATCCTCTAATTGTTGATTCCGGATTTCTTCAATTAAGGTAGGTGCGAATTCAATTCGTGCCAACAACGAACCAGAGAAATCGGTGCCAATATGCACACGATTAGATTTCAATTCAAACATCATTGGTAGGTAATGGGTGCGCATGTAGGCCAAAACTGATGGGGAAGGAGGATGATACTTTCGGCTCAGGGTATCAGCAACAACATTTGCCTTTCCAGGATGATATTCGATGATTAAATCGTAGTCTTTAATCAGCTCCACCCATCTTCGTTGTCTCATATTCAATTCTTTTTGTGTAAGGAGGTACTTCAGGCTTTTGTGATCAGTGAAGATTCGACACGTCTCGCCGTATAAATAATGTCGCCATATTTTTAAGGAAAATACCACGGGTGCAAGTTCCAGGTCATGTGTAGGGTAGTTTATCTCGTGTGGTCGCAATTTCCTTGAAGCGTAGACAATTCCAATCTTGGATCAATACACATCCAAGTCCAGATTTTGATGCGTCGCTGTAAACCACATACTCCTTTCCGCAAATAGGTAAGGTAAGGATAGGTGCAGAAACTAGCCGATTCTTTAGCTCTTCGAAACTTTGCTGGCATTTCTTGTTCCATACGAATGGCTCACCCTTGCGAGTCAGTTTTTTCAATGGTCCGGCAAGTGATAAAAAATTTTCAACAAAGCGACGGTAGTTTCCCGCTAAGCCTAGGAAACTACGAACTTCAAACACACTTCGTGGAGGTTCCCAAGCAATCACGGCTTCAATCTTCTTTTGATCAACAAACAAACCTTGAGCGGAAACAATATGGCCAAGGAAACTAACCTCACGTAACCAGAATTCGTATTTTGAGTACTTTGCGAACAACCGTCAATCCTTCAGGATTTTAAGCACAATCCGCAAGTGCAGAGCATGATCCTCTTCCGATGTTGAGTAAATCAGAATGTCATCGATGAAGACTATCACAAATTTATCCAGGAATTCATGGAACACACGATTCATCAAGTCCATAAACACAGCTGGTGCATTGGTCAAGCCGAATGGCATAACCAGAAATTTGTAGTGGCCGTATCGCGATCTGAACGCAGTCTTCGGAATATCAGCATCATGAACTCACAATTGATGGTATCCAGATCTGAGATCAATCTTGGAGAACATGGTTGTACCTTTGAGTTGGTCAAACAAATCGTCCATGCGTGGAAAAGGGTAATTACTTTTCACAGTCACACGGTTCAGCTGCCGATAATCAATGCACAATCGCAGTGAACCATCTTTCTTTTTCACGAACAGAACAGGTGCTCCCCAGGGTGACACACTAGGTCGAATAAAACCATGATCCAGCAAATCTTCCAATTGCATCTTTAGTTCCTTCATTTCCGAAGGAGCCATAGGATACGAGGGAATAAAAATCGGATTCGTATCTGACACTAGCTCAATGCCGAATTCCACTTCCCTTGATGGTGGTAGTCTGACTATGTCTTCAGGAAATACTTCTGAAAATTCGCAAAACACAGGAACAAAATTCAGATCTGAGGATTCTTTAGAAATATCTTGTACATGCGCATGGTACGCTGTACATCCTTAATTGATTAATCGCTTCACCTTAAGCCAAGAAATCATGCAAGTTGGCACAACTCGTCTATCGCCTTCAAAACAGTATTCGGTACAATCATAAAAAGTGAACCACACCAGCTTGGTGAAACACTCCACACTGGCTTGATATTTTTCCAGACAACCCATGCCTAAAATCACATCCAACTCCCTGATGTCTAATGGAATTAGATTCACTTCAACTACATTCGATCCCATACGTATAGCACAGCCGATGTAGACTAGATCACAAATCAGTTGTTCTCCCAAAGGAGTTAGAACCACAATAGGAGGAGTCAAGGGAGATAGAGGATGATCCGCGCTAAGTGCTATCCTTGGACTTACAAACGATCTATTTGCTCCTGGATCAAATAATACTTTAGCGTTTTGAGAAAAGACTGAAATAATACCTGTCACCACATCAGGACTAGCCTCGACATCAGTCAAAGTAAAGAGCCTTGTTGGTCTTGGTTGTGCCTCACTTGTGGATCTGTTGGGTGGTCCTCCTGGTGCGCGTGTTGGTGGTCTTGCGGCATTGACATTCCCACCTAGGCCGGTGTTAGGTACTCCTGGGATTTGCCTTGGTTTCGGGCAATCAGTCTGGATATGTCCCATCTCGCCACAGTTGTAACATCGCCGTTGATGAAACTTCCATGAAGGTCCATTAAAATTTGGATCAGAAAAGTTTTCCTATTGGTATTTCCATTGTCATTAATTTTCAAAGGATTGGACCTTGAAGGATAAGGTCCCCTTTGTCGGTTGAATTTTGAATCTCGCCTATAGGATCCGCTACTAGTGGCTGCAGAAGCCTTCTTGGTTTGCACGATCTTTTCAGCTTCCGTTGTGGCAACAATTAGTTCTTGCAAATTCTGTACTGGTGTCATACTAACAATGGTTTTGAGTTCGGTACTCAACTGTTCGTGTTTTTAGTTAGGAATTGGGGTCATTACAAGTTTGGTGGCGGAGCATGGTTTAGGGAATATAATTTGTTATATGCTCACTTATTTGTTGATTTTGGTGTTTTCAGGTGGTGATTTCAGGTAAGAACTCACTCCCCTAGGGGCTAATACTGAAAGGGAACTAAGGCTAAAACGGGATTAAGTTGTAAGGTTGAATGATAGGAATCATAAACTAATATGCTGATTGTTCATATGCCTTCATATGTCTTTCTTGTCATTACCGAATGTATATGCATATGATTGATGATGTGTGAGTCTATGCTTGCTTGATGTTTGTTAATGATTTCTATGAGTGTTAATGTCAATGCCAAGTGTGCATAGCATGTGTGCATGTGATTTCCGAAAATTTGTATATTGTTTTCCAGCATATGCATATCGTCCGGTGCATGCCTCTCCACCAGGTACCACACTTTTACTAGTATTGTATTTAGTATATATTGAGTAGTAAAGGTGTAATCGAGTAGTATGGAACGCTCGAGGCAACAAAGGGACCAACGGGGTAGGTCTGAGATTCAGACCGAGCAACTACTTGTTATGCAAGAGGAGCCAAATGCACTAATTGAGCAGGAAGGGCAAGCTAAGCCCGAAAACCAATATGAGGATTTTAGGTGATTGTTTGTTTGGAGTAATGTCGTCACACTACACACAAATTCATGGAGGTGGAACGGCCTGTGTGTACAACATTAGAGATCATGATGCAGTTTTGATGTGTTTGAAAACAAAAAAAAAAAGAAAAAGAAGAAAGTGCTAGGACATTAATGCAGAGTGTGGGCCATACTTATAGGCATTGGTCCTGCTTTAAAAGCTGTTGCATCTATGATAGTTACGAAGCTGCACCACTGGAAGGATGAGTTTAAATCACCACTGCAGCACTATTTGCTTGGTACAAAATTACTTTGGGCTGATGTTAGGATAAGCTCTAAGTTACTTGTCAAAATTGCCGATGGGAAGGGTCTTTTAAGAAGGGACAGACAACAACTGACGTGAACTACTGCAGATATAATTACACCAGTTCCATTTGCGGATGTGATCTTAGGCATGGTTCCATTCATGGAGCTCTTACTACCAGTATTCTGGAAATTGTTTCCCAACATGTTGCCGTCAACTTTCCAGGACAAGATGAAGGAACAGGAGGCTTTGAAAAAGAAAGCTAAATGCAAGAATAGAATATGCCAAGTTTCTTCAAGACACAGTAAAAGAAATGACAAAGGAGGTTCAAAACTCACGGAGTGGAGAGCTTAAGAAGACAGCAGAAGATACTGATGAATTCATAAATAAGACCACGGCTAGTAAACATGTGCAAATATATGGGTATCAACCCTTTTGGAACTGATGCATATCTATGTTCCATCGCGTCCGTGTATATACCGGTGCAGAACTCAGAGGAGGAGGTGTGTGTGGTACTGTGTCAGCTCCTGCGCGACGCCTCCGATATTCTCAATATCCTCAAGGACGAACAAGCTCCTCTTGATCCCTGGCTCATCATCGTGAAGGAGTGTCCATTTCAGGGCAGTAAGAAATTGTCCCTGGGTTGGAGAGTTCCGGGTTCAGTATGTGCTTTGCTTGGAATGTTGCCATGCTGCTGAAGAGGAGATATCTGCTGTTTTTGAGAAGTCCCTGCAATGCTCTTTTTCCACTCTAGAAGAGTACCTATACCTTTTTCCTGACAGGAAACATTGCTATTACTATGACGTATGTCCTCTTTTAGCAGTTTCGGTGCTGGTTTGCGTGGGTTGGTCCCTAAGGAAAGAACTCAAATCTTGGTAGAGGGAATTACTTATCATGAGGCTGCCATAGCGTACCGGCTCAACAGTTACAGAGATCAACCTCCAACTGTCACTGCAACTCCAACGGGCTGCTAGCAACTGCCACAGAAACTATATCAATGAGAGAAACTAGGCCTGAAACTAGATAGCTGGCAACTGCTGAAAGGGGTGTAAAACACTCGAACTGGAACTCCATGGACTTATTTAGATTCTGCAGTTGGTTTGGCTGGAGATATGGTATGGCAGGGAACAGTCTGTTGAAGAAATGCGTTAAAAGAAAGCTCGCCTGGACTGCTCGTATAGACCCAAACTCCAGCTTCCATTCCATCCCAGCGAAGGAAACAAACTTTCCTGCGGCAACTTCCACTCAAACTGCTGCTACAGAAGGTGCTGCCGAGATGGTTACGAGAGGGGCTGCTCAACCAAATGATCAAGATAAACCCCTATTTCTATTTATAAGGTGGGAAGATGCAGGTCCTTACTTTGATTACGACAGTCCAACCTTACATATGACAAATCATGGTCCAACTTTCCACTACAATCCTTCTCTTTAAGATAACCATCCTACCGTGCCACCTATGCTGCCTGTGCAAGACAAGAGCACTCCCCTTCATCCAAGCAAGCGAATAGAGCTCATCGATACACTGATTGAGGAGAACGATCAGCGAATGATCATGCAAGACGGCTCGTCAGTTAAGATAGGAAGAGGGAGAGGAGCGGTCTTCGTTCATAGGCTGCTCTGTGCCTTTCACAGACAGGAGAGAGGATTGCCATGCATAGTATTCTACCTAAACATATATATATATATATATATCCAGCTAATAGTCTCTCTACGAGAATTGCTGATGAACCAGTAAGGACCAACAAGGACTATCTCGTAAGAAGAAAGAAGAAAAGCGGAAGATGCAAATGGCTGATGGTTACATCCACGGCCAAGTTTTGTTCCAATGCTCTTATATTTTCATGCATCTTTAGAAGCCAACAAGCGAAGCACAAGCCTTACTATGCATGCAAGAAAACACATTGCATGCATACTTATCAGGTCCGTGACTGAATTCAAACCTGCGGTTAACAGCTATGCGCCCGTTCCAGTGACCGCCTGATACCCACAACGGAATCTTCCTTGAGGAAGGTTTTAGGTTAAACGTACCACCAGTGCCAAGAAAGTCAGTTCCTCTCAACCTTGGGATGAACGCAGTTAGGCTGAGGATAGTCTTAGACAAGGCTCTATGCACCGAAGTGCACAAGATGGATGGTCTGAGGCGTTGCTGGATTCTCCTAAAACCCCAGCACTGAACCATCTCCGATCTCTCCTTTTTTCTCCTCCAAGTTTTCCACCTCCACGATGCCTGTACTGACGGTCTCCTCCTCTACATGGAAGGGTTTGTGTTACCGCCTGTTGAGTCTACTTGTATTTTGGAAAGACAAAGATATCATACGTGTGAAGAAGAGGAACAGAATATTGCGTGAGCTTGAGAGTGTGGATGATGCTGATCGAATGACAGCGACTGAGGTGGTCAAAATCGTCGATAATCCCCCAGTCGTTACTAATGAGATGAACCTTTTATCAAATGAGGAGTTTGATAAAGAAGCGGGTGGTTATGAGAGTGAACAGGAGGAATTGTTGACGCGGAAGGTTCTGCAGGAGAGCTCAGTTTCGAAGAAGAGGAAGGCGTCAAAGGGACTTCACAGCTCAAAGAGAAAGAAAAATAAACTTTTTAATGCAAGTGTATTAATGTTTCTGAAGATGGTGGAAACGATCATGCAAAGCAGAATAGTATAATGAGCACCGGTGGAACTGATGAAAGAAAGAGAGATTTTACCAAGCTAGAGGTGAAACTGGACCACAAAAATCGTCTGCTACGGGCCTGTGCTGATAACCGGATCTTCCTAGAAATTTCACCTTGGTGCAAACAAGCTTGCGATTCTCTCGTCGCTATTGCGGAGCCTGTTTCCAGGCCGGAGTCTATGCATGACTACAATTTGACTCCGCATTCTTTGTATACGGCAGTTTCGGTTGGGGAGGAGATGGAGACTATAATAGCAGTCTTGAGTGAGCTGTCCAAGACGAGGCTGCCGAAGGAAATGGTTGATTTCATTCACGGTTATACTTCAAATTATGGGAAAGTGAAACTCGTGCTTAAGAAGAATCAATATTCTGTGGAATCTCCGTTTCCAGAAGTCCTGAAGAGAGTGCTCAGGGATGATGTTATTTCTAAAGCAAGACTTATATCTGAGAGTTCATACGGGCAAGATAGATTTACTATCAGCAAAGCTGTGGAAGAAGTTTCCAATGATCATGATGGGTTGATAAATCAAGCAGAATTTGCAACTCCTGCAGAAGACAAATAAACACACTCCTTTGAGATTGAACCTTCTTAGGTTGAGAATGTGAAGCGGCGGTGCTAGGCAAATGCTTTGGATTATCCAATGCTAGAGGAGTATGACTTCAGAATGACACGGATCTCAGAATTGAGTTAAAGCCTATTGCAAAACCACGGCCATAGCAAGAGAGAAAGAATCAAGGTTCTGGAGAAAAGGCTCAAGCCCAGCTTGTTTTGTTCGAACTTCGCATTGTCTCTTTGCTGGAGATATACTTGCATGAAAATCCAGAGAAAGGCTTAGGTGTTAAAGATGGACACATGGTGGACAATGACCAGATTGAGACTTTTGATGATTCAAAAGATGAAGAACTACCTGATATTAATCAAGCAAATGAAAACAACGTATATCACATTTCAATGCTAAGAAAGCATATGTGAGATCCTGCTCATGTGTTTAAAGAATCGCTAGTTGAAGTTGCTGAAGACCTATCCTATCCTATCCCTTACAGCCAGTTGTTATACTAGATCGGTCAGTTCGGTAGCCTCGCAGTCGAAACGTACCTATGGTACGAGTTGTTTGGCGTAATGGCCAAATTGAGGAGCAGTTTTGGGAGACTGAGGAGTCTATGCATGCAAAATTTCTTTACTTGTTTGATTAGGTACTTATGTTGAAAAATTTCGAGGACGAAATTCTTATAAGGAGGGAAGGATGTAAGACCTCAAATTTTGAGTCCTAGAAGTCCAGCAGCCAGTGCAGGTGAAAAGACGATTTTGCCCCTGAAGAAAAGGATGTGTGATGGCCGAAATTGGTAAGATTGTTTAGTAGTTAATTTTGTTTTAAATTCCTTTAGATCTAAGTCCTTATAGATGGGTAATTTCCTTAGAAATTATCCTTAAAGATAGATAGTTGCCTTAGAGTTTAAAGTCCCCAAAAATAGGGGAAGATAATTAAAGAATTTAGAGTTTAGTTATCTAGTAAATTATCCTATTTAAATAAAGTGATTAAAAGTGATAATAATAATTCTATACCCATTCATTATAAATAGGAAGCCAACCTCACAAAGAATTGTTCATAGAAAACCTACAAATTTCGTATAGGCTTAAAACACTATACCTTCCCTTAGCCGTCAGAATTTGCAGAAACATTAAACCAACATAACTCCCTCATCGTTCATTGGATCTCTGACACTAATAGCTTGTTGGAAAGCTCTCTTCATCCTCTTTCAAACCATGTTTGTATTTGCTTCGGGAGGTTAGTATTGCTTTGTCTAAAGTTACTTTTAAAATCGACGGCGGAATTAGGTTTCCGTCAAATCTTCTTGAACTTCAAGGTAGCATAACTTTCTGGTTGTTTGTCAGAATATTACAAATAGTATCTCGTTGGAAAGATATTTTCATTCTCTTTCTAACCATATATTTTGTTGTAAGTCGAGACGAAATCTTCTTATGCCCTACTTTTAGCAACAGGTTTTGCATAGTTAATTGGAATGGTAAATTCAGGTTGAATCTTGATAAGTTCCTGGATATCACATCACACATCCAAGGGGGAGACACCTGCGACTTCTGATCACTGGTTTTCTGATAGGTTTGGTGAGTGGTATTGGTAAGGAAATAAGGTATTCAATTGATTATTGAATATGCATGCTTAGTTTGTTCTTGTCTTTGCCTGGTGATATTATAGGTGGTTCGGATTTACTTAATATAGGCAAAGGATTAGCTTATTGTTCAGAAACAAGAGAGGTAGGATCTATGCCTCATCGGTTTCTCTAGAAACCTCTACTCTTATCTGATGTTTTTGTTACCTGCCTTTGTTGTATTTGTTTGTGATTGGATTGTAGGGTGTGAATATGAAATTCGGAATGAGATATGAATTTCCTAGGCCGTATCAAACCCCTGAGTTAGGAATTGAGTGCCTGGGATGTTATTGTTATATGAATTAGATGTGTTGATTGTTTTCCTGACATGATTGAGGATACCCTATTGTGGTATTATGCTTTGTACTTGCCTGTGTGTGCTTGTATGTGTTTGTGTGTCAGGATCCTGTTCCGGTGGCCATGCAGGGTAAGCACTGATGCTCCTAGTGAGAGGAGAGGTACTTACCGATTTATGGGAGGTGTATGGGTGTTGAAACAGCAAGCTAGCGCTGGATATCTGTCCTTGCGAGGCCGGATCCCTGTCTTGCGAGACAGGAAGCCCTTATCTTGCGAGATTTGGGATGCCCTAGTTGCGACTAGGGAAGACTTGTCCATGTGGGGCTAGTCGACTTGTCCTTACGAGGATAAGGTGAAAAGCTTACTGATTAGCTTGCGTGTTAACCATGTACCCTTTGTGCACTAAGTCTTGGACAACACAGGTGGAAGGGGATGGCCTTTCTTCTACATTGAGAACGATTTTGTTGTATTTCACCTGCCTGTGTACTTCTGAACTTTCGGAAGTGTGGTCCTCTCTCAGCCATTGATTCGGCCTTAACCCTTTTGAATGATCTATGAATTGCGTGATCCCCTTTTAGTTGTTTAGGAATGATCTTATGTGAATTGTTAGATTTGTGTTTAGGGATTCTGTAGATCTTATGATGCTGTGACCCTACTGAGATTCTTGTAATCTCAAACCGTTGTTTTTACCATTTTTCAGGCTTAGGTACATTCACTGTTCGTGTTACCAGTGTGTGAGATCAAGGCTGCACGGCGGGACGATATCGCATCACATTTGCATACTTGTTACTTGCGCATATAACATGAATGATTGGGCAACTTTCTTGTTTATTTTAAGCACTCTTCTTTGCTTGCTATTTCCGAAATTTATGAAGAATTTCTTGCTGGTTATTTGGATCCCTATGGGACTTATGTGTTATGAACCCAAAGGATTAATTTAAGACTTTCGCTGATGTTTTTATTTACTCCGTATGTTACCAGAATATGTGTCCAATATCATGCTCCAATTGATTGATAAGCAACAAAATAAACAAGTTTAAAATCGGTATCTTATGAGTAGCCTTGTGGAATGCTAATAGGTCTTAGGTGTTGTTGAGGCTTATTTGGGTTTCACGGCGGTAATGACCTTAATCGAAGCAATTAAGAATAGTTAGGAATTGGGTTGTTACACGGTGTGTGCTTGTATGTGTTTGTGTGTCAGGATCCTGTTCCGGTGGCCATTTGGGGTAAGCGCTGATGCTCCTAGGGAGAGGAGAGGTTCTTACTGGTATGGGAGTTGTATGGGCGGCAAAACCCAGCAATAGCTCACTGGAGGTCTGGTTCTTGTGTGGCCGGAACTCTGTCCTTGTGTTGCAGGAAGCCCTTATCCTTGTGTGGTTTAGGGTGCCCAAGTCCGTGTTTGGCTTGGGAAGACTTGTCCGTATGTGACAAGACAACATACTAGGCTTACTGATTAGCTTGTGTGTTAACCATTTATCCTTTGTGCAGTGAGCCTTGGACAACACAGGTGGAAGGGGATGGCCTTTCGGAAGTGTTTCACCTGCCTGTGTACTTCTGAACTTTCGGAAGTGTTTTCAGTCCTCCCTCAGCCATAGATTCAGCCCTAACCTTTCTGTTTGATTCTAGAATTACGTGATCCCTTTTAGCTGTTTAGGATTGATCTAATGTAAGTTGGGAGATTTGTGTTTAGGGTTTCTTCAGATCTTATGATACTATGACCCTACTGAGATTCTTGTAATCTCAAACCGTTGTTGTTTACCATTTTTCAGGTTTATCTACATCCACTGTTTGTGGTACCAATGTGTGAGATCAAGGCTGCACGACGGGGCGATATCGCATCACATTTTCATAATTGTTACTTGCGCATATACCATGAATAATTGGGCAACTTTCTGGTTTATTTTAAGCACCCTTCTTTGTTTGCTATTTCCAAAACTTGTTGAAAGATTTCTTGCTGGTTATTTGGATCCCTATGGGACTTCATCCAATGAATTAATTTAAGACTTCCGCTGATGTTTTTATTTACTCCGTATGATACCAGAATATGTGTCCAATATCATGCTCCAATTGTTGATAAGCAATAAGATTAACAAGCTTAAAATCGAAAATTTATGATTAGCATGGTGAGATTCAAATAGGTTTTAGGTGTCATTTAGGCTTATTTGGGTTTCACAGCGGTAATTACCTTAATCGGAGCAATTATTAATAGTTAGGAATTGGGGTCGTTACATTTATGGTTTTTGTAGATCTTATGAAGTTTTGACCCTACTGAGATTCTTGTAATCTCATTCCGATGTTTTCACCATTTGCTTTTAGGGTTAGCTACATTCACTACTCGTGGTGCCAGTGTGTGAGATCGAGGATGTACGGCGGGGTGATATCGCATCACTTTTGCATACCTGTTCCTTGATTACTTGCGCATATAACTTGAATAAAAATTTGACTACTTTCTGATTTATTTTAAGATTTCTTCTTTGCTTGTTATTTTCGACTATGTTGGAGGAATTCCTGCTGGTTATTTGGATCCTTTCTGGAATTGTGTGTTATGAATCCAATGATTTAATTTAGAGACTTCCGCTAATGTTTTTAATCACTCCGTATGATACCAGAATGATTGTTCAATATCATGCTCCAATTGTTGTTAAACATGTAGAATGAACATGCTAAAAGTCGAAAACTTAGTGAGTAAGCCTGGTGGGATTCAGATAGGTCCTACGTGTTTTTGGGCTTGTTTGGGTTTCACGGCGGTAATGACCTTAATTGAAGCAAATATTAATAGGTAGGAATTGGGCCCGTTACAGGTTTGGTAGCGGAGCATGGTTTAGGGAAAATAATTTGTTATATGCCAACTTATTTGTTGATTTTGGTTTTTGCAGGTAAGGACATGCGCACACATTCACTCTCTTAGAGGCTAATTCCGAAAGTGAACTAATGCTAAAATAGGATTGATTTGTAAGATTTAAATGATGAGAATGATAATCTGATGTTATGTTTGTTCGTGTATGTTCTTATGTCTGGTATGCCATGATATGTTTCAGTGAGTGTTTGCTGTGTTCCTTATCATTGCTGAGAATGTGTGTGTTGATTTATGCATGCTGCCGAGTGTCCCTATTTGACTCCTATATTGCTGAATGTATATGTATGTGATTGCTGGTGTGTATTGCTGAATATTGATATTGTGTGAATCCATGCTTGATTGATGTTTGATGATGATTTCCAAGAGTATATATGAGTGTTAATGTAATTGCCGAGAATACTTTTGCATGTGTGCATGTGATTTCTGAAAATTTGTATGTTGCTTTCCAGCATATGGGTATCGTCTGGTGCACCCCTCTCCACTAGGTACCACTTCTTTTCCTAGTATCGTATTTAGTTATGTGTAAGCAACAATCGTATGCTTAAATAGTATGGCAAGGTTGAATGCTACGAAGGATCGATGGGGTAGGAATGGGATTCAGGACGAACAACAACCTCTTCAACAAGAGGAGCCGAACGCACAAAACTGAGCCCGAAAATCAACCTGAGCCAGCAGCTGCACCAGTCATTGATCCTATGATGGCATAAATATTAAACGTATTACAAGGAATTGCTGCAAATCAGCAGCGTATGGAGGCGAAATTTCAGAATATTCCTGCACCTGCACCAGTGGAAGAACCTATTGCTCCACTTAAACCTGTACAGCCGGCACATCCTAAGGAAGCCGAGAGACTTCCCGTCGTGATTACAAAACTGTTGAAGGAAGCTCGACAAATAGGATGTAAAGATTTCAATGGTTCAGTCGGAGCTGCTGCCGCTGGAAAGTGGATAGACATCTTATGCCGAGTATCCTTGTTCTTACGTATCTCGGATGATGACAAAGTTGCCATTGCCACTTTCCTACACGAGGGAGGAGCCCTCACATGGTGGACATCTGTTAGCTTACGATTCGGCGATCGTTTGCCAACTTGGGCGGAATTTTGGTACGAATTTGATGAAAGATTTAATACAAGGTTCTATAAAAGCAAGCAGCGACAAGCTTTTTACTGTGAGACCATGAATTTTGAGTCCTAGAAGTTCAGAAGCCAGTACAGGTGAAAAGATCATTTTGCCCCAGAAGAAAAGTATGTGTGATGGCCGAAATTAGTAAGGAATGTTTGGTAATTATTTCTGGTAGTTTCTGCCGCTGTACAGCCGGCACATCCTAAGGAAGCCAAGAGACATCCCATCATGATTACAAAATTGTTGAAGGAAGCTCGACAAATGGGATGTAAAGACTTCAATGGTTCAGCTGGAACTGCTGCCGCTGGTAAGTGGATAAACACCTTATGCAGAGTATCCTTGTTCTTACGTATCTCAGATGATGACAAAGTTTCCATCGCCACTTTCCTACTCTAGGGAGGAGCCCTCGCATGGTGGACATCTGTTAGCTTGTGATTTGGCGATTGTTTGCCAACTTGGGCGGAATTTTGGTACGAATTTGACGAAATATTTTATGCGAGGTTCCATAAAGACAAGCAGCGATAAGCTTTTTACTGTGAGACTCTGAATTTTGAGTCCTAGAAGTTCAGAAACCAGTGCAGGTGAAAATACCATTTTGCCTCTGAAGAAAAGTATGTGTGATGGACGAAATTAGTAAGGAATGTTTGGTAATTATTTCTGGTAGCTTCTGCCGCTGTACTGCAGGTACATCCTAAGGAAGCCGAGAGACGTCCCATCATGATTACAAAATTGTTGAAGGAAGCTCGACAGATGGGATGTAAAGATTTCAATGGTTCAGCCGGAGCTGCTGCCGCTGGTAAGTGGATAGACACTTTATGCCGAGTATCCTTGTTCTTACCTATCTCGGATGATGACAAAGTTTCCATCGCCACTTTCCTAATCGAGGGAGGAGCCCTCGCATGGTGGACATCTGTTAGCTTGCGATTTGGCGATCGTTTGCCAACTTAGGCGGAATTTTGGTACGAATTTGACGAAATATTTTATACGAGGTTCCATAAAAACAAGCAGCGACAAGTTTTTTACTTTGAGACCCTGAATTTTAAGTCCTAGAAATTCAGAAACCAGTGCAGGTGAAAAGACCATTTTGTCCTTGAAGAAAAGTATGTGTGATGGCCGAAATTAGTAAGGAATTTTTGGTAATTATTTATGGTAATAATTCCCTTTAATTTGGTTCTTAATTTGTTGATAATCACTTTAGGAAGTAAAATCCCTAAAATTAAGAAGGGATTGTTACAAAATTTAAATCTGGTAGTTATCTTAATTTAATAAAAATTTTAAAGTAGTAATCTTAACTCCGTACCAATCCATTATATATAGGAAGTCAACCCCACAAAAAACATTCATAGAAAACACACAAAACTCGTATATGCTAAAACCCTTACACCTCCCTATATCTGCCAAAATTCGCTGAAACAATAAACCAGCATAACTCTCTCATCGTTTGTCGGATTCCTACAAATAATAGCTTGTTGGAAAGCTCTGTTCATCCTCTTTCCAACCATCTTTAGTTTTTATCAGGAGGTTAGTATTTATTTCTTGTATGATAAGTCTAGATGAGTAATTGCCTTAGGAATCATCCTTAAGGCTAGATAGTTGCCTTATAGATTAAAGTCCCTAAAAATAGGGGAAGATAATTAAAGAGTTTAGAGTTTAGTTATCTAGTAAATTATCCTATTTAGATAAAGTGATTAAAGTAGTAATCATAATTCTATACCCTCTCATTATAAATAGGAAGCCAACCTCACAAAGAATTATTCATAGAAAACCTACAAATTTCGTATAGGCTTAAAACCCTATACCTCCCTATAGCCACCATAATTTGCAGAAAATTCAAACTAGCATAACTCACTCATCGTTCGTTGGATCTCTACGAAAAATAGCTTGTTGGAAAGCTCTCTTCATCCTCTTTCCAACCATCCTTTGTTTTTTGTCAGAAGGTTAGTATTTCTATGTCTAAAGCTATTTTGAACATCGGCGGCGGAATTAGGTTTTCGCCAAATTTTCTTAAACTTAAAAATAGCATAACTTTCTACTCGTTTGTTGGAATCTTGCAAATAATATATCGTTGGAAAGATATTTCATTCTCTTTTCAACCATATATAAATCTCAGCTTGTATATAAATATTGCATGAAGAAGATTGTACACCGTATCAGCTTGCGAGATGATTTCAGGATGGGTTGAGTACCGAACTCAAAACCATCGTCAGTACGACACCGGTGCAGAATTTACAAGAACTAATTGTTGCCGCAACTGAGGCTGAAAAGATCGTGCAAACGAAGAAGTCATCCAGAGCCACTAGTGGCGGATCCTATGGGCGAGATTCGAGGTTCAATCGGCGAAGGGTGTAACGACTCCAATTCCTAACTATTATTAATTGCTCCGATTAAGGTCATTACCGCTGTGAAACCCAAGTAAACCTCAACAACACCTAAGACCTATTAGAATTCCACAAGGCTACTCATAAGATATCAATTTTAAGCTTGTTTATTTTGTTGTTTTCAATCAATTGTAGCATGATATTGGACACATACATATGCATATACATTCGGTAATGACAAGAAACATAACTAATCATCCACGGAAACATATTAAGACATACTAAAGATGAACAATCATAACATCAGATTATTATTCCCACAATTAAATCCCATGTTAGCCTTAGTTCCCTTTCGGTTTTAGTTCCTAAGTGAGTGAGTGTGTGCCCATGTTCTTACCTGCAATCACCAAAAATCAACTCATAAGTTAGAATATAACAAATTATAATCCCTAAACTATGCTCCGCTACCAAACTTGTAACGACCCCAATTCCTAACTATTAATAATTGCTCCGATTAAGGTCATTACCGCCGTCAAACCCAAATAAGCCTAAATGAAACCTAAGACCAATTTGAATCCCACCAGGTTTATCATGAACTACCAATTTTTAGCTTGTTAGTTTTCTTGCTTATCAACAATTGAAGCATGACATTGGACACATGTTCTGGTATCATACGGAGTAAATAAAACATCAGCGGAAGTCTTAAATTAAATCTTTGGGTTCATAACACACAAGTCCCATAGGGATCCAGATAACCAGCAAGAAATTCTTCATCAAGGTTCGGAAATAGCAAGTAAAGAAGAGTGCTTAAAATAAACCAGAAAGTTGCCCAATCATTCATGTTATATATGCAAGTAACAAGTATGCAAATGTGATGCGATATCGCCCCGCCGTGCAGCCTTGATCTCACACCCTGGTACCACGAACTGTGAATGTACCTAAGCGTGAAAAATGGTAAAAACAACGGTTTGAGATTACAAGAATCTCAGTAGGGTCACAACATCATAAGATCTACAGAATCCCTAAACACAAATCTCCCAATTCACATAAGATCATTCTTATACAACTAAAGGGGATCACGCAATTCAAAAATCAATCAAAAGAGGTTAGGGCCGAATCTATGGCTGAGGGAGGACTGCAAACACTTTCGAAAGCTCAGAAGTACAGACGCAGGTGAAACACATCACATGCAAACTAATCAGTAAACCTTTCATCTTGTCCTCGCAAGGACAAGTCGACTAGTCCCACACGGACAAGTCTACCCTAGTCACATACCTACTAGGGCATCCCAGGTCACATACCTACCAAGGCTTCCTGCCATACAAGGACAGGGTTCCGGCCACACAAGGACCAGACCTCCAGCGAGCTCTTGCTGGGATTTTCCGCTCATACAACTCCCATACCAGTAAGAACCTCTCCTCTCCCTAGGAGCATCAGCGCTTACCCCGAATGGCCACCGGAACAAGATTCTGACACACAGACATGTACAAGCACACATAGGCAAGTACAAAGCATAATACCACAACAGGATATCTCAATCATGTCAGAACACAATCAACTTATCCAATTCACATAACAAATGCATCCCAGGCACTGAATTCCTAACTCAAGGGTTCTATATAGCCTAGAAGATTCATATCTCATTCCGAATTTTATATTTTCACCCTATAAACCAATCACATGTAATACAACAAGGGCAAGTAACAAAAACATCATAAAAGAGCAGGGGTCTCTGGAGAAACCGATGAGGCGTAGATCCTACCTCTCTTGTCTCTGAACAAGAAGCTACTCCTTTGCTTTTATTAAGTAAATCTGAACCACCTAAATTATCACCAGGCAAAGACAAAAACAAACTAAGCATGCATATTCAATAGTCAATTGAATACCCTATTTCCTTACCAATACCACTCACCAAATCTATCAGAAAACCAGTGATCAGACGTTGCAGATGCCTCCCCCTTGAATGTGTTATGTGATAGCCAGGAACTTAACAAGATTCAACCTGAATTTACCATTCCAATTAACTATGCAAACCTTGTCGCTAAAAGTAGGGCATAAGACGATTTTGTCTTAACCTGAAACAAGGAAATAATTACATCCAAGCTACAATTTATTTATGGTTGGAAATAGGATGAAAAGGGCTTTCCAACGAGCTATTATTTGTAAGGATCTAACAAACGATTAGAAAGTTATGCCATTTTGAAGTTCAAGAAGATTTGGCGAAAACCTAATTCCGCCGACGATTTTCAAATTAACCTTAGACAAAGAAATACTAACCTCCTGACAAAAAAAAAAGATGGATGGAAATATAATAAAGAGAGCTTTCTAACAAGCTATTATTCTCAGAGATATAACAAACAACAAAAGAGTTATGCTATTCTGAATTTCAAGAAGATTTGGCAAAGCCGTCAAATTTCAACTTGACCTTTGAGAAAGAAATGCTAACCTCCTGACGAAAACTAAACATTTTTTGGAAAGAAGATGAAGAGAGCTTTCCAACAAGCTATTATTCGCAGAGATCCGACGAAGGATGAGTGAGTTATACTGGTTTGAACTTTCTACGAATTATGGCGGCTATAGGGAGGTATAGGGTTTTAGGCTCATACGAATTTGTAAGTTTTCTATGAATAATTTTTGTGGGGTTGGCTTCTAATCTATAATGAATGGGTATAGAATTATGATTACTACTTTTAATCATTTTATCAAGATAAGATAAATTACTAGATAAATTACTAGATAACTAAACTTTAAACTCTTAAATTATCTTCCCCTATTTTTAGGGACTTTAATCTCTAAGGCAATTATCTATCTATAAGGATAATCTCTAAGGCAATTATCCATCTATAAGGACTCACATCTAAAGGAATTTAAAACAAAATTAACTACTAAACAACCTTACCAATTTCGGCCATCACACATCCTTTCCTTCAAGGGCAAAATCGTCTTTTCACCTGCACTGGCTTTTGGACTTCTAGGACTCAAAATTCGGGGTCTTACATTTCGTTTGTCGATCCACGATCGCCGAAATGGTATTGTATCCTCGCTGCGATCCAAGCAAACCAGTCACAAAATCCATTGTGACGTGCTCCCACTTCCATTCTGGAATCGAAAGTGACTGAAGTAGACTAGCGGGTCTTTGATGTTTAATTTTTACTTGTTGACATACGAGGCATCACGCAACGAATTCAGAAACAATGTGACATTTCATGTTTGGCCACCAATACTGCTCCTTCAAATCTCGGTACATCTTAGTGCTTCCAGGATGAATAGAGAACTTCAAACTGTGCGCCCCCTGATAGAATAAGGTTATGAATATCAACATTTTGTGGAACACATACCCGGTTTATGAAGACTAGTACTTCGTCATCTCGTATTATGAAATCACGAACTATGGCATCAACACCATCAGCAAGTTGCTTCTGAATTTCAGTAAATTTCGTATCCTCTAATTATTGTTTCCGGAATTCTTGAATTAAGGTAGGTGAGACTTCGATTCGTGCCAACAACGAACCAGAAAAATCGGTGCCAAGATGCACACGGATAGTTTTCAATTCCAATATCATCGGCAGGTAATGGGTGCGCATGTAGGCCAAAATTGATGGGAAAGGAGGATGAAACTTTCAGCTCAAGGCATCAGCAACAACATTCGCCTTTCCAGGATGATATTCGATGATTAAATCATATTCTTTAATCAGCTTCACCCATCTTCATTGTCTCATAGTCAATTCTTTTTTCGTGAGGAGATACTTCAAGCTTTTGTGGTCAGTGAAGATTTGGCACGTCTCGCTGTATAAGTAATGTCGCCATATTTTTAAGGCAAACACCACGACTGCAAGTTCCAAATCATGCGTAGGGTAGTTGCTCTCATGCTGTCGCAATTGCCGAGAAGCGTAGGCAATGACTTTCCTATCTTGCATCAACACGCAACCAAGTCCAGATTTTGACGCGTTGCTGTAAACCACATACTCCTTTCCGCAAATAAGTAGGGTAAGGATAGGTGCAGAAACTAACCGATTCTTTAGCTCTTTGAAACTTTGCTGGCATTTCTCGTTCCATACAAAACGTTCACTCTTGCGTGTCTGTTTTGTCAATGGTCCGGCAAGTGATGAAAAATTCTCCACAAAGCGACGGTAGTATCCTGCTAAGCCAAGGAAACTAAGAACTTTGAACACTCTTTGCGGAGGTTCCCAAGCAATCACAGCTTCAATCTTCTTTGGATCAACTAACACACCTTGGGCGGAAACAATATGGCAAGGAAACTAACTTCGCGTAACCAGAATTCGCATTTTCAGTACTTTTCGAACAACCATCGATCCTTCAGGATTTTAAGCACAATCCGCAAGTGCATAGCATGAAGACTATCACAAATTTATCCAAGAATTCGCAGAACACATGATTCATCAAGTCTTTAAACACAGCTGGTGCATTGGTGAAGCCGAATGGCTTAACCAGAAATTTGTAGTGGCCGCATCGCGATCTGAACGCGGTCTTCGGAACATCAGCATCACGAACTCTCAATTGATGGTATCCAGATCTAAGATTGATCTTAGAGAATACGGTTGCACCCTGGAGTTGGTCGAACAAATCGTCAATCCGCGACAAAAGGTATTTGTTTTTCACAGTCACATGATTCAGCTTCCGATAATCGATGCACAATCGCAATGAACCGTCTTTCTATTTCATGAATAGAACAGGTACTCCCCAAGGTGACACACTAGGTCGGATAAAACCACAATCTAGCAAATCTTCCAATTGTGTTTTTAGTTCCATCATTTCCGCAGGAGCCATACAATCAGCATATTCAATTCACATAACACATGCAACCCAGGTACTCAATACCTAACTCAGGGGTTCAATATAGCCTATGAGATCCGTATCTCAATCCGAAATTCATACTCTCACCTCATAATCAAATCGCATACAATACAACAAGGACAGGTATCAAAAACATGAAGAAAATAACAGGGGTCTCTGAAGAAACCGATGAGGTATAGATCCTACCTCTCTTGTCTCTGAACAAGAAATTACTACTTTTCCTTTAGTAGGTAATTCCGAACCACCTATATTATTACCAGGCAAAGACGAAAACAAACTAAGCATGCATATTCAATAATCAATTGAATACCCTATTACCTTACTAATTCCACTCACCAAACCTATCAAAAACTAGTGATCAGATGCTGCAGGTGCCTCCCCCTTGGATGTGTGATGTGATAGCCAGGAACTTAACAAGATTCAACCTGAATTACAATTCCAATTAACTATACAAATTTCGTTGCTAAAAGTAGGACATAGGATAATTTCAAATTTAAGCATAGAGAAGTTTAAAAGAAGGGAAATTCATGATCATACATCATGAATAGATGCTAAGCAATCAAAAGAACACGTAAAATGACAATAGAAATCAACCGAAGACAAAAATTGTAGAAATCTAAAAAAAAACTAATTTCGTCGCCGATTTTTTCACTAACCTTATACAAGGAAATATTTATGTAGAAAACAAAAAACATGTATGGTTGGAAAGAAGATGAAATTATCTTTCCAACAGGCTATTATTTCTAGAGATACATAAAACGATGAAAGAGTTATGCCAGTTTTAAGTTCAAGAAGATTTGACAAAAACCAAATTTCGTCGCTGATTTTTGACTTATCTTATGAGAAAGAAATACTAACCTTCTGACAAAAAAAAATATTTTTGGAAAGAGAATGAAGAGAGCTTTCCAACAAGCTGTATTTTCAGGAATACAACCAACGATGAAAGAGTTATGCTATTTTGAAGTTCAAGAAGATTTAGCGAAAACCTAATTCCATCGCCGATTTTTGACTTATCTTATGAGAAGGAAATACTAACCTCCTGAAGAAAAACGAAAACTAATTAGAAAGAGGATGAAGAGAGCTTTCCAACAAGCTATTATTTGCAGGAATCCGACAAGCAATGAGTGAGTTATACTGGTTTAAAATTTCAACGAATTTTGGCAGATATAGGGAGGTGTAAGGGTTTTAGGCTATACGATTTTTTGTGTGTTTTCTATGAATGATTTTTGTGGGGGTTGGCTTCTATTTATATAAGATGGTTATGAGATTATAATCCCTATATTCAAGACTTAATTAAAGTAATGTAATTATCAGAATTAAATTTTATAATTATCTTCCCCTATTTTTATGGATTTTAATCTCTAAGGCAATTACCTATCTATAAGGACTTAGATTAAAGGGAATTTATACCAGAATTAAGTACCATACCACTCTTACCAATTTCAGCCATCACACATCCTTTCCTTCAGGGGCAAAATTGTCTTTTCACCTGCACTGGCTTCTAGACTTCTAGGACTCAAAATTCGAGGTTTCACACCAAACCCTTGAGTTAGGTTATGAGTGCCTAATTTGCATATGTTTTGTGCTTTGAACATGTTGATTTTGTTCTGACATGATTGAGAATACCTTGTTGTGGTATTATATGCTTGCATGTGTGTGCTTGTACATGTTTGTGTATCAGGATCCTTTTCCGATAGCCATTCGAGGTAAGCGCTGATGCTCCTAAGGAGAGGAGAGGTTCTCACTGGTATGGGAGTTGTATGGGTAACAGTCCCCAGCATGTGCAAGCTGGATGCCTGGTCCTTGTGTGGCTAGATGCCTTGTCCTTGTATGGCAAGATGTCCTTATCCTTGTGTGGTTTGGATGTCCTTATCCTTATTTTGTTTGGATGCCCTTGTCCTTGTGTGGCTTTGATGCCTTGTCCTTGTGTGGCAGGATGAATAGGCTTGCTGATTAGCTAGTGTGCTAACCCTTTTAAACTTTGTGCAGCGAAACTTTGGACAACATAAGTTGAAGAGGATGGCCTTCTCCGTTGACGAGATTGATTGATGATTTACCTGCATGTGTACTTCTGACTTTCGGAAATGTTTTCAGTCCACCCTCAGCTTTAGTTTCGGCCCTAATCTTGGATTAATTCTTGAATTACGTGATACCCATAGTTGTTTAAGGATGATGTGATGTTGTTTGGGAGATGTTTGTTTGAGATTTCTGTAGATCTTATGATGCTATGACCCTACTGAGATTCTTGTAATCTTATCCTGTTGTTGTCACCAATTTTTCAGGCTTAGGTACATCTGTTATTCATGGTAACAGTGTGTGAGAATCAAGGCTGCACGGCAGGCCAATATCGAATCATATTTGCATATTTTTGTCTCCTTGGTTTCTTGTGCATACAATATGATCATTGATTGGATTATTTTTTCTGGTTTCTCAAGTTTCCTCCTTTGCTTGTTTTTTCAGAACTATGTTGCGGGTTATTTGCTGGATATTTGGACCCCTATGGGACTTGTGTGTTATGGATTCATTGATTAATTTTAAAGACTTTCGTTGATGTTTTATTCACTCCTTATGGTACTAGAATATTTTTCCAATATTATGTTCCAATCTTTAAAATCTTAAAGGAATTAACATGCTAAAATCGAACTAGATGGATATGCCTCGTGGTATTCATATAGGTCCTGGTTTGAACTTGTTTGAGTTTCATGGGCGGTAAGGGTCCCATTAGGAGAAAATTTTGGAATATTGGATTTGGGTCCTTACAGCCATCATCTCTGACCCGATACTCACTCACTATACTGACATCAGCACCATCACCCTCTAACTACTGAGTCACTCAGGCAAACTATGTAATCAATGCTTTGGACTCATCACTGTCAAGCCTAACTTTGGATGCACTCAAACACATCAGCATCAGCATGTACTCGGCTCGGTTATAGGATAAGGGAGGTGCTGTCTTCCTACTGAACACATCAGTGACTACGTTTGCCTTGCTCGGATAGTAGTCAATTACTAGATCATAATCCTTGATCAACTCGAGTCATCGCCTCTGTCTCAAATTCAACCCCTTTTGGGTGTGAAGGTATTTAAGACATTTTCTATTGGTGTAGACTCTTTATGTCTCACCATGCATTCCCTTAGTTAAGGCCACATGAGGGCAACTACCCGACCCAAGATTTGGAGTTAGCGGCAATGGTGTTCGTGTAGAAGATTTGAAGACATTACCTGCCACAACCTTCCCTTTTTGCATTAGTACAAAACATAAACCCATATTCAAATCATCGCTGAAAATTAAATAACCGTTGCCACTGACTTGCAAAGTGAGAACCGAAGCTGACACCAATTTGGCCTTCAGCTCCTAAATACTCTGCTCACACTTCCCGGTCAACACAAAAGGAACACCCTTGAGAGTCAAATGCGTCAAAGGTCCTGCCAACACCAAGAAGTTCTCTACAAACCGCCTGTAGTAACTTGTCAAACCGAGAAAACTTCAGATCGCTGTGACACTCTGTGGCTGTCGACAATACTGCCTCTATCTTCTTGGAGTCCACTAGCACATCTTTAGTTTTAACCACATGCTCCAAGAAGCTAATCTCTCTGAGCCAAAACTCACAATTACAAAACTTGGCATACAGCTGCCAGGCTCTAAGTATGTTTAACACGATCCTCAGATGCACTAAATGAAGACGATGTCAAGATGTCATTAATGAAGGCGATGAAAAAATGGTCTAAGTAATACTGAAATACCCTGTTCATGAGATCGAAAAACAGTGAAGGTGCATTGCTTAGCTCAAGTGGCATAACCAAAAACTTGTAGTGGCCGTAATGCCACCGAAACAATGTCTTCGGGATATCAAACTCCCGAACCCTCAATTGATGGTAACCTGATCTTAGATCAATCCATGGAAATATATATCGGTTCTTCACTGTAGCCTGATTCAACAGCCTGTAGTCGATGCACAACTGGAGGGTGCCATCTTTCCTCTTCACAAACAACACTGGTGTGTCCCACGAGGATACATTGGGTTTGATAAACCTCTATCCACCAAGTACTCAAATTGAGCCTTGAATTCTTTCAATGTTGTGGGTGCTTTCCGATACGGTGGGATTGAAATGGGTGTCGTACTCGGCAATACCTCGAGCTCTCGCTCTGGTGGTAAACCCATCATGTCCTCTGGGAGCACATCTAACTACTCTCTCACCACTGGCATAGTACTCAAATCCATAGACTCAACTGTCACATCTTTGACATGTGCTAAAAACATGTGTAACCTATGTCGATCATGTGCCTGGCACTCAACAACGATCTCACATGAGTCAGCATCACCCATCTATCACCCTCGAAACAGAACTCTCAACCATTTGCTAAGCTGAACCATACCCTCTTCATGAAACAGTCCATCCATGCTCTGTATCTAGGCAAACATTCCATACCCAAAATCACATCTAACTCTCTGATTTCCAACGGAATTAAATGAGCCTCAAGCTCAACTAAGCCCATCCTCAGTACACTCTGCTGCATGCAAATTGCTCACCTAAAGGGGTTAATAGCTCCATGGGTGGCTCTAGGATTGACAACTCTCTACTTATCCACGTAGCTACCCTATGACCGACAAAAGACCTATTTGCTCTGGGGTCTAATAAAATTCTAGCACTTGAGGAGAAAACAAAGACTGTACCTATCACGATGTCTAGACTGGCGATGGCCTCTGCATCGACAAAGTGAAGAGATATGTCTGCTGCCTCTACTACTATGTTTTCTACTGTGTTTGCTACTGCTGCATGCCTTGGGTCTAACTACCCGAAGGCCTACCAGCCTTTGTCCTCTACAGTACTTTGGCTGAACCCTGAGAACTCATTTGAATGAATCCAGACCTCTGAGCTGCTGGAAGTGCTGGGATCCTTGATTTTGAAGTACCTAGCTGCTCTGCTCTACCCTTATGACATTTTTTGCCCATATGTGCAAACCTGGAACTGGGTTTGATCAGACCCTTGCTTGCCGAACCGTCCTTACACTTCTATTTCTAGCCTCACTGACCCATTGAATCTCTTTAACAATCACTATGTCTACGACTAGCTCCTCAAAGTTGTTGCTCATCTTCGAGCCTAAACACTTCAGACATCCAAACCTGCTAGCCATCATAGCACTAGTCTTGTCCACCTCGAACACAAAATGAGCTATTTCCCATAACTTTGTCGCGTAATTATATCACGACTCAACCCCCCGGACTCTCGGTCCAGCTGTCCCGGACGTGTAGGTACGTGTGATAGATCACAACTGTAACGCTTGGTTGGGCTTTTAACCACATGGCCCAAAAGACGCATTTTGTTTCAAATGATACCATCACACAACACATATAAGCGCAAGACCTCCCTCGCTCCTTTCCGATGTGGGATTGGGTAACCTGACCCCCCTTACGGGCTGGGTCTCACAATCTCCCCTCCTAATAGACCTCATGTCCTCACGAGGGGAGCCCAAATGTAACTGCCTTGGGCCCAAACTCATGAGCCCAAACGTGAACACACAACACGGCCCAAGCCCACCCGGAAGAGGAAACGAGATCGACTCCCCTACCATTTGTCACGACCCAGCCCTGGACCCTCAGCCCAGCGGCTCCGGATGTGTATGTGCTCGTGATGGATCACAACTGCAATGCTTGGTTGGGCTTCTAACCACATGGCCCAAAAGATACATCTTGTTTCAAATGATACCATCACACAACACATATAAGCCCAAGACCTCCCCCGCTCCATTCTGATGTGGGATTGGGATTGGGAGCGGGGGAGGTCTTGGGCTTATATGTAACGACCCCAATTCCTAACTATTAATAATTGCTCCGATTAAGGTCATCACCGCCGTGAAACCAAATAAGCCTAAATGACACCTAACACCTATTTGAATCTCACCAGGCTAATCATAAATTCCCGATTTTAAGCTTGTTAATCTTATTGTTTATCAACAATTAGAGCATGGTATTGGACACATATTCTGGTATCATACGGAGTAAATAAAAATATCAGCAGAATTCTTAAATTAATTCATTGAGTTCATAACACACAAGTTCCATATGTCACGACCCCAATTCACATACTATTGTTAATTGCTCCGATTAAGGTCATTACCGCCGTGAAACCCAAATAAGCCTCAACGACACCTAAGACCTATTAGAATTCCATAAGGCTACTCATAAGATATCGAATTTAAGCTTGTTCATTTTGTTGTTTATCAATCAATTGGAGCATGATATTGGACACATGTTCTAGTAATATACGGAGTAAATAAAAACATCAGCGGAAGTCTTAAATTAATCCATTGGGTTCATAACACACAAGTCCCATAGGGATCCAAATAACCAGCAAGAAATCCATCAGCAAATTTCGGAAATAGCAAGCCAAAAGAATGCTTAAAATAAACCAGAACGTTGCCCAATCATTTATGTTATTTGCGCAAATATCAAGTAAACATTTGTGATGCGATATCGCCCCGCCGTGTAGCCTTGGTCTCACACACTGGTACCACGAACAGTGGATGTACCTAAGCCTGAAAAATGGTAAAAACAACGGTATGAGATTATAAGAATCTCAGTAGGTCGCAGCATCATAAGATCTACAGAATCCCTAAACACAAATCTCCCAATTCACATAAGATCAGTCCCTAAACAACTAAAGGGATCACGCAATTCAACAATAAACCAAAAGAGATTAAGGCCGAGATTATGGCTGAGGGAGGACTACACTTCCGAAAGTTCAGAAGTACACAGGCAGGTGAAATACAACAAAATCGCTCTCAATGAAGAAGAAAGGCCATCCCCTTCCACCTGGTTGTCCAAGACTTACTGCACAAAGGGTAGATGGTTAACACGCAAACTAATCAGTAAGCCTTTCACCTTATCCTCGCAACGACAAGTCGACTAGCCCCACATGGACAAGTCTTCCCTATTCACATACCTACTAGGGCATCCCAAATCTCGCAAGATAAAGGCTTCCTGTCTCACAAGACAGGGATCCGGCCTCGCAAGGATAGATATCCAGCGTGCACTTGCTTTCAACACTCATACACCTCCTATAAATCGGTAAGAACCTCTCCTCTCACTAGGAGCATCAGTGCTTACCCTGCGTGGCCACCGGAACAGGATCCTGACACACAAACACGTACAAGCACACACAGGCAAGTACAAAGCATAATACCACAACAGGGTATCCTCAATCACGTCAGGAAACAATCAACACATCCAATTCATATAACAATAGCATCCCAGGCACTCAATTCCTAACTCAGGGGTTCGATACAGCCTAGGAGATTCATATCTCATTCCGAATTTCATATTCACACCCTACAATCCAATCACAAACAATACAACAAGGGCAGGTAACAAAAACATCAGATAAGAGCAGGGGTTTCTGGAGAAACCGATGAGGCGTAGATCCTACCTCCCTTGTCTCTGAACAAGAAGCTACTCCTTTTCCTTTATTAAGTAAATCCGAACCACCTAAATCATCACCAGGCAAAAACAAAACTAACTAAGCATGCATATTCAATAATCAATTGAATACCCTATTCCTTACCAATACCACTCACCAAACCTATCAAAAAACCAGTGATCAGATGTTGCAGGTGCCTTCCCCTTGGATGTGTGATGTGATAGCCAGGAACTTAACAAGAATCAACCTGAATTTACCATTCCAATTAACTATGCAAATCCTGTCGCTAAAAGTAGGGCATAGGACGATTTCGTCTCAACCTAAAACAACGAAGTATTTACATCCAAGCTTCGATTTATATATGGTTGGCAAGAGAATGAAAAGAGCTTTCCAACAAGATATTATTTGTAAGATTCCAACAAACGAGTAGAAAGTTATGCTATTTTGAAGTTCAAGAAAATTTGGCGAAAACCTAATTCCGCCGCCGATTTTCAAGTTACCATTAGACAAAGAAATACTAACCTCCCGAGGAAACTCCAAAGATGGTTGGAAAGAAGATGAAGAGAGATTTCCAACAAGCTATTATTCGTAGAGATCCGACGAACGATGAGTGAGTTATGCTGGTTTAAAATTTCAGAAAATTTTGGCAGCTATAGGGAGGTATAGGGTTTTAAGCCTATATGAAATTTGTAGGTTTTCTATGAATACTTCTTTGTGAGGTTGGCTTCCTATTTATAATGAATGGGTATAGAATTATGATTACTACTTTAATCACTTTATCTAAACAGGATAATTTACTAGATAACTAAACTCTAAACTCTTTAATTATCTTCCCCTATTTTTAGGGACTTTAATCTCTAAGGCAATTATCTATCTATAAGGATAATCTCTAAGACAATTATCCATCTATAAGGACTCACATCTAAAGGAATTTAAAACAAAATTAACTACTAAACAATCTTACCAATTTCGGCCATCACACATCCTTTCCTTCGGGGGCAAAATTGTCTTTTCACCTGCGCTGGCTTCTGGACTTCTAGGACTCAAAATTCGGGATCTTACATCCTCCCCTCCTTATAAGAATTTCGTCCTCGAAATTTTAACATTAGTACCTAATCAAACAAGTAAGGAAATTTTGCATGCATAGATTCCTCAGTCTCCCAAGACTGCTCCTCAATTTGGCCATTACGCCAAACAACTTGTACCATAGGTACGCTTCGACTGCGAAGCTGTCGAACTGATCGGTCTAGTATGGCAACTGGCTGTACGGGATAGGATAGGTCTTCTTCAACTTCTACTGGCGGTTCTTTAAGCACATGAGCAGGATCTCATATATACTTTCTTAGCATTGAAATGTGAAATATGTTGTTTTCATTTGCCTGATTAATATCAGGAAGTTCTTCATCTTTTGAGTCATCAAAAGCCTCAATCTGGTCATTGTCCACCACGTGTCCATCTTTAACACCTAAGCCTTTCTCTGGAAAATTGTTGAAAGGTTTTGATCCCAATTTTAAGCTCTTCTCCAAAAAATTTCTAGAAGGGAAAGTTGCATATCTTCATCCTTGGAAAATTTTTTTTTTTTTTTTTTTTTTTTTTTACTTTGAATATTTTCTTCTGTAGAATTCCCTACATACGCCGTGCGAGCTGCTCACTGATTTCCATAGTATGTGGATTAACAAACTTCTGAGTCAAATTTGAGTATACTGTCAGAACTTGAGCCATCCCTGGATTTTCATGCAAGTATATCTCCAGCAAAGAAAGAATACGAAGTTTGAACAAAACAAGCTGGGCTTGAGTCGTTTCTCCACCACCTTGATTCTTTCTCTCTTGATATGGCCGTGGTTTTGCATTAGGCTTTAACTCAATTTTGAGATCAGGATTCACAGTGTCATTTCTGAAGTCATACTCCTCCAGCATTGGATAATCCAAAACATTTTGCTAGCAGCGCTGTTTCACATTCTCAACCTGAGAAGGATCAATCTCAAGGAGTGTGTTTCTTTGTCTTCTGCAGCAGCTGCCAATTCTGCTTGATTTATCAACCCATCATGAACATTAGAAACTTCTGCCACAGCTTTGCTGATAGTAAATCCATCTTGCCCGTATGAACTCTCAGATATAAGCCTTGCTTTAAAAATAACATCATCCTTGAACAATTTCTTCAGAACCTCTGTAAACGGAGATTCCACAAAATATCGATTCTTCTTAAACACGAGTTTCACTATCCCATAATTTGAAGTAGAACTGTGAATGAAATTGATCATTTCCTTCGGCAGTTTTGTCTTGGACAGCTTACTCAAGACAGCGATTATAGTCTCTGTCTCCACCCCAACCGAAACTGCTGCGTACAAGGAATGCGGAGTCAAATTGTACTCATGCATAGACTCCGGCCTTCTCAACAGCTGTAGGATGCGCCAGATGGTAAAGGTATCCCTACTCTGGAACGACTTGTGGTGCTTCTCCAGGTAAACCTTGCCGTCGACCACCACCAGCCTGAAAGTGGCAGTTCTCAGCAGCACGATTGCTCTCCCCTCTGACAGCTTTGTATGCTTTCTTGGCTGCTTCTTCATCTTCCGTGCCCTTTTTTTTTTTTTCCACCATACAAATTTATCTCTTTGTTCACGAGTCTCAGAAACTCTTCCCGCTCCATGCTAACTGAAGAAGCAGAATCTAGAACAGCCAATGCACGACTTGGTCCACAGAGTTGTTCATGCTTCTTCAACGTTTTTGCTTTCACTTGTTCCTGTGCTCCTCTAGCTGTTGGAATACTCATCTCTTCTAAAGCCATGTCCTTTTGGTTGTCAACAGATTCCCTCATCTTTGCCTGCTCCTCTTCCTCTTCTTCCTCCTTGATCAGTTCTTCTTGCATCTCTAGGAACTCCAACTTTCTTCTTCTCTCTGAAACAGAATCTTCAGATGGCATGGAAGTCACCTGAACAGTATCAACGACCTCATCTGGAAGAGAAGAAAGTGTAGCCTGCACAGCTTCCTCTGGTCTAACTTTTCCAGAGACGGAGAAGACTCTGGATAGAATCAACAGAGAAGATGGGAGTGAGTGATTGAGAAACAAAGCTAGCGAATCACACAACTGCTGGTGCATTTCCTCCACTGAAAGCAATCCATGCAATCCACGATCTCTACAAGCCGGAAGAAGCTCGGCTTCTGAAAGGGATTCTATACACTCTGCTCGAATCATCTTATCATCATTCTTGATCTCTTGTAGCCTTTTCCGGAGCATCAAACGTAGATAAGCATCAGTTCCAAAAAGGCTGATTCCCAGTGGTCTTATTTATGAATTCATCAAGATCTTCTGCTGTCTTTTTAAGCTCTCCACTCCGTGAGCTTTAGACTTCCTTTGCCATTTCTTTTACTGTGTCTTGAAAACCTTGGCATATTCTATTCTTGCATTAAGCTTTCTTTTCAAAGCCTCCTGTTCTTTCATCTTGTCCTGGAAAGTTGACGGCAACATGTTGGGAAACAATTTCAAGAATACTGGTAGTAAGAGCTCCATGAATAGAACTATAATGAACACCGAAAATGGAACTAGTCTAAATATATCTGCAGTAGTTCACGTTAGTTGTTGTCTGTCCCTTCTTGAAAGACCCTTCCCATTGGCAAGTTTGACAAATAACCTTGAGCTTATCCTAACATCAGCCCAAAGTAATTTTGTACCAAGCAAATAGTGCTGCAGTGTAGATTTAAACTCATCCTTCCAGTGGTGCAGCTTCGTAACTATCATAGATGCAACAGCTCTTAAAGCAGGACCAATGCCTATAAGTATGGCCCACACTCTCTGCATTAATGTCCTAGCACTTTCTTTTTTCTTTTTTTCTCTGGGTTCTAACAACTGCATGGCCTTTGCCTTTGCTTTAGCCTCACTTAGATCTTTAACAGCTTCATCACGTTCTTCTGGTGAAGCTTTCTTCACCTGCTCGGCAGATTGTTGTTCATCCCTATCTCTGGACTCACCAAAGTCAGGTTGGCAGCTGTGGCCGTGGAAGCATAGCGTACTGAACACGGAAGCCGCCTATGTCTTCAACGAAGGAATGTCATGCAACTCTGTGGCTACGTTCAGTGTTTGCATTTCCACCGAGTGCATGTTGCATAATCCTTGTGATTTTTCTGTCTCGATAAGGATCATCACCACCTTGGCTTTCAGCACCCTCGCTCAACCTTTTTTTTTTTTTTTTTTACAGTTCCAAGTGTCATCAAGCTCTTATTGATGTGGGAATCCCCTTAGAGCCTAATACCTGCTGCACCAGTTTTGGAAGCACGTTCTGAAACACGGACAGCATCACAAGAGTTGCCAACATCTTCATGTTCACCTTCGCTAATAATCATACGAAAAAAAAAAATTCTGTGGGATCTACTGCTGTATAAGTTCATATTTGTTTTCTCCGATATGCCGGTGAGATTCCCCAAACTACATTAGATCAAGAACTTGCTGAGGCAACTATTTCTTCCCGCAAACCAGCAACATATATTTCTCTCTCAAGGTTTTCATGAATCTGCAGTTTTCGATGCTGAGGAGCTTAGTAAGTCATTTATATTCTCATTATAGATCTCCATTTTACACTTGAAACAATGTCCTACCATCTTCGTTCAGGATAATATTGGCAGCTGGTCTGTGGATTGCACTCCCAGCAGGAGCTTCAAACTTAGTGAGATTAAGAATTTTCTTGCCACAATCGCATTCTATTCCATCGCGAGTAATTCTTCCTGTTGTCAATGCACCCTCCTTTCTTCTGGATCGGTAATGCACCTTGGCCCCTGGTAATAACACATTGTTATCTAGCAAGGAGGACAACATTGTCCGTCGCGAAAGGACTGTTTTTTTTTTTTTTTTTCTTTTGGTTCGCTTGCCTCTTTGTTTTGGAACCTGCGCTGGCTTGGTTTCAGTCATAGACCCGATTACATCCAATTTGTTGCTATCCGATTGAACAGCATCAGAGAGGGGCCATGGTAAATCATCAGGTCGGTTTTTTTTTTCTTTTTCTTCCCTGTGCTCTGTTGGAGGACAATATTGTAGCATCAGTGGTTGAGTTATCAGCATAGACAACCGGTGGACATTCCGCCGACTTGACCCCCAAGGAGATGGTGACAAAGCCCGCGAAGAGATCAATAAATCGTGCCATCGTCTGATGATGTGTACCGATATGCACATGCAGAGTGGTTATAGTTAGTCTACTCAATTGTCCAGCCCAAGTATGTAATGTGTTTCCTCACATCCATAGCAAGGCTTGTGCTTCGCTTGTTGGCTTCTAAAGATGCATATCATGTAAGATTATTAGGACAAAACTCGGCCGTGGGTATAACCATCAGCCATTCGCTTCTTCCGCTTTTCTTCTTCCTTCCTATGCGATACTCCTTGTTGGTCCTCGCTGATTCATCAGCAAGTTTCATAGAGAGACTATTAGCTGGATTTTCAATAGGTAGACCTGCATTAGAGCCCTCCATGTCACCACCATTCTTCAATGGATTCAAGTTTCTCCAGCATTCTAATGGACTCATCAACCTCCACTCGCGCTATAACAAGGTCAATGACTAGTGCGGCTGGTGCCTCTAGTTGGTTTTGGGGCTCGGCTTGCCCTTTCCCGCTCAATTTGTGTATTTGGCTCCTCTTGCTCAACAGGTAGATCAGCCTGAATCTCAAACCTACCCCGTTGGTCCCTTTGTTGCCTCGAGCGTGCCATACTACACAATTACACCTTTACTACTCCACATATACTAAATACAATACTAGTAAAAGAGTGGTACCTGGTGGAGAGGCATGCACCAGACGATACACATATGCTGAAAAACAATATACAAGTTTTGTTTTTGGAAATCGCATGCACACATGCAAAGGTATTTTTGGCAATTCCATCAATACTTAAAGAAATCAAATATCAAGCAAGAAGAGACTCACACATCATCCACATTCCATAATTCACATCATCAATCACATGCATATACATTCAGTAATGACAAGAAAGATATATGAAGGCATATGAACAATCAGCACATTAGTTTATTATTCCTATCACTTAAACCTTTCAGTATTAGCCCCTAGGTGAGTGAGTGTGTGCCCATGTTCTTACCTAAAATCACCACATGAAATCACCAAAATCAACAAATAAGTTAGCATATAACAAATTATATTTCCTAAACCATGCTCCGCTACCAAACTTGTAACGACCTCAATTCACATACTATTGTTAATTGCTCCGATTAAGGTCATTACTGCCGTGAAACCCAAATAAGCCTCAACGACACCTAAGACCTATTAGAATTCCACAAGGCTACTCATAAGATATCGAATTTAAGCTTGTTCATTTTGTTGTTTATCAATCAATTGGAGCATGATATTGGACTCATGTTCTAATAATATACGGAGTAAATAAAAACATCAGCGGAAGTCTTAAATTAATCCATTGGGTTCATAACACACAAGTTCCATAGGGATCCAAACAACCAGCAAGAAATCCATCAGCAAATTTCGGAAATAGCAAGCCAAAAGAATGCTTAAAATAAACCAGAACGTTGCCCAATCATTTATGTTATTTGCGCAAATATCAAGTAAACATTTGTGATGCGATATCGCCCCGCCGTGCAGCCTTGGTCTCACACACTGGTACCACGAACAGTGGATATACCTAAGCCTGAAAAATGGTAAAAACAACGGTATGAGATTATAAGAATCTCAGTAGGGTCGCAGCATCATAAGATCTACAGAATCCCTAAACACAAATCTCCCAATTCACATAAGATCAGTCCCTAAACAACTAAAGGGATCACGCAATTCAACAATAAACCAAAAGAGATTAAGGCCGAGATTATGGCTGAGGGAGGACTACACTTCCGAAAGTTCAGAAGTACACAGGCAGGTGAAATACAACAAAATCGCTCTCAATGAAGAAGAAAGGCCATCCCCTTCCACCTGGTTGTCCAAGACTTACTGCACAAAGGGTAGATGGTTAACACGCAAGCTACTCAGTAAGCCTTTCACCTTATCCTCGCAACGACAAGTCGACTAGCCCCACATGGACAAGTCTTCCCTATTCACATACCTACTAGGGCATCCCAAATCTCGCAAGATAAAGGCTTCCTGTCTCACAAGACAGGGATCCGGCCTCGTAAGGACAGATATCCAGCGTGCACTTGCTTTCAACACTCATACACCTCCTATAAATCGGTAAGAACCTCTCCTCTCACTAGGAGCATCAGTGCTTACCCTGCGTGGCCACCGGAACAGGATCCTGACACACAAACACGTACAAGCACACACAGACAAGTACAAAGCATAATACCACAACAGGGTATCCTCAATCACGTCAGGAAACAATCAACACATCCAATTCATATAACAATAGCATCCCAGGCACTCAATTCCTAACTCAGGGGTTCGATACAGCCTAGGAGATTCATATCTCATTCCGAATTTCATATTCACACCCTACAATCCAATCACAAACAATACAATAAGGGCAGGTAACAAAAACATCAGATAAGAGCAGGGGTTTCTGGAGAAACCGATGAGGCGTAGATCCTACCTCCCTTGTCTCTGAACAAGAAGCTACTCCTTTGCCTTTATTAAGTAAATCCGAACCACCTAAATCATCACCAGGCAAAGACAAAACAAACTAAGCATGCATATTCAATAATCAATTGAATACCCTATTCCTTACCAATACCACTCACCAAACCTATCAAAAAACCAGTGATCAGATGTTGCAGGTGCCTTCCCCTTGGATGTGTGATGTGATAGCCAGGAACTTAACAAGAATCAACCTGAATTTACCATTCCAATTAACTATGCAAATCCTGTCGCTAAAAGTAGAGCATAGGACGATTTCGTCTCAACCTAAAACAACTAAGTATTTACATCTAAGCTTTGATTTATATATGGTTGGAAATAGAATGAAAAGATCTTTCCAACAAGATATTATTTGCAAGATTCCAACAAACGAGTAGAAAGTTATGCTATTTTGAAGTTCAAGAAGATTTGGCGAAAACCTAATTCCGCCGCCGAATTTCAAGTTACCATTAGACAAAGAAATACTAACCTCCCGAGGAAACTACAAAGATGGTTGGAAAGAAGATGAAGAGATATTTCCAACAAGCTATTATTCATAGAGATCCGACGAACGATGAGTGAGTTATACTGGTTTAAAGTTTTAAAAAATTTTGGCAGCTATAGGGAGGTATAGGGTTTTAAGCCTATATGAAATTTGTAGGTTTTCTATGAATACTTCTTTGTGAGGTTGGCTTCCTATTTATAATGAATGGGTATAGAATTATGATTACTACTTTAATCACTTTATCTAAACAGGATAATTTACTAGATAACTAAACTCTAAACTCTTTAATTATCTTCCCCTATTTTTAGGGACTTTAATCTCTAAGGCAATTATCTATCTATAAGGATAATCTCTAAGACAATTATCCGTCTATAAGGACTCACATCTAAAGGAATTTAAAACAAAATTAACTACTAAACAATCTTACCAATTTCGGCCATCACACATCTATTCCTTTAGGGGCAAAATCGTCTTTTCACCTGCCCTGGCTTCTGAACTTCTAGGACTCAAAATTCGGGGTCTTACACCATAGGGATCCAAATAACCAGCCAGAAATCCTTCAACAAGTTTCGAAAATAGCAAACAAAGAAGGGTGCTTAAAATAAACCAGAAAACTGCCCAATCATTCATGTTATATGCACAAGTAACAAGTATGCAAATGTGATGCGATATCGCCCCGCCGTGGAGCCTTGATCTCACACACTGGTACCACGAACAGTGGATGTACCTAAACCTGAAAAATGATAAACAACAATAGTATGAGATTACAAGAATCACAGTAGGGTCACAGTATCATAAGATCTGCAGAAACCCTAAACACAAATCTCTCAATTTACATTAGATCAATCCTAAACAATTAAAGGGGATCACGCAATTCCAGAATCAAACGAAAAGGTTAGGGCCGAATCTATGGCTGAGGGAGGACTACAAACACTTCTGAAAGTTCAGAAGTACACAAGCAAGTGAAACACATCAAATTGCTCTCGGCAATGAAGAAGAAAGGCCATTCTCTTCCACCTGTGTTGTCCAAGGCTTACTGCACAAAGGGTAGATGGTTAACACACAAGCTAATCAGTAAGCCTTGTAAGTCGTCTTGTCACACACGGACAAGTCTTGCCAAACCACACACGGACTTGGGCATCCCAAACCACACAAGGATTAGGGCTTCCTGCCATACAAAAACAGGGTTCCGGTCACACAAGGACCAGACCTCCAGCAAGCTCTTGCTAGGTTTTGCCGCCCATACAACTCCTATACCAGTAAGAACCTCTCCTCTCCCTAGGAGCATCACTGCTTACCCCGAATGGCCGCCGGAACAGGATCCTGACACACAAACACGTACAAGCACACACAGGCAAGTACAAAGCATAATACCACAACAGGGTATCCTCAATCATGTCAGAACACAATCAGCATATTCAATTCACATAACATATGCAACCCGAGCACTCAATACCTAACTCAGGGATTCAATGTATCCTACGAGATCCATTTCTCATTCCGAATTTCATACTCTCACCCTATAATCCAATCGCATGCAATACAACAAGGGCAGGTAACAAAAACATCAGATAAGAGCAGGGGTTTCTGGAGAAACCGATGAGACGTAGATCCTACCTCCCTTGTCTCTGAACAAGAAGCTACTCCTTTGCCTTTATTAAGTAAATCCGAACCACCTAAATCATCACCAGGAAAAGACAAAACAAACTAAGCATGCATATTCAATAATCAATTGAATACCCTATTCCTTACCAATACCACTCACCAAACCTATCAAAAAACCAGTGATCAGATGTTGCAGGTGCCTTCCCCTTGGATGTGTGATGTGATAGCCAGGAACTTAACAAGATTCAACCTGAATTTACCATTCCAATTAACTATGCAAATCTTGCCGCTAAAAGTAAGGAATAGGACAATTTCGACTTAACCTTAAACAAGAAAATATTTACATCCAAAATGTAAAACATATATGGTTGGAAAGATGATGAAAATTTCTTTAAAATGAGCTATTATTGTAAGGATCTGGAAAACGATTAGAAAGTTATGCTATTTTGAAGTTTAAGAAGATTTGGCGAAAACCTAATTCCGTCGCCGATTTTCAAGTTAACCTTAGACATAGAAATTCTAACCTTCTGACAAAAAAAAAATATTTTTGGAAAGATCATGAAGAGAGCTTTTCAACATGCTATTATTCGTTGAGATATAACAAACAACGAAATAGTTATGCTATTCTGAATTTCAAGAAGATTTGGCAGTGCCGCAGAATTTCAGCTTGACCTTTGAGAAATAAATACTAACCTCCTGACAAAAACTCAATGATAATTGGAAAGAGGAAGAAAAGAAATTTCCAACAAGCTATTACTCGCAGGGATCCGAGCAACGATGAGTGAGTTATGCTGATTTAAAGTTTCTGCGAATTATGGCGGCTATAGAGAGGTATAAGGTTTTAGGGTCATACGAATTTTGTAAGTTTTCTATGAGGGATTTTTGTGGGGTTGGCTTCCTATTTATAATGAATGAGTGTAGAATTATGATTACTAATTTTACTCACTTAATCAAAATAAGATAATTTACCAGATAGTTAAACTCTTAAATTATCTTCCCTATTTTTAGTGACTTAATCTCTAAGGTAACTATCTATCTTTAAGGAAGATTTCTAAGGAAATTACCCATCCATAAGGACCTAGATTTAAAGGAATTTAAAACAAAATTAACTACTAAACAAGCTTACCAATTTTGGCCATCACACATCCTTTGCTTCACGGGAAAAATCGTCTTTTCACCTGTACTGGCTTCTGGACTTCTAGGACTCAAAATTCGGGGTCTTACATAATATGTGTTGTGTGATGGTATCATTTGAAACAAGATGCATCTTTTGGGACATGTGGTTAGAAGCTTAACCAAGTGTTGCAGTTGTGATCCATCACGCGCACATACACGTCCGGGCCTGCTGGGCTTAGGGTCCGGGTCGTGACAAATGGTAGCAGAGCCGATCTCGTTTCCTCTTCCGGGTTGGCTTAGGCCATGTTGTGTGTTCATGTTTGGGCTTATGAGTTTGAGCCCAAGGCAGTTATGTTTGGGCTCCCCTCGTGAGGACACAAGGTCTATAAGGAGGGGAGATTTTGAGACCCAGCCCATAGGGGAGTCAGGTTGCCAAATCCCACATCAGAAAGGAGCGAGGGAGGTCTTGGGCTTATATGTGTTTTGTGATGGTATCATTTGAAACAAGATGCATCTTTTGGGCCATGTGGTTAGAAGACCAACCAAGCATTACAGTTATGATCCATCACGCGCACATACACATCCGGGCCCGCTGGGCCGAAGGTCCAGGGGCCGGTTCGTGACAACTTAGATGCACTCTTGTTCTTTTGCAGGAGATGGTAGAACTCGGTCCTCTTCTGGTGCTGGAAATTTTCAATGTAGTACCTCCGGTAAAAAAATTTCACCAATTCTTCCCATGTCAGCTGGCCTGCATAACAGTCCCTCACAAAGCTCCACCAACTAGCTGTATCTCTCTCCAATAGACGGAGAGCTTAATGTCACCTTGTCCTCAGTCGTCAATGTCATGTCCTAAGCCATCAAGATCACCTTGTCCTTCCAATTCTTTTCCATCATAACATCGTTGGTTCCATAGAAATTCTCGCACCCTAAGTGTCTGGACTCTTTTAGAAGCTTGAACAACTATACTAGTAATCTACCACCCTGAACCTCTACTGGCTGCACTTCAGGCTCTATTGCATCCTGTGGCTGAGCTAATGCCTGTGGTGCTTGCATTTGTGGCTGCTGAACCACTATAGCATGTACCATCAACTATTTCATCTAACCCAATGTCATCTGAATGGCAACCAATACCTGTAATAGAGCTTGATCCTTTACCACTGGTGCTACCTAAGCTAGTTGTGCCTTTGGTGTACCCTATGGCTGGCCCACACCTATCATTGGCCTTGCTGGTCATGGAGCATCTGAGCACTCATCTAGCTCCCTGATCTGAACTCGGCCTCCTCCGCCATCATGATCTCTGGAAACACTACGACCTCTACCATGACCATCTCTACTAACTGGACACACAGTTATAGATATAAGCCTAAAGACAAACAAGACCTCTTAGCAACTCTATGTTTGACTATACATGTGCAGTGTGTGTGATGCACTTGTAGAACATGCTATTTCAAAACAATTTTGCACTCAATGCACATATAAACAACCATGCTCCACTACGAATCCTGTGAGGACCCATTCCCGGTAAATAGGACCCTCACAGCCATGTAGCACCAATTGACCCAACATGTGGATCAATTTAGACCACACAAGGTTTACGTTAATTTTTCGAAACCAATAACCAAAAAACACATACCAATTTGAATTTTTATTTCGAAAGGAACATGGCACATCACATAATATATGGAAATTTTAAACCAAGTACAACATGACGTACGACCCCAAACATGCAACATATTGAGTCCATACACACAAGATCATATAGATCCACAAAAATATGCCATAAACAATATCTGAACACCAATCCCACAATCAGTCAAAAACAACATTATAGTCCATATCCAATCATGCATAACACAAGAGCATCAAGATAGTAAAACATAAACATAGCGAGCCTCCAAAACGTGCAAGTGCGATAGTCAACCCTAAGATCAACACTAAGAAATTGATCTCAAGACAGATGGCTGCAAGCAAATAAGCTAGCCCTGAAAAAATTAATAAAAGTAGGTGTGATCAAAAGACCTCAATAGGAGTTATAGCATCATAAGTATATCTGGTGGAATAGAGGCATATGGAAAACACAATTATAAAACAGTTGATTTAAACACAATTATCATACATGCATTCTAATAATGCACTTAAGAGATTTCGTAAACAATGAAACATAATGCATGAGTTGCAAAGCAGAAAGCAATAAGCACATCCCAATAAGTTTTATAAATCCATAGAACTCGTCAATTTCACACAGGTTACTACGCCCCAAAAACCTATCAAGGTGGATCACAAACCACCCTTGAGTCATGCCTGTTAAAAGGTAATTGAGAGCCCACTGGCAGTTAAATTTTCACATTAAAAGTAAGTATAAACCCCATACTACCAGTGTTATCCAAAATCAAGTGGATAAAACACACTATCACACTCAATAACCATTCCATACATATACATGTACACATATCTGCTAAGTCATAGCAAACTCGGGTATAAACACAAGATTCATCCATACAATAACATAAGGAAGGCAACATTTCCTTCTGCTGGGATTCCGTAAACCTACTATACATTGCCCAAGCGAAATCGTCAATTCTAGGTTGCACCTACGAAAATACTAATATTGTATCTTTACAAAAGCTGAAATGCATGGAATGATCAAGTATGCATCCTCACTATTGGTTCCTAAAACATCAAGACATATTTCTCAAGACCTCACAACACTCACAAATGTATGATAAAAGGTTCTACTCATTATTGGGCTTCACTCAGAACGAAATTGTGAGTTTTCAGCAAATCTTGTATGGACCTACTGGATCGTGTGTCTCACCCAACTGGTGGGTATGCTCCCGAAATGAATTCACACATACATCGACTAGTTGGTGTGTCTCACCCAACCGGTGGGTGTACTCTCGGCAAGGTGCTCACATAGGACAATTTTCTAAGTATCTCATTGGCTTTTACTGAATCTTTGGTGCCAAATCTCACCCAAAATGAACCCTATCAACACCCACAATGTCAACACACAATAATCCCACCAACCATGTTCTCAATTACAAGGGCATGCTCTCAATTCAAAGGTACCTTGGTCACCAATAATGCATCAGTGACATTCAGCATATACAAGAGTCATAGCAGGAACAGTTAATGCTTAAGTAATACCAGAACTATTAATGCATAAATCACATGGTACACACACAATGGACCTAGCATGATCAACATTCATAATGTATGTATAACCTCTATTCAAAACCAATCATTTGGTCATATTGTAATTAAATAAAAATAGAGCATTTCATTTAAACAAATGAAACATAAACTTCTATCTGTTATCGCACAAATGACTCAACGGCAATACTCTTGCCCTTATCAACAGCTCCAACACTAGCTAAGAACGTAAACACAAGGCTAAGAATGAATCAAACACAAAGGAAAGGAAATGACAAAAACTGAAAACTAACCTAGAGACCTAATGACCTATTTTTAACACTGGTCATCCGTATGATTTCGGTTTCATTTCATGGTAATTGTGTGCTAATTTATGTTAATTTAATGAAGGTTTTGATCGTTTGTTCAGTGTTGTGGTTGAGTAGCTGTGTAAAGGTTTTTAACGGAAAAATGTAGCATTTTTGTATGAAAAAACATGCCAAAATGTCAAAATTGGAGTTGGCAATTGCGAGTGCCAACCAACTAGTAGGTTGAAACCAACCGACCAGTCATTTCAATGAAGAATTTTTGCCAAAGAAACACCAACCAATGGGTTCACCTATATAGACAGTTCGATTCACCTACACTGACCAGTTGGTTATACGAGATCAACACCAAATATATTAGATAAAGACTATCATCGTTCGGACAAATATTATCTTACAAATTTCTAGTATAAAATAGATGTCAAGGCTTTATTATTTTTCATTGAACACTTTATGCATTTAAGCCTTTTCTTTAGGAATGTGTCATGGATTCGTCAGAGATCAATTTGTAATGCAAAAAAATTTTGGATTAATTCTTTCTCTTCATCTTATGCATCTTAATTCCTTGATCTAAACTGAGATTCAAATTTACTGTGATCTTATTACAAATTATTAACCCTATTTCAAATCTTGACTAATTAACAAACCTGGCCAATTTATCCATAAGTAAGTCTTAGTTGATTCAGAAGAATAATTAAACTTTGACAATAGATTAAAAGTACTAGGACATCGCTGAAACTTTGTATAATAGGAATATATCTTCCAAACCTAGGCTTCATATTGATTGAGCAAAATGATTCAGAAATTGAATTATCGTTGGAATATAGTTAGTTGGGAATTTGAATTACCTTTTAATAGTCTAGAAGGATATTAGGACATTTGAAGATCATCAAGAATAGGTACAGAATATTGGAATTGAACAATAGTTGGATTGGTTCCCAAATTAACTAACAACCCTAATTCTATAATCTGACTAGTTAATTTAGGTTTTAAGTTTAGTTTCATTATCTCTCATTATTCGATTTATTTAACTAGAATAGTGGGTTAGGTGAATTGATTGGTTTTAAATCAGTTTCTCTGTGGGATCGATACTCATTCTTTTGAACTATATTACTTGTTGATAGTTGTGTGCTTACGATTAAAGTTAAATTCAATTTTACATAAACAAGATTTTGGTGCCATTGCTGAGGAAAACATTCTAACAATTTAACCAAAATTATATTTCTAGATTAAATTTCTTTTCTTTTGTTCTGGTATTTAGAGTTGGAGAATAGGTATAGCTTAAGGTGTAAGTGTTATGACCGGGCCCCCAAACCCTCGGCCCAGCGGATCTGGACAGGTATGTGTGTGTGATGGATAACAACTGTAACACTGAGTTGGACTTTTAACAGTATGGCCCAAAAGATTCAACTTGATATAAATGACCCATTCACACAACACATATAAGCCCAAGACCTCCCTCACTCCTTTCCAATGTGGGATTGGATAACTTGACCCCTTATGTAGGTTAGGTCTCACAATCTCCCCTCCTTATAGACCTCGTGTCCTCACGAGAAAAGCCCAAACTTAAATGACTTGGCCCAAACTCACGAGCTTCAACTTGAATTGAACACACAACATAGACCAAGCCCACAGAGAAGAGGGAGCGAAATCGGTTCCGTTACCATTTGTCATGACCTAAATCAACAGGCTAGGATGTCTTTGTGCATGTGATGGATCACAACTATAACACTGAGTTGAGCTTCCAACCACATGGCCAAAAAGATGTAACTTATTACAAATAATCCATTCACACAATATATATAAGCCCAAGACCTCACCCACTTCGTTTCATTGTGGGATTGGGTAATTTGACTCCTTACACAAGCTAGGTCTCACAGTAAGAAGCTTGACCTTGAGCCTATCAACGTCTCCACTGAAAAAATTATACAGAGGCTCAGGTGACTTAAGTTATTAGACCAAACAATGAACCACCAGAACCATGATGTTGCCAATGGATGTTATAATGTAGACCCAGTAAGGACTAGTCAGCAGCCAAGGCACCAAATTGTCATGGATTACAATATGCTAACAGCTAAGATATTGGGCGCCATCATATGTAAGCCTGTCATTCAAACCAATAACTTTGAAATCAAGCCTGCAATGATCCAGATGATGCAAAACCACCAACACAGGCTATAAACTGAAGCTGAAAGGCCCATGCCAGGACCTAAAGTAAGGCATTGAATGGAAGGCAACCTATCATAATAAACAAAAGAAAAAAGATATCAGATAAATAAAACCCATTACCTCTCTCACCAAAGAAATCAGATAAATCCTATCATCACACGGATAAAGATTATCTTCTAAATTTTTAGTATAAAATAGACGTCAAGGCTGCATTATTTTTCATCGAACACTTTACTCATTCAAATTTTTTCCTCAAATACATGTCTTCAATTTGTCAAAGATCAAAACATCGATATGTTTGTTTGAGTTTTAACTAGTGCAAAAACTTTATAGATTAATTCTTTCTCTTCATCTTTTGCTTATTGATTCCTTGACGTAAAACTAGGATTTAAAGTCACTATGTTCTTATTACAAATTCTTAACCCTATTTTTAATCTTGATTAATTAACAGACCTGGCCAGTTTGTCCATAGGTAAGTCATAGATGATTCAAAAAAACAATTAAACTTCGGTAACAGATTAAAAGTCCTAGGACATAGCTGAAATTTGGTAGAATAGGAATATATTTGCTAAACCTGGGGTTCATATTGATTGGGAAAAATGATTAAGAAGTTCAATTATCATTGGAATATAAATAGGTTGGAATGTGAATGAGCTTTTAATAGTCTTGAAGGATATTAGGAGATTAGAAGATCATCAAGAATAGGTACAAAATATTGGAATTGAACATTAGTTTAACTGGTTCCCAAATTAACTAACAACCCTATTTCTAACATCTAACTAGTTAATTTAGGTTTTAAGTTTAGTTTAATTATCTCTCATTATTCGATTTATTTAACTAGAATAATGGATAATACAAATTGATTGGTTTTCAATCAGTTTCTCTGTGGGAGCGATACTCATTCTTTTGAACTATAATACTTGTTGATAGTCGTGCACTTGTAATTGAACATAAATTCGATTTTACACCAACAAGACCTCAAAAACTCACAAACTATCACACAATTCACATTATAGCTCATTCAACTCACAAACCTAGATTTTCTAATAAGAGTATGAACTATCCTCTCCTCCACCATGACTTATGGCTCAACATTAACCTCCAAGCTCAACCAATAATATAATTGGGTTCCTTAACCGATCAATATCTGTGAGACCCCGATTTTTTAGTCATAGAAGTCCAGAAGTCAGTGCAACTGAAATGATGATTTTACTCTTGAAGAAATGGATATGTGATGGCCGAAAATGGTAGAAAAGGTTTGGTGTTCATTTCTGATTTCATTTGTAGCATTAATGACAGATTATCTATTTTTAAGAGATAATTCTTGAATTTAATCTTAATGATTATCTCCTTATATTCAGCCTTAAGAGTAGGAAGATTAATCCCATAATAGCTTATGTAAAGAGTAGTCAGCCACAATTAATTCCTACACCAAAAATACACAAAATTATCAAGCAATCAAACCGTACTCCATTCCTTTACTACCAAAATTTCTTGACCTTCAACCTATCAGAATTCATTCTTCATTTATCAGATTTTTTTTCATAATCGCTTGTTGGAAAGCTCTTTCCATCCTCTGTCTTGATATCTTGGTTTCATCATCAGAAGGTTAGATATTCCTCATACTTTTCTTAATCATAATTCTATAGGTGTGACTATCAAAATTCTTTAATTGATCCTTCAGTTGGATTCTATTGTTGTTCTTTTTGTTTATATGATTGTTTGGCATCCATTCATGTTGAAATATCATGAATTCATCCTTTGAATCTTCAGTATAAGAGAAATCGGCATGCCCTATACCTTTTTCTATTGTCACCAATTTTGATCAATTGACTTGTCTATTGGTTTTTGATCTTGTTCTTTTTAATTTTATGTCTTATTAACACCTAATCCTTCCTCATAATCATGAAATCGCAACACTTAACCTTGCATGCATGAAATCACAATTGCTCTATTGCCTTATCATATGTTTCAAAATTTGCATTGTTAATAGGGATGATAAATCTGATTGATTATTGTTGTGTTCCTGGCTATCACATCACATATCCAAGGGGGAGGTTTCAGCAGTATCTGATCACTGGTTTATAATAGATTTGGTGAGTGGAATTTGTAAGAAAATAGGATGTTTATTTGGTTATTGAATATGCATGCTTAGTATGGTTTTGGCTTTGCCTTATGAACTTATAGGTGGTTTGAATCCTTTAAAAAAAAGAATAGAATTAGCTACTTGTTCAGAGACAAGAAAGGTAGGATCGATACCTTATCAGTTTCTCCAGATATCCTTGTTGTTTGATTGATGTTTTCGTTTGCATGTTTCTATTATTGGTATATGCACATGCTTTATGATTAGTATGCATAGTTGCAGATTAAACTATGGAATTGATATGAAATTTCTGATCTTTAAGGTAGGTTTTGTATGGCTAATGCAGTTGAATTATGTGCATATGACATGTTGATTGTGTTATTTATGATTGAGAATGCCTTGCTGTGGTGTTATGCTTTGTACTTGCTTGTGTGTGCTTGTACATGTTTGTGTGTCAAGATCCTTTTCCGGTGGCCATTCGGGGTAAGTGCTGATGCTTCCGAGGAGAGGAGAGGTTCTTACTGGTATAGGAGTCGTATAGGCGGCAATCCTCAGTAACAGCTCTCTGGATGCCTTGTCCTGTGTGCTGGCTAGATGTCTTGTCCTGTGTGCTAGCATGATGCCCTTACCCTTGTGCAGTTTGCATGCCCTAATCCTATGTGGTAGTTAGGATGCCTAGTCCTATGTGCAGTTTGCTTGGTGATTAGCTTGTGTACTAACCTTTTACCTTTGTGTAGTAGAGCCTTCAACAACATAGGTAGAAAGGTATAGCCTTTTTTTATGAGATTGAATGATGATTTTCCTGCCTGTGTACTTCTGATTTTCGGAAGTTTTTACAGTCCATCTTTAGCCTATAGCTTTTCGCCATATCCCTATTGTGATTATTTATTGGTTGTGTGATATCCTTTAGATGTGTAGACAGATCTGAAGTTGTTTAGGAGATATTTGTTTAGATTTTTACAAATCTTATGATGTTATGACTCTACTAAGATTCTTTTAATCTCACCCTATTGTTTTCACCATTTTTCAGGCTTAGGTACATCATTTGTTCGTGTTACTAGTGTGTGAGATAAAGGTTGTACTGCGGGACGATATTGCATCACATTCTCATACTTGTTTCCTTGGTTGCTTGTGCATATAATATGAACTATGATTGGACTATTTTCTGGTTCTTCAAGTCCATCCTTTACTTGATTGTTTCCGGATTATATTGGAGGTTTACTTGCTGGATTATTAGATCCCTATGGGACTTGTGTGTTGTGGTTCCTTTAATTGATTCTAAAGACTTCTACTAGTATTTTTATTAACTCCGTATATTACCAGCATACTTGTCAATTACCATGCTCCCACCTTTAAAAATCGTAATGAAGAAACTTAATAAAATCAGAACTTAGGATGATTAGAGCCTTGTGAGATTCAGATAGGTCCTAGGTTGGGTTTATTTGGGTTTCATGGTGGTAAGGGTCCTAATAGGTTGAATATGGGTTGTGAGATCCAAATATTGAGTCCTAAAAGTCCAGAAGCTAGTGCAGGTGAAAAGACCATTTTGCACCTGAAGAAAAAGATGCGTGATGACTGAAATTGGTAAAAAATGTCTAGTAATTAATTTTAATTTTAATTCCCGTTAATCTAGTTCTTTATAGATTGATCATTATCTTATAAATCAAAATCCCTAAAATTAAGGGGGGATAATTATAGAATTTAAAAAAAGGATTTTAAATTCTGATAATTATTTTACTTTAATCAAGCCTTTAAAATAGGGATTTTAATGCCAAAACCACCTTATATAAATAGGAAGCTAGCCACTCAAAAATCTTATACAGAAAATACACAAAATTCGTAAAACCTAAAAATCTTACAGCTCCCAATTTCTGTTAATATTCGCTGAAACTTCAAAATAGCATAACTCTCTCGTCCTTTATCAAGTTTTTGAAAATAATAGCTTGTTGAAAAGATCTCTTCATCCTCTTTCCAAAACTTTATTTATTATCATCTGGAAGTTGTTTTTTTATAGTGGAAAGTTAAATCATATTTCGACAAAATTGTCAAAATCTGCTTGAACTTCAAAATAGCATAACTCTCTCGTCCTTTGTTGGATTCTTGAAAATAATAGCTTGTTGGAAATGTATCTTCATCCTATTTCAAACCATTTAGGGGTTTTCATATGAAGGTTAGTTTTTCTTTGTCAAAAGTTAAATCGTATTTCAACGGAATTGCCAAAATCTGCTGAAACTTCAAAATAGCATAACTCTCTCGTCCTTTGTTGGATTCTTGAAAATAGTAGCTTGTTAGAAATCTATCTTTATCCTAATTCCAATAATCTTGAGTTTTTTTCCTGAAGGTTAGTTTTTCTTTGTCGAAAGTTAAATCATATTTCGGCGTGATTAGGTTTCAAGATTGTGTGATTCTGTCTTCAATTGATTTCTGTTGTTGTTCCTCTTGTTCGTATGAATGTTTGGCATCCATTCATGTTATAAAATCATGAATTCATCCTTTGAATCTTTTTTATACATGAAATCAGTATGCCCTACCCTTGCCCTAATGTTGCCTATTTTGATCAATTGATTAACCTATTGGATTCTGATCTTGTTTCTTTTGATTGTATAAGTTATAAACTCTGAATCCTTCTTTGTTAACATGAAATCGCAGCCCTTACACCTTGCTAACATGAAATCAAAAATTATCTTATGTCCTATGCTTATTGCCAAAATATACATAGATAAATTGGAGTAGTAATTAAGGTTGAATCTTGTTAAGTTCTTAACTATCACATCACACATCCAAAGAGGAGGCACCTACGGCATCTGACCAATGGTTTTTGGTAGGTTTATTGAGTATGCATGCTTAGTTTGGTTTTGTCTTTGCCTTGTGATGCTATAGGTGGTTCGGAATTATTAAATAAGAGAAATACCCTTTGTACAGTAAACCTTGGACAACACAGGTGGAAGGGGATGACCTTTCTTTCTTTCTAGTGTCGAGAGTAATCTGATGAGTTTTACCTACCTGTGTACTTCTAATTTTCGGAAGTATTGTAGTCCTCCCTCAGTCTGAGTTTTGGCCCTATTGTTTTGATTGATTCTTGAATTGCGTGATACCCATAATTGTGTAAAGATGATCTGATGTTGTTTGGGAGATTTGTGTTTAAGATTTATGTAGATCTTATGATGTTGGGACCCTACTGAGATTCTTGTAATCTCATCCTATTATATTCACCATTTTTCAGGCTTTGGTACATCCACTGTCCGTTGTACCAGTGTGTGAGATCAAGGCTGTACGGCTGGGCAATATTACATCACATTTACATACATGTTCCTTAATTGCCTATGCATATAACATGAATTATGATTGGACTACTTTCTGTTTTTTCAAGATAGCTCCTTTACTTATTGTGTTAAATTTATGTTGGGGGTTAACTTGCTGGATATTTGGATCCCTATGGGACTTGTGTGTTGTAGATTCTTTGATTTTATTTAAAAACTTCCACTGATATTTCATTCACTCCGTATGATACCAGAATACTTGTCCAATATCATGCTCTATTTGTTGATAAACATAAAGAATGTACATGCTAAAAATCGAGAATTTGATGAGTAAGCCTTGTGGGATTTAGATAGGTCCTGGTTCATGGGCTTGTTTGGGTTTCACGGCGGTAAGGGCCTTAATCGGAGCAATTAATAATAGGTTAGGAGTTAGGGTCGTTACAAGTTTTTGGTAGAGGAGCCTGGTTTAAGGAATATAATTGGTTATATGCTAACTTGTTTGTTGATTTTATGTTTGTAGGTAAGAACATGCGCACACACTCAATCATTTAGGAGCTAATACCAAAAGAGATCTAATGCTAAAAAGGGATTGATTTAAATTATAAGAATGATAATTTAATTTGTTGTGTGTTTATGTATGTTCTTATGCCTGGTCTGCCTTGATGTGTTTCGGTGAATGTTTGCTGTGTTTCTTGTCATTGCCGAGAATGTGTATGTTGTTGGGGAATATTACCAAGTGTCCCTATGTGATTTCTATTTTTCAAAATGTATATGCGTGTGATTGCGGATGTGTATTGCCGAATGCATGGGTGTGAGTTTACATGATTGCCGAATATGGATTGTATGAATCCATGCTTGCTTAATGGTTGATGATGATTTTTGAGAGTATATATGTATGATGATATGAGTGACAAGTATGCATTTACATGTGTGCATATGATTTCTAAAATTTGTATACTGTTTTCTAGTATATGTGTATAGTCCGGTGCACGTCTCTCCACCAGGCACCACTTCTTTTCCTAGTATCGTATTTAGTTATGTGTTAAGTAACAATTGTATGCTTGTATAGTATGGCAAGGTTGAATGCTACAACGGATTGACGGGGTAGGTATGAAGTTCAGTCCAAACAGCAACCTATTAAGCAAGAGGAGCCAAATGCACAAACTGAGCAGGGAGGGCAAGCTGAGCACAAAAACCAACCTAAAGCACCAGCCATCGATCATGTGATGGCACAAATCCTAAACGTATTGCAAGGAATTGCTGCGAATCAGCAGTGTATGGAGGTGCAATTTCAGAATGCTCCTACACTCGCGCCAATGGAAGAACCTATTCCTCCACTTGAACCTGTACAGTCGGTGTATCATAAGGAAGTCAAGAGACTTCCCATCGTGATTACCATATTGTTGAAGGAAGCTCGACAATTTGAATGTAAAGATTTCAATGGTTCAGTCGGAGCTACTTCCGTTCGTTAATGGATAGACACCTTATTTCGAGTGTCCTTGTTCTTACATATCTCGGATGATGACAAGGTTGCCATCGCCACTTTCCTACTTGAGGGAGAAGCCCTCGCATGGTCGACAGCTGTGAGCTTGCGATTTGGCAATCGTCTGCCTAGATGGGAGGAATTTCGATATGAATTGAACAAAAGGTTTAGTACGAGATTCCAAAAAAGTGAGCAGCGACGAGCTTTCTTCAAGCTTGAACAGGGCACCCGATCGGTGCTGGAATATGAGAAGGCATCAAGGGAGTTGTCCCGATTTGCACCTAAAGAGGATCGCTCACCTTACCAGCTTGCGAGACGATTTCAGGATGGGCTGAGTACCGAACTCAAAACCATCATTGGTACGACACCGGTACAGATTTGCAAGAACTAACTGTTGCCGTGACTGAAGCCAAAAAGATCGTGCAAACCAAGAAGCTATCCACAGCCACTGGTGGCAGATAAAATTTAATCGGCGTATAGGACCCTATCCTTTAAGGTTTTATCCTCAGAAAATTAATAGCAATGGAAATAACAACAAGAAGAACTTTTTTAGTTTCGAATTCCAATGGGTCTATGTGAAATTCTCAGGAATGTCGATGTTACAATTGTGGCAAAATGGGGCACATTCAACAGGAATGCCAGAAGCCGAGATGTATCTCAGGCACACCTAGTGCGGGCCGAGGTGGGTATACTAACCCCACCAAACCGTCAACGCGCACAGTAGAAGGACCACCCAACGGATCCACAAGTGAGGTGCAACCAAGACCAACAAGGTTATTCACCCTAACTGATGCCGAGGCTAGTCCTGATGTGGTGACAGATTCTATTTCAGTCTTTTCTCAAAATACTAAAGTATTATTAGATCCCAGAGCAAATAAATCATTTGTAAGTCCAAGGATAACACTTAGCACTGATTGGCCTCCATCTCTCTTGACTCTTCCTATTGCGGTTCTGACTCCTTTGGGAGAAAACTAATTTGTGATCTAGTCTATATCGGTTGTGCTGTACATATGAGTCCAAATGTACTTGAAGTGGATATAATTCCATTGGACATCCGAGAGCTGAATGTAATCTTAGGCATAGACTGTCTGGAAAAATACCAAGCTTGTATATGGAGTGTTTCACCAAACGTGTGTGGTTCATTTTTCCTGATGGTGCCGAGTATTGTTTTGAAGGTGATAGGCGAGTTGTTCCAACTTGCATGGTTTCTTGGCTTTATACAAAATGATTGATCAACAAAGGATGTACAGCATACCTCGCGCACGTACATGATATTTCTAAAGAATCCTAGATACAAGACCGGAAAGTCGTTGCATATGCTTCCTGACAGCTAAGACCGCACAAAAGAAACTATCCTACACATGATTTGGAGCTTGCAGCCATTGTGTTTGCGTTGAAAATATGGCGATATTACTTATACGGCAAGATATGCCGAATCTTCACCGACCACAAAAGCCTGAAGTACCTCCTCACGCAAATAGAATTGAATATGAGACAATGAAGATGGGTGGAGCTAATTAAAGAATACGACTTGATCATCGAATATGATCCTGGAAAGATGAATATTGTTGCTGATGCCTTGAGCTGAAAGTTTCACCCTCCTTCCCCATCAGTTTTGGCTTACATGCGCACCCATTATATGCCTATGTTGTTGAATTTAAAAGCTAACCGTGTGCATCTTGGCACTGATTTTTCTGGATCGTTATTGGCACGAATCAAAGTCACACTGACCTTGATTGAGGAAATCCGAAATCAACAATTAGAGGGTCCAAAACTAATTGAAACTTGGAAGCAACTTTCTGATGGTGTTGATGCCATAATTTGTGATTTCATAATACGAGATGACGAAGTGCTTGTCTTAAAAAACCGGGTATGTGTTCCACAAGATGTTGATATCGTAACCTTATTCTATCGAAGGTTATCTCGGAAGCACTAAGATGTACTGAGATTTAAAGGAACAGTATTGGTAGCCCAACATTAAACACCACATTGCTGAGTTCGTTGCCCGATGCCTTGTATGTAAACAAGTAAAGATCGAACATCAACGAACCCCTGATCAATGCAGTCACTTACGATTCCAGAATGAAAGTGGGAGCATGTCACAATGGATTTTGTGACCGGTTTGCCTAGATCCCAGCAAGGATACGATGTCAGTTGGGTAATCGTGGATCGATTGATGAAATCTTCTTCCTTTACGTGTGACGGATACACCTGAGAAATTGGTTGTTCGTTACCTAGACGAGATTGTTCGATTGCAAGGAGAGCCAGTTTCCATCGTTTCAGATAGTGACCCTCAATTCACCTCACGATTTTGGGAGAAATTCCAGAATGCACTGGGTTTGAGATTGAATTTCAGTATAGTAATTCATCCCTAGACCGATGGTCAATCAGAAAAGACGATTCAGACACTTTAAGACATGATACGTGCGAGTGTGTTGGACCAGCATACCTGTTAGGATCGATGCCTGCCATTTGCAGAATTTGCTTACAACAATAGTTTTCATGTAAGCATAGGTATGGCACCTTATGAAGCACTATATGGGAGACATTGCAGAACTCCCATTTTCTGGATTGAAATAGGCGAGAGATGCCTAGACAATGCGGAATTGATTGATCAAGCAACGAAGTAGTTGAACTTGATTCAACAACGGCTAAAAACAGCCCAGGATCGGCTGAAAAATTACGCTGATAATCGACAAAGGGAGCTGGAATTTGCGGTAGGTGACAAAATGTTTTTGAAGGTCGCCCCATGGAAAGGAGTCCTTCGTTTTCAGCAACGAGGTAAGCAAGTACCTACTTACATTGGTTTGTATGACGTTGTCGAGAGGATCGGCCCTGTTGCATACCGACTTGCCTTACCTCCAAATATGGAAAGAATTAACAACGTGTTTCATGTTTCAATGTTGAGAAAATATGTTCGAGACCCTACCCATGTGCTCGAAGAACCCCCAGTCAAAGTTGCTGAAGACCTATCCTATCCCGTATAGCCAGTTGTCATACTAGATAGGTCAGTTTGACAGCTTCGCAGTTGAAGCATGCCTATGGTACGAGTTGTTTGGTGTAATGGACAAATTGAAGAATAGTCTTGGGAGACTGATGAATCTATGCGTGCAAAATTTCCTAACCTGTTTGCTTAAGTACTTGTGCTAAAATTTCGAGGACGAAATTCTTACAAGAAGGGAAGGATGTGAGACCCTGAATTTTGAGTCCTAGAAGTCCAAAAGCCAGTACAGGTAAAAAGATCATTTTTCCCCTGAAGAAAAGGATGTGTGATGGCTGAAATTGATAAGAAATGTCCAGTAATTAATTTTGGTTTGAATTCCTTTTAATCTAGTTTTTTATAGGTTGATAATTACGTTAAAAATCAAAATCCCTAAAATTAAGGAGGATAATTATAGAATCTAATTCTGATAATTATCTTACTTTAATTAAGCCTTTAAAATAGGGATTTTAATCTCATAACCACCTCATATAAATAGGAATCCAGCCACACAAAAATCTTATACAGAAAACATACAAAATTCGTAAAACCTAAAAACCTTGCACCTCCCAATTTCTGTGGAAATCCGTTATAATTTCAAAATAGCATAACACTCTCGTCCTTTTTCGGATTCTTGCGAATAATATCTTGTTGGAAAGCTCTTTGAATTCTTTTTCCAACCATCTTGGGTTTTGTATATGAAGGTTAGGTTTTTTTGTCAAAAGTTAAATCGTATTTCAGGGTGATTAGGTTTCAAGATTGCGTAGTTCTGTCTTCAATTGATTTCTGTTGTTGTTCCTCTTGTTCGTATGATTGTTTGGCATCCATTCATGCTATAAAATCATGAATTCATCCTTTGAATCTTTTCCATACATGAAATCAGTATGCCCTACCCTTGCTTTATTGTTGCCTATCTTGATTAATTGATTAACCTATTGGATTCCGATCTTGTATCTTTTGACTGTATAAGTTATAAACACTTAATCCTTCTTTGTTAACATGAAATCTCAAAATATCTTGTGTCCTACGCTTAGTGCCAAAATATACATAGTTAAATTGGGGTGGTAATTCAGGTTGAATCTTGTTAAATTCTTGGCTATCACATCACACATCCAAAAGGGAGGCACCTGCGGCATCTGACCACTGGTTTCTGATAGGTTTGGTGAGTAGAATTGGTAAGGAAATAGGGTACTTACTTGGTTATTGAGTATACATGTTTAGTTTTGTTTTGTCTTTGCCTTGTGATGTTATAGGTGGTTCGGAATTATTAAATAAGGGGAAAGAATAGTTTCTTGTTCAGAGACAAGAAAGGTAGGATCTATACCTTATCGGTTTCTTTAGAGATCCATGTTGTTTGTTTGTTATTTTCGATACCTGCTCTTGTTATTATTGCATGCGAATTGATTGTAGGATATGTGCATGAATTGCGAATTGAGATATGAATCCTATAGGCCATACCGAACCCTTGAGTTAGGTTTTGAGTGCATGAATTGCATATAACTATGTTCTGACATAATTGAAGATACCCTGTTGTGGTATTATACTTTGTGCTTGTCCATTTTTGTGTGTCAGGATCCTGTTCCGATGGCCATTCGGGGTAAGCATTGATGCTCCTTGGGAGAGGAGAGACTCTTATTGGTATGAGAGTTGTGTGGGTGGCAATCCCCAGCATGCGCTTGCTGGAAGCCTTGTCCTTGTGTGGCTTGGATGCCTGGTCCTTTTGTGTCTAGAAGCCTTGTCCTTGTGTGGCTTGGATGTCTGGTCTTTGTGTGGCTAGAAGCCTTGTCCTTATGTAGCTTGGATGTCTTGTCCTAGTGTGGCAGGATTAATAGGTTTGCTGATTAGCTTGTGTGCTAACCTTTTACCATTTGTGCAGTAAACCTTGTACAACACAGGTAGAAAGGGATGACCTTTCTTTATTTCTAGTGCCGAGAGTAATCTGATGAGTTTTACCTACCTATGTACTTCTGATTTTCAGAAGTGTTGTAGTCCTCCCTCAGCCTTAGTTTTTTCCCTATCCCTTTGATTGATTCTTGAATTGCGTGATACCCATAGTTGTGTAAGGATGATCTGATGTTTGTATGGGAGATTTGTGTTTAAAATTTCTATAGATCTTATGATGCTGTGACCCTACTGAGATTCTTGTAATCTCATCCTGTTGTATTCACCATTTTTCTAGATTAGGTACATCCACTGTCCGTGGTACCAGTGTGTGAGATCAAGTCTGCACGACGAGGCGATATCGCATCACATTTGCAAACTTGTTCCTTGATTGCCTGCACATATAACATGAATTATGATTAGACCATTTTCTATTTTTTCAAGATACCTCCTTTACTTGTTGTGTCTGATTTATGTAGGGAGGTTAACTTGCAGGATATTTGGATCCCTATGGGACTTGTGTGTTGTGGATTCATTGATTTTATTTAAAGACTTCCGCTAATATTTCATTTACTCTATAAGATACCAGAATACTTGTCCAATATCATGCTCCATTTGTTGATAAACAAAAAGAATGTACATGCTAAAAATTGAGAATTTGATGATTAAAACTTATGGGATTCAGATAAGTCCTGGTTCTTGGGCTTGTTTGGGTTTCACGGCGGTAAGGGCCATAATCGGAGCAATTAATAATAGGTTAGGAGTTAGGGTCATTACATGGGTCCTTACAGGTTTGGTAACAGAGCATGGTTTAGGAAATATGATTTGTTTTATGCTAACTTGTTTGTTAGTTTTGTGTTGGTAGGGAGAGACATGCCCACACACTCACACATTTAGAGGACTAACACCGAATGTAATCTGGTGCTAAAATACCTGGTTTGAAATGTTTAAATGCTGTAATTGATTATGTATTCTGTTGTGTGTTACTATGCATAGTATGATTTGGTATGTTCTGGTGTGTTTTGATAAATGTTTTGCTGTTATCCCTTGTGATTGTTGAGTGTGTGTGTAACCTACTGAATGTTGATTGTGATCCATAGATGTGTGTTGCCGAATGTATATGTGTATGTTATGTTACTTCCAAATGTGTCTTTGAGTAGATGTGTGTAGTTGCCGAGACTTTTGTGTACTTTTGTATGAGTGTTTTGTTTTCAGCATATGCGTATCGACACCCTATGTCGAGAATCCTTGTTCTTGCGCATCTTTGCGAGTAGTGACAAGGTTTCTATAAGCTTGAACAAGGTAACCATTTTGTTTTGACATCCAAGAGCTCGATATCATTCTAGGCATGGATTGTGTGGCCAAATATCATGCCCGAATGGAGTGTTTCACCAAGCATGTGTGGTTCCAGATGGTTCCAAGTATTGCTTCAAAGGTGATAGGCGAGTTGCTCTAACTTGCATGATTTCCTGGCTCGATACGAAGCGATTGATCAGAAAAGGATGTACCGTGTACCTCGCACATGTGTATGACATTTCTAAAGTATCATCGGATATGGATTCTTTTCCCGTAGATTGCAAATTTCCGAATGTATTCCCAGAAGGCATAGCCAGTTTGCCACCAGCGAGAGAGGTTGAATTCAGCATTGAACTAGTGCCAAGTACAAATCCAATTTTGATTCCTCCATATCATATGGCTCCTGCGAAAATGAAGGAATTGAAGAAATAATTGTAAGATTTGTTAGATTGTGGTTTCATCCGATCCAGTGTGTCACCTTGGGGAGCATTTGTCTTGTTCGTAAACAAGAAAGACGGTTTGTGAGGAACCCCCCCAGGAGGAACCTACCCCATATCAGGTATTGTCTGGCCCTCGGCCCTCAGCCCACGGCTGGCAACCGGCAACCAGGAGCCCTCAGCCCAAAGGCTGGCAACTCTGGCCCATGACTATTCGATCCCCTGGCTGCAGCCACTGAGACTCGAACCCCTGTCATGGCACCTTTTATTCCTCCTAAGAGGACGCCTCTCACCAATTCAGCTGCAGCTGAATTGGTGAGAGGCGTCCTCTTAGGAGGAATAAAAGGTGCCATGACAGGGGTTCGAGTCTCAGTGGCTGCAGCCAGGGGATCGAATAGTCATGGGCCAGAGTTGCCAGCCTTTGGGCTGAGGGCTCCTGGTTGCCGGTTGCCAGCCGTGGGCTGAGGGCCGAGGGCCAGACAATACCTGATATGGGGTAGGTTCCTCCTGGGGGGGTTCCTCACATAAAAGGCGCCTAGGTGGGGAGACCACGCCGAGTACAGGCAGAAAATGTTGAGGAAAGGTCCGATGCCCGTGGACCAACGGAAGAGACACAAACAGAACAGACAGCACAGATAGGACAGACAACACCTATTGCTCAAGATCCGGTTATGATTCAGATGTTGACAGCGTTACAGACAACTCTGGTCCAGATGCAGCAAACAATGCAACAGATGCAAACTGCAGTTACTCAACAACCACATGTGCAAGTCCCGGTACAGCCTGAACCAGAAGTGCAGCCAGAGGTAAGGCAAGCTGATGTACAAGACGGTAGTTTACCAATACAAGTGTCCAAGCTATTGAAGGAGGCAAGACACTTGGGCTGCCAAAGTTTCTATGGTTCGAGTGATGCATTAGTGGCGAAGCTGTGGAAAGACAAAATAGTATTGACAGCTCAGGATCTGAGGATTTCAGTTGAGGACCGAGTCATCTTGGCTACCCGCTTACTAGAACGTGACGCAGCTACCTGGTGGGGTACCATTAGGAACCGTTATGGCGGCCAGCCCACGTGGGAAGAGTTCGAAAGGGAGTTTGATTTGCGGTATTTTCCACCTCATTTTCAGAACAATAAACGGTCAGAATTTTATATGCTTCGACAAGGGAACAAGACCGTGGCGGAGTATGAAACGGAGTTTCGGGCACTTGTTCATTTTGTGCCAGAAATTGAACAGGACATGGTTGTCTTGGCAAGTCGCTTTGAGCATGGGCTGAATCAGAACATCCGCACCATCATGGGGCCAAACACAAGCACAGACTTTGAGAAGTTAGTTATGGAGGCTGTGAAATCCGAGGAGATAGCACAGGGACAAGTCAGTAGGTCGAGGGACTTTGGTACGGGCAAGAGCCCCATGAGGTTTGGCAGCCGGTTTGATCGAAGACCAGAAAATAGGAGATACACCCCATATGCTGCAGCCCCTACTAGATCACAAGGAACATCTTCCTTTGTGACTGGAACGCAACCTGCCCACTCGATGTCCAGTTTTAGCAGACCATTTGGGTATCAGCGACCGTATCCCAACCGGTGTTATACATGTGGTCAGCCCGGGCACTTCTCTAGAGATTGTCCTCGGGGCGGCATTGCGAGATCGATGACATATCAATCGACAGCCTCAGCAATGTCAACGGGTCCTCACACGGTTCGCTGTGATTGTGCATCGATTATCGGCAGCTGAATCATGTGACCTTGAACAACAAGTATCCATTACTGTGCATCGACAACTTCTTTGACCAGCTCTGAGGTGCAGCCATGTTTTCCAAGATCGATCTCAGAACTGGATACCATCAGTTGCGTGTTTGTCAAGCTAACATTCCAAAGACTGCATTCAAATCACGATATGGCCACTATGAATTTGTGGTTATGCCCTTCGGTTTGACCAATGCAGTAGCAGTGTTTATGGACCTGATGAATCGAGTATTCCATGAGTCCCTAAACAGATTTTTTATAGTCTTCATCGATGATATTCTGATTTACTCAAAATCAGAAGAGAAGCATACTGTGCACTTGCAGATTGTGTTGAAAATTCTGAGGGATTGACGAAAACTGTCGTTGCTTCATGGAGAATTTTTCATCGCTTGCCAAACCCTTAACGAAATTAACACGCAAGGGAGAGTTGTTCATGTGGAGCAAGAAATGCAAGAGAACTTTTGACAAATTGAAGAAATGGTTAGTTTCTGCACCTATCCTTACCTTACAAATTGATGGAAAGGAATATGTGATGTACAACAATACATCAAAATCCAGACTTGGATATGTGTTGATGCAAGATGGGAAAGTTGATGCCTATGCTTCCCAACAGTTGCGTCCGCATGAGAGCAACTATCCCACACATGATTTGGAGCTTGCAGATGTGGTGTTCACATTGAAAATATGGCGTCACTACTTATACGGTGAGACGTGTAGAATCTTCACTGACCACAAAAGCTTGATATATCTCTTTACGTAAAAGGAGTTGTATATGAAACATCAAAGATGGGCAGAGTTGATTAAAGACTACGATCTGTTTATCAAATATCATCCTAGAAATGTAAATGTTGTTGCTGATTCCTTGAGCTAAAAGATCCATTCTCCTTCCCCATCAGTTTTGGCTTACATGCGCACCCAATACATGCCAATGTTGCTAGATTTGAGGGCTACGTATGTGTATCTTGGCACTGATTTTTCTAGTTAGTTGTTGGCTCGAATTGAAGTCAAGCCTACCTTGATTGAGGACATCCAAAATCATCAATCAAAAGATCCAAGAGTGGCTGAAATTCGGAAACAACTATTTGATGGTGTTGATGCCATAGTTCAAGATTTCAGAGTGCGTGATGATAGAGTTCTTGTCTTCAGAAACTCGGTATGTGCGCCACAAAATGTTGATATTCGTAATCTAATTTTGTCCAAAGCACTTAAGTTCAAAATTTGTTATACATCTTGGTAGTACCAAGATGTATAGAGATTTGAAGGAGCAGTATTGGTGGCCGAACATGAAACGCCACATTGTTGAGTTCATTGCCCGATACCTTGTATGTCAACAAGTGAAATTGAGCATTAAAGACCTACTTGTTTATTTCAATCACTTTTGATTCAAGAATGGAAGTGGGAGCATGTCACGATGGACTTTGTGACTGGTTTGCCAAGATCTCAACAAGGATTCAATGCCATTTGGGTGATTGTCAACCGATTGATGAAATCTACACACTTCCTTCCTGTTCATATGATAAACACACCTGTGCCAGTTTCCATTGTTTCAGATCATGACCCTCATTTCACATCACAAATTTGGGAGAAATTCCAGAATGCCTTGAGTTCAAGAATGAGTTTCAGTACAACGTTTCATTCCAAGACCGATGATCAATCTGAAAGAACGATTCAGACACTTGAAGAAATGCTACATGCAAGTGTATTGGACCAACATACCAGTTGGGATCGATACCTACCATTGGCAAAATTCATTTACAACAATAGTTTCCATGTAAGCATCGGTAAGGATCCTTATGAAGCATTGTATGGGAAACATTGCAGAACTCCTGTTTGCTGGAATGAAGTAGCCCAGAGATGCTTAGATAATCTGGAATTGATTGATCAAGTAACGGAGCTGCTGAATTTGATTCAGCAATGGCTTAAGATAGTGCAAGATTGGCAGAAAAACTATGCTAATAACCAACGAAGGGAGCTGGAATTTGCGGTAGGTGACAAGGTGGTTTTGAAAGTCATCCCGTGGAAGGGTGTTCTTCGTTTCCAGCAACGAGGTAATCTAGCCCCTCGTTATATTGGTCCGTATGATATTATTAAGAAGATTGCCTCTGTTGCATCCGACTAGCATTGCCTCTGAATATGGGAGAGAATTCATAAAATGTTTCACATTTCGATGTTGAGAAAATATATGCGAGGTCCTGCCCATGTACTTGAAGAACCAGCAGTTGAAGTTTTTGAAGACCTATCCTATCCCGTACAGCCTGTTGCCACACTAGATCGGTCAGTTTGTCATCTTCATAGTTAGAACGTGCAAATGGTACGAGTTATTTGACGTAATGGCCAAATTGAGGAATAGTCTTTGGAGACTAAGGAATCTATGCATGAAAAATTTTCTTACCTATTTTCATAGGTAATTGTACTGAAATTTCGAGGACAAAATTTTTGTAAGGAGGGGAGGATGTGAGACCCCGATTTTTGAGTTCTAGAAGTCCAAAATCCAGTGCAGCTGAAACGATGATTTTATCTCTAAAGAAATGGATGTATGATGGCTGAAAATGGTAGAAAAGGTTTGGTGTTCATTTCTTTTCATTTATTCCATATTTCATTTCTAGCATTAATGACACATTATCTATTCTTAAGAAATAATTCTTGAATTTAATCTTAATGATTATCTCCTTATATTCAGTCTTAAAAGTAGGAAAATTAAACCTATAAAACCCTGTATAAATTGTAGTCGGCCACAATTAATTCCTACACCAAAAATACACAAAATTATCAAGCAATAAAACCCTACTCCATTCCCTTACTACCAAAATTTTGTTACCTTTCAACCTAGCCGAAGTCTTTCATCTTTTATCAAATTTTGTGCATAATAGCTTGCTGGTAAGCTCTTTCCATCCTCTGTGTTAATATCTTGGTTTCATCATCAGAAGGTTAGATTTTCTTTGTATTTTGCTTAATCATAATTCCCTAGGTGTGACTAGCGAAATTTTTTGATTGATCCTTCAATTTGTTTCTGTTGTTCCTTTTGTTTATATAATTGGTTGGCATCAATTCATGTTGAAATATCATGAATTCATCCTTTGAATCTTCTTTATAAAAGAAATCGATATGCCTTATACCTTTGCCTATTGTTGCAAATTTTGATCAATTGACTTGTTTATTGGTTTCTAATTTTGTTTCTTTTAATTGTATGTGTTATTAACACCTAATCCTTACTTGTAACCATGAAATCGCAACCTCTAAACCTTGTATGCATGAAATTGCAATTTCCCTATCATAAATGCCAAAATATAAATTGTTTATTGGGATGATAAAGCAAGTTGATTCTTGTTGTGTTCCTGGCTATCATATCACACAGCCAAGGGGGAGGTTTTGTCAGCATCTGATCACTAGTTTATGATAGGTTTGGTGAGTGAAATTGGTCAGGAAATAGGATGTTTACTTGGTTAATAAATATGCATGCTTAGTATGGTTTTGTCTTTTCCTTATGAACATACAGGTGGTTCGGAACCTCTAAATAAAGGAAAAGGATTAGCTACTAGTTCAGAGACAAGAAAGGCAGGATCTATACCTCATCAGTTTCTCGAGAGATCCTTGTTGTTTGGTTGATATTTTCGGTTGCATGTCTCTGTTATTGGTATATGCACATGCTTTATGATTAGTATGCATAGTTTCGGATTGAACTATAGAATTGATAGGCAATTTCAGACCCCTAATGTAGGTTGTGTATGCCTAATGCGGTTGAATTGTGTGTATATGACATGCTGATTGTGTTGTGTATAATTGAGAATGTCGTATTGTAGTGCTATGCTTTGTACTTGCTTGTGTGTGCTTGTACTTGTTAGTGTATCAAGATACTTTTCCGATGGTCATTCGGCGTAAGCGCTGATGCTCTTGAGGAGAGGAGAGCTTCTTACTATTATAAGAGTCATATGGGTGGCAATCCCTAGCAAGACCTCGTTGGATACCTAATCCTATGTGTTGGCTAGATGCCTTGTCTTGTGTGCTGGCTAGATGCCTTGTTCTATATACTAGCAAGATGCCCTAATCCTGTGTGCTAGCTAGATGCCTTATCCTGTGTGCTGGTAAGTTGAGTAGGCTTGTTGATTAGCTTATGTGCTTACCTTTTACTTGTGTGCAGTAGAGCCTTGGACAAGTAGGTGGAAAGGGATGGCATTTTCTGTTGATGAGATTGAATGATGATTTTCCTGCCTGTGTAATTCTGATTTATGAAAATGTTTATAGCTTTCGGTGCTATCCCTACTGTGATTATTTATTAGTTACATGATATCCTTTAGATATGTAGGCGGATCTGACGTTGTTTGAGAGTTGTTTGTTTAGATTTCTATGTATCTTATGATGTTGTGACCCTACTGAGATTATTGTAATCTCACCCTGTTGTTTTCACCTTTTTTCCGGTTTAGGTACATCATCTGTTTATGGTACGAGTGTGTGAGATGAAGGCTTCACCGCGGGGAGATATTGCATCACATTTGCATACCTATTTCCTTGGTTGCGCGCATATAACATGAACTATGATTGAACTATTTTTTGGTTCATTGAGTCCCTTATTTTTTTGTTTATTTCCGGACAATATTGGAGGTTTACTTGCTGGATTTTTAGATCCCTATGGGACTTGTGTGTTGTCGTTCCTTTGATTAATTCTAAAGAGTTCCGTTGATGTTTTTATTGACTCTGTATGTTACCTGAATACTTGTCCATTATTATGCTCAAACCTTTAAAAAGTATAGTGAAGAAACTTAGTAAAATCGGAACTTAGAATGATTAAAGCCTTGTGAGATTCAGATAGGTTCTAGGTTGGATTTATTTGGGTTTCACGGTAGTAAGGATTCTAATAGGTTGGATATGGGTCCTTACAACATCTTCCTCAATCCACAATCAATCAAACACAAGCAAAGAACTGAATCAATTCCACCGATTCCACCAAAATCACAAAGTTCATAATTACTGAATATGCCATCGACAACTCTAATCATTCACCAATAAATCAATTCATGTTTCCATGCAATCCAATCCATCAAACTAACATAGAAACATCAACAGCAATCATAGGGAACCAAAGATCAATAAAGAAAACAAGGGTTCGACATATACCACAAAAAATCCCCAAATAAGCCCCAACACCAAGCATAACAAGAATCAACTCCTCAATCCAAAACTAACAGTGGAAATTGATTGTGGGAGGTTAGGAGTTTGTTTTTAAACAAAGTCCAAGAGTTTTCTTTGAAGAAAAGTCAAAAGTTCTAATTTGGGTTCTTTGGAAAATGAGGGGGGAGAACTTGCATGAGAGAGGAGGGGCAGGGGAGAGCTTCAGGTTTCCAACACTTAGAAAAAATTCTGAGCGTTAGTTTGGGCTGACCTTTTATACTCCAAGCTCAAACTTTCGGGAAAACCCGACACAAACGTTTTAAGGCACAATAAGCCCCTGATGATCTTCGAAAATGTTAAAAATGGGTTTGGAATGTTTAATTGGGCTCGAGAAATAATAAATGCGCTCAAAATGGGTTAATTGATCCAAAGGCCCATGATCACTCAAAACGGATCCGCAACCGTCCCAAACCGATTTTCACTTACTCAAACCTCGACACTTGACCTAAACCACTCGCTAGACACCTAGACACATACCTAGGCTTTCTATTGCTGTGTCTAACCTAAATTCAACGTTCGGGTCAATGGTTAACTCTTTAATGTCAAAAGTCAACTCTTAGTCAAACTAGTCGAGCAGGGCAAAATCGGGTTCTTTTGCTAAACAATCTCATTGACTAGGCACTCGGTCGGACGAGGTTTCACATCCACCCCTCCTTATAAGAATTCTGTCCTCAAAATTCACTTACCATGTGCCTTAAATAAATGTGGGTATTAATCCTTCATCAACTACTTAATCCCGTAAGTTATCTCCTCTTACTTGTCACTATGCCAAACCATTTTGACCATTGAAACATTGTGATGCCTAAACTGTTACACCACACTGTCCACAGTAGCAACTAGTAGAGTCGAATATGATAAACCATTGGCTATATCCGCTGGTGGTGTCTCCAAGACGTGAGAAGGATCCCTAATGTATTTCCTCAATAATGAGATACGAAATATATAAGGACCTATATTTCCGAATTGCTCTTAAGTGAGACCCTTACCACCGTGAAACCCAAACAATCCCAAAACAAGGACCTATCTGAATCCTACAAGGCTTAACCATCTAATTTTCAATTTTGGTATGTTCATTCTTTAAGTTTTTAAAGTTTGGAGCTTGATAGTATTCGACAAACAATCTGGATTCAAACGGAGTGAATAAATCATCAGCAGAAGAGTTTATGATTAATACAAGGAAATCATAACACAGAAGTCTCATAGGGATCCAAAAGGAAAGGTCATCCCCTTCCACCTATGTTGTACAAGGCTTCGCTGCACAAAGGTAAAAAAGGTCAAAACACAAGCTAATCAACAAGCCTATTCTTCTTGCCACACAAGAACAAAGCATCCAAGCCACACAAGGACAAGGGCATCCAAACCACATAAGGATAAGGCATCCAAACCACACAAGTATAAGGCCATCTTGCCACACAAGAACAAGGCGCCTAGCCATACAAGGATTAGGCATGCAGCGTGCACATGCTGGGGATTGCCACCCATACAACTCCTATAGTAGTAAGAACCTCTCCTCTTCCAAGGAGCTTCAGTGCTTACCTCGAATGGCCGCCAAAAAAGGATCCTGACACACAAACACGTATAAGCACACACAAGCAATTACAAGGCACAATACCACAATAGATATCCTATATCATGTAAGAACACAATCAACATGTTCAATGCACACAATATATGCAAATTAGGAACTTATAACCTATCTCAATGGTTCGATATAGCCTAAGTATACCTCATATCAATCCACAACTCATGCATACACTATCTCACATATGCGCATACAACATTACACATACATGCATCGAAATTAACTAGCAATCGACAAGAATCTCTAGAGAAACCGATGAGGAATTGATCCTACCTTTCTTATCTCAGAACAAGAAACTATTTCTTTGCCTTTATTCAAGGGATCCAAACCACGTATAACATCATAAGGCAAAGACAAAATCAAACTAAGCATGCATACTTAATAATCAAGTGAATATTCTATTTCTTTACCAATTCAACTCACCATGTGAGACCCCGAATTTTGAGTCTTAGAAGTCTAGAAGCCAATACAGGTGAAAAGATGATTTTGCCCCTGAAGGAAAGGATGTGTGATGGCCAAAATTGGTAAGATTGTTTAGTAGTTAATTCTGTTTTAAATTCCCTTTAATCTAAGTCCTTATAGATAATTGCCTTAGAGAATAAAATCCCTAAAAATAGGGGAAGATAATTAAAGAGTTTAATCATCTGGTAAATTATCTTATTTTGATAAAGTGATTAAAAGAAGTAATCATAATTCTATACCCATTCATTATAAATAGGAAGCCAACCCCACAAAAATCATTCATAGAAAACATACAAAATTCGTATAAGCCTAAAACACTATACCTCCCTATAGCCGCTAAAATTTGCTGAAATTTTAAACCAGCATAACTCTCTCATCGTTCATCGGATCCCTGAAAATAATAGCTTGTTGGAAAGCTCTCTTCATCCTATTTTCAACCATATTTGGGTTTTTGTCAGGATGTTAGTATTTCATTCTCTAAGGTTAAGTTGAAATTTTGCGGCACTGCCAAAACTTCTTGAAATTCAGAATAGTATAACACTTTCATCGTTTGTTATATCTCTACAAATAATAGCTTGTTGGAAAGCTCTCTTCATCTTCTTTCTAAAAATCTATGGTTTTTTGTCAGGAGATTAGTATTTCTTTCTCTAAAGATAAGTTGAAAATCGTCAGCAGAATTAGGTTTTCGCCAAATCTTCTTGAATTTCAAAATAGCATAACTCTCTCATCCTTTGTCAGATCCCTACAAATAATAGCTTGTTGGAAAGCTCTTTTCATCCTCTTTCCAAACATATATGCTTTGTTTCTTGTACGTAAATATTTTCTTGTCTAGGGTTAAATTGAAAATCGGCGAGGAAATTTGCATAGTTAATTGAAATGGTAATTCAGGTTGAATCTTGTTAAGTTCCTGGCTATCACATCACACATCCAAGGGGGAGTCACCTGAAATATCTGATCACTGGTTTCTGATAGGTTTGGTGAGTGGTATTGGTAAAGAAATAGGGTATTCAATTGATTATTGAATATGCATGCTTAGTTTGTTTTCGTCTTTGCCTGGTGATAATATAGGTGGTTCAGAATTATCTAATAAAGGCAAAGGAGTAACTTCTTGTTCAGAGACAAGAGAGGTAGGATCTACACCTCATTGGTTTCTCCAGAGACCTCTGTTATTTTCTTGATGTTTTCAGAATCAGCCCTTGTTGTATTGCATGCGAATGGATTATAGGGTGAGAGTATGAAATTCGAAATGAGATATGGATCTCATAGGCTATATCGAACCCCTGAGTTAGGTATTGAGTGCCTGGGTTGGATATGTTATGTAAATTGAATATGCTGATTGTGTTGTGACATCATTGAGGATACCTGTTTTGGTATTATGCTGTGTACTTGCCTGTGTGTGCTTGTACATGTTTGTGTGTCAGGATTCTTTTTCGGTGGCCATTCGGGGTAAGCGTTGATGCTCCTAGGGAGAGGAGAGGTTCTTACTGGTATGGCAGCATGCGCGCGCTGGATATCTGTCCTTGCGAGGCCGGAACCCTATCCTTGCAAGGCAGGAAGCCTTTATCCTTGCAAGGTTTGGGATGCCCTAGTCCGTGTGTGGCTAGGGAAGACTTGTCCTTGCGAGGCAAGATGAATAGGCTTACTGATTAGTTTGTGTGTTAACCATCTATCCTTTGTGCACTAAGCATTGGACAACACAGGTGGAAAGGAATGGCCTTTCTTCTTCATTGCCGAGAGTAATCTGATGAGTTCTACCTGCCTATGTACTTCTGATCTTTCGGAAATGTTTGTAGTCCTCCCTCAACCATAGATTCAGCCCTAACCTCTTTTTGATTGATTCTTGAATTTCGTGATCCCCTTTAGTTGTTTAGGAATGATCTAATGTGAATTGGGATATTTTTGTTTAGGGTTTCTGCAGATCTTATGATGCTATGACCCTACTAAGATTCTTGTAATCTCATACCATTGTTTTTACCATTTTCCAGGCTTAGGTACATCCATTGTCCGTGGTACCAGTGTGTGAGATCAAGGCTGCACAGTAGGGCGATATCGCATCATATTTGCATATTTGATCCTTGTTTACTTGCACATATAATATGAATGATTGGGCTACTTTCTGGTTTATTTTCATATCCCTCCTTTGCTTGCTATTTCTGAAATATGATGGAAGATTTCTTGCTGATTGTTTGGATCCCTATGGGACTTGTGTGTTATGAACTCAATGATTTAATCTAAAGACATCCGCTAATGTTTTATTTACTCCTTATATTACCAGAATGTGTGTCCAATATTATGCTCCATTTGTTGTTAAACATTAAAATAAACATGCTAAAATTCGGAGGTTAATGATAAGCCTGGTGAGATTCATATAGGTCTTAGGTGTCATTTAGGCTTATTTGGGTTTCACGGCGACCTTAATCGGAACAAATAGTAATAGTTAGGAATTGGGGTCGTCACACACCAAACCTATTAGAAACCAGTGATCAGATGCCACAAGTGCCTCTCCCTCGGATGTGTGATGAGATAGTCAAGAACTTAACAAGATTCAACCTGAATTATCATCCCAATCAACCATACAAATTTCGGTACTAAGGATAGGACAACAGAGCAATTGTGATTATGCATACAAGGTATAAGAGTTGTGATTTCATTATTACAAAGAAGGATTAGGTGTTAATAATACATACAATCAAAAGGAACAATATCAGAAACTAACAAGTTAATCAATCGATCAAAATCGGCAACAATAGGACAAAAGAGTAGAGCATGCCAATTTCACGTATAAGGAATATTCAAACAATGAATTCATGTGTTTATAACTTAAATAGATGCCAAACAATAATACAAACAAAAAGAACAACAACAGAAATCAATTGAAGAAAGAATCACACAATTTTGATAGCAAGACCTACTAATTATGATTTTAGTTTTAATAGGGAATAACTAACCTACTGATTACCAACTCAAAATAGATAGATAGAGGATGAAAAGAGTTTTCCAACAAGCTATTATTTTCAGAAATCCACAAAGGACAAGAGAGTTATGCTAAGATGAAGATCAAGGAAATTTTGGTAGCAATATGGTATGGTGTAGGGTTTGATGTTTGATGAATTTTTATGTGTTTTAGGTGTGTATGGACAAGTGTGGCTGGCTACTCTTTATGTACGGTGTTTATGGAATTAATTTTCCTAGCTTAAAGGCTAGATAAGGTAAGATATTCATCAGAATTAAATTCTTGAATTATCCTTCATTAATTTTTGGAATTTTATCGCCTAAGGTAAGATTGAACAAATAAGGAAACAAATCAAAGAGAAATGAAACAAGAAATAATTATCAGACATTCCACACCATTTTCAACCATCACACATCCATTTCTTTTGGGGCAAAATGGTCATTTCACCTGGACTGGATTATAGACTTTTAGGACTCAAAATTCAGGGTCTCACATCCTCCCCTCATAAGATTTTCGTCCTCGAAATTTCATCACAAGTACCTAAACAAACAGGTAAGGAAATTTTTCACGCATAGATTCCTCAGTCTCACAAGACTATTCCTCGATTTGGCCATTACGCCAAACAACTCGTACCATAGGGACACTTCGATTGCAAAACTGACAAATTGATCGGTCTAGTATGGCAGCTGGCTATACAAGGTAGGATAGGTCTTCAGCAACCTCAACTTGTGGTTATTTGAACACATGAGCATGGTCTAACACATACTTTTTCAACATCAAAATGTGAAACACGTTGTGAGTTCTTTCCATATTCAGAGGTAAGGCAAGTCGGTATGCAATGGGTCCGATTCTTTCAATAGTGTCATACGGACCAATGTAACGAGGTGCTAGCTTTCCTTGCTGCTGAAAACGAAGGACTCCTTTCCATGAGGCGACTTTCAGCAACACTTAGTCACCTACTGCAAATTCCAGCTCCCTTCGTCAATTATTGACGTAATTTTTCTGCCGATCTTACGATGACTTTTAGCCTTTGATGAATTAATTTTAGCTGTTCCATTGCTTAATCAATCAATTCCGGATTGTCTAGATGTCTCTTGCCTACTTCATTCCAGAAAAAAAAAGAGTTCTGCAATGTCTCCCATATAGTGCTTCATAAAGTGCCATACTGATGCTTACATGAAAGCTATTATTGTAAAAGAATTCCGCTAATGGTAGGCATCGCTCCCAACCAGTATACTGGTCTAGTACCTGAAGTAACGAGTAGGCATCGCTCCCAACCAATAGTCTCGTCCAAGTAACGAACAACCAATTTCTCAGGTGTGTCTGTCACACGAGTAGGAAGAAAGTGTGCAGATTTTGTCAGTCGATCCACGATCACCCAAATGACATAGTATCCTCATTGAGATCTTGGTAAACTGGTCACAAAATCCACTGTGACTGACATGCTCCCACTTCCACTCTGGAATCAAAAGTGAATGAAATAAACCAGCGGGTCTTTGATGCTCGATCTTTGGTTGTTGCATATAATGCATCAGGCAACGAACTCAACAATGTGACGTTTCATGTTCGACCTCCAATATTGCTCCTATAAATCTCAGTACATCTTAGTACTACCAAGATGGATAGCAAATTTCGACTATGCATCTTAGATAAAATCAGATTGCGAATATCAACATCTTGTGGTACACATACCCGATTTCTGAAGACAATAACTCCATCATCTCACACTCTAAAATCAAGAGCTATGGCATCAATACCATCAGATAATTGCTTCCAAATTTCAACCAACCTTGGGTCTTCTATTTTCTGGTTTCGGATCTTCTCAATCAAGGTAGGTGTGACTTCGATTCACTCCAGCAATGAACCAGAAAAAATCAATGCCAAGATGCACACGTGTAGCTCTCAAATCCAGCAACATTGGCATGTATTAAATGCATGTGTAAGCTAGAACCGATGGGGAAGGAAGATGAAACTGTCAGTTTAAGGAATCAACGACAACATTCGATTTTTTAGGATGATATTCAATGATCAGATAGTAGTGCTTAATCAGCTCCTCCCATCTTTGTTGTCTCATATTTGATTCTTTTTGCGTAAAGAGGTATTTCAGGCTATTGTGGTCGGTGAAGATTCTGCACGTCTTGCCTTACAAATAGTGGCGCCATATTTTCAACACAGACACCACGGCTGCAAGCTCCAAATCATGCGTAGGGTAATTGCTTTCATGCAATCGCAATTTTCGGGAAGCATAGGCAACAACTTTCCCGTCCTTCATCAATAAGCATCTAAGTCCGGATTTCGATGCATCTCTGTACATCATGTATTCTTTCCCACCGACTGGTAAGGTGAGAATTAATGTGGAAACCAACCGGCTTTTCAATTCTTCAAAACTTCGCTGGCATTTCTCATTCCACATGAATGACTCTCCTTTGCGTGTCAACTTCGTCAATGGTCCACCAAGCAAAGAAAAATTTTCCATGAACCGACGGTAGTTTCCAGCTAAACCAAGGAAACTACAAACTTTGAACACAATTTATAGGGGTTCCCAAGCAACTATGGCTTCAATCTCCTTTGGATCAACTAACACACCTTATGCGGAAACAACATGGCGAAGGAAACCAACTTTGCTTAACAAAAATTTGCATTCGGAGTATTTTGCGAACAACCGCCGATCCCTCAGCATATTCAGTACTATCCGTAAATGCTCAATGTGCTTCTTTTCTGATTTTGAATAAATCAGAATGTCATCGATGAAGATTATCACAAATTGGTCTAGGAACTGATGAAACACACGATTCATTAGATCCATAAGCACAACTAGTGCATTGGTCAAACCAAACAGCATAACCAGAAATTCGTAGTTGCCATATTGCAATCTGAACGCGGTCTTTGGTATATCTACATCACGGACTCGTAATTGATGGTATCCAGATTTGAGATCGATCTTGGAGAACACGGCTACACCTTGGACCTGGTCGAACAAGTCGTCGATGTGCAGTAGTGGATACTTGTTCTTCACGGTCACACGATTCATCTGCCGATTGTTGATGCGTAATCACAGCGATCCATCTTTCTTTTCACGGACAAGATAGATACTCCCAATGTGACAACTAGGTCGGATGAAACCATGATCCAGCAAATCTTCCAATTATGTTTTTAGTTCGATACTCAGCCCATCCTAAAATCATCTCACGAGCTAGTACGATGAATGATCCTCTTCTGGTGCAAATAGAGACAACTCCCTTAATGCATTCTCGTATTCCAGCACCAAACGGGTGCCTTGTTCAATCTTGTGGAAAGCTTGTCGCTGCTCAATTTATGGAATCTCGTATAGAACCTCTCATCAAACTCATACCAAAATTCCTCCCATATAGGCAAACGATCTCCAAATCGCAAGCTCACAGCTGTCCACCATGTGAGGGCTTCTCCCTCAAGTAGGAGAGTAGCAATGGCAACCTTATCATCATCAGAGATATGCAAAAACAGGGACACCTGGCATAAAATGTCCATCCATTAATGAGCCGCAGCGGCACCTACTGAACCGTTGAAATCTTTACATCCCAACTGACAAGCTTCCTTCAGCAACTTTGTAATGACGACTGGAAGTCTCTCGGCTTCTTTAGGATGAGCCGGCTATACAGGTTCAAGTGGAGGAATAGGATCTTCCATGGGTGTGGGTGTAGGAGCATTCTGAAATTGCACCTCCATATGCTGTTGATTTGCAGCAATTCCTTGTAACACATTTAAGATTTGTGCCATCACAAGATCGATGGCTGGTGCGGTTGGTGCCTCAGATTGGTTTTCGGGCTCAGCTTGCCTCCTTGCTTAATTTGTGCATTCGGATCCTCTCGCTCAACAGGTTGCTATTCGGCCTGAACCCCATACCTACCCTGTCGATCCCTTTGTACACTCAGCCTTGCCATACTATGCAAACACACAATTGTTACTTAATACTTAACCCAACTAAAAATACTAAGAAAAGAAGTGATACTTGGTGGAGAGGCATGCACCAGACGATACGCATATACTGGAAAATAAAACACACATGAACACAAATATACAAGTTTTGAAATGCACACATGAAAATGCACACTTAACAATCATAAGCACTCGACATTAATTATTCAAGCATTTGGCAAGCATACTTTCATTCAAACCATACTCGACAATGATGCAAAACCACTTCCCATGCATTCGGCAATACACATATTAATGCAAATCACACTTAGTAGCACACATCAACAAACAGCAAGCACATGTATATACATTCGGCAATGTAGTGATCACATAGGGACACTCGGCAGTATACTCGACAATGATAAAGAAACACAACAAAGCATCCATCATAACCCAGCAAAACACATCAAATCATGCAATGCATAAAATCATACATAAATACACATAAATCAAATAATCAAACCTAGTATTTAAAAGTTTCAAAACAAATTTTTAACATCAGATTATTTTTGGTATTAGCACATAAATGAGTTGTGACGACCCCAATTCGTAATTATTACTATTTACTCTGATTAAGGTCATCACCGCCGTGAAACCCAAATAAGCCCAAATGACACCTAGGACTTATCTGAATCTCACCAAGCTTACCATTAACTTTCGACTTTTAGCATGTTTATTCTAATGTTTAACAACATTTGGAGCATGATATTGGACAGATATTCTGGTAACCTACGGAGTGAATAAAACATCAACGGAAGTCTTTAGATTAAATAATTGGGTTCATAACACACAAGTCCGATAGGGATCCAAATAATCAGCAAGAAATCCTCCAACATATTTCGGAAATAGCAATCAAAGGAGGGTTCTTAACATAAACCAGAAAGTAGCTCAATCATTCATGTTATATGCATAAGTAAACAAGGAACAAGTATGCAAATGTGATGCGATATCGCCCCGTCGTGCAGCCTTGATCTCACACACTGGTACCATAGACAGTGGATGTACCTAAACCTGAAAAATAATAAAAACAACGGTATGAGATTAAAAGAATCTTAGTAGGGTCACAGCATCATAAGATCTGCAAAAACCCTAAGCACAAATCTCCCAGTTCACATTAGATCATTCCTAAACAACTAAAGGGGATCATGCAATTCATTAACCAATCAAAAAGGATTCGGGCCGAATCTATGGTTGAGAGAGGACTATAGTCACTTCCAAAAAATCAGAAGTACACAGGCAGGTAGAACTCATCAGATTTCCCTTGGCAATGAAGAAGACCATCCCATTCCACCTCTATTGTCCAAGGCTTACTGCACAAAGGGTAAATGGTTAACACACAAGCTAATTAGTAAGCCTAGTAAGTTGTCTTGCCACACATGGACAAGTCTTTCCAAGCAACACACAGACTTAGGGCATCCCATACCACACAAGGATAAGGGCTTCCTGCCACACAATGACAGGGTTCAGTCGTCTTGCACACAAGGACAAGTCTACCCAAGCCACACACGGACTAGGGCATACCAAACCACACAAGGATACGGGCTTCCTGCCACACAAGGAGAGGGTTCCTGCCACACAAGGACAAGGTTCCGACCACACAAGGATCAGACTTCTAGCGCGCGCATGCTGGGGTTTGCCACCCATACAACTCCCAAATCAGTAAGAACCTCTCCTCTCCCTAGGAGCATCAACGCTTACCCCGAATGGCTACCGAAAAAAGATCCTGACACACAAACACGTACAAGCACACACAGGCAAGTACAAAGCATAATACCATAACAGTGTATCATCAATCATGTCAGAACAAAATCAACATATTTAATTCTCATAATATATGCAACTCAGGCATTCAATACCTAACACAAGGGTTCGATATAGCCTATGAGATCCATATCTCAATCCGAAATTCATACTTTCACCCTATAATCAAATCGCTTGCAATACAACAAGGGCAGGTATCAAAAACATCAAGAAAATAATAGGGTTCTCTGGAGAAACTGATAAGGCGTAGATACTACCTCTCTTGTGTCTGAACAAGAAGCTATTCCTTTGCTTTTATTAGGTAATTCCTAACCACCTATATTATCACCAGGCAAAGAGGAAAACAAACTAGGCATGTATATTCAATAATCAATTAAATACCCTATTTTCTTACCAATTCCACTCACCAAACCTATCAGAAACCAGTGATTAGATGCTGCAGGTGCCTCTCCCTTGGATGTGTGATATGATAGCTAGGAACTTAACAAGATTTAACCTGGATTACCATTCCAATTAACTATACAAATTTCGTCGCTAAGAGTAGGGTATAGGACATTTTCGACTTTAAGCATAGAGAAGTTTAAAAGAAAGAAATTCATGATCATACATCATGAATAGATTCTAAGAAATCATAAGAACACATGAAATGACAACAAAAATCAACCGAAGACAAAAATTGTAGAAATCTAAAAACCTAATTTCGTCGCTGATTTTCAGGTTAATCTTAGACAGGTAAATATTTACATCCAAACAAAAAAACATATATGGTTGGAAATAGGATGAAGAGAGCTTTTCAACAAGCTATTATTTGTAGAAATACAACAAACGATGAAAGAGTTATGTTATTCTGAATTTCAAGAAGAATTGACAATGCAGCCGAATTTAAACTTAACCTTATGGAAGGAAATATTAACATCAAAACAATAAAAAATATATAGATGGAAAAAGGATGAAAAGAGGTTTCCAACAAGCTATTATTTGTAGAGATACAACAACTGATGAAAGAGTTATACATTTCGGACCTTAAAGAAGATTTGGTAGTTCGATCGAATTTCAACTTAACCATAGATAAAGAAATCCTAACCTCCCGACCCAAAACAAGAAATTTTTTGGAAAAAGGATGAAGAGAGCTTTCTAACAAGCTATTATTTTCAGGGATCCGATAAACGATGTGAGAGTTATGCTGGTTTAAAGTTTCAGCAAAGTTTGGCAGCTATTGGGAGGTGTAAGGGTTTTAGGCTATACGAGTTTTGTGTATTTTCTATGAATGATTTTTGTGGGGTTGGCTTCCTATTTATAATGGATGGGTATGAAATTAAGATTACTACTTTAAAGGTTTTATTAAACTAAGATAATTACCAGATTTAAATTCTTTAATTATTTTCCCCTATTTTTAGGGATTTTAATATCTAAGGCAATTTCTAGCTATAAGGACTTAGATTAAAGGGAATTAGAACCAGAATTAACTACCAAGCAAATCTTACCGATTTCGGCCATCACACATCCTTTCCTTCAGGGGAAAAATCGTCTTTTTACCTGTACTGACTTCTGGACTTTTAGGACTCAAAATTCAGGGTCTCACATCCTCCCCTCCTTACAAGAATTTTGTCCACGAAATTTTAACATAAGTACCTAATCAAACAGGTAAGGAAGTTTTACACGCATAGATTCCTCAGTCTCCCAAGACTGTTCCTCAATTTTGCCATTACGCCAAACAACTCGTACCATAGGCACGTTTCGACTGTGAAGCTGTCGAACTGACCGATCTAGTATGGCAACTGGCTGTACGGGATAGGATAGGTCTTCAGCAACTTCAACTAGTGGTTCTTTAAGCACATGAACAGGATCTCGCATATATTTTCTTAGCATTGAAATGTGAAATATGTTGTGAATTCTTTCCTTATTTGGAGGTAGGGCAAGTCGGTATACAACAGGTCCGATTCTTTCGATAATGTCATACGGACCAATGTAGCGAGGTGTTAGCTTACCTTGCTGCTGAAAACGAAGGAGTCCTTTCCATGGGGCGACCTTTAAAAATACTTTGTCACCTACCGCAAATTCCAGCTCCCTTTGTCGATTTTCGGCGAAATTTTTTTGCCGATCCTAGGCTGTTTTTAGCCTTTGTCGGATCAAGCTTAATTGTTCTGTTGCTTGGTCAATCAATTCTGGATTGTCTAGGCATCTCTCGCCTACTTCATTCAAGTAAATAGGAGTTCTGCAACGTCTCCCATATAGTGCTTCATAGGGTGCCATACCGATTCTTACATGAAAACTAATGTTGTAAGCAAATTCTGCCAACCGCAGGCATCGATCCCAACCGGTTTACTGATCCAACACACTCACTCGTAGCATGTCTTCGAGCGTCTTAATCATCCTTTCTGATTGACCATCGGTCTGGGGATTAAATGCTGTACTGAAATTCAATGTTGAACCCAGCACATTCTGAAATTTCTCCCAAAATCGTGAGGTGAAACCAGGGTTACGATCTGAAATAATAGAAACTGGTACTCCATGCAATCGAACAATCTCGTCCAAGTAACGAACTGCCAATTTTTTTTATGTATCTGTCACACGTATAGGAAGAAAGTGTGCAGATTTCGTTAGTCGATCCACGATCACCCAAATGGCATTGTATCCTCGCTGCGATCTAGGCAAACCGGTCACAAAATCCATTGTGACGTGCTCCCACTTCCATTCAGGAATCATAAGTGACGGAAGTAGACCTGTAGGTCTTTGATGTTCGATCTTTACTTGTTGACATACGAGGCATCGGGCAACGAATTCAACAATGTGACGTTTCCTGTTTGGCCACCAATACTGCTCCTTCAAATCTCGATACATCTTAGTACTTCCAGGATGAATAGCAAACTTCGAACTATGTGCCTCTGATAGAATAAGGTTACGAATATCAACATTTTGTGGAACACATACCCGGTTTCTGAAGACTAGTACTTTGTCATCTTGTATTCTGAAATCACGAACTATGGCATCAACACCATCAGCAAGTTGCTTCCGAATTTCAGTAAATTTCGGATCCTCTAATTGCTGATTTTGGATTTCTTCAATTAAGGTAGGTGCAATTTCGATTCGTGCCAACAATGAACCAGAGAAATCGGTGCCAAGATGCACACGGTTAGCTTTCAATTCCAACATCATTGGCAGGTAATGGGTGTGCATTTAGGCCAAAATTGATGGGGAAGGAGGATGAAACTTTCGGCTGAGGGCATAAACAACAACATTCGCCTTTCCAGGATGATATTTGATGATTAAATCATAGTCTTTAATCAGCTCCACCAATCTTCGTGTTCTCATATTCAATTCTTTTTGCATGAGGAGGTACTTCAGGTTTTTGTGGTCAGTGAAGATTCAGCACGTCTCGCCGTATAAGTAATGTCGCCATATTTTTAAGTCAAACACCATGGCTGCAAGTTCCAAATCATGCGTAGGGTAGTTGCTCTCGTGTGGTCACAATTTCCGGGAATCATAGGCAATGACTTTTCTATCTTGCATCAATACGCATCCAAGTCCAGATTTTGACGCATTGTTGTAAATGTAAGACCCCGAATTTTGAGTCCTAGAAGTTCAGAAGCCAGTGCAGGTGAAAAGACGATTTTGCCCCTGAAGGAAAGGATGTGTGATGGCCGAAATTGGTAAGATTGTTTAGTAGTTAATTTTGTTTTAAATTCCTTTTAATCTAGATCCTTATAGATGGGTAATTGCCTTAGGAATCATCCTTAAAGATAGATAGTTGCCTTAGAGATTAAAGTCCCTACAAATAGGGAAGATAATTTAAGAGTTTAATTATCAGGTAAATTATATTATTTTGATAGAGTGATTAAAAGTAGTAATCATAATTCTACACTCATTCATATAAATAGGAAGTCAACCCCACAAAAATTCCCCATAAAAACTTACAAAATTCTTATAGGCCTAAAACCCTATACCTCCCTATAGCCGCCATAACTCGCAGAAAATTTAAATAGCATAACTCACTCATCGTTCGCCGGATCCTTGTAAATAATAGCTTGTTGGAAAGATCTCTTCATCTTCTTTCCAATCATATTTGATTTTTTGTCAGGAGGTTAGTATTTCTTTGTCTACGGTTAACTGGAAAATCCGCGGCGTAATTAGGTTTTCGCCAAATCTTCTTTAAGTTCAAAATAGCATAACTTTCTAATTATTTGTCAGATTCTTACAAATAATAGCTCATTGGAAAGCCCTTTTCATCTTCTTTCTAAAAATATATAAATAGAAGCTTGGATATAAATATTTCCTTGTTTAAGGTTAAGACAAAATCATCCTATGCCCTACTTTTAGCGACAAGATTTGCATAGTTAATTGGAATGGTAAATTCAGGTTGAATCTTGTTAAATTCTTGGCTATCATCACACCACACATCCAAGGGGGAAGCACCTGCAACGTCTGACCACTGTTTTTCTGATAGGTTTGGTGAGTAGTATTTGTAAGGAAATAGGGTATTCAATTGATTGTTGAATATGCATGCTTAGTTTGCTTTTGTCTTTGCCTGGTGATAATTTAGGTGGTTCGGATTTACTTAATAAAGGCAAAGAAGTAGCTTCTTGTTCAGAGACAAGAGAGGTAGGATCTACGCCTCATCGGTTTCTTCAGAGACCCCTGTTATTTTCTTGATGTTTTTGTTACCTGCCCTTGTTGTATTGTATACGATTGGATTATAGGGTGAGAGTATGAAATTTGGCATGAGACATGGATCTCATAGGCTATATCGAACCCCTGACTTAGGAATTGAGTGCCTGTGATGCAATTATTATGTGAATTGGATATGTTGATTGTGTTCTAACATGATTGAGGATACCCTGTTGTGGTATTATACTTTGTACTTGCCTGTGTGTGATTGTACGTGTCTGTGTGTCAGGATCCTATTCTGGTGGCCATTCAGGGTAAGCGCTGATGCTCCTAGGGAGAGGAGAGGTTCTTGCCAGTTTAGGGAGTTGTTTGGGCGGCAAACCAGCAAGTGCATGCTGGATATCTGTCCTTGTGAGGCCGGATCCCTGTCTTGCGAGGTAGGAAGCCCTTATCTTGCGAGGTTTGGGATGCCCTAGTAGGTATGTGACTAGGGAAGACTTGTCCTTGTGGGGCTAGTCGACTTGTCCTTGCGAGGACAAGATAAAAGGCTTATTTTGCGTTTTAACCATCTACCCTTTGTGCAGTAAGTTTTGGACAACACAGGTGGAAGGGGATGACCTTTCTTCTTCATTGCCGAGGGAAATCTGTTGTGTTTCACCTGTCTGTGTACTTCTGACCTTTTGTAAGTGTTTGCAGTCCTCCCTCAGGCATAGATTCGGCCCTAACCTCTTTTGATTGGTTTTTGAATTACGTGATTCCCTTTAGCTGTTTAGGAATGATCTTATGTGAAATGGGAGATTTGTGTTTAGAGATTCTGTAGATCTTATGATGTTGTGACCCTACTGAGATTCTTGTAATCTCATACCGTTGTTTTTACCATTTATCATGCTTAAGTACATCCACTGTTTGTGGTACCAGTGTGTGAGATCAAGGCTGCACGGCGGGGCGATATCGCATCACATTTGCTTACTTGTTTACTTGCGCATATAACACGAATGATTGGGAAACTTTCTGGTTTATTTTTAAGCACTCTTCTTTACTTGCTATTTCCGAACCTTGATGAAGAATTTCTTGCTGGATCCCTATGGGACTTGTGTGCTATGTACCCAAAGGTTTAATTTATGACTTCCGCTGATGTTTTATTTACTCTGTATGATACCAGAACATGTGTCCAATATCATGCTCCAATTGTTGATAGGCAATAAAACTAACAAGCTAAAAATTGGTAGTTCATAATAAGCCTGGTGGGATTCAAGTAGGTCTTAGGTGTCATTTAGGCTTATTTGGGTTTCACGGCGGTAATGACCTTAATCAGAGCAATTAATAATAGTTAGGAATTGAGGTCGTTACAGTAAACTAGATACTCCTTTCCGCAAATAGGTAGGGTAAAGAGGTGTGGAAACTAACCGATTTTTTTGCTCTTCGAAACTTTGCTGGCATTTCTCGTTCCATAAGAGTGGCTCACCCTTGCGTGTCAATTTTGTCAGTGGTCCGGCAAGCGATGAAAAATTCTCCTCAGGCGACGGTAGTATCCTACTAAGCCAAGGAAACTACAAACTTCAAACACACTTTGTGGAGGTTCCCAAGCAATCATGGCTTCAATCTTCTTTGGATCAACTAACACACCTTGGGCGGAAACAATATGGCCAAGGAAACCAACTTCGCGTAACCAGAATTCGCATTCGGAGTACTTTGCGAACAACCGTCAATCCTTCAAGATTTTAAGCACAATCCGCAAGTGCATAGCATGATCCTCTTCCAATTTTAAGTAAATCAGAATGTCATCGATGAATACTATCACAAATTTATCCAAGAATTCACGGAACACATAATTCATCAGGTCCATAAACACAGCTGGTGCATTGGTCAAGCCGAATGGCATAACCAGAAATTCATAGTGGCCGTATCGCGATCTGAACGCGGTCTTCGGAATATCAGCATCACGAACTCGCAATTGATGGTATCCAGAAGTGAGAACGATCATGGAGAATACGGCTGCACACTGGAGTTGGTCGAACAAATCGTTGATGCGAGGCAAAGGGTATTTGTTCTTCACAGTCACATGATTCAGCTGCCGATAATCAATGCACAATCGCAGCGAACTGTCTTTCTTTTTCACGAACAGAACAGGTGCTCCCCAAGGTGACACACTAGGTCAGATAAAACCACGATCCAGCAAATCTTCCAATCGTGTTTTTAGTTCCTTCATTTCTGCAGGAGCCATACGGTAACGAGGAATGGAAATCGGATTCGTACCAGGCACTAGCTCAATACCGAATTCCACTTCCCTTACTGGTGGTAGACCAGCTATGTCTTCTGGAAATACTTCTGGAAATTCAAGAACCACTAGAAATTCATTGACTTTGCTGAACTTGTCCCATCTCGCCATAATTGTAACATCGACTTTGCTGAGAAATTAATGAAGATCCATTGGAATTTGAACCAGAAAAGTTCTTTCTGTTGGTATTTCCATTGCCACTAATTTTTGGAGGATAGGACCTTAAAGGATATGGTCCTGTTCATCATTTGAACTTCGAATATTGCCTATAGGATCCGCTACTAGTGGCTGCTGATTGCTTCTTGGTTTGCACGATCTTTTCGGCTTCAGTCGCGGCAATAATCAGTTCTTGCCAATTCTGCACTAGTGTCGTACCAATGATGGTTTTGAGTTCGGTACTTAACCCTGATGAGTTGTCGTAAGCTCACCAAAATAATCTTCCTCTTTTGATTAGGTAGCTAGCGGTAAGGAAGGTCGAATACTCAGGGAGATGGGTTATAAGAGTTGGAAGTCTTTGAATCGGTCGTGGTCACGGTATGCCCACGGTCGATGAGATCGAAGGGTTATAGAATCTCAGTGATGAATAGAGGTTGTGTAACAAATGTAACGATTCGAAGGTGAGAAATAAAGATATAATTCAGATGCTTGTGATGTTCCTTGATTCAATTTATACCGAGACCGCCCCGTGATCACGGGTCTTCTAAGGATGTACTCACGTCTTTTCTGCTGGATTCCAGTTAGTAGGTTGCTCAGTACGACTGAGCACTCCAGAGGGAAGGAACGTCCTTCGCCCTTTCGTGTCCAACTTTCCAGAAAACCTCACCCTCAGCTTAGCAACATAGTTAATCTGAGTATGCCCTCTCGTCACTCGTGTTTCACTCACCGCCCACGATTACAGTGATTGGTTTCTAATTTGTTATGGAGTTGATCAAGCACCATGACTTCAATATGCACTAGAATGACGAGAAATAACAAAAGAAACTGAGTAATATATTGAACGGGACCTCACAAGGGTTTGGTCCGGTAAATAAACTAAATCAAGGAAGAAAGGAAGTCTAGCCTTCCATGAGTTTTCGAAGCAAAAATATGTAAAGATGTAATCCTCAAACCAAAGTTTTCCTCCCCTCCTTTCGGTCACAGGCGGCCATGGTTATATATCACCAATCAAGATCTCGCAGGATCCGAATCAAATTAATACTATATCCACTAAGATCTTCCGAGATTCCAGGCAGATTTTCGGACCGTGATCACGGTCAGGCCTCCGATCTTCCAGGCCAATAGCTGCCGAATCGTGGCCTTTGACTTGTCATCAGAAAATTCCGGCTTTAAATCGTCAGAATAACTTGTGAAACCCTGCTTTCACAGAAATCTTGTAAGATATAATTTAATAACCCTATATACGTGTAGGTATGGAAACAAATGGTGTTAGATGGCCGGTTTTTACGCAATGCAGAACCGCATTTTATCAAACCATCAAATATCCTCATACTTAAGTCATGCTTGTCCCTAAGCATGCATTCTAAGCCAAAGGAACTTGATCATTCACCGCAAGTAGCCTATCAAAGATGTATTAATCAGAACAGAAATGCTTCAGAACAAGTACATGCAAGATTTAAAACACACACAACCATGCACTTGATCAAACCACACAGGAAATTTAGGACTATCAAGGACCACTCTTCATTCATACCAGGTCCGAAATACCATAAGCTTGCCAAGCTTTCCAAACTCCCCTGCTTGCCTAAGTAAGTCTAGAGATCAGTGGGTCTTTGTTCAGGGACTGAACCGTGGCCTCGGACAGGGCTATGATGGAAAGGCTATTTGGTTGAGAGGGCGCCAACCATCCACCAGCCATTTTGTATTGTTTGTCTTCTTCCCTGGCCTGTTTCTTTTGACTGAGCATCTCCCGTGAGTTCCTTGCAATCCTCTATTTCTTTTCTTTTCTTTTTTTTTTTCTTTTTCGGGCCTGTTGCTTCTTCTCTTTGATTCTTCAGACGCCCGGGGTAATGTCATGTCCCCTGTTTGCTTCCGCTTTCTTGTACACATGATAATGGAAGGGCGTGCTTGTCAACCGTGGTCACGGGACGGTCTTGGTGTATTTCACTGGCATAGGTCAGGATTTTTTCGTTTGCTGGTTGGTGAGTGGTTGGCCCCCAGGTTTTCTAGGAGTAGGAAAGAGCTGTCTTTTGGGTAGCAACAAAAATTAGGCTCAGGCTCAAAGATGGCTCCTAACGGTATTGTTCAAGGGTCGGCTTCAACAAACAAAAGTCTATGTATGCAAGGGTGTACATCTAGGTGCCCACATCACGTCCCTAAACATGCCTAGGATGTAGGTTTGTGAGGCAATTTTGGCAAGTTCTAGATTAATTTCCTGAGTATGAACCACTCAAAAATAAAAATTTGATCCCAAGGTCTCGCATGTTATGCTATGTGGTCTTATTTCAAGCTATCATAGTGAATGTGCCTAAGTCAAGCAGTGACCTCGATAAGAAGTAATTCATTTTTTGAGCCTACACTTTGTAGTTGTCAATTGGTGACAGTTCGAGTTCCTACGGCATTGAACACATGAAGAGGTACATGGCAGAAAATAGCAAGAAGGCAATTATCAAGTATGACAAATGCAAAAATTTGAAGGACCACAACAAGAATCAATAAGCTCACAGGAACAAAGATAAGCAAAACACGTAATGAAAACAAGCAATTGGCAAAAATTAAAAATAAGTGTAATGATGGGGTACCCATATCCTCATACTTAAGTCATGCTTACCCCTAAGCATGCATAAGATAAGCAGAAGGAATGGAGGTACTACTGAAATGGAACCTGGTTGGGGTTGGCCTGACCCTTAGGCAAGTCCGTCGTCCTCGCTGTCGGCAAAGTCCTCAGCTGAGTCATCCGTGGGTAGCCCGAGGGCATGAATGACACTGGTGCGGAGTCTCAACATTTGCGTGGTCAGCACCGTCAACCGTTTGTCCACGGATCGCATCCACGCCAGAAGGTCCGGGTGGATTGTTGCAGGAGTGGATGAGGATGGTGGTAGGTCGGAAGTGGATGGGGCTGAGGGCTGTTTGGTTTGTGGACCTCGGCCCACCGTGGGCTTCCCGGGGGCACGGAATTGGTATTTCCCCTGTTCGGACTGCATCAGCAGCCCCATGTTTAGAAGACTGGTTGTGTTCAGAGGGGCCATCTCATGTAGCCTCCTTAGGTTACGCGGGAGCGTAACCTTTAGTGCCTTCGCCAGATGCGTAATGATGCTCCCGAGGATCAATGGCTGACCCTTCTTTTGATGTTTTTCAAACTGTCTGGTCAGGAACACAGCCAGATTCAGCTTTGTGGTGGTCTGCATGCACCACAAAATCAGAAGCTCCATTCGATTCAATGTGGTAGCCGCGTTTGGTCTACCTGAGAAACTGTATGACAGGAATCGATGGAGGTACTAGGTAGGCAGGTTGGAGCAGATAGTAATCTTTAGACCTCCCAGGATCATAGGCCGTGGGGCAATTGGACCACTTCTTGTATAATTCTGCTGGGTTGAAGTCCTGAGGTTCCTATGCCCTCGCAGTTCGGGAATGAGCAAAGCCCAGCAGAGAGTTGAATTGGGCGTATGACAAGTTAAAGGTCTGCCCGAGCAGCTGAAATTGGATGAGATCAGGAGTCCTCATACTGAATTCAGATGGCCGGCGGCACTGGAAGGTGGCATAGAAGTCCAGTATCAGCTCCATATAGGCAGGTTCATTGATATAAAAATAGGTTCTCCAGCTTATATTATCTATCAGTTCTTCAATCTCCGCGGACAAGTCCAGCTCCGCCATCGTGTCAGGACATAGGCATTTGTATTGGTATATTGAACATTGTCGGAGCTCCTCATACTTGTCCTGCAAACCACGGGCGGAGACTAGTATTGAACTGCTCGTGGCCACGGCTTTCCCTTTCGCCTTTTTACTGAGCCGTGGGGTAGGTTCAGCAGCCTTCCTCTTTCGAAATCGGCGGCTGGTTCTGGATGACGGTCCTGCTAAGTCAGCCAGGGGCACGTCGGAGTCCTCTAGCTCATACTCACTTCCTGATGGTGATGGAGTAGGAGCAGGGTTACTGGTGGTAGTAGCAGCAGCTGGAACTCGGGACGCACCTTCTCCTGAGGGCTCGGACGACTCGGATGACCAAGCAACATCCTCGCCATCATCTACTGGAACTTGAGGCGCATCCCCGCCCGTGGTCTCGGAGGACCAATCAACATCATTGTCAGAAATTTTAATCGAAGAATGAATGTCCAGCTCGGTTACCTCGGGCATTGGACTCGGTATGTCCACCGCATCTGTCTTTTCTGGAGGAGCTACATCCTGGGAGGTTACCGGGGGCTCCATAGTGTCTGGTATGGGTTGAAGGTCCCCACGGTTCTTCAGGAAATCAGGATACACCTCCTCCAGGGCCGCCATATCAGCCGCCTCCTGGGCCGAACTGTCTGGCGTGGAAATCACAGGAGTGCTTGGCTGGTTCCCCGCTGGGCTCAGTGGAGGGGTAATGATTATCGGGTTCGTTGTGGTGCTGCCCTCGGCAGGAGAGTGACCTCCACTACCACATTGTGTCGGATTATCAGGTTGAATCGACCGTGGGTTCGCCGTGGGTACGTCCTCCATGGGTGAGTGGTTCAGGACTGTTGTAGCAGCAGTTGTGGCGGATGCCTCTGCTGTCTCCTCCATTGGCCTGGTGTCTAACGGAGGGACATCTAGGACCATTGCGTCTGGGACGAAGCCTTGCGCAATACGAGTGGCCACCGTTCTTTGAATCACGGTTGGAACCCTGCACATCGCCGACTGCACAGAGCCGAATGTTGGAACCCTGGGTGCGGGCCGAGATGATCGTCGGGCGTAGGTGCGCCGCCCGGTTGGTGTGGTTTCTGGGAGTGGGCTTTTTCGTGGAGGTACCATGGCGTGATTGTAGAGAGAACGGGTGCTAGGGCTAGTTGCTGGAGTGTTTGGGGTTTTGGTAGGGGTTTAGGTGTGTTCGTCTTTATTGCCGTCTGTGGCATTAAGTAGGTTTGTGGTGCACGGTTATACCCCCCCCGTGTCTAGCCTTTAAGTATGTGACTGGCTCCCAAAATCAGCATTGATATACCTGAAATAAAACATAAACAACAAGCGAAATTAAAACTGCTGGGTTGCCTCCCAGGAGCGCCTTTGGTTAATGTCGTTTGGCCCGACTTATTGATGATACTTTTGTATCACTGGTACCCTGGAAGAACCTTTGCAGGTAATTCGTAGAAAGGTTTAAGTCTGTTAGCATTGACTTTAAAAACCTTCCCAGTGTCATGGCTCTTGATTTCAACAGCGCCGTGGGGATAGACCGTGGTCACGGTGAAGGGTCCTATCCACTTCGAGCGTAATTTACCTGCAAAGATTTTAAATTTTGAATGGTATAGCAATACCTGTTGCCCTTCAACGAAGTGCTTGCGTCGGATGTTCTTGTCATGGTAGTGTTTGACCTTCTCCTTGTATACTTTCGAACTGTCGTATGCGTTAAGTCTCAGCTCCTCAAGCTCTCCTAACTGCAACAGCCTCTCCTCCCCAGCTTGTGAAAACTCCTGGTTGCACTGTCGGATAGCCCAGTAAGCTCGGTGTTCAATCTCTACTAGAAGGTGACAGGCTTTCCCAAAGACGAGGCGAAAGGGGGTAGTTCCAATTGGAGTTTTGTATGCGGTCCGGTATGCCCAAAGTGCATCATCAAGCCTGAGGCTCCAGTCTTTCCGGTTAGGATTGACTGTTTTCTGGAGTATAGACTTGACTTCCCTGTTGGTGACCTCGGCTTGTCCATTGGTTTGTGGATGATAGGCTGTGGAAGTTTTGTGCACCACACCATATTTCTTCAATAGATTCCGGAAGAGCTGATTGCAAAAGTGTGTGCCACGATCACTGATGATGGCCCTTGGCACTCCATATCGGCAGAGGATGTTCTTACGGATAAATTCTACCGTGGTCTTGGCACCATTGTCTCTGGTAGCTTTCGCCTCCGCCCATTTTGAGACATAATCCACAGCAAGAATGATGTATTGGAAGCCAGATGATGATGAAAAAGGGCCCATAAAGTCGATTCCCCATACATCAAAAACTTCACACACAAGGATGGGCTGTAGGGGTGCTGCATCTCGATGGCTTAAAGTTCCTTCTCGTTGGCATCTGGGACACGCCTTGCAAAACCTGTAGGAGTCATTGAACAAGGTGGGCCAAAAGAACCCGCTTTCCAGAATTTTCCTAGCGGTTCTCCGGGGTCCGAAATGTCCTCCACATGCCTCATCATGGCAGAAGCGTATGATTGATTGATGTTCTTCCTTGGGCACACATCTCCTGATTATCTGGTCATTGCAAAAATGCCATAGGTATGGACCATCCCACACGTATAATCGTGACTCCCTCACGATCTTGGCGGCTTCGTTTCTTATCAGGTGATCAGGCAGCTTGTTAGTAACAAGAAAATTGACAATGTCAGCATACCAGGGAATGGATATGGCTACAGTAAGCATGAGATGCTCATCTGGAAAGGTCTCTTGAATCGGCTGTGGTTCGGCCGTGGTCACGAGCCTGCTGAGATGATCGACAATGTAGTTTTCAGCGCCCTTCTTATCCTTGATGGTGATGTCAAATTCTTGTAAGAGTAGTACCCATCTGATCAACCGCGGTTTGGACTCCTTTTTGGCCATCAGGTATCTGAGACCAGAATGGTCTGAGTAGACCGTGACCTTGGTCCCTAATAGGTAGGGTCGAAACTTCTCCAAAGAAAAGACTATCACTAGGAGCTCTTTTTCCGTGGTTGTATAATTCACTTGAGCAGCGTCCAGCATCCTGGAGGCATAATAGATCACGTGGGGGTCACGGCTTATTCTTTGCCCAAGTACTGCGCCTATCGCGTAGTTACTGGCGTCACACATTAATTCAAAGGGCAGTGACCAATCTGGAGGTTGTATGATTGGGGCAGAGATTAGCAACCTTTTAATCTTGTCAAAAGCCTGTCTGCATTCTTCGTTGAAATCAAATTTCCATATCCTGCTGGAGCAATCGGCACATTGGCTGAGTTATTTTGGAGAAATCTTTGATGAATCGTCGTTAAAAGCCTGCATGCCCCACAAATGACCTGATTTCTCTGGTTGTTGTGGGGTAGGGTAGGGCCTTGATGACTTCTATCTTGGCTTGATCAACTTGGATACCCTCTGATGAGACGATGTGTCCCAAGATCAACCCCTTGTCTACCATAAAATGGCATTTCTCGTAATTGAGGACTAGGTCCTTTTCTATGCACCGCTGTAAAATCTTCGTGAGGTTGGCTAAACAGACTTGGAAGGAATCTCCATATACAGTAAAGTCATCCATGAACACCTCGATTATGTTCTCAATATATTCCGAAAAAATGCTGACCATGCATCTTTGAAAAGTTGCCGGTGCGTTGCATAGACTGAAGGGCATACGTCTGTAAGCAAATGTGCCGAACGGACAAGTGAATGTTGTCTTCTCCTGATCCTCTGGAGCTACTGGAATTTGATGGAAACCTGAGTAACCATCTAGACAGCAGTAGTGACTCTTTCCAGCTAACCGTTCAAGCATCTGGTCGATGAAGGGAAGTGGGAAATGATCCTTCCGAGTCGCCTTGTTTAACCTTCTGTAATCTATGCAGACTTGCCATCCATTTTGAACTCTCGTGGGCACGGCTTGCCCACGGTCATTTTGGACTACCGTGACCCCGGTCTTCTTAGGCACCACTTGCACTGGGCTGACCCATTTGCTGTCGGAAATCGGGTATATCATACCCGCATCTAGTAACCTCAACACCTCTTTCTTTACTACCTCCATCATTGGTGGATTTAGCCTTCTTTGTGCATCTCGGGTGGGTCGTGCTTCATCTTCCAGTAGGATTCGGTGCATACAAATAGCGGGATTGATTCCTTTTAGGTCCGCCAAAGTCCATCCAATGGCTTGTTTGTAGGCTTTAAGCACGGTTGTCAATTGCACATGTTCTTCCATGGACAACTTGCTGGATACTATTACTGGAAGGGTGTTGTTTTCACCTAGGTAGGCATACTGCAGATGTGATGGTAGTGACTTCAGGTCCAAGGCTGGTGGTTGCTCTATGCTTTGTCGTAACTTCTCGTGCTCGTCTGGGAGGCTGACATATTTTACCTGTGGTAGATCTACCATGGTCACGGTAAGGTCACAGAGAGCGTCGATCATTAGGTCGTCCATTTCGGTGCTTGCCTCCTCGAAACCTTCGATTTCTATGCTGTCTTCCAGAGCGATCTGTAATTTGTCCGTGTTGCATGTCCTGGACGCCGTCTGAACAAGTTCGTCAATAGCGACTAGGGCGAATATAGAGGCTCCAGGATCCAGATGTCTCATAGCTTCAGGTATACTGAAGGTCACGGTATCCTCATCAAATTCCATCGACAGAGTACCTTGGTGGACATCGATCTTCGTCCTAGCTGTCTTTAGAAAAGGGCGTCCGAGTAGTATCAATTGCTGTCCATCGTTTTCCATCTCTAGTACAAAGAAATCCGCTGGGAATACCAATCCTTTTATCTGTACTAACAAGTCTTCAACTACTCCGGCTGGATGAACCACTGATCGGTCAGCAAGCTGAATTATCACTCCAGTTTTCTTCAATTTCCCAAGGTTGAGAGTCTTATACACAGACATTGGCATTACGTTGATTGATGCACCCAAGTCGCACATAGCTTGTGCTATTTGGACTCCTCAAATATTCAGTCGAACAGAAAACATTCCCGGGTCATTGCATTTTTGGGGTATGTTTTTCTGGAGAACTGCTGACACAACTTCTCCCACCATGATCTTGGCATGATCGGACAGTCGTCTTTTGTTGGTGCACAGTTTCTTTAGGAATTTAGCAAATTTTGGAATCTGCTTTATCGTCTCTAGAAGTGGTATATTGACTTCCACTTTTTGGAAGATGTCTAGGATGGCCTGCTCCTCTTGATTCTTTTTGTTCTTTGCTAATCTGGCAGGGAACGGTGGAGGTATCGTGATCACGGGCCTAGGCCGCACTTCGAGTTCTTTTTCAACTTCCGCTTCACCGTCTTGTGGCACCGTCTTTGGCTGAGACAAGGGCGTCTCCGAAATATCAGTTCTTACTGAAGTAGGTTGTGGTTCCTCCGTAGCCTTAGGTTGTCTGACCTGCACCTGTGGTGGCTCCTGAATCTCTTTTCCAGACCTGAGAGTAATAGCACTAACATTATGTTTGGGGTTAGTTTCAGGTTGTGTAGGTAACTTACCTTCCCGTGGATTCTGAGCGTTTTGGCTGGCCAGCTGTTGTTGCGCAAATAATTGCTGGTTCAGTGTCACTTGCTTCAGGGCATCCCATATTTTGTCCAACTCCTCCTGATGGTTACAGCTGGAAGAACCCCTCTCGTAGGTGGCTCCTGATCTGTGGTCAGGTCCTCGGTGGTTGGTCTGTTGCTCTTGTGCTCCGCCATCATAAGACGGGTTTGGATAGGCCTTTCTTGGTTCGTAAAACGCACCTGGTTTGCCAGCAAATTCTGGGTTCCTGCGGTAAGGAGGGACATACTGATTGTATGCGTTTGCATCTTGGATCTCATTGTTGAGGACTTTGGGGCACTGGTCTGTACCGTGATCACGGTTCCCGCAGAACTCACATGGCCTTGCTTGAAGTTGCGAAACATATTTCTGGAATGCGTTGCCCACGGTTTTGTCGATTATCTTCTGTAGGTCTGCTTCTGCTATGACCGTGGTGGCTGCTGCAGCTGTTCTTGTGATTGGTTTTGGAGGTGATCTTCCTCGCCTTACACGGTGCTTGGCTCCCTTTATCATGTTGAGAATAAGATCTTTAGCTCTTCGGGAGTCAAGGGAGAGCAGGTAGCCATTAGCAGAATGATCTACAGCACTCCTAGTCTCGTCGTCCATACCATGATAGAAAGCTTGAAGCAACTGGAAATTAGTGTAGCCATGCCGTGGGCATGCTGAGCAGAGTTTCTTAAATCGTCTCCAGTAGTCGTACAAGGTTTCCGCGTCCTCTTGTCGAACTATAGCTATTTGACGTCTGAGGTCATCTTCGACAGAAGGTGGGAAATATTCGTATAAGAATGCATCTACCATTTCATCCCAGGTCCTGATGCATCCGGGAGGCATCTCACTAAGCCATTCTTCAGCCTCTCCCTTCAAGGAGAAAGGAAACGATCGGAGCAGTACCTGATCCATGACCAAACCTTTTGGCTTAAAGCTTGTACATGCCATCTCAAACTTTCTCAGGTGTTCGTTTGGGTCTTCACGGGCTCGTCCATGGAAGAAAGGCAACGTTTGAAGAAGTCCAGGCTTCATTTCATAGTTAACAACTCTATCATTCTCGTGGATGATGCACATTGGTCTTCTAAATCTACCGGTTCCCCCCATTTCTTCCATTGGGATGAGTTGAGCGTCATCCTCTTCTTCGTCAGCTAGAAAGGCATCGAGTACCTTGTAAGGTCGTCTTCTTTCCACCTCATCATTCACATGAGGAGGATCCTCATGTGGAGGATTTCCTATTGGTGCTGGTGGGTCCCCAAGATTTCTCGCTCTATTCTGGTTATCCGCCATTGGTGGAGCCGGTATATGAATTGGAGAAGGGGGATTGCTTGATGATGAGTCGACCGTGATCTCGGTGTGGTCATGGTCACTTGCTTGATGAGAACTTGATGCCGTAGAACTGGATGCAGCAGACGCGAACCAGTCTCGTCTTCTTCTAGAGTTGTTCAGCCGATAGGTTGATTCAATTTCTGGATCGAAAGGCAGTAAGGGTCCTGTCCGGCCCGAACGGGTCATATACTGTTAAGAATTCCAAATCTTGATTTGCCGTCTCCCCGGCAACGGCGCCAAATTTGATGAGTTGTCGTAAGCTCACCAAAATAATCTTCCTTTTTTGATTAGGTAGCTAGCGGTAAGGAAGGTCGAATCCTCAGGGAGATGGGTTATAAGAGTTGGAAGTCTTTGAATCGGTCATGGTCACGGTATGCCCACGGTCGATGAGATCGAAGGGTTATAGAATCTCAGTGATGAATAGAGGTTGTGTAACAAATGTAACGATTCGAAGGTGAGAAATAAAGATATAATTCAGATGCTTGTGATGTTCCTTGATTCAATTTATACCGAGACCGCCCCGTGATCACGGGTCTTCTAAGGATGTACTCACGTCTTTTCATTCCAGTTAGTAGGTTGCTCAGTACGACTGAGCACTCCAGAGGGAAGGAACGTCCTTCGCCCTTTCGTGTCCAACTTTCCAGAAAACCTCACCCTCAGCTTAGCAACGTAGTTAATCTGAGTATGCCCTCTCGTCACTCGTGTTTCACTCACCGCCCACGATTACAGTGATTGGTTTCTAATTTGTTATGGAGTTGATCAAGCACCATGACATCAATATGCACTAGAATGGCGAGAAATAACAAAAGAAACTGAGTAATATATTGAACGGGACCTCACAAGGGTTTGGTCCGGTAAATAAACTAAATCAAGGAAGAAAGGAAGTCTAGCCTTCCATGAGTTTTCGTAGCAAAAATATATAAAGATGTAATCCTCAAACCAAAGTTTTCCTCCCCACCTTTCGGTCACAGGCGGCCATGGTTATATATCACCAATCAAGATCTCGCAGGATCCGAATCAAATTAATACTATATCCACTAAGATCTTCCGAGATTCCAGGCAGATTTTCGGACCGTGATCACGGTCAGGCCTCCGATCTTCCAGGCCAACAGCTGCCGAATCGTGGCCTTTGACTTGTCATCAGAAAATTCCGGCTTTAAATCGTCAGAATAACCTGTGAAACCCTGCTTTCACAGAAATCTTGTAAGATATCATTTAATAACCCTATATACGTGTAGGTATGGAAACAATTGGTGTTAGATGGCCGGTTTTTACGTAAAGCAGAACCGCATTTTATCAAACCATCAAACCCATCCTGAAATCGTCTTGCAAGCTGGTACGGTGTACGATCTTCTTCTAGTTCAAAATGGGACAACTCCCTTAACACTTTCTCATATTCCAGCACCGTACGGGTAAAAAGCTTGTCGCTGCTTGCTTTTATGGAATCTCGTATAAAATCTTTCGTCGAATTCTTACCAGAATTCTTCCCAAGTTGGCAAACGATCGCTGAATCGCAAGCTAACAAATGTCCACCATGCAAGGGCTTCTCCCTCAAGTAGGAATGTAGCAATGGAAACCTTGTCATCATCCGAGATACGCAAGAACAAGGATTCTCAGCATAAGGTGTCTATCCACTCACGAGCGGCTGCGGCTCCTAGCTGAACCACCAAAATCTAAAACATCCCAGTTGTCGAGCTTCCTTTAGCAATTTTGTAATTACGACGAGAAGTCTCTTAGCCTCCTCATGATGTGTCGGCTGTACAGGTTCAAATGGAGGAATAGGTTTTTCCACTGGTGCAGGTGCAGGAGCATTTCCGAAATTTTGCCTACATACGCTGCTGATTTGCAAAAATTCCTTATAATACGTTTAAGATTTGTGCCATTACAAGATCAATGACTGGTGCGGCTGGTGCCTCAGGTTGGTTTTCAGGCTCAGCTTGCCCTTCCTGCTCAATTTGTGCATTCGGCTCCTCTTGCTCAACAGGTTGTTGTTCAGCCTAAATCCCATTCCTACCTAGTCGATCCCTCGCAGCGTTCAACCTTGCCAAACTATTTAAGCATACAATTGTTACTTACACATAACTAAATACGATACTAGGAAAAGAAGTGGTACCTGGTGGAGAGGCGTGCACTGGACGATATGCATATGCTAGAAAGAATCTGCCATGACGATCCATTATAATTGGAACCAGAAAGTTCCTCCTGTTGGTGTTCCCATTGATCTGCGGAGGATGAACCGCAAGGGATAGGGTCCCCTTCTTTGGTTGAACTTTGAATCACCCTATAGGATCCACCACTATTAGCTACGGTGGCTTCCTAGTTTGGCACGATCTTTTCAGCTTCGATTGCAGCAGCTATTAGTTCTTGTAAATTCTGCACTGGTGTCGTACCGACGATGGTTTTGAGTTCGACACTCACCCATCCTGAAATCGTCTTGCCAGCTGGTACGATGTGCGATCTTCTTCAGGTGCAAGCGGACAACTCCCTCAACACCTTCTCATATTCCAGCACTGAGCGGGTGCCTTGTTCAAGTTTGTAAAATGCCTGCCGCTGCTCATTTTTATGGAACCTCGTATAAAATGTTTCGTCGAATTCATACCGGAATTCTTCCCACGTCGGCAAACGATCGTCGAATCGCAAGCTAACCGATGTCCACCAAGCGAGGGCTTCTCCCTCAAGTAAGAATGTAGCAATGGAAACCTTGTCATCATCAGAGATACGCAGTAACAAGGATACTCGGCATAAGGTATCCATCCACTCCCGAGTGGCTGCGTCTCCAGCTGAACCACCGAAATCTTTACATCCAAGTTGTCGAGCTTCCTTCAGCAACTTTGTAATCATAACGGGAAATCTCTCTGTCTCCTTAGGCTGTACAGGTTCAAGTGGAGGAGTAGGTCCTGGTGTAGGCGCAGGAGCACTCTGAAATTGTGCCTCCATTCGCTGCTGGTTTGCAGCAATTCCTTGTAACACGTTTAAGATCTGTGCCATAACAGGGTCAATGCCTGGTGCGACTGGTGTCTCAGGTTGTTTTCCAGACTCAGCTTGCCCTCCTGCTCATTTTGTGCATTTGGCTCATCTTGCTCAGCAGTTTGCTGTTCATTCCGAATCTCAAACCTACCCCGTTGGTCCCTTTGTTGCCTCGAGCGTGCCATACTACACAAGTGTACAATTGTTACTCAAACAAACACTAAATACGATACTAATAAGTGGAGTGGTATTTGGTGGAGAGGCATGCACCGGACGATACGCATATGCTGGAAAACAATATACAAATTTCAAAAATCATATGCACACATGCTATGCACACTCGGCAATAACATTAACATGCATAGAAATCTTAACAAACATCAAGCACTTATAGCTGCACACATCATCCATATTCGGCAATACACATAATCACTCACATGCATATTCATTCGGTAATGACAAGAAACATAGCTAATCATCCACTCAAACATATTAAAGCATACTAAAGATAAACAATCAACACAACAGCTAGTATTATTTCCATTTAACTCCCATGTTCTCTCTAATTCCCTTTCAGTTTTAGTCCCTAAGTGAGTGAGTGTGTGTCCAAGTTCTTACCTGCAATCACCTGCAATTACCAAAATTAACAACTAAGTCAGCAAATAACAAGTTATAATCCTAAACCATGCTCCGCTACCACACTTGTAACGACCCCAATTCCTAAACCATTATTCATTGCTTCGATTAAGGTCATTACCGCCGTGAAACCCAAATAAGCCTCAACGACACCTAAGACCTATAAGAATTTTTGTAAGACCCCGAATTTTGAGTCCTAGAAGTCCAGAAGCCAGTGCAGGTGAAAAGATGATTTTGCCCCTGAAGAAAAGGATGTGTGATGGCCGAAATTGGTAAGATTGTTTAGTAGTTAATTTTGTTTTAAATTCCTTTAGATCTAAGTCCTTATAGATGGGTAATTTCCTTAGAAATTATCCTTATAGATAGAAAGTTGCCTTAGAGATTAAAGTCCCTAAAAATAGGGGAAGATAATTAAAGAGTTTAGAGTTTAGTTATCTAGTAAATTATCCTATTTAGATAAAGTGATTAAAGTAGTAATCATAATTCTATACCCATTCATTATAAATAGGAAGCCAACCTCACAAAGAATTATTCATAGAAAACCTACAAATTTCGTATAGGCTTAAAACCCTATACCTCCCTATAGCCACTATAATTTGCAGAAATTTCAAACTAGCATAACTCACTCATCGTTCGTTGGATCTCTGCGAGTAATAGCTTGTTGGAAAGCTCTCTTCAGTCTATTTCCACCCATATTTTGTTTTGCATCAGGAAGTTAGTATTTCTTTGTCTAAAGTTACTTTGAAAATGGGCGGCGGGATTAGGTTTTCGCCAAATCTTCTTGAATTTCAAAGTGGCATAACTTTCCGGTCGTTTATCAGAATCATACAAATAATAGCTTGTTGGAAAGGTCTTTTCGTATTATTTCCAAAAATATATAAATCGCAGCTTGTATGTAAATATTTCGTTGTAGGTCGAGACGAAATCGTCCTACGCCCTACTTTTAGCGACAGGTTTTGCATAGTTAATTGGAATGGTAAATTCTGGTTGATTCTTGTTAAGTTTCTGGCTATCACATCACACATCCAAGGGGGAGGCACCTGCAGCATCTGATCACTGGTTTCTGATAGGTTTGGTGAGTGGTATTGGTAAGGAAATAAGATATTCAATTGATTATTGAATATGCATGCTTATTTTGTTCTTGTCTTTGCCTGGTGATAATTTAGGTGGTTCGGATTTACTCAATAAAGGCAAAGGATTAGTTTATTGTTCAGAGATAAGAGAGGTAGGATCTATTCCTCATCGGTTTCTCCAGAAACCCCTGCTCTTATCTGATGTTTTTGTTACCTGCCCTTGTTGTATTTGTTTGTGATTGGATTGTAGGGTGTGAATATGAAATCCGGAATGAGATATGAATCTCCTAGGCTATATCGAACCCCTGAGTTAGGAATTGAGTGCCTAGGGATGCTATTGTTATATGAATTGGATGTGTTGATTGTTTCCTGACATGATTGAGGATACCCTGTTGTGGTATTATGCTTTGTACTTGCCTGTGTGTGCTTGTATGTGTTTGTGTGTCAGGATCCTGTTCTTCTGGCCAGACAGGGTAAGAACTGATGCTCCTAGGGAGAGGAGAGGTTTTTATCGATTTGTGGGAGGTGTATGGGTGATTGAACCAGCAAGTGCACGCTGGATATTTGTCCTTGCGGGGCCGGATCCCTGTCTTGCGGGACAGGAAGCCCTTATCTTGCGGGATTTGGGGATGCCCTAGTTGCGGCTAAGGGAAGACTTGTCCATGTGGGGCTAGTCGACTTGTCCTTGCAAGGATAAGGTGAAAGGCTTACTGATTAGTTTGTGTGTTAACCATCTACCCTTTGTGCAATAAGTCTTGGACAACACAGGTGGAAGGGGATGGCCTTTCTTACTCAGTGCCGAAAGCAATTCTGATGTGTTTCACCTGCCTGTGTACTTCTGACCTTACAGAAGTGTTTGTAGTCCTCCCTCAGCTTTTGATGTGGCCTTAACCCTTTTTGAATGATTTATGAATTGCGTGATCCCCTTTAGTTGTTTAGGGAATGATCTTATGTGAATTGGGAGATTTGTGTTTAGGGATTATGTAGATCTTATGATGCTGTGACCCTACTGAGATTCTTGTAATCTCAAACCGTTGTTTTTACCATTTTTCAGGCTTAGGTACATCCTCTGTTCATGGTACCAGTGTGTGAGATCAAGGCTGCACGACGGGGCGATATCGCATTACATTTTCAAACTTGTTACTTGCGCATATAACATATGATTGGGCAACTTTCTGGTTTAATTTAAGCACCCTCTTTTGCTTGCTATTTCCGAAACTTGTTGAAGATTTCTTGTTGTTTATTTGGATCCCTATGGGACTTGTGTGTTATGAACCCAATGGATTAATTTAAAGACTTCTGCTGATGTTTTTATTTACTCCGTATGTTACCAGAATATGTGTCCAATATCATGCTCCAATTGATTGATAAGCAACAAAATAAACAAGCTTAAAATTGATATCTTATGAGTAGCCTTGTGGAATTCTAATAGGTCTTAGGTGTTGTTGAGGCTTATTTGGGTTTCACGGCGGTAATGATCTTAATCAGAGCAATTAATAATAGTTAGGAATTGGGGACGTTACAAGTTTGGTAGCGGAGCATGGTTTAGGGAATATAATTTGTTAAATGCTAACTTATTTGTGATTTTGGTGATTTCAGGTGGTGATTTCAGGTAAGAACATAGGCACACACTCACTCCCCTATGGGCTAATATTGAAAGGGAATGGGATTAAGTTGTAAGGTTTAAATGATAGGAATCATAAACTAATATGCTGATTGTTCATATGTCTTTCTTGTCATTATCGAATGTGTATGAATGTTTATGGTGATGTGTACTGCCGTATATGAATGTCGTCTGAGGCTATACTTGCTTGATGTTTGATGATGATTTCTATGAGTGTTGATGTAATTACCTAGTGTGCATTGCATGTGTGCATGTGATTTCCAAAAATCTGTATTTTGATTTCCAGCATATGCGTATCGTCCAGTGCATGCCTCTCCACCAGGTACCACTCTTTTATTAGTATTGTATTTAGTATATGTTGAGGAGTAAGGCGTATTCGTGTAGTATGGCACGCTCGAGGCTATAAGTGTTATCATGTCTCCAGTTAACTTTTAGTCTTGGTAGTTTTATGTGTGATAACCCAGGAATCTAGACCCATGTGGAAATTACAAGGCTAAAGCTAGTAACCGATGCCGCTAGCTTGCTGTCTAAGCCTGTAAGGTCTGTTTCTGAAGGCACTGAAAGCTATACTGGCACTACAAATGATGCGAACTTCATCACCTTGTCAGCACCAGAAGACTCGTTACGACCAAGGATTCAAGAACCCTCCAATATCTCCTGTAACGACCCCAATTCCTAACTATTCTTAATTGCTCCCATTAAGGTCATTACCGCCGTGAAACCCAAATAAGCCTAAATGACACCTAAGACCTATTTGAAATCCACAAGGCTAATCTTAAAATTTCTGATTTTAAGCTTGTTAATCTTATTGCTTATCAACAATTGGAGCATGATATTGGACATATGTTCTGGTATCATACGGAGTAAATAAAACATCAGCGGAAGTCTTAAATTAAATCATTGGGTTCATAACACACAAGTCCCATAGGGATCCAAATAAACAACAAGAAATCTTCCAACAACTTTCGGAAATAACAAGCAAGGAAGAGTGCTCAAAATAAACCAGAATGTTGCCCAATCATATGTTATATGCGCAAGTAACAAGTTTTAAAATGTGATGCGATATCGTCCCGCCATGCAGCCTTGATCTCACACACTGGTACCACGAACAGTGAATGTACCTAAGCCTGAAAAATGGTAAAAACAACGGTTTGAGATTACAAGAATCTCAGTAGGGTCACAGCATCATAAGATCTGCAGAATCCCTAAACACAAATCTCCCAAATCACATAAGATCATTCCCTAAACAACTAAAGGGATCACACAATTCAACAATAAACATAAAGAGGTTAAGGCCGAGATCATGGCTGAGGGAGGACCACACTTCGAAAGTTCAGAAGTACACAGGCAGGTGAAATACAACAAAATCACACTCAATGATGAAGAAAGGCCATCCCCTTCCACCTGTGTTGTCCAAGACTTACTGCACAAAGGGTAGATGGTTAACACACAAACTAATCAGTAAGCCTTTCACCTTATCCTCGCAAGGATAAGTCGACTAGCCCCTCATGGAACAAGTCTTCCCTTAGTCGCAACCAGGGCATCCCCAAATCACACAGAAGTGGGCTTCCTATCTCGCAAGACAGGGATCCGGCCACCAAGGACAGATATCCAGCGCTAGCTTGCTGGTTCACCTCCCATACAACTCCCACAAATCGATAAGAACCTCTCCTCTCCCTAGGAGCATCAGTTCTTACCCTGCGTGGCCACCGGAACAGGATCCTGACACACAAACACGTACAAGCACACACAGGCAAGTACAAAACATAATACCACAACAGGGTATTCTCAATCATGTCAGGAAACAATCAACACATCCAATTCATATAACAATAGCATCCCAGGCACTCAATCCCTAACTCAGGGGTTCTATACAGCCTAGGAGATTCATATCTCATTCCGGATTGCATATTCACACCCTACAATCCAATCAAAAACAATACAACAAGGGCAAGTAACAAAACAATAGATAAGAGCAGGGGTTTCTGGAGAAACCGATGAGGCATAGATCCTACCTCTCTTGTCTCTGAACAAGAAGCTACTCCTTTGTCTTTATTAAGTAAATCTGAACCACCTAAATCATCACCACACAAAGATAAAACCAACTAAGCATGCATATCCAAAAATCAATTGCATACGCTATTCCTTACCAGTACCACTCACCAAACCTATCAGAAAACCAGTGATCAGACGTTTCAGGTGCCTCCCCCTTGGATGTGTGATGTGATAGCCGGAAATTAAACAAGATTCAACCTGAATTTATCGTTTCAATTAACTATGCAAAACCTGTCGCTAAAAGTATGGCATAGCACGATTTCGTCTTTACCTAAAAACAACGAAATATTTACATCCAAGCTGAGATTAACATAATTTTCGAAAGAGAATGAAAAGAGGTTTCCAACGACATATTATTTGCAAGATTCCAACAAACGAGTAAAAAGTTATGCTATTTTGAAATTCAAGAAGATTTGGCGGAAACCTAACGCGGCCGCCGATTTTCAAAGTAATGTTAGACAACGAAATACTAACCTCCCGAAGCAAATCAAAAGATTGTTGGAAAGAGGATGAAGAGAGCTTTCCAACAAGCTATTATTCGCAGAGATCCAATGAACGATGAGGGAGTTATGCTAGTTTAAAGTTTCTGCAAATTCTGACGGCTAATGGGAGGTATAGGGTTTTAAGCCTATACGATTTCTGTAAGGTTTTAGGGGAAACTTTTGTGGGGTTGGCTTCCTGTTTATAATGAGTGGGTATAAAATTATGATTACTACTTTAATCACTTTATCTAAATAGGATAATTTACTAAATAACTAAACTCTAAACTCTTTAATTATCTTCCCCTATCTTTAGGGACTTTAATCTCTAAGGCAATTATCTATCTATAAGGATAATTTCTAAGGCAATTATCAACCTATAAGGACTTAGATCTAAAGGAATTTAAAACAAAATTAACTACTAAACAATCTTACCAATTTCGGCCATCACACATCCTTTCCTTCAGGGGCAAAATCGTCTTTTCACCTGCACTGGCTTCTGGACTTCTATGACTCAAAATTCAGGGTCTTACATCCTCCCCTCCTTCTAAGAATTTCGCCCTCGAAATTTCCAACATAAGTACCTAATCAAACAAGTAAGGAAATTTTGCATGTATAGATTCCTAGTCTCCCAAGACTGCTCCTCAATTTGGCCATTACGCCAAACCACTCATATCATAGGCACGCTTCGACTGCGAAGCTGTCGAACTGACCAATCTAGTATGGCAACTGGCTGTAAGGGATAGGATAGGTCTTCAGCAACTTCAACTGGCGGTTCTTTAAGCACATGAGCAGGATCTCACATATGCTTTCTTAGCATTGAAATGTGAAGTACATTGTTTTCATTTGCTTGATTAATATCAGGAAGTTCTTCATCTTTTGAATCATCAAAAGTCTCAAACTGGTCATTGTCCACCACGTGCCCATCTTTATCAGTTAAGCCTTTCTCTGGAAAATCTTCAATAGGATTCCCTCTTTGGTTGTTCTTGTCAACAAAAGCAGTTTTGTTGTTAGCTGCGGCTGCAGCCCAGGAAACATCTTCTGCATTTTTCTTTGATTCATCATCTCTAAAGCTTGATGGATCGCCCGGGTTGGATTCAAACTGAAGCGTGAAGCTGGAGGGAGGAAAGCTAGGCCAAGTAAGACTTTCTGCAAGGAGACCTCTAGTATTCCACCCAGTACCAGCAGTTGATGTTCCAGCTCCATCAGTCGAATCTCTGGAACCACCGTTTCCACCTAGTAAATCAAATAGTTTGAAAGAACTATAACCACGATCATCACTCAAAGGAATGGATGAGCTCTTCTTGCGAATTTCAGAAAGATGCTTGGGTTTCACTGTAAGCAGTTTTTGTTGTGAACCAAGCTTCACAGTAACATCAAAACAGCGTACAGCCAAGACATCACATATATACCCTTTCAATGGTCCAACAATTAACAATTAACATCCCATCATCTCCACCTCGGTTGAGGGCATGTTTATTTGCACTCATTTCCAGAAAGTTGGAACTTCAACCGGTCCTCATCCTTTGGCACAACACCGTTGCATCCAAACAAAGTGCCTCTTCATCTTTCAGTATCCTCTCGGAGCCCCAGACGAATATATTCCTTGTCAGCCACGGAATTTTTTATTTTTTTTTATTATTATTATTTTTTTTTTAACAGGAATACAAACAGGGCAATTGTGATCTCGGCACTGCTTGTGGGTGATTGATCAGTGCCTTGGAAGAACGACATTTAAGATATCGGCATTGATTTAAACTGCATCCTGCAACATGCTTCAACAATACCTTGGCCTGAAAACAGTTTTTATCTTGGCATTTTCCTTTGGGTGCTGAACATGCACGTGCATGCCGCAAGAACAAAAGCCATCGCTGTTGATTCCGAAGTTGATGATCAAGCACAGGTCTGTATGCACCATCACCGGAATTTTTGGGGCAGTAAAGTGCTTCTAAAAGGAGCAGTTATGATAGACCCTCCTGAACCTAAATCATTGCACTGGGCTTCATCTTGGCCAGAAATTCTTTGACGGAAATCCCCTTGGAGCTGCTGCTCCTGTAACATGCTCCCTGGAATGCAACTTGTTGCGGCCTCAACATCTGCTGCATGGGCGGTGACTTTTGATTCATTGATGAGCTTATATCATGCTCTTTAGATGGCAGAGAAGGATTTTGAGCAGTCCTCGTCTTGCTCTATATGCGGGTCCTTACAGATAGCGGAGACGGCGCATGTCTTGTTCATCTGCTCTGTATTAAGGTGTGCATCAAACCCTCTGAAAAGACTTCTCCTCATGCTCTTTCTTTTCAGCTTTGAGTTTCTCCCTCAACCATTGCCTCTTACCCTTTTTGCGTCGAGCACTCCTATTTGGACACTGTTTTGTTTCCGGAGCATGAAATAAATTTTCACTCCTGTTTATGTTATATTGAGGCTGGTCAGATCTTCAATTGTAGTAAGCACGATCGTCCTTGTCACTCTATGGCCTTGAGGCTTGTTCAAAAACGAAGCCACCAGATTCTGGAACTTGATGCCGCCTGCTACCATGTTTGGGGCTCCTTCCCGCGCATGCATGGTGCAATGACAAGTAGAGGCAAACCCACGCCAGCCGGTTTCCCATCCTCTTTCTATCCAGATTAACTTTACGTCGTCTCTTTCTTTCATCAGTTCTACCGGTGCTCAGAGTACTGCTTTGCATGACCGTTTCCACCATCGTCAGAAACAGTAGTACACTTTACAGCACTAAAAAGTTTATTTTACTTTCTCTTTGAGATGTGAAGTTCCTTTGATGCCTTCCTCTTCTTCGAAACTAAGCTCTCCTGCAGAACGTTCTGAGACAACACTTCCAGTTTCATTAGCAGCTAGTTTATTAGACTGTCTATTGTCTATTATCTTGACGGGAAGTTCCTCAACGGGAACGATTTGCAGCTCGTTTTCTGCATGCTCTTCCTTCTGGGACTTCTTTCTCTTCTCGTATAACTCCTCAACATCAGCCACGCGTGTTAATAGAACCAGTGCCTAGTCGAGAGATGAAGCTAGTGTAGTCTTCACTTTCGTGGAAGAACTCTTCATCTTCGTCCGAAACTTGAATTTCGTCATCCGGAATCTCTGGAGGAAGCTCCGGCGGTTTTAATATCTTCTGGTTCATAATTCGTCTCCTGAACATCTGCTTCCAGAGATACAATTTCACCATTGAGGAAGGAGAGCTTTTAGTGGACTCTCTTAATCCTCCGCTGCTCTATCTCAGCCCCTTGAGCTGACTGCTCTTGCTTCTCTTCCAAGTTAACCAAACTCTCCTTGCATGATTTGCCCTCAAGTTCAATGCATATGATGATGAGCTGCGGTCGTGGCTAGTGTGACTTTTGCAGTCCATGGTGTAGCTATTGTAGTCCAATGTGTGATCCATGTATCTTTTATAAAAACTTTACTCACTTTCGCTCCCCTAGCCAAGGTCATCTCTGTTTCCCAACCAACAGTCTATTCAATTGGTGCATAGCTCACCGCAGGAAAGCTGCTGTACTTTCTTTCATTTGTTTCTTTCAGTGTAGCTCTTCTTTTACGTTTCCGCTGCGCCACTCCGTTTCTATTGCAGCTGGCCGTTATGTGTTCCCTGCATCCTCCTTGGACTACGCTCATGCGGTAGCCCCTGGAATGGCGTCAAAAGCGAGACTTGCAACTTATAAGGTGTGCTGGTAATTTTACCAATACCGTATCTTGCAGCTTCAGGAGCTATTTTCTTCTGCTTTGAGAAGTCATCCATTCCACTTGAAGCACCAATACTCGGCCGAGGGTGTAACCTTCAGCCCTTCGCATCTTCCATTTTTTTTTCTTCTTAGATAATCCTTGTTGGTCCTCGCTGGTTCATCAGCAAGTTTCGTAGAGAGACTATAGCTGGATTTTCAATAGGTAGACCTGAATTAGAGCCCTCCATGTCACCACCATTCTTCAATGGATTCAAGTTTCTCCAGCATTCTAATGGACTTATCAACCTCCACTCGCGCCATAACAGGGTCGATGACTAGTACGGCTGGTGCCTCTAGTTGGTTTTCGGGCTTGGCTTGCCCTTCCTGCTCAATTTGTGTATTTGGCTCCTCTTGCGTAACTTGTTGCTGTTCGGTCTGAATCTCAGACCTACCCCGTTGGTCCCTTTGTTGCCTCGAGCGTGCCATACTACTCGATTACACCTTTACTACTCAACATATACTAAATACAATACTAGTAAAAGGAGTGGTACCTGGTGGAGAGGCATGCACCGGACGATACGCATATGCTGGAAATCAAAATACAGATTTTTGGAAATCACATGCACACATGCAATGCACACTAGGTAATTACATCAACACTCATAGAAATCATCATCAAACATCAAGCAAGTATAGACTCACACATCAGACACATCACCATACACATGCATACATATTCGGTAATGACAAGAAAATATATAAAAGCATATTAGTTTATTATTCCTATCATTTAAACCTTACTTAATCCCATTCCCTTTCAATATTAGCCCCTAGGTGAGTGAGTGTGTGCCTATGTTCTTACCTGAAATCACCACCTGAAATCACCAAAATCAACAAATAAGTTAGCATATAACAAATTATATTCCCTAAACCATGCTCCGCTACCAAACTTGTAACGACCCCAATTCCTAACTATTCTTAATTGCTCCCATTAAGGTCATTACCGCCGTGAAACCCAAATAAGCCTAAATGACACCTAAGACCTATTTGAATTCCACAAGGCTAATCTTAAAATTTCTGATTTTAAGCTTGTTAATCTTATTGCTTATCAACAATTGGAGCATGATATTGGACATATGTTCTGGTATCATACGGAGTAAATAAAACATCAGCGGAAGTCTTAAATTAAATCATTGGGTTCATAACACACAAGTCCCATAGGGATCCAAATAAACAACAAGAAATCTTCCAACAACTTTCGGAAATAACAAGCAAGGAAGAGTGCTCAATTGTGGTGATACAATGCTCCATTGTACACCCTATATGTATTCTTATTACTTCTTAATATACATATCGATATTTCTTCAAAAAAAAAAAGGAAGAGTGCTAAAAATAAACCAGAATGTTGCCCAATCATATGTTATATGCGCAAGTAACAAGTTTTAAAATGTGATGCGATATCGTCCCGCCATGCAGCCTTGATCTCACACACTGGTACCACGAACAGTGAATGTACCTAAGCCTGAAAAATGGTAAAAACAACGGTTTGAGATTACAAGAATCTCAGTAGGGTCACAGCATCATAAGATCTGCAGAATCCCTAAACACAAATCTCCCAAATCACATAAGATCATTCCCTAAACAACTAAAGGGATCACACAATTCAACAATAAACATAAAGAGGTTAAGGCCGAGATCATGGCTGAGGGAGGACCACACTTCCGAAAGTTCAGAAGTACACAGGCAGGTGAAATACAACAAAATCACACTCAATGATGAAGAAAGGCCATCCCCTTCCACCTGTGTTGTCCAAGACTTACTGCACAAAGGGTAGATGGTTAACACACAAACTAATCAGTAAGCCTTTCACCTTATCCTCGCAAGGATAAGTCGACTAGCCCCTCATGGAACAAGTCTTCCCTTAGTCGCAACCAGGGCATCCCCAAATCACACAGAAGTGGGCTTCCTATCTCGCAAGACAGGGATCCGGCCACCAAGGACAGATATCCAGCGCTAGCTTGCTGGTTCACCTCCCATACAACTCCCACAAATCGATAAGAACCTCTCCTCTCCCTAGGAGCATCAGTTCTTACCCTGCGTGGCCACCGGAACAGGATCCTGACACACAAACACGTACAAGCACACACAGGCAAGTACAAAACATAATACCACAACAGGGTATTCTCAATCATGTCAGGAAACAATCAACACATCCAATTCATATAACAATAGCATCCCAGGCACTCAATCCCTAACTCAGGGGTTCTATACAGCCTAGGAGATTCATATCTCATTCCGGATTGCATATTCACACCCTACAATCCAATCAAAAACAATACAACAAGGGCAAGTAACAAAACAATAGATAAGAGCAGGGGTTTCTGGAGAAACCGATGAGGCATAGATCCTACCTCTCTTGTCTCTGAACAAGAAGCTACTCCTTTGTCTTTATTAAGTAAATCTGAACCACCTAAATCATCACCACACAAAGATAAAACCAACTAAGCATGCATATCCAAAAATCAATTGCATACGCTATTCCTTACCAGTACCACTCACCAAACCTATCAGAAAACCAGTGATCAGACGTTGCAGGTGCCTCCCCCTTGGATGTGTGATGTGATAGCCGGAAATTAAACAAGATTCAACCTGAATTTATCGTTTCAATTAACTATGCAAAACCTGTCGCTAAAAGTATGGCATAGCACGATTTCGTCTTTACCTAAAAACAACGAAATATTTACATCCAAGCTGCGATTAACATAGTTTTGGAAAGAGAATGAAAAGAGCTTTCCAACGACATATTATTTGCAAGATTCCAACAAACGAGTAAAAAGTTATGCTATTTTGAAATTCAAGAAGATTTGGCGGAAACCTAACGCGGCCGTCGATTTTCAAAGTAATGGTAGACAACGAAATACTAACCTCCCGAAGCAAATCAAAAGATGGTTAGAAAGAGGATGAAGAGATCTTTCCAACAAGCTATTATTCGCAGAGATCCAATGAACGATGAGGGAGTTATGCTAGTTTAAAGTTTCTGCAAATTCTGACGGCTAATAGGGAGGTATAGGGTTTTAAGCCTATACGATTTCTGTAAGGTTTTAGGGGAAACTTTTGTGGGGTTGGCTTCCTGTTTATAATGAGTGGGTATAAAATTATGATTACTACTTTAATCACTTTATCTAAATAGGATAATTTACTAAATAACTAAACTCTAAACTCTTTAATTATCTTCCCCTATCTTTAGGGACTTTAATCTCTAAGGCAATTATCTATCTATAAGGATAATTTCTAAGGCAATTATCAACCTATAAGGACTTAGATCTAAAGGAATTTAAAACAAAATTAACTACTAAACAATCTTACCAATTTCGGCCATCACACATCCTTTCCTTCAGGGGCAAAATCGTCTTTTCACCTGCACTGGCTTCTGGACTTCTAGGACTCAAAATTCAGGGTCTTACAGCTCCTGTACATTGTCACATTGTCCATGCATGCCTAGCAACCCTTCCTATATTTTAACGGGAAAAGGAAGCGACCCCTCACATGCAGTGTCTGATGGTACTGATGCAGAGTGGAACTTTGCTTGACTGTGTGATTATTATATCATCGTCTCTAAAGGATCTGATACAAAGGCATCTGCAGTGCTTCTGAAATTACCAAGTGAGAAAATTGTTGGCAAAAGGATCTACCATTACTGTTTTTGTGCTGGACTGCCTACCCCTTTGTGGTTCTGTATATGCGGAGGAAGACCAGAAGTTGAAGACTCTATACCAGTTGTTCCACGATTTGCAAAGTTTCCTATTAAAATGCTTATTGGTGCTTCAAGTGGAATGGATGACTTCTCAAAGCGGAAGAAAATAGCTCCTGAAACTGCAAGATACGGTATTGGCAAAATTACCAGCACACCTTATAAGTTGCAAGTCTCGCTTTTGGCGCCATTCCAGGGACTACCGCATGAGCGTAGCCCAAGGAGGATGCAGGGAACACATAACGGCCAGCTGCAATGGAAGCGGAGTGGCGCAGCGGAAGCGTAAAAGAAGAGATACACTGAAAGAAACAAATGAAAGAAAGTACAACAGCTTTCCTGCGGTGAGCTATGCATCAATTGAATAGACTGTTGGTTGGGAAACAGAGATGATCTTGGCTAGGGGAGCGAAAGTGAGTAAAGTTTTTATAAAAGATACATGGATCACACATTGGACTACAATAGCTACACCATGGACTGCAAAAGTCACACTAGCCACGACCGCAGCTCACCATCATATGCATTGAACTTGAGGTTAAGTAAACAGTGATCTGAATGCATGATACATAATGTACCGAAAACAACTTAACGTTACCCACATACGCACACCATCCAGTCATAAACAATCCGTAATGGTGATTGTCATTATTGATCGTCAAGGCTGTGCAAAAGCCTGGGGAGTTTATCATCACTTTACGGAGGGCAAATCATGCAAGGATAGCTTGGTTAACTTGCAAGAGAAGCAAGAGCAGTCAGCTCAAGAGGCTGAGATAGAGCAGCGGAAGATTAAGGGAGTCCACCAGAAGCTCTCCTTCCTCAAAGGTGAATTTGTTCCTCTGGAAGCAGATGTTCAAGAGATGAATGATGAACCAGAAGATATTAAAACTGCCGGAGCTTCCACCAGAGATTCCGGATGACAAAATTCAAGTTTCGGACGAGGACGTAGAATTCTTTCACGAAAATCAAGACTACGCTGGCTTCATCTCTCAAGTAGACACAGGTTCTATTAATAGGCACGTGAATCGCGTGGCTGATGTTGAGGAGTTATACGAGAAGAGAAAGACGTCTCAGAAGCAAGAGCATGCAGAAAACAAGCTGCAAATCAATCCCGTTGAGGAACTTCCTGTCAAGATGGACGGACAAGTCGTTTATAGAAAATGTGTAAAACCCTGTCCTCGTCTTATATCCAATCAGCATCGTTTTAGTGGTCCATATGTATGTTTGATATGTTGATCGGGACGGAAACCGAGACGGTAAAATTTTTATCGTTTTATCCTTATCGGACCCGTGCTTGTTTCCGGGTTTGTTTATTTCCCTTGGGTCTTTTTCGTACTGTTTAATTCTCGGGTCGTTTATTATCTTTTCTTATCTTTGGGCTTGTTAATTACCCTAGAGTTTTAGGTTTAAACTCGTAAGCTTAACCTAGCCACTGCCACTATTTTTATTTTAAAAAGAAAACCTGCTTCTCTTCATCCTCTATTTTTCTCTCCCGCTATTGTTTAGTGTGCCTATTGTTCGCCAGGTTCATTATCGGATTAGAACGGTGAGGGTATCGCGATAGGGACAAAAGAATTTTCACTAATTCGTCTGCATATCAGGAAGGAGTTTATGCCTCATACATTTGATCGTCAATCGTTTTGTTCTTTTGTTTATGATTTTGTCTTCTTCAATTTCTGTCTATTCTCCATCCTAGGCTTCCTTCTATATTCTATCGTATGAAGGTTTGTGGATCTTTGCTATTTGACTTTGTTTTTACTGTGTTTGCTTCCTGCCTGTGTTTGTTGTACTGCGCGTTCAGTTTCTTTTCCCCCGTTTGATCGGATTTCCCATCTCTGTGCAATTTCCCCTTTGGTTCATTCTTTTAATTCTTATGGTACCCAATCATTCTTTTTCTGCATCCTTGGTACTTTTCGTCTTCTTACGGTAAAGCTGCTAATACTGTAAATTTTCACTTACTTTTCTTCTTTCTCTTAGCCCCACATGCGCAGCTCACATAAGCCGTCCTGTCACATTTTTTTTTTTATATCTTCATATGCGCAACTCATTCCTCTCTCTCATTGATTTGTGGACTCGCGCCCTTTTTGTTATTACGTTGCACGACAGCTTTTACTTTTATTGTTATTAAAAATCTGTTCTTTTATTTAATTTGCACCCTTGTGTCGCTTCTATTCTATTCATTAACGTGCAGCTCTTTGATCGATATCTTTTCTTTTTCTATACTCCAAATATTCTTTATTCATTTAGGTATATGTTTCCTTAGGTCAGCCACCATGGCCACAAACGTTGTTTTTTATATTTCCTTATTTGTTTTGATCACCTATTTTGTCTCATAGTGCATCCAAATGTGAAACTCATTCATCTTGTACCGCATTCATCCAAGACTACCCCGCTCCCCTTAATTGAATCTCCAGGCATGCCAAAGATTGCCAACTTAAAAATAAACCCTATCTATCATCCTTACACACAGGAAGTCCTGCTCACTCCCCTTCCAAATCTTCTTCAACCTACCACCTATCACCTCCAACAACTCTGTTGTTTAGTTTCACTATCGGATTGTGCAGCACGGATTCTCCATAGGTTTGGCTTCTCATCATGTAGGAGATTACGTATCATTCGTTTGATGGACTATCGTTTATCTTTGTTGATTCCATTGCTGTTTATCTTTGTTGATTCCATTACTGGTTAATTTCATTCAGTTCTCTAATTTCTGTGTTGGTTCATTCTTCATAATCCGTTCCCTTTGTACCCTTCGACTTGGGAATTACTCGGTTTATGATTGATGATTAGTTTTCTCTTTTTCTTTTTGGTTTTCCTTTCCGCTTGGGTTATTCTTTTAATTTCCTTCTTACTGTTTTCGATTCTCCCTCTTAGCCGTCCCTAAGATACCAGGTTTGACCTGTTCCTTCTCTACCTACTCAATTGTGAAGCCCTGTATCTTTCTCCTGGTTACCCGCGGCAAATCTTGCCTCTCTACTTCATCGTGCGGGGCACTCTAGCACTCTCGAAACCCAGCAGAATTTTCCCCACGCCTTGGTTAACCTTCCCCAAAAATCTGTTGCATGTCCCGCGGGTGTAAGCACCTTCCGCCTCTCCTTCATCACTTCCGGGGCTACGTGTTCATCTCCCACCAGGTGGTACTCGCGTGCTTCAATTGTTTTCTTTTCTTTATTTCAGAAGTTGCAAGTTTCTTCATCCTCGACAACCAGATTTGTAGCTCTCCTTTTCCTCCCCACCGAGCCCCTGTTTGATGCTCTCTCTCGTTGGTTTCGTTGGTTGTTGCTCTCCTCTTTCTTGCATTCACTCAAGCCGGTTCATCCACCTGCTTTCACCGAGCTTGGGCCAACCAGATTCGAACCTCTCCTTCTCCCCTGTCCATCCTTCTTTTCGTGCGCGTTACACAAGACATGCATCGACTTCTTCCCCAACGACTTCCTGTTTTTTTTTCTGTATGATGCGCAGCTTGCCTCCTTCTCCTTCTTCAGTGCCTCGTGATGCCGTGAGCTGGGCTGGTGGTTTCTTAGCATTTGTCCTCTCGTCTTAGCTACTCTTTGTTGTTCACAGGAGCTCGGGTTACCCTTGCAATGCTCATTCTCCTTTTCTGTTTTTCCTTCATCAATGTGAACCATTCTACAAGATTTGCGGGTTCTTCTTCTTGGTCTTCCGGCCATTCGCTTGAGCTTGGATCCTTGCTCTCCAGTTTCTTCTCTTCGGTGGAGCAAAGCGTACACTCCGTTTTCTTCTGCAGGTCAAGCGGTGTGTGCTCCCTTACACACGTTTAGCCCCGGGCTGTTAGCTTGAATTCCACCGGGTCCATTGTTTCTTTCATTCAGCGATTTGCTGTTCTTTGACCTCAACTCTTATGGTGCATGCAACATTTTAGTTCAAATTGATGAATTAATTGGTAAAAGTTTAGGAAATGGGACATAAGATAATTATAAATAAGATAGATAGGTGGCAGTAAAATGCACAAGACCTTGCTGTACAACAAGTGGTAGGCAACTAACAGAAATCTGAGCCACCACTAAATTCCTATAAATAAAATTTGAGACTGTATCCTTTTATTTTGGACAACCAAATTTTGTAGTCCAATACGTGGGCACGTCATTCTCTTATATTACTTTGGTGTACTAAAAATATATGATTGAACTTATAAATTAATTAATTAATCAATGTGGAGATTGGGGTCCAATGTTTTCTAATATTAAATAAAAAATATCACTAGGGCTTTATTTCCGGAGTCTCCTTTGTATATTGGTTAGTGGGTTTCTTCTTCAGCAAAAGTCACCCTTCTTGTTGTTGTCGTGGGATTTGCAGGAAAAGAATTTAATTAATGCATTAATTAAATAGATAATGAGTCATGAGGTGGTATGCTTAACATTCATTTTGTTTTATGTACGTTCTTTTAACTATTGTCACGTAGACATTTGGGTAAGCTTTGTCCCTTCTTTGTTTATTTTATTTTAGGAGACAATTTATATGTTGCACATAACCACCCACGTAACCAGCCACCATTGTTGACTTTTGTCCTCTTTTAACTTTGCGCAAGAAGCCATTGCCCATTTGTTTTGTTTTATTTATTTTTTTAAAATTAAGTTTAATTGTCAATTTTGATACTATATTATTTGTCCCTTAAATTAATTCAGTTTGTGAGCTGTATAGTTATAGTAGATCCCAAAGACATAATGCCAGTAGATTTTGTAAATGATACTTACGGGTTTAATGTAATTATAAATTGAATTATGAGGGTATAATCGAGGATATGTGGTTTAGTCAAGTATATTGCTTTATAAGCTTATAGTTTTGGTATATGGTTTCTATTAAGTATAAAGATTTATAAAGCAATATTTGTCAAAGTTTATTATTTTGTAAACGTTTTGTATGCCTCAGTTTGGTATCTACAGTTATTAAACGTTCGCTTAGCCAATGCGAGGTAAGTCAACGAAATCCCAGTAATAGGGGAGAGTTGCTTACCTGCTCGGGAGTCGTATGGGTGATGCGTATACCTGTCACGTCTTCGCAGGTTGGTTTGTATTATATATTGAGGCAGGTATGATGTGTGTGATATTTTCTCTGTCCTAGTCTCGGACAACACTGACAATTCGGGTTACGTATTATGTATTATTTTAAAATAAATTAATCTGCCAGTGGGCTCCAGGTTTTCCTTTAGCGGGGGTTACTCGAGGAGTATTTTGTCATGTCCACCCCGATGGTTTTGTTTCACTATGTTAGATGTTTTATCATACGTATTATTATGTTATAAATTATTGGGTTGGAATCCTGTATTACATCATAAGAAATCATATATATAAATTTCATATCCCTTGTACTCTTTCAGTTATATGTCTATTCGTATCGTAAGCTGTTCCTTGCCCTTCTATGTGGTGACTCCTACTGAGATTCTCGAAAATCTCACCCCTTCGTTTTTGTTTTTCCTTCCCAGGATTAGATCGTGATCAATAGACAATATTGAGGTGTGCTTATCTCCTACGACTCGATTGGACTATTGCATCTGCACGTTTGCATGGTTTATTTTCCTGGCATTTCTGGTTTGACTCATTTTGATACTTTGACTCTTTCGAATATATTTTTCTGTATCAGGCTTTAAGCCCAATTCGTTGATTTTGGACTTGTGACGTTATGGACCCGTTTTCGTTTATGGTATTTTATTTCAACAACTAAAATCTTTCGCTGCATATTTTATTTATTCCGATGTATGCCAGATGTTAGTTTTTAATTTGTCATGTTCTAATTTGTAAAATTAAATTCAATTGTTTTTTGGGAATTGTGTTTGAAAAGTCAAATAAGCCTTGTGGGATTCGGATTGGTCCACCTGTTGGATCTATCAGGGTTTCACGGCGGTAAGGGCTCGGTTTCGGGTTCGGGTCCTTACAAAATGTGTCAAATAATTCGAAAAAAAAAAAAAGAGAAGTTCCCAAGGTGAAGACGTGCACCATACGTAAGCAGTAGCCGAAGGTTAAAACCCAGACCACCACGGAGCAGGTGAAGAAACTTCACCAGAAGAACGTGATGAAGCTGTTGAAGAGGCTAAAGCAAAAGCAAAGGCCATGCAGTTGTTAGAAACCCAGAAAAAAAAAAAAGAAAAAAAAGAAGAAAAAGCTAATAGTCTCTACGAGAATTGCTGATGAACCAGTGAGGACCAACAATGACTATCTCGTAAGAAGAAAGAAGAAAAGCGGAAGATGCAAATGGCTGATAGTTACATCCACGACCAAGTTTTGTTCCAATGCTCTTACGTTTTACGCATCTTTAGAAGCCAACAAGTGAAGCACAAGCCTTACTATGCATGCATGCAAGGAAACACATTGCATGCATACTTATCAGGTCCGTGACTGAATCCAATCTGGACCATCTCCGATCTCTCCTCCTTTCTCCTCCAAGCTTTCCACCTCCACGATGCCTGACCTGCCCCATGCAGCCTATTTTCCACACGATTTCGCTGCAGTTGACCAGAACAACAAGGGAGATGGGAGCATTTGAATTCGATGAGACGTATGGTGGGAGTTCTACTGCAGTCATGTTCCTGAGCTGCAGAGGTTTGCAAGACAGATGTTATTGTAGCAGCTCCAGTGTTGAACGTAACTAGAGCGTGTTTTCAGTAATAGATCGGGTTGGATCCACGTTGAATGACCAGGTCTTTTTCCATGTAAACACCTGTAGGCACGACAGAAGAAAGTATGAGCACCGGTGGTATCTGATTTTAAAAAAAAAACTAAATCTGCAAGATGTGGAACCTTTGCGAGAGAAGATTAGGAGCGAACTTGATGCAGATCCCGAGTCCTCTAACACTGTGATGCAACTGGCAAAATGGGAAGAGAATTTGCATACACTCAAGGGGGGGGAGACTACTCAAGGAAGAATTTTTGAATGAAGGCATATCTGTGAACAGAGTATCTTGCATCGTTGGCTGCTGATAGAGAAAAAAAGGTAAAGGCAATGGAGGAAGATGAAGCTTGTCGTTTGCAAGCAAGGAAAAAGGAGGATGAAGCTCGCAGGAAATTAGAGGAAGGAGCCAGTCGTTATTGATGAATATTACGTGGATGTTCTATATGAGAGGATTGCGATTCTGCATGTTCTGAGGGCTTACTATAAAATTGAGACCAGACAAAGAAAAAAAAAAAAGAAAAAAAAGAAAGAAAGAAGAGTATTTTATACAGGCTACGAAACACTATAAACAAGGCGTTGAGGATAGGTATGCACGAGCCTTCTACCTGGGTTGGTAAAGGTCAGCTTTTACTTGCTAAAGGCATGCGTCGAGTACAAACATGGACATGACAACGAATCGTTGGCACTATATAAGAGAACTTTGCAAGCATATCGTGGTTGCCCTAGAGCAGTAAGACTTGGCACAGGACACTGCCACTACAAATTAGGCCACTTTGAGAAAGCTCAGTTGGCATTTGGACGAGTTACTGAAGCAGTCTTTAGAAGAACAACTAAAGAGAGAATTTTACCAAAGTATATTCTGAAAGAGGGATACTTTCTGATGTGGAAGCTAAACCATTCCCAATTGTGTTAAGAGAAGATTTTCCAGAGAAAGGCTTAAAGATGGATACGTGGTGGACAATGACCAGATTGAGACTTTTGATGATTCAAAAGATGAAGAACTTCCTGATATTAATCACGCAAATGAAAACAAAGTATTTCACATTTCAATACTAAGAAAGTATCTGCAAGATACTACATATGTGCTTAAAGAACCGCCAGTTGAATTTGCTGAAGACCTATCCTATCCTGTACAGTTGCCATACTACATCGGTCAGTTCGACAGCTTCGCAGTCGAAGCGTGCCTATGGTACGAGTTGTTTGGCGTAATGGCCAAATTGAGGAGCAGTCTTGGGAGACTGAGGAGTCTATGCATGCAAAATTTCCTTACTTGTTTGATTAGGTACTTATGTTGAAAATTTCGAGGACGAAATTCTTATAAGGAGGGGAGGATGTAAGACCCCGAATTTTGAGTCCTAGAAGTCCAGAAGCCAGTGCAGGTGAAAAGACGATTTTGCCCCTGAAGAAAAGGATGTGTGATGGCCGAAATTGGTAAGATTGTTTAGTAAATTATTTTTTTTCTAATTCCTTTAGATCTAGGTTCTTATAGTTGGGTAATTGCCTTAGAAATTATTCTTATAGATAGAAAGTTACCTTAGAGATTAAAGTCCCTAAAAATAGAGGAAGATAATTAAAGAGTTTAGAGTTTAGTTATCTAGTAAATTATCCTATTTAGATAAAGTGATTAAAGTAGTAATCATAATTGTATACCCATTCATTATAAATAGGAAGCCAACCTCACAAAGAATTATTCATAGAAAACCTACAAATTTCGTATAGGCTTAAAACCCTATACCTCCCTATAGCCACTATAATTTGCAGAAACTTCAAACCAGCATAACTCACTCACCGTTCGTTGGATCTCTGCGAGTAATAGCTGTTGGAAAGATCTCTTCATCCTCTTTCCACTCATCTTTTTTTTACGTCAGGCGGTTAGCATTTATATGTCTAAAGTTACTTTGAAAATCGGCGGCAGAATTAGGTTTTCGCCAAATCTTCTTGAATTTCAAAATAGCATAACTTTCTACTCGTTTATCAGAATCTTACAAATAATATCTTGTTGGAAAGGTCTTTTCGTCTTCTTTCCAACCATATATAAATCGCAGCTTGCATATAAATATTTCGTTGTAGGTAGAGACGAAATCGTCCTATGCCCTACTTTTAGCGACAGGTTTTGCATAGTTAATTGGAATGGTAAATTCAGGTTGATTCTTGTTAAGTTTCTGGCTATCACATCACACATCCAAGGGGGAGGCACCTGAAGCATCTGATCACTGGTTTCTGATAGGTTTGGTGAGTGGTATTGGTAAGGAAATAAGGTATTCAATTGATTATTGAATATGCATGCTTAGTTTGTTCTTGTCTTTGCCTGGTGATATTATAGGTGGTTCAGATTTACTTAATAAAGGCAAAGGATTAGCTTATTGTTCAGAGACAAGAGAGGTAGGATCTATGCCTCATCGGTTTCTCCAGAAACCCCTGCTCTTATCTGATGTTTTTGTTACCTGCCCTTGTTGTATTTGTTTGTGATTGGATTGTAGGGTGTGAATATGAAATCCGGAATGAGATATGAATCTCCTAGGCTATATCGAACTCCTGAGTTAGGAATTGAGTGCCTAGGGATGCTATTGTTATATGAATTGGATGTGTTGATTGTTTCCTGACATGATTGATGATACCCTGTTGTGGTATTATGCTTTGTACTTGCCTGTGTGTGCTTGCACGTGTTTTTTTGTCAGGATCCTGTTCCGGTGGCCACGCAGGGTAAGAACTGATGCTCCTAGGGAGAGGAGAGGTTCTTATCGATTTGTGGGAAGTGTATGTGTGATTGAACCTGCAAGTGCACGCTGGATATCTATCCTTGCGGGGCCGGATCCCTGTCTTGCGGGACAGGAAGCCCTTATCTTGCCGGATTTGGGGATGCTCTAGTTGCGGCTAAGGGAAGACTTGTCCATGTGGGGCTAGTCGACTTGTCCTTGCGAGGATAAGGTGAAAGGCATACTGATTAGTTTGTGTGTTAACCATCTACCCTTTCTGCAGTAAGTCTTGGACAACACAGGTGGAAGGGGATGGCCTTTCTTACTCAATGCCGAGAGCAATTCTGATGTGTTTCACCTGCCTATGTACTTCTGATCTTACAGAAGTGTTTGTAGTCCTCTCTCAGCCTTTGATGTGGCCTTAATCTTTTTTGAATGATTTATGAATTTCGTGATCCCCTTTAGTTGTTTAGGGAATGATCTTATGTGAATTGGGAGATTTATGTTTAGGGATTCTGTAGATCTTAAGATGCTGTGACCCTACTGAGATTCTTTTAATCTCAAACCGTTGTTTTTACCATTTTTCAGGCTTAGGTACATCCTCTGTTCATGGTACCAGTGTGTAAGATCAAGGCTGCACGGCGGGGCGATATCACATTACATTTTCAAACTTGTTACTTGCGCATATAACATATGATTGGGCAACTTTCTGGTTTAATTTAAGCACCCTCTTTTGCTTGCTATTTCAGAAACTTGTTGAAGATTTCTTGTTGTTTATTTGGATCTCTATGGGACTTGTGTGTTATGAACCCAATGGATTAATTTAAAGACTTCCGCTGATGTTTTTATTTACTCCGTATGTTACCAGAATATGTGTCCAATATCATTCTCCAATTGATTGATAAGCAACAAAATAAACAAGCTTAAAATTGATATCTTATGAGTAGCCTTGTGGAATTCTAATAGGTTCTAGGTGTTGCTGAGGCTTATTTGGGTTTCACGGCGGTAATGACCTTAGTCGGAGCAATTAATAATAGTTAGGAATTGGGGTTGTTACAATTGCAGAAGGCTACTCATATGATACCGATTTTAATCTTGTTTATTTTGTTGCTTATCAATCAATTGGAGCATGATACTGGACACATATTCTGGTAACTTACGGAGTAAATAAAATCATCAGCGGAAGTCTTAAATCAATCCATTGAGTTCATAACACACAAGTCCCATAGGGATCCAAATAATCAGAAAGAAATTCATCAATCAAGTTCGGAAATAGCAAGCCAAACGAATGCTTAAAAATAAACCAGAGCAATGTCCAATCTTTCAAGTTATTTGCGCAAGTAACAAGTAGTATATGTGATGCGATATCACCCCGCCGTGCAGCCTTGATCTCACACACTGGTACCACGAATAGAGGATGTACCTAAGCCTGAAAAATGGTAAAACAACGGTTTAAGATTACAAGAATCTCAGTAGGGTCGCAGCATCATAAGATCTACAGAATCCCTAAACACAAATCTGCTTATTCACATAAGATCATTCCCTAAACAACTAAAGAGGATCACGAAATTCTATCGGTGGATCTTATTGAAAATGTGGTTGAGGACTTCTGGTTTCTGCTTTACATGTGTTGGGCTCCATGCTCCCAAATCGGCGACAGAGCGTAGCATTTTATGGGATGCTTTACATACCCGAAAATCTGTGGACTCTAATCCGTGGGTTATCTTAGGCGACTTTAACGAGTCTGTTCATGAGCAGGAGAGGCTTGGCAATTCCTTCAATTATGTGGCCGCACGACGTTTTCTCACATTCATCCATCAGACAATAAATTGCAGAATGGTTAGCCAATAACTTGGAGTTCAGGCTGATGGCTGGAAATAAAACTTTCTAATCACTCTCCTATCATGATCAAATCAGAAGGGGCATCTTGAGGACCTAAACTGTCTAAATTATGGGATGTATGGTGACAGGAACACGACTTCCTTGCAATTGTTGAGTCAAATCTGGGCTGAATGGGAAGCTGTTTACTCGGGATCTTTCTCACTGGTCCAGAACCTCAACTTCATGAGAAGAAAACTCAATATCTGGAGCAGGGAGAAGTTACCGTGCCCCGAAGAAGAACTGAGGAGGGTTATAGAAGACATAGATGCAATGGATAGTAGCAAAAAGGAGGTGGCGGATTGAATAAAAGAAGATAAGCTTAGGTACTGACATCTGCAAGAGAAAAAGTAGTAAGCGAAGAGTAAAATCGAAGCTATGTGGAGAAAAAACTCCAGGTGCAGTGGTTGAAACTTGGGGATTCAAACTCAAGATTCTTTCATATTTGTGCTAGCACTAGACACAAATTTAACTTCATAAATTCATTGCTGATTGATGGAAAGATGAGTAAGGAACCAGCAGAGATAAAAAAGGAAGCCTAGGAATATTTTAAAAATATCTTCCAAGAAGATTCTACTCAATCGTTGGGCATTGGTTGCTTGGAATTTAATTCGCTCCTTCCACAAGATGCGGATAGACTGGTTGAGCCATTCTTTGAAGATGAAGTTAAGGCAGCTATTTGGGATTGTGGAAGCCACAAAGTACCTGGGTTGGATGGATATAATTTCTTTTTTATCAAAAATGCATAGAAGGTGGTGGCTAGAGATGCTTAGGAATGATAGACAAGTTCTATGACAGTGAAAGACTGCCTGCCCAAGGGAGTCAACAACTCCTATTTGGTGCTGATCCCAAAGATAGAAGGAGCGGTTACTCTGAAAAATATTAGGCCCATCAGTCTTTTTTTTTTGAAAGAATATCGAGATGTATTAAGGTAAAACAGCAATACATATGAGTAGGACAATGCAATATTGTGCCTACTCAACTAACAAAATGAAACTATCTGATGTCTTAAGTTGTGACTGTATCTGAAACTTTTACGGGGCATACAATCTAAACTGCCATTAAAGATATGAAATCACCTATAGGTAACACATCCAAGCTGTCTATACAAACTTCTACAAGATTAGTCCTAGCCCAATAGAACCCATGCCGCATGCCGTTGTAATACAAGTCAGCCGCAGTACCATCTTCTCCTCTGAAAATTCTATTATTCCTGCCCAACCAGATACTCCAAGCACAGGAAAATAGCAGAACGTACCACAAGCGCCGCCAACAAGAGGGAATTGGGAAGCCCTCCCATTGTACAAAGAAGTCCGCCATTGACCGCGGTTGCACCCAGTTTAGTCCCCAATGCTTGATGAGCAATGACCAGCAAGCCCAAGCCTTCCTGCAATCCAACAGAATGTGATTGGAGTCCCCTTCGACATTGCCACAGGCGTCGCAGTATCTATCAGCAGCTGGAAGAATGCCAAGTCGAATTAGGTATCCTTTGGCAGTAAGCTTATCCCTGCACGCCAGCCACATGAACGCTTGCCATTTGGGTGCTCCCTGTGGCCCATCAGTCTTATTAATTGTGTAGCCTCTTTGTGAGAAGCTTTGCAACTATTTTATACATTACAGTCTTATTAATGGGATGTATAAAATAGTTGCAAAGCCTCTCACAAAGAGGCTACACAATGTCATCTCATCATTAATTTTGCCATTTCAGACAGGATTTATCGGCGGTAGGCAACTAATTGAGTTAGTCATGATAGCCTCCAAAGTAATACATGCTACCAAGGTCACGAGGCAAAAAGGATGGTGTTTTAAAGTGAATTTTCGGAAGGCATACGGTTTGTTAGGAAGCACTGCTGGACATCTCGGAAGCCATGGGTTTTAGTAGAAAATGGAGGAGTTGGATTAGACACTGTATTTTGACAGCAAGAATTACGGTTCTTATTAATGGAACTCTGACTCAAGAATTTGAGATGCGAAGAGGATTGAGGCAAGGGACCCATTGTCACCCTTACTATTTGATCTTGTTGCGGAAGCATTGTCGAAAATGCTCCAAAAAGCTAAGGAGGTTGGATTAATAAAAGGCATTAAGATGGGCAGTAGGTCAATTATCCATTTACAGTACGCTGATAAGGTGATATTGTTTAGTAGCGGAGGAGAGCCATGCATGAGGAACCTAAAGAAGAAAGGTTCTTATGCTCTATTCCATGCCCCAATTAAGAAAAAAGGTTTATTCATCCACCCAGGCGACAAGGCAAGCCGGGAATTAATAGCCAGTAAGGGACAGACAAGAAGGGAAAACTGCGGAAAACTGTAGAAAACAAAGAGAATCTGATACGTATTGCTATTCTCCACTGCGTGGAGTATTTGGTTGGGCAGAAATCATAAAATTTTTCGTCAAGAGGATAGTACTGCAAGTGATCTCTGTTACAATGGTTTACGTCATGGATGCTGTTGGGCTAAAACTAACCTGCCGAACGTAGAGGTTGACATTTTGGAACTGATTGCTTCAGGAAATTTTCTATCTGTATTGGGTACATCAGATACAGATTGACAAGAGTTGAGAGTATTAGGGGTTGTAATCTTCTTATTCGAAGCGGGAAACAGGGGTATTCAGATCATCAATGTTGGTGTCCGTGGTGCAGCCCACTACTCAGGAATGACTGTTGTCGTGACATCTCTGGATGGATGGATACCTTATGTCAACTGTCCAGACGCCAAGGGGAGTTCTTGCTGTTGGCGTTGCAATAGATAAGCCCACAAATGCAGGATTGCAAGCTTGCTAGAATGTTCAGAGGCGCGGTTTGAGGGGCAACAGACAGGAGTTTCAAAGATAGACGGTATGATTTACTGGGTGAAGGCTACTAACTCAAATGTTAGATTTTATAGTTTTGGAGTGTTGGTATATTGGCTATATAGTTGATCCACTGCTGAATGTTTGTTTCATTCTGCTCATTGAGCGCGGATACAGTTTCAGTGTCCGGCTCTGTTGTTTACTTATCATTATATATATACATATCGATATTTCTTTAAAAAAAAAGAGAATCTGATAACAAGTCTTTCTTGTCCCCTGGCCGTATTTAGCAATCATTACCGCCTCGTGTGAGGCTATCCTTGTTGGTCAAGCATCCTGTCAAGGCTAACATAAATGAGTATGGATAATGAGTTCATATTTTTTTTTAGTAAGACAGATTAGTGATTTCATATCAATCTGAATATTTTATTTCAGATTGGAAAATGACTACATTGTTAATTTTAAAATATAAATAAATATAAATAAAGTTAATTATTTTAAAATATTTATTGAAATTATTTTCTTTTAAAATTATTGGAGAGTTGACAATAATAGTGCTAGGCTCGAGAAGACCCAGCTTTGCTTTCTTCCATGTCGTTAACGGTAATTCTTTGAATATTTAATCATTATACCAGTTTAGGAGATATTAATGAAGTTTCCTCAGTTGAGAATGTATCCATGTTAGTAGGTTATTATAGAAATCAGCCAATATATTCTTCTAATTTAAAGAAAAAATAGCATAGCCTAATGATTTTCATTTTTTACTGGAGTAGTTTATATTGAAATCCTCTTCGCGAGTTGCTGCTGTTTTGATGTTTTAGAATATAGGCGCATAGAATTACTAAATAAAATATTAAAAAGAGATAGAGTAACGTCGAAATATCATAATAAAAGAGTATGGAATATGACAACATTTTACAGCTCTCAATCATAATAATAATAATAATAATAATAATAAAAGAGTAACATCGTGGGAGTACCAAAGAGAAATTTCATAATAAAAGAATATAAAATATGACAACATTTTACAACTCTCAATCATCATCATAATAATGATAATAAAAATAATAAACCAATAATATATTTAAAACAATCTGTTATAAATTAAATCACGCCATAACTCATTCTGTAATAATAAACCAATTAAAGTCGATGCAGGAAGGACAAGCAATAAAAGGGGACACACCTCATCACAGGCTTCTTCACCAACTTCCTCAGCCACGGCTTTGTCTCACCTCACATGCCTTCTTGGATGGAATTCTGAAACATAAAATATTGAATGCTTTGGAATGTTATCATGTGTAATTTATATTCAAAATTTTGATTAATTTTCTGCTACTAACCTTTTCCTGAAACAACATATTCACAGTACGGTTCAGATTGCCATCCCAACGATGTGAAATTTCCCCGAATTCTGCCAAGAGAATTCTCTCTAATTCTGGTGTGCTCAAGTACCCTTCTGAAAAAATCATCATCTTTGGACATTGTTTCACAACTAGCTCATCCAATATCAAGAATTTCAAGGTGTGTTTTGTAGAGCAGAAGCAAATGAGCTCTGGCAAGCCAACAAGTTCCAATCTTGCTAACCGGTCAAAGATAATGCTATCATCAAGTCCATCTTCCTCATTTTTCACTATTTCTGTCACCATATCACAATCTTTGACCCCCATATATCTGAGTTTCACTAGACTTCTTGCTGTAGTTAGTGAGAATATGGACTGCAATCTTATGCAGCCCACAACTTTTAAACTTGTAAGACTTTTGAAAGATGCAGTGGAAGACGCTATCTCAATCAAATTGAGACACCTAGTCAATTTGATATTTTGAAAACTGTCTAATTGGGAGTCTGAATTCCATATACGGTTCAAACCATCAACCCTATTCAAAGTTAAACGTCTTAGTTGTTGGAAGATACTATAGGTGCCCCTATATTCTTCTTCTTCAGGAGGGAATAGAACCTTAAAAGTGCTGCTGTTAGCCACTTCTAGTGGTTCTTTGTGGATAATGGACACCGATGGTTGGGATTGGATACTCTTGATCTGCCCCGTTTATCACCTGCAGCGGCGATTCAGTTACAAGATCCTTTCCTTGAGGATGAGATTAAGAGCGCTGTATGGGATTGTGGCAGCTACAAAGCTCCTGGACCAGATGGTTTCAACTTTCACTTTATCAAGAAAGCATGGTCAGTAATCGGCAGGGATATTACTGCAATGGTGCAAGAATTTCATTCCAGCGGTGTTCTACCTCATGGGATAAACAATAGTTTCATTACATTAATACCCAAGATACCTGGTGCTGCTGATTTCAACTCCTACAGGCCTATTAGTCTCCTGAATAGTTTGTATAAAATCATCGCCAAGATTTTGTCCAAGCGGCTTAAGCGAGTGATGGACCAGCTAATCTCTCCCTTCCAAACTGGCTTAATGGAAGGACGGTACATTGCTGATTCCATCATGGTTGCCAATGAGATATTACATACCATGAAGAAGTCCCATCACAAAGGCTGGTGTCTGAAATTAGATTTCCAGAAGGCATATGATTCTGTTAATTGGGCTTTCCTTCTTGAGGTGATGGAACAAATGAGTTTTGGGGTGCAGTGGCAAAAATGGATTCAGGGTTTTATATCTTCTGCTCGTTGTGCCATTCTTATCAATGGGGCGCCAACTGTTGAGTTTTCTGTGGGACGAGGTTTGCGCCAAGGTGATCCGCTCTCACCCCTACTGTTCAATCTCGCGGAAGAGGTACTGTCACGGCTGCTGATTAGAGCAGCAGATTGTCGGTTATTTCAGGGCATTAACATTGACGGTTTACTTCTAACGCATCTGCAGTATGCAGATGACGTTATCCTCTTCAGCCAGGGAGATCATCAGGAGATTATTAGCTTACAAAGGTTACTACGATGCTATGAGCTATTGTCAGGTTTAAAGATTAATTTCTTTAAATCCGATTTAGTCGGAATTAATGTACCCACTGGCAAAGCGGTGACCCTGGCGTCCAAGATACATTGTAGACTGCAGGTTATTCCATTTACATACCTCGAGGTACCCCTTGGAGCGAACCCAAGGCGGAGAAGTACGTGGAAAACGGTGCTGGATAGATTCAAAAGTAAATTAGCCTCTTGGAAGGGCTCCTTGTTATCGTTGGGAGGAAGAGTTACTTTGACTAAATCAGTGTTGAATAGCCTTTCCGTGTACTATATGACTTTCTTTCAGATGCCAGTAAGTGTAGGAAAGGAATTGGAAAAATGGATACGGCATTTTTTATGGGCTGGGAAAGTAGAGACTCATTGCTTGTGCAAAGTTTGCTGGTTTGTGGTGGTGCGTGCAAAGGATAAGGGGGGTGCTGGACTGGGGTGCTTGCTGCTGCGGAATCAGGCGTTACTTACCAAGTGGTGTGCCAGAATTGCCACCGATACTTTCTCATTGTGGAAACAGGTGATAATGCAGAAATACCAACCTCGATTAAGTTATGTTGGTCTAGAGTGTGCGGTGAGTAATGTTTCTGCTATCTGACGTGGAATAGTGAAGACAAGCAGAACATTTCTAAAAAATGGTCAGTGTATTTCCGAATTTCATCGTTGGAAATTGGGCCAAGGAAATTCTATTGCTTTTTGGTAGGATACCTGGTGTACCAATCGGCCCTTATTGGTTTTGTTTCCTCGATTGTATGATATCTCTCTTGAGAAAGAGGGATCAATACTTCGGTTTGGGGCAATGGTGGGACAGGTTTGGGAGTGGCATATGACATGGAGGAGACGCTTATTTGTATGGGAGGAGGGGGAAGTTACCCGATTATTGACCTTGTTGAGTGGTTTTGTTCCGACTCCCTTGCAAGAGGATGAGTTATTGTGGGGTGACCAGATGAGACCCTTTTCAGTGCGCAATTGTTACCAAACAATGGAAGTGCATACGGTCCCGTTAAGTGAGCTGATGATGCCAAATGTCTGGCGAGAGCAGGGCGCACCCAAATGGAAAGCTTTCATGTGGCTTGCGTGTAGGGAGAAGATCCATGCTAAATTGCAACTCATTCGACTTGGCATACTACTACCTTCTGAAGGGGAATGTGAGGCGTGCGACCTTGAGGAAGGTGACTCTAATCATATTTTACTTGATTCTAAAATGGCTTGGAATTTCTGGTCGCTCTTATTCCACAAATGGGTTTTAAGCTGGGTACATCCAAGGTCCATGACAGATTATACAGTGGGAAGGCTTCTCCATTCCATCTCGATGGCGTGGTCTATGGTATATGTTAATTTTTGCTTTTACATGGAACATTTGGTTGGGCCGAAACGCCCGAATCTTTCAACGAGTAAACTGCAGTGCAGAATATTTGTTCTACAACATCATTCGGCATGGTTTCTGCTGGGCCAAACATAATCTGAAGGATGGGTGTCCAGATTGTTTGGCTTTGTTACCCTCCGGGGATTTTACTTCCTTACGCATTACATAATTTGAATGAATGGTGAAAATTTTAGATGCTGTACTTGTGATATGGTATCTTAAAGTTTCACCTTGTATATTGAGTTATGACAATGTTTCATTGTCTAACTCTTATGTAACACTGTTTTGCTTTAATACATATCGAAACATTTTCAAAAAAAATTCCCTCATTACTGGGCACGCCTGAATAATGAGAACATCCAGGGAGGACAATTCGATCAAGTTTGCAATGCAGAAACTTGTAAGCTTGGGGAGCCCAATCAGCTTTAGAGAATGCAGATTAGGGAACAGACTTAAAACGATTTCTCTCCCTTCACCTACATCAAGCTGTTGCTGTTGCTGTTGCAAAAGACCTGTAACCATGGAAGGCGAAAGCAAATAACATAAATTTCTATAATCTTCAATGACCAAATTTGTTAATTTCTGAGTTTCGGTAATAAAGTTTTCAGGCGGTTCATCCCATATATTCTCCACCTGGACTGACGAGAGCCTTAGATATTCCAAATTAGGAAGTGTAACCTGCATATGCATTATTTCATCATTCTGTTCATACCAGCCTAATTGGAAAAACAAGTTTAAGCACTTACCTTTGCATTAAAAAGGGACGTCTGATGAGGAGAAGTTGCGAATGGATCATCCACCTTGGAATGAAAGCATCTCAGGCGAGGCAAACCTTGAAGTGATAAGGAATATAGCTGACTGAAGCAAATAGAATCGTTTGCGTCACTTTCCTCAGCCACAATCATTTCCAGGTTCACGCAATCACTCACTGCCATATGCTGCAACTGTGACAAGCCCTTTGCTACAGAGGATGTGAGAAGATACTTCAGTTTTGGACATCTGCTCACTTCCAGAGTTTTTAATCTGCCAAAAGACTGACTGTTGAGTTCTCCACTGTAAAACTTCTCCAACAAAATCAAATTGTGGAGATAAAGAGACTCCAACATGGGGAAGACGTTGTTGAAACGATGCCAATTACTTGATTCAACAAAGACTAAATGCTTAATTTCAGGGTGATTTTGGATATTCAAATGCTTCAATAATGGAAATCCTTCTAAATTCAACTGATAGAGGACATTCTTAACCCCCTTTACTTGGTCCAGATATAGAGTCTCAACAGTCCTCATCAAGATTCGGACACCAAACCTCTCATCGCCAATGTCTGTATCCAGCTTGAGTTTCAATATTTTTGAAGAAATCATAACTGAATCGGTATCCCAATCACTTCCTATATGTATTTTGAATCTTTTCAGCCTTTCAGAGAACAGCCCAGCTGGTATCATCTTGGGATCTCGAATATGAATCTCCAAATTGGTGAGATGGGACAAATGTTTCAACTCCTCAAGGTTAGCATTCTTCTGTTTTTCAAATGTTCCCCATTCATCAAAACTGTTCTGCATACGCAAATCTTCAAGCTTTGAAAGCTTTGATAGCACATTTGATGGAATTATTTTTAGGAAAAAACAACCAGTCAAATCCAACAATTTCAACTTATATAACTGCCTTATCTCTGCTGGTAAACACTCAAATTTAGACCTAGTAATGCTGAGGATCTCCAGATTTGTAAGCTTTCCGATAATGGATATATCCTCTAAGTCGCAAAAATGAAGACACAATGTTCGAAGATTCTGCAGTTTAACTATAGAAGAGGGCAATGACGGAAGAGAGAGTCTCGTTATATCCAAAACTCTGAGATTCTTCGTCTCTTTAAAAATTTGATCAGGTATTTCTAAACGCTCGTGTCCCCTAGATAGAAATAAAAAATGAAGTTCAGGACAACCTATTTCTTCGGGGAGTCGAGTACATCTTCGTAACAACATTGCTTTATAACTTGTCCGACTATCCTCCTGATAGTCATTAAGATCAAACTCCCCAAGTTTCACAAAAAAGTTTCATCTTTTAGAGCAATCGATATTCCAACGTCTCGCACGAGATCATGTGTGAAAATGAGGTCGTTTTGCTCTTTAATCAAACAAGCAGCCATGAGATGATCCACTAATGACTGCACTCTGTCTTTTGCTTCCTCAATTGAGGAAACCTCGGGAAACAAAGACAAACCCAATCCATATTTCACCAAATCTCCAACTGATATAAAACCCTCACAACATAGCAGAAAAGTGGACTTGAGTTGTTTTGAGGCTAAATGATTGTAACTTACTTGTAAAGCGCAGTAAACCTCTGATGGAACTCCCTCAATGAAATTATCGGGTGAAGGTCTTTCTAACTGTCGCAAGGCATCTTTCCAGTATGCCAAACTCTTATTCTTCAAAGCACTTGCAACCGTTGAAATGGCTAGTGGTAAGCCTCCGCACTTCTAGTAATTCAGGATTTTGCAAACAATCGCAAGCCCTCTTCTTGAACAGATTCCAAACTTCTTCTTCCTGTAATGGGTGAATTTCAATATTGTTTTAGCACGCAATTTTATCTGACAAAACATGAAGATCTCTGGATGTTAGTAGAATCTTGCAGCCTTTGTGATCATCCCTGGACGGTATCCCAACTTCCAGCAAATTAAACTTTTCCCATATATTATCCAAAACAATAAGAATTTTTTCTCTTTGTTTCAATTTTTGATGCAATCGACTTGCTCTTGCCTCCATACTTTCTTCAGGGAACTTTAGGCCTAGTTCAATTTTTTATCCTAGCTTGCCTGACAACCTCTTGAACCGGCATGGTTTTGGCAACACCACCAGTTCTGTACACCCCAATCATTTCTGAACTGGAAGAGACAGGAGCATCCATTATTTGTTTAAAGATGCTCAACCTGGACTCAAATTCCTCATAATCGTTGGCAGACCTGGATTCAATCGACAGAGCAGGTTGGTAGGTAAGTCTATCGAAAGTATCTCTTCTTCTTTTCAAAACGTCAACGTTCAGTGCTTCCCTCTCAGCGTATTTGCTGAGTTGATATCGTGCTTTGACATTTGGACACAACCGAAAGAAGCAATTGTTCTTTATATGTTCTTCCTCTTCACCGATTTTCGCTTTCAACCTATCAGCAGTCTCTTGCACCTTACGAATCCACTCCTCCACTTCCTTCTCAGCTACTTCCCCTTTTTTTGCCTCCTTGGCTATTCGACTCTGTACACGTGCTCGTGCACCTTCCAGTTCCTCACGCGTTTCTCTTAATTTGGCGACGTTGCTATTGCACTTGAAAGGGTAACCAAGGTGACGCATGGTCGGACCTATGGTGTAATCAAAAGCTTTTTCCAAAATTGGAGGGTCGAAAGCAAGAGCGGCTTGTACAAAAGCCATTTTTTCCTGTGTAGATAAAATTGGAACAAACAAGTTTGGCAAAGGATCAGTGAATTTTATGAAAACGAAAACCAAGCACAGATTTTTTTTTTGTTTTCAAATGATGCAGAAGGCTAAAACAGTAGAAAGAAACAAGTATTCTCAAGAACTGGCAAATACAATACACTGGAAATAGCAAACAAGTTTTGGGAAGAAGTGGCAGCTGAGAAATAAGCAAAAAGCACCCGGGTGATTATGGTTATGAGCAACGGACAATGGAGGAAAATAAGGAAGAAACGAAATGCACAGCAGAAGAGCAGAGAAGATGAGAGAGAGATGATTATAATTATGAGCAATGGACAATGGACAATGAAGGAAACTAAAGAAGATTAGAAAATGACAGAATATATGATTTTGCGATTCTGCATGCAACAAAAGAAAAGAATGTTAATTCTTTAGAGAAGGCATATGAATATATAAAAGCATTCTTCATTAGATTAGAAGCCAAGTTGAATCATGCAAGTAAAGTACACTAAATGCGTGGATCTTAAGTGATGCCAAACAGGGCAAGATGTTGTTTGTTGAGAAAATATCTAACTTGGCTGTAACCTCTGATACAATCACGAGATTTGATCAGGTACCTCTTTTTTTAGTTCAAACTCCCCCATGTCTCACCAAAAAGTTTTTGTCCTTTTGAAGTAATGATATTCCAACGTCTCGCACGAGATCATGTGTGAAAATGAAGTCAATTTGAACAAGCAGCCACGAGATAATCCACTAATGACCGCACTCTGTTTTTTGCTTCCTCAATTGAAGAAACCCCGGGAAACGAAGACAAACCCCAACCATATTTCACCAAACCGTCAAATGTAGTAAAAATTTAACTCTGACAACATAGCAGAAAAGTCACTTGAGATCTCTTGAAACTAAATGATTGTAACTTCATTCCAGAGCAGTTTTCTGTTCAATTTCCCTAACAAAAACCATGCCAACCCTGAAACCTCTCCCTCCTCCCCCTACCCAAGCCTAGCCCCAAACACTACCATTTCCAAATCCTCACTTCCTAGCCACTTCCAACATGTCAGCTCTAGACACCTTGGCGTTTTCATTAGTGGACCAGGGAGCAAAGGAGGACAGGATGACTGACACATGCTTTGTAAATCGTGGGACCCCAAGGTCATCTTTAGCAACAAGAAATTCATATCTTATTTTGTCGACCAAATACCTGATCGTTGGAGTCCGGATGACTTTTCACTAAGCCATACATAAATGGGAGCCGGTGGTGGATGTGTATATCCCAGAGAAGCGTAGTTCCCGACACTCAAGATTTGGATTTGCCTGTTTTATCCACCAAGGAGAGAAGGAAGCAAACCGAGTTCAGAAACTCAATGGTTTGAATCTGGAAGGCCACTTTTTACTTTTCACTGTAGCCAGATACGAGAGAAGCCGAACATTGCGAAAAGGACTGAGGTCAAACAGAACGCAGACACCCCTAAAGGTGCTGCGGATCGATTGGAAGCAGTGAGAATGCCTCTTAGGGAAAGACGCATTCCGAAGCTGAATAGAGTATGACTCAATAGAAGTATTGTTGGTGTAGAAAAAGACCAAGTGTTTAAAGACAAAAAATTTAATTGTAAGAAAGGTTAAGGTAAGAGGTAGGATGGATTCTCTCACCTCCCCCCCATTCTCTACTCCACCTTTCAACATCAACCCAAACACAGTCCTCAACCCAATATCTCAACCCACACGAGCTGATGACAAGATTGCGGGTCCTTCCTCAGACCCCCGCGCCTTTATCCCCGTTTTTCCTCCATTTCCTTTAACCAACCGTCAGGCTGGGCGGACCAGGATCCCATCCACAACCCCTCAGGTTCAAAGTTCAATCCCCACAGACAGGGTCGGGCAGGACTAGTCCAACTGGTCCCCTTCACAAGTGTTCCGCCAGGATCGGTATATTTCCTATTTCATCGAAGGTATTCCAGCTGCATGGACTTCCAACAGGTTATTCTGAGCGATAACTGCGGTGGAACCAGTGGTTGATGTGTTCATCTCTGGTCGCCTTTCCAAGCGGGGTGTGCGTTTTGGTTTTATCAAGTTCGTTAGATGTGGCGTACAGGAAGAAGCTCGACAACGAAGATTGAACCAGACACTAGGGGGTTCAGCTTGGCTACACATAAATGTAGCACGTTATGATGCTGGAAGTGGGGAACGAAGAGGACAGTCTGGGACTCAAACTCGAGGAGCAGTGCCAGTTGAGGGGCAACCAAGAACTGCAGCCACTCCCCAAGCCCCTCTGCGGGAGAGAGACGGGCGTACTTATGTAGAGGTGACTGCGGCCCAACCGAAGAATGTGTCTGAGGAACCTCTCTTGGAGATTTCCTCAAACCCATGGCTCTTGCATCGCAGTGCAGTTGGCCTTCTCTGCCAGCTCTCTAACATTCAGTTAAGCCTCCCGGATGGGGTCGAGAGTTTTGCTATGGGTTCCTACCAGAAATTGCTGGTATTCACATCTGCGGAGCATATGAAGAATGAACTTAGTATCAACCATGCTTTTTGGAATGCCAAGTTTTATGACCTGCACCCCTGGAGGTTGGAAGATGCTGATCTTCGAAGGTTATGTTGGGTGGAGGTTCATGCTCTACCACTCATTGTCTGGTATGAAGCTGTATTCAGGAAGGTTATTAGCCCAGTCGGTTCGGTGGTACAGGTTCACCCACACACCTAAAATTGGAACAATCTCGCAGGTGCAGTCATGCAAATAGCCACTCCTGTCTTATTGGATATTCAGCAACACGTAAAGTTAGTGTTAGGTGGTCAACAGTGCACAATGCAGATTTGTGAAGTAAAAGAAAAAGTTAGTCGGGGGCCCGAGGTGGCTGAAAAGAGATCCGTGTCTTGTGGGTGCAACAGCTTTATTGTCCCTCTTCAACCCACCCCATCAGTTGAGAGGCACATTAGTATTGTAAGACCCCGAATTTTGAGTCCTAGAAGTCCAGAAGCCAGTGCAGGTGAAAAGACGATTTTGCCCCTGAAGAGAAGGATGTGTGATAGCCGAAATTGGTAAGCTTATTAAGTAAATTACTTTGTTTCTAATTCCGGTTGATTTAGATTCTTGTAGATGGGTAATCGTTTTAGGAAACATCCTTTAAGGTAGATAGTTACCTTAAAAATTAAGGAAGGTAATTTAAGAGTTTTGATTATTTGGTAAATTGTATTGAATTGATAGATTGATTAAAAGTAGTAGACCTAATTCTACACTCATTCAATATAAATAGAAAGCCAACCCCACAAAATTTTCCCCTAAAACCTTACAAAATTCGTATAGGCTTAAAACCCTATACATCCCATTAGCCGTCAGAATTTGCAGAAATTTTAAACTAGCATAACTCCCTCATCGTTCATTGGATCTCTGCAAATAATAGCTTGTTGGAAAGCTCTCTTCATCCTCTTTCCAAAAATATTTGGATTTGCTTCGGGAGGTTAGTATTTCTTTGTCTAATGTTACTTTGAAAATCGGCGGCCGCGTTAGGTTTCCGCCAAATCTTCTTGAATTTCAAAATAGCATAACTTTTTACTCGTTTGTTGGAATCTTGCAAATAATATGTCGTTGGAAAGCTCTTTTCATTATATTTCCAAAACTATGTTAATCGCAGCTTGGATGTAAATACTTCGTTGTTTTTAGGTTAAGACGAAATCGTCCTATGCCCTACTTTTAGCGACAAGTTTCGCATAGTTAATTGGAATGGTAAATTCAGGTTAATTCTTGTTAAGTTTCTGGCTATCACATCACACATCCAAGGGGGAGGCACCTGCAGCATCTGATCACTGGTTTCTGATAGGTTTGGTGAGTGGTACTGGTAAGGAATAGAGTATGCCATTGATTTGTTGGATATGCATGCTTAGTTTGTTTTGTCTTTGTCTGGTGATGATTTAGGTAGTTCAGATTTACTTAATAAAGGCAAAGGAGTAGCTTCTTGTTCAGAGACAAGGGAGGTAGGATCTATGCCTCATCGGTTTCTCCAGAAACCCCCGCTCTTATCTGATGTTTTTGTTACCTGCTTTGTTGTAATGTTTGTGATTGGATTGTATGGTGAGAATATGAAATCCGGAATGAGATATGAATCTCCTAGGCTATATAGAACCCCTGAGTTAGAAATTGAGTGCCTGGGATGCTATTGTTATATAAATTGGATGTGTTGATTATTTCCTGACGTGATTGAGAATACCCTGTTGTGGTATTATGCTTTGTACTTGCCTGTGTGTGCTTGTACGTGTTTGTGTGTTAGGATTCTGTTCCGGTGGCCATGCAGGGTAAGAACTGATGCTCCTAGGGAGAGGAGAGGTTCTTATCGGTTTATGGGAGGTGTATGGGTGATGAACCAGCAAGTGCACGCTGGATATCTGTCCTTGCGAGACGGATCCCTGTCTTGCGGGACAGGAAGCCCTTATCTTGCGGGATTTGGGGATGCCCTAGTTGCGGCTATGGGAAGACTTGTCCATGTGGGGCTAGTCGACTTGTCCTTGCGAGGATAAGGAGAAAGGCTTACTGATTAGTTTGTGAGTTAACCATCTACCCTTTGTGCAGTAAGTCTCGGACAACACAGGTGGAAGGGGATGGCCTTTTCTTCATCATTGAGTGTGATTTTGTTGTATTTCACCTGCCTGTGTACTTCTGAACTTTCGGAAGTGTGGTCCTCCCTCAGCCATGATCTAGGCCTTAACCTCTTTATGTTTATTGTTGAATTGCGTGATCCCTTTAGTTGTTTAGAGAATGACCTTATGTGAATTCGGGAGATTTGTGTTTAGGGATTCTGTAGATCTTATGATGCTGCGACCCTACTGAGATTCCTGTAATCTCATCCTGTTGTTTTTACCATTTTTCAGGCTTAGGTACACCCTCTGTTCGTGGTACCGGTGTGTGAGATCAAGGCTGCATGGCGGGGTGATATCGCATCATAAACACTTACCTGTTACATGCGCAAATAACTTGAAAGATTGGATGATATTCTGGTTTATTTTTAAGCATTCGTTTGGCTTGCTATTTCCGAAAATTGTTGATGAATTGCTTGCTGGTTATTTGGATCCCTATGGGACTTGTGTGTTATGAACCCAATGGAATGATTTAAGACTTCCGCTGATGATTTTATTTACTCCGTATGTTACCAGAATATGTGTCCAATAGCATGCTCCAATTGATTGATAAGCAACAAAATAAATAAGCTTAAAATCGGTATCATATGAGTAGCCTTGTGAAATTCTAATAGATCTTAGGTGTCGCTGAGACTTATTTGGGTTTCACGGCGGTAATGACCTTAATAGGAGCAATTAATAAATATTTAGGAATTAGGGTCGTTACAAGTATGGCCTAGAGTCAGGTCAGTCCTCCAGCAGCCAAGACAAAAGGAATGGACTTGAAGGACAAGGGTGTGCAGAGGAAGAGGGTGGCGGCAGGTAATTGCCTTATTCGCGAGAGTAGTGGGTTGTCTGCTCCGCCAGCTCAAACTATTTTTCCAGCTCAGATGGAACAGGTGATGATGAGTCACCCGTTGACCCAGCAAAAGGAGGGGCAGATAGGTCATTCTATGAGTTACAGTGGGCCTAGAAGTCATTTCTCTGCCCCTGCTCTTATGCTTGCGGCTTTGGTTTCTGAGGAACAGCGAAGCTCTCATCGCAAGGCCCTATCAGTTGGTGAACAAGGTGAGCATACAGAGGATAATTCAGCAGATCTGTGTGAGACCTCGCTCTTTTAGAGGTTTCCATCAGTTATTCTTCCTTTTTATTTTTATCGTATAAGTTATTTTTCAGCATTTTTATCGTACTCATTCTACATTGATTAAATTGGCCATGTAAATAGACAATCATCAAAGAGTAAAATCAGATTACACTAGTCACAAAAACAATTGATCACCGTAAATCCCTGATTTTTTTACCATACCGTAACTCAGCAATTACAGTGGGTAATTACATAAGATTTTCACCTGGATTAAACCTACATTACCTTACCATACTTACCTCAGGATCCACATCACATACAGCCATAATTTGGGTCCCTTATGTGTTTATACAAGTTGAGTGTCTAGTTGTGCCATTATTGTTCAAATCTGCCTTCACATGCTTAACCTTTTGTGTAGGCCACATTCTAAATCAAAATTGTCTGCCATTTTCATACCTGATGCTTTTCTTTTCAAGTTAAAGTCGGAATTCCTCTCCTGGTGGTGATTCTTTTGAATTTTTCTTTGTTTTATATTGGTTAATAACCCACCTAACTAGACATTACACACATGATTAATTCAAACTTCAACCTTCCCCTAACACACTTGATTAAGCATCATTTCCTGGCCCTCCCACCAGAATTTTTCTCTCTTTTTCCAGCTAAAACACACCTCTCCACTTACCCTTGTCTTCCATTGCAAGATTCCCACTCACTTTCATCTGATTGCCATTGGTTTGGGAACCCCTTTGATCACTCACCATCTTGCAAATTCTGGTTTCTCTTGTGTGTTCCCTCTTGAGTCCGACTTTCCTTATCTTTGGCATGCATTTTCTTTCAATTTCTGGTCTATTCTTGCTTGCCTGAATGTACACCTAAGTCACCAGAAGTCTCACCTGAAATACCAAAACTTTATCTGAAATCCAATCATCCAACCAAGTGCTGCTGCAACCAGACTTTTTCTTCTATATGTGGAACTAATCTGTTCTTGATCTTGATACTCATCTTCTTCAATTTTTCTTCCTTCTCTAAGCCTATCTGAACACCCTCTCTGATACCTTGAACTCTTCTTTGAACCAACCTGCAAAGAAACTCAAGACTTAATCCAGAAATTCATTCCCCAAGTTCATAAACCAAACTCGTCACCCTACAGTTTCCGAAACTTGTAGATTTTCTATCTTTTTTTCTACTTGGAAAAATTTTGCATTCTTCATATCCACGTTCTTCTTAGAATGTCAGGACTCTACGATACAAATTTCATGAGAAATCGTTAAGTTTAACCTATCGGAAGTACCCTTAGACCCACAAGTATCACAATCAAACAAGATACATCAAGGTGAGTTGTTGATTAGCGAGTATATATATATATATACTTGGGTCAATTAGATCCATAAGTGTTCTTTGAGTATGGATCTGATGGATCCTAACCAGGAGTATGTTATGATCTTATGGTAGGCATAGCAGGGCTTGTAGGAAAGGACTCCGTGATCAGAGACAAAAGGTGGGAGACTTCGTATCATCGGTTTGATCGGCTACTCACTTTTAATATAGTTTACATAAATGATTTTTGTTTTGGTTTTGAGTATGAGGCATGCTTGAAATGGTTTAATTGCGACTAGTGATGTACTCGGCATGTGTTTGAAAATTAATATTTATGTATGTGTTTTTGGTTTTGTGAAATATGCATGAAAACTACCCACATGTTTAAATGTGTTTAAGATGAAGAATAGAAACTTGGATGGGTGATGTTTACACTTGATGTTGTCGAGTATCACATGCTGTTTTCTAAGTGTTTTTCCTTTTTGTTTTGGCATGATTTGAGTGTTAAGAATTTACAAGAATGCATGTTTGAAAAAAAAATTGATGAAAGATGGTTTAGCATGATTTTTGGTTACTTTACCATGTCTATACACGTGTTGTATGATATTTTGAACATGTGTAAATTATCCCCTTGAGATGATTTTATGAATTTTGGGGTATTTTGGTGGGTATATATATGAGAGATATGATACCGTGAATTACACGAAGCGCTTGGCCAATGCGAGGTAAGTATTCGGACGTCCCGTAGTAGGGGAGCGATTCTTACTGTAGGGAGTTGTATGGTTGTGTTATGTGACCTTTGATCACAGGTCGTGAGTATGGAGCGTGGAGGACGTGTGTATTCCCTCCGCTCCACAGACAACAATGGCGGTGGGACATTTATACATAATTTGTAATAACTCAAACTTTACTGCCATTGGGCCTCCGACGGTTCTACGCGTCGAACCGATTCGTGTGATGTTTTACGTCTGTCCCATGGGGTTTCTCGATACGATATGATGCGTTTACCGTAACCACTCAGTTTAGACCGTTGGGTCTGATTTTTGAACTTTCATTATTCATGCCACTTACACCAGTTTTCTAGTTGCATTTTAAAAGAGAAGGTTTTTCGTATTGCCTCTACTCACTCCCCGTGAACGCTTATGATGATGTGTCTCTCACGGAGGTCCTAGTGATCTCACCCCCATTTGTTATCCCTTTCAGGTTCAGCTGAGGAGAAGCCTAGTCTCCCTTAGAACATTGAACAGTAGGTGCTGAACTATGGTTATGCAGTTGTGTTTGTGGTTTGCATGCATTTTACATTTCTTTGATATTTATATTTCGGACTGTAATAAATACTTTGGACTGGACTTAAGAGATACAGCAGACCCTGGATATTGCAGACCAGCTGGGGCTCAGTCGCAAGAACACAAAAGCGGCGATTAGACAGAAGTGGAAGGCCTTGATTGAGGAGGAAGGCAAGGAGTGGCACGCTCACTGTACTACTTAGTGTAGTGTCAGTGACAGGTAGTTCGGGGTGTTCCAATTGCATGGTTAATCTAGCTTTCTGGAATATACAAGGATGTAGGGGGGAGATGAAGGAGAACCAGGTACGGGCTCTTATTCTCAAAGAACAACTGAGTATTATGTTGTTATGTGAGACAAAGAGGGATACTTTTTCCGGTTCAATGGCAGCCAGATTGTGGCCTGGGCACAATATTAAATGGGAAGCCATGATGCCCAAGGGAGTGCCGGGGGAATTGTGTGTTTGTGGAATGAGTTAAAGGTGTAGGTTCTTGGGATAGAAAAGTATGAGAGATGGTTGTTATTGGAGATGCGGGTTAGGGACACGAGCTTTACGTTCGTTTGTGTTGGTTTACATGCCCCTAATGTAGTGGTGGAACGACGTTTGCTTTGAGAGGAGTTGGCACAGCGGAAGGGTGCAGATTGCACCCCATGGATTATTTTAGGCGACTTCAATGAGTCACTTACAGTGGAAGAACGACTGGGCACCTACTTTAATAATGGGGCAGCAAACCGGTTAATACAGTTCATCAGTAGACCTGGCTTGGTTGATATGCCCTTTATCGGTAAAATTTTCACTTGGTTTAATTCGTATAGTGCATCCCGCATAGATAGAGTTTTAGCTTCACCGCAGTGGTGTTCCCAATTCAGCCACCATCGGTTGTATGCGGGGGATAAGGGGTTCTCTGATCATGTTCCCTTACTCTTTAAGGCTGATTCCTTCAGGTGGGGTAGTCAGCCATTCCGTACATGAGATATTTGGTGGGACGACCCTCAGTTCCTTCAGTTGGTGGACGATGTGTGGAGGGAGGCAGCAAGTTGCTTTCCCAGGGATTTCTGTGTGGTAAAGAAATTTGCATTCCTAAAGAGAAAATTACAGTTGTGGCACACAACACATTTCGGGGCTTTGGAAAGCAATCTGAAACTTATATTGGCCGAGATTGATTCATTAGACCAGCGTCGAGGAGATACGGGGACTATGTTGACTGACCAATATCATTCTTTACAGGAGCAGAAATGGGTTCTAAAACAGAAGTTGGAAGCGATGTGGAGGCAAAAGTCTCGACAACAGTGGCTTAAGCTGGGGGATAAGAATAGCAAGTTTTTCCACGCGAGTGCTACGCTAAGGCGTGCATGTAATTTCATTGGCTCCATTCGGTTTCAGGACAGGATTCTCACCACCCCAACGGAAATCAAACGGGCAGCCGTAGATCACTTCCGACGGTTCTTTGCGGATGAGGGCCATCACTGGTTGGGGCTGGGAAGGCTAGCATTGCCTTGCTTATCTTCTACAGCGGCAGATCAGTTACAAGCTCCGTTCTCAGAGGATGAGATAAAAAGTGCAGTATGGGACTGCGGTAGTCATAAAGCGCCTGGACCCGATGGGTTTAATTTTTATTTTCTTAAGAAAGCATGGTCGGTTGTTGGCAAGGATATAGTTGCAATGGTGACAGAATTTTATTCCAGCGGGGTTCTCCCTAGGGGGATAAACAATGGCTTTATCACGCTCATACCCAAGATATCAGGTGCTGCTGATTTCAATGCTTACAGACCTATCAGCCTCCTTAACGGTCTGTATAAAATCATTGCAAAGCTTCTGTCTAAGTGGCTTAAGCGAGTGATGGACCAGTTAATCTCTCCTTTTCAAACCGGTTTTATGGAAGGACGGTATATTGCTGATTCAATTATGGTGGCCAATGAGATTATACATAGTATGAAGAAGTCCCATCGCAAAGGTTGGTGTCTGAAGTTAGATTTCCAAAAGGCCTATGATTCTGTGAACTGGTCCTTTCTTCTTGAGGTTATGGCACAAATGGGTTTCGGGTGGAGGTGGCGGACATGGATTCAGAGTTGTATATCGTCTGCTCGGTGCACCATTCTTATTAATGGGGCGCCAACGGAGGAATTCTCTGTGGAACGTGGTCTGCGACAAGGTGACCCGCTCTCTCCCTTATTGTTCAACCTTGCGGCTGAGGTATTGTCACGGATGTTGCTTACAGCAGCCGATTGCCAAGTATTTCAGGGGATAACCATTGGTGGTCTGCGTCTTACGCATCTGCAGTATGCAGATGATATCATTCTCTTTAGTCATGGTGATCAACAGGAGGTTATTCGTCTTCAACGGCTGCTGCGATGCTTCGAGATATTATCAGGTTTAAAAATCAACTTTCACAAATATGGGTTAGTCGGCCTTAATGCCTTTAATGTCGAAGTAACGACACTGGCCTCTAAAATTCATTGTCGGCAACAGGTGCTACCGATCATGTATCTGGGTGTTCCTCTTAGAGCGAACCCCAAGCGTCGAAGCACATGGCAAACGGTGTTGGACAGATTTAAGAGTAAACTCACCTCGTGGAAGGGATCCTTACTATCTCTGGGAGGTAGACTTACTTTAATAAAAATAGTGCTGAACAGCCTCCCTGTTTATTATATGACCTTCTTTCAGATGCCGGTGAGCGTTAGAAAGGTAATAGAAAAATGGATGCGGCGCTTTTTATGGACTGGGAAAATTGAGTCCCGTTGTTTGTGCAAAGTTCGTTGGTCTGTGGTGGTGCGTGCAAAGGATAGGGGAGGAGCTGGACTGGGGTGCTTGCGGCTTAGGAATCTGGCACTTCTTACTAAGTGGTGTGCCAGACTTGCCACCGATACCTGTTCCTTGTGGAAACAGGTGATCATGCAGAAATACAGTCCTCGTCTCAGTCCTGCTGGCATAGAGAGTGCTGTTAGTAGTGTGTCTGCTATCTGGCGTGGGATAGTGCAGACCAGCAGACTTTCTTTCTCTAATGGACAGTGCCTCTCAGAATTCCACCGATGGAGATTGGGACAAGGTACGTCTATTGTTTTCTGGCGGGATTGTTGGTGTAGCAGTCGTCCTTTGATGCTTTTATTCCCTCGATTGTATGATCTGTCCCTGGATAAAGAGGGATCAATACTTCAGTTTGGGGATATAGTCGGACAGGCCTGGGAGTGGAGAGTGATATGGCGGAGAAGGTTATTCGTATGGGAGGAGGGGGAAGTTTCCCGATTACAGAACTTGTTGCGTGATTTTGCTCCGACATCCTTTCAGGAGGATGAGTTATTGTGGGGTGAACAGATGAGGCCATTCTCTGTGCGCACTTGTTATAACACATTGGAAGCTCTTACGGTTCTGTCCAGCGAACCGACGATTCCAAATGTTTGGAGACGGTAGGGCGCTCCCAAATGGCAAGCTTTTATGTGGCTTGCGTGTAGGGAGAAAATCAGTGCTAAAGGTTTGCTCATCCGACTTGGATTACTATCAGCTTCCGAAGGGGAGTGTGAGGCCTGTGGCCTGGCGAAAGGAGACTCGAATCACATTCTACTTGGCTGTAGAATGGCATGGAGGTGTTGGTCTCTTTTATTCTACAAATGGGGTTTATGTTGGGTACAGCCAAGATGTATGACAGATTTGTTCCTGCAGTGGGGAGGTTTTTCCATTCCAGCTAGATGGCAGGGTCTTTGGTATGTGTTACTTTTTGCATTGACATGGAGTATATGGTTAGCACGTAATGCACGCATTTTTCGGCAAGTCGCAGGCAATGTGGATGAGTTGTTCAACAATTCCATTAGGCATGGTTTCTGCTGGGCTAAGTATAATCTAAAGGAAGGTTGCCCGGATTGCTTGTCTGTTTTACCTTCAGGGGATTTTCTTTCTTTTCGGATTCTGTAGGTTCATGGATGGTGAAACTGTCGGATGCCTGTGTTTTGTTTCTGGTATCGGATAGTTTCTCCTGCTCTATTGAGCCATGACAATGCTTTATTGTCATTCTCTTCTTTTCCATTTTCTATCTAATATATATATATCGATGCATATTCAAAAAAAAAAAAAGACAAAATTTAACATAAGTTTTGTGCTTGGAAACTCGGCAATGAGTCCACTCTTGTCACGTTCCTGACATACAAAGAAATGTGCCATGACATCTCCGTGAGCATAAATCTTTGGAAGAATTTATTTACAGAATTTCATCCATGTAGTGAGGAGGATGCGAAGGGAGGCAGATTCTGCTTGCTCAAGGTCTCTGGAGTCCCACTCCATTTGTGGTCAGAAGAGGTTCTTCGGCAGATAGCTCAATGTTTTGGAATGGTGGCGCAGATCCATTCCGAGATCGTTAACCGAAACAATTTGGAGGCTGTATGAGTTTGCGTGGCCAGACTGAAAAGGGAGGCAGAACTAGTTCAGCTAGATGTGAAAGGCACTAGCTTATGGGTTTCAGTTATTAAAGACATACCACCCATGGGTAAGGGTAGGTCTGAGGATGGAAAAGAGAGGGAGCCTTACAAGAAATTGCAACACCGTTTTTTCACCAATCAAGGCAAACAGGACAATGAGAACCTACAGCCTGGAGATAGACGCTACTTTGGAGGTAATAGAGAAACTAGGGTTACAACCTAGGAGACCTAAAGACGTATTGAGGATAAAGATTGTAGAACTGATAGACGAAGAACATGATAATTGTGGAAGTCACAACGGGAATTAGGCAAGCCTATTCCCATCTTGGATGTTATTATCTCTTTTATGATTAACGTGAGATTTTGGAACACAAGGGATATTAGGAGTCGCATAAAGAAGAGGGATATTAGGGAGTTTGTGTGGGTAAATAACATTGCAGTGTGTATTATAACTAAGACCAAATTAGAATGTATGTTGGATTTGGTTGTTAGTAACATATAGCCTTATGGGTCCTTGGGGTGGTGCGAGTGTAAGGCTAGAGGGCGAGCAGGAGGAATGCTGGCAATGTTGTGCAAAACTGAGGTGAATGTTGCTAGATCTGAATGCTTCGATAGATGGATCATGGTGGAAATTGTTAAAAATTGATATGTGAAGGTGTCATGCTCCTAATACGAGAAGAGAGCGAGAGGGGTTGTGGAGGGATATTTTGAATATCAAAGTCAATAGTGCAGAACCTTGGGTGGTGTTGGGAGATTTCAATGAAGTTATATCATCGTTGGAGACGATGGCACTACTTTCAATAGGGCTGGGATGGAAACGTTCCGTAAATTTTTAAAGGAGGGAGGTCTAATAGTGTAAGACCCCGAATTTTGAGTCCTAGAAGTCCAGAAGCCAGTGCAGGCGAAAAGACGATTTTTCCCCTGAAGGAAAGGATGTGTGATGACCGAAATTGGTAAGATTGTTTAGTAAATTATTTTGTTTCTAATTCCCTTAGATCTAGGTTCTTGTAGATGAGTAATTGCCTTAGGAATCATCCTTAAGGCTAGATAGTTGCCTTATAGATTAAAGTCCCTAAAAATAGGGGAAGATAATTAAATAGTTTAGAGTTTAGTTATCTAATTATCTGGTAGATTATCCTATTTAGATAAAGTGATTAAAGTGGTAATTATAATTCTATACCCACTCATTATAAATAGGAAGCCAACCTCACAAAGAATTATTCATAGAAAACCTACAAATTTCGTATAGGCTTAAGACCCTATACCTCTCTATAGCCACCATAATTTTCAGAAAATTCAAACCAGCATAACTCACTCATTGTTCGTTGGATCTCTACGAGTAATAGCTTGTTGGAAAGCTCTCTTCATCCTCTTTCCAACCATTATTTTTTTGCGGTCAGGAGGTTAGTATTTCTTTGTCTAAAGGTACTTTGAAAATCGACGGCGGAATTAGGTTTTCGCCAAATCTTCTTGAACTTCAAAGTAGCATAACTTTCTGGTCTTCTGTCAAAATCTTACAAATCATAGCTTGTTGGAAAGGTATTTTCGTGTTCTTTCCAACCATATATAAATATTAGCTTTAATGCAAATATTGCGTTGTAAGTCGAGACGAAATCGTCCTATGCCCTACTTTTAGCAATAGGTTTTGCATAGTTAAATTGGAATGGTAAATTCAGGTTGATTCTTGTTAAGTTTCTGGCTATCACATCACACATCCAAGGGGGGAGGCACCTGCAGCATCTGATCACTGGTTTCTGATAGGTTTGGTGAGTGGTATTGGTAAGGAAATAAGGTATTCAATTAATTATTGAATATGCATGCTTAGTTTGTTCTTGTCTTTGCCTGGTGATATTATAGGTGGTTCGGATTTACTTAATAAAGGCAAAGGAGTTGCTTATTGTTCAGAGACAAGAGAGGTAGGATCTATGCCTCATCGGTTTCTCCAGAAACCCCCGCTCTTATTTGATGTTTTTGTTACCTGCCCTTGTTGTATTTGTTTGTGATTGGATTGTAGGGTGTGAATATGAAATCCGGAATGAGATATGAATCTCCTAGGCTGTATAGAACCCCTGAGTTAGGGATTGAGTGCCTGGGATGCTATTGTTATATGAATTGGATGTGTTGATTATTTCCTGAAGTGATTGAGAATACCCTATTGTGGTATTGTGCTTTGTACTTGCCTGTGTGTGCTTGTACGTGTTTGTGTGTCAGGATCCTGTTCCGGTGGCCACGCAGGGTAAGAACTGATGCTCCTAGGGAGAAGAGAGGTTCTTATCGATTTATGGGATGTGTATGGGTGTTGAACCAGCAAGTGCACGCTGGATATCTGTCCTTGGTGGCCGGATCCCTGTCTTGCGAGACAGGAAGCCCATATCTTGCGAGATTTGGGGATGCCCTGGTTGCGACTAAGGGAAGACTTGTCCATGTGGGGCTAGTCGACTAATCCTTGCGAGGATAAGGTGAAAGGCTTACTGATTAGCTTGTGTGTTAACCATCTACCCTTTGTGCAGTAAGTCTTGGACAACACAGGTGGAAGGGGATGGCCTTTCTTATTCATTGCCGAGGGCAATACTGATGTGTTTCACCTGCCTGTGTACTTCTGACCTTTCGGAAGTGTTTGGAGTCCTCCCTCAGCCAATGATTCGGCCTTAACCCTTTTTGAATGATTTATGAATTTCGTGAACCCCTTTAGTTGTTTAAGGATGATCTTATGTGAATTAGGAGATTTGTGTTTAGGGATTCTGTAGATCTTATGATGCTGTGACCCTACTGAGATTCTTGTAATCTCAAACCGTTGTTTTTACCATTTTTCAGGCTTAGGTACATTCATTGTTCGTGGTACCAGTGTGTGAGATTAAGGCTGCACAGCGGGACGATATCGCATCACATTTTAAAACTTGTTACTTGCGCATATAACATGAATGCATTGGGCAACTTTCTGGTTTATTTTAAGCACTCTTCTTTGCTTGCTATTTTCGAAACTTGTGAAGAATTTCTTGCTGGTTATTTGGATCCCTATGGGACTTGTGTGTTATGAACCCAAAGGATTAATTTAAGACTTCCGCTGATGTTTTTATTTACTCCGTATGTTACCAGAATATGTGTCCAATATCATGCTCCAATTGATTGATAAGCAACAAAATAAACAAGCTTAAAATTTATATCTTATAAGTAGCCTTGTGAAATTCTAATAGGTCTTAGGTGTTGTTGAGGCTTATTTGGGTTTCACGGCGGTAATGACCTTAATCGCAGCAATTAATAATAGTTAGGAATTGGGGTCGTTACAAGTTTGGTAGCGGAGCATGGTTTAGGGAATATAATTTGTTATATGCTAACTTATTTGTTGATTGATGATTTCAGGTGGTGATTTCAGGTAAGAACTCACTCACCTAGGGGCTAATATTGAAAAGGAATGGGATTAAGTTGTAAGGTTTAAATGATATGAAAAAAAAAAAAACTAATCTACTAATTGTTTATATGCCTTCTTATGTGTTTCTTGTTATTACCGAATGTATATGATTGCTGATGTGTGAGTCTCTGTTTGCTTGATGTTTGTTAATGATTTCTATTAGTGTTAATGTCATTGCCGAGTGTGCATATGATTTCCAAAAAATTGTATACTGTTTCCAGCATATGCGTATCGTCCGGTGCATGCCTCTCCACCAGGTACCACTCCTTTTACTAGTATTATCTTTAGTATATGTTGAATAATAAAGGTATAATCGAGTAGTATGGCATGCTCAAGGCAACAAAGGGACCAACGGGGTAGGTTTGAGATTCAGACCGAACAGCAACTTGATATGCAAGACAAGAGCACTCCACTTCATCCAAGCGAGCGAAGAGAGCTCAAGGGTTCCTGCGATGACATTCCTAAAAAAAAAAAAATCTGGCGTCTTGAGCGCTTGAGAGAGTGCTTGACCTAAGACATTCACATGAGCTTATGAGAAGTCCCAACTTCGAAGGATTCTTATGCCTGGAGATTCTGGTGCTAGAAGACTGCAGAAACTTAACTAGAATTCTAAACCCTTTCTGTTCCCACAAAACTCTTTCTCTTCAATCTCCATTCCAGGTCTGAAGACAGTGATGGCTGCTCAGCCGTGGCATGCAGCACTCAGGTTCCTCAGCAAAAGCAGAGGATTTCCTTTCCTGTTGCGGCTCCCCATCCGAAACCTTTCCTCTCATTCGGATCCTCACTTACTGGTTTCCAGCTGCCTACTATCTTCAAAGTTTAGGCAGCGCTGAATGATGTCAATGCTGCCTCAAATTTTGCACCAACTGTAGACACAAATTCCAAAGTTGCTTCAACAGAGAAGAAGGGACAGACAACAACCGATGTGAACTACTGCAGATATCATTACATCAGTTCCATTTGCGGATGTGATCTTAGGATAATATGAAAGAAGTGAGGTTTTTGGTGATAGTGGGATGCATATTGATGCGGTGGCTTACGAGGAAGACAAGAAGAAGCGATCATACATTCGATGTTTTTTGCCTGTGCTCTCACACATTTTACTGGCAATGTTGCAAGGAGAAAAACCGACCCATAGGTTGTGATACTGTGGCCAAGTGGAATTTGAGGAATAGCTCGGAGGCTGAGAATCGGGCATGGAAGAAGGTTTATATGAAGCCTTGTCCCCAGTGCCAAAGACCCATCGAGAAAGCCGAGGGGTGTATACACATGACCTGCAGTCAACCTTGTGGATTTCAGTACTGCTGGTTATGTCTTGGTGACTGGTTTAGTCACAGAGCTGGACATGTTAGACCGAGTGCTCCAAGGTTTGATCAATTGCCTGACTATGGTGATGCTTTTCCATCCGATGAGTAAGGAGGCATGTCCTCTGAGGAGCGTGATGAAGCAGTTATGCTTGAGGGTGCTCGGCCTTGACTTGTTGGCATACGAGGCAACGAGCAACAAACTCTGCAATGTGTCTCTTCATCCCCGACCACCAATAATGTTCCCTCAAATCTCGATACATCTTGGTACTACCGGGATGAATCGAGAACGTAGAACTGTGCGCCTCGGTCAAAATCAACTGACGTAACTCCTCATCTCGAGGAACACAAATTCTACCTCGGAACATCAAAATACCATCATCTCGAACCCCTATACTCACTGACTGTATCACCACTAGTACCCCTATCCAGCTGCTGTCTCAACTGAACCAACACTGGATCCTCTAACTGCTTGACTCGGATTTCCTCAAGTAAGGTGGGTCTGGCAACAATCTGTGCTAACAATGCCCCCGAGCCATCACTACCAAGCTGGACTCGGTTTGCCCTCAAACACATCAGCATCGGCATGTATTCCGCCCGAACGTAGGCTAAGGAAGATGAAGTCCTCCTACTCAAGGCATCGGCAACCACATTGGCTTTCCCGGGATGATAATCGATTACAAGATCGTAATCCTTTATCAACTCAAGCCATCTCCTTTGTCTCAAGTTAAGCTCCTTTTGGGTTAAGAGATACTTGAGACTTTTATGGTCTGTAAAGACTCTGCAAGTCTCACCATACAAATAGTGGCGCCAAATCTTCAATGCAAACACTACAGCTGCTAACTCCAAATCATGGGTCGGGTAGTTGCATTCGTGTGGCCTCAACTGTCGAGAGGCATAGGCGACTACCTTCCCATCCTGCATAAGTACACACCCCAAACCATGCTTTGATGCATCACTATACACCACATACTCCTTACCGCTGACTGGTAAAGTAAGAACAGGAGCGGAAACCAATCTGGACTTCAACTCCTCAAAACTACGCTGGCACTTCTCGGACCACACAAACGGTTCGCCCTTTCGTGTCAACCGGGTCAGTGGTCCTGCTAACGTCGAGAAGTTCTCCACAAATCGTCTGTAATAACCGGCTAAACCCATAAAACTTCGTATCTCAGGCACATTACGGGGAGGTTCCCATGATACAACAGCCTCAATCTTCTTGGGATCCACCAATACTCCTCTAGCCGACACAACATGTCCCAAGAAACCGACTTCTCGCAACCAGAACTCACACTTGGAGAACTTGGCGTATAACTGCCGAGCTCTAAGTATCTCCAATACCATCCTCAAATGCTCAGAATGCTCCTCCTCTGACTTTGAATAAATGAGGATGTCATCAATGAAGACAATTACAAACCGATCAAGATACTCCCGGAATACTCGGTTCATCAGATCCATGAAGACGGCTGGTGCATTCGTCAACCCGAAGGGCATGACCAGGAACTCGTAGTGTCCGTACCGAGACCTGAAAGCTGTCTTCGGAACATCCGACTCACGGACTCGCAACTGATGATAACCCGATCGCAAATCAATCTTTGAAAACACCGACGCCCCCTGAAGCTGGTCGAACAGATCATCTATACGGGGCAGAGGGTACCTGTTCTTCACAGTAACCCGGTTCAACTGCCGATAATCAATACACAACCGTAATGAACCATCTTTCTTCTTCACAAACAATACCGGCGCTCCCCATGGTGATACACTGGGTCGGATGAAACCACGATCTACCAGATCCTCCAACTGTGTCTTCAATTCCTTCATCTCTGCCGGAGCCATCCGGTACGATGGAATGGATATTGGGTTTGTTCCGGGCATCAGCTTGATCCCGAACTCCACCTCTCTCTCCGGCGGTAACCCGACTACATCATCTGGGAATACATCAGGAAACTCACTAGCAATAGGGACCTGACTCAGCTCTAGTGACTCGACTGAGGTGTCCCTGACATGTGCTAAGAATGTTTTATATCCCTTGCTGATCATCTTCTTTGCACTAAGCCACGAGATCATACAAGTAGGCACAATACGCCTATCTCCCTCGAAGCAGTACTCCGAGCTATCGGGTAGAGTAAACCAAACCCGCTTGGTGAAACACTCCATTCGGGCACGATACCGGGCTAAGCAATCCATACCCAATATAACATCAAACTCCCGGATGTCAAGCGGAATCAAATCTGCCTCCAACACAACTGTACTCAACCTCAGAACACAACCTATATACACCTGACTGCATGTCAAAAGCTCACCTAACGGGGTCATAACCTCAATAGGTAGAGCCAACGGAGACAACGGGCGATCTACACTAGCTGAAATTCTAGGACCGACAAAAGATCTATTTGCTCCTGGATCTAACAAAACTCAAGCAAGAACAGAAAATACAGTAATAGTACCTGTCACTACGTCTGGGCTAGCACAGGCCTCAACATCAGTCAAAGTAAAGAGGCAGGTCTGTCTCGTCTGTGCTGGCTGACTGGACTACTGACCCTGTGTCTGACTACCAGAAGGTCTACCTGGTGCTCTGGACGGTGGCCTGGTAGGACCCTGAGAAGGTGTACGACTGCCACTTGGTCTCGCAGCGTTAAAGGACTGTGATCTTGGCAGCTTTGGGTAGTCCCTCGCCATATGTCCAAACTCTGAGCAGTTGTAACACTGTCTGCTCTATGGACACGACGGAATGCGACGTCTCTGACATCTGTCACACCACGACATGAGTCTACCTATACTCCAACTGGAAGTTATCGATTGTGACTGGGAAGGTGTGTGACTATCGCCTCGTAAATGAGACGACCTCGGGGAATACTGTACTACTGAACGACTCGGTCGACGGTCAGATCTCGAATTGTGCCTAACTGACAAGGACATCCTAATTAGTCTAAAGGCTAAAAGGGACAATTAATACGATACAACGCTGGACTATGCACGTGCAGTGTAGTGAGTTGGAAATCATACTTTAAAAATATTATGAAAACACTTTCAAAACTTTGTTTGTAAAAACCTGGGGCTCCGCTACCACTCCTGTAAGGACCCAAACCCGGAAAGCGGGCCCTTACCGCCGTGAAGCCCGGAGAAGCCCGACACGTGGACCAATCCAAACTCCACAAGGCTATTTTGACTTTTCAAACATAAACTCCCAAAAATATAAATTTAAATCACTTATAAATTACAACATGGCAGATAAACACTAAAACATGGCACAATAAATAACGGAGAACGTTTAAAACAGCGAAAGTCTTTTATAACAACACAATACAAACCAGTGAAACCATAACACACAAGCCCCAAGTATCTGAAAACAAAATCACAAGTCCAAGCAATAAATATTCAACAGTGTGCCAATAAAACATACATGTGCAGATGCAATAGTCCCAGCGAGAAGTCCCGACGCTCACACTGAAAACAGCTACTGACCACGATCTAGTCCTGGGAGGGAAAAACAAACACGAAGGGGGTGAGATTTTCGAGAATCTCAGTAGGGGACAACAAAGTGAACTTATCAAAGAAGAGGGACAACAAGGAACTTATCAAAGGAGAGGTATAATACAACAACTTATCAGATGAGAGGAAACAACAAGGAATTTATTAGAACATTACTGAACTTGTAATTTCTCAAAACTTAAACTTTACTGTTTACTTTACAAAACATTACTTACTGGACCCAACATGTACTTTCTGTTTACTTTACAAAAACGTTTACTTACTGGCCTCGAAAATGTACTTTCGCTTTCAACAAAGGACTCAACAGAGTCAATAGTAAAAACATGGGCGGACTGAAAATCACTTCCCGAGTAACCCCCGCTAAAGGGAAACCGGAAGCCCACTGGTAGGTTTTATACATATACTTTTAAAACATTTACATATATAGCCCCTTCTACCAGTGTTGTCCGAGACTAGATTGATTAATAAAACTTTATACGGAAAAGATCAACTAGTCCCTTTCAGATCATCCTGCGAAGCAGGGAACATACAGTAACCATACTCCAACCATACGCCTCCCAACAGATGAGTGTCTCTCCGCTTACTCTCAGAGACCGAGCACTCACCACGTTTGGCCAAACGGAACACAAATACGAGTAACATAAAAACTTACATACTTTACAAATCACAAACTGGTTTAACTTTCAATAACACTGAAATACCATACTTTACAGAAACCTTTGATTACAAACTTTTTATTACTTTACGGGCAATGATACGGAATCAGCCCAATTTACTCAACAAATCAATCAAATGGACTTTGATTGATCACATGAAATTTTGGAGATACATTATGATACATTACGGGTACATACGGAAAAGTCAATGTAATTTGGACAATGGATCCATCGGATGGGCTCCGATGGATTACACAACAATTCAATGACCAAAGTACAGATTAAAATCAAGGAATACTTAATATGAGACAAATACGATAAAGACCTCACATTATGATACTTTATAGCTACCTACGGAAGGGAACAATGAAATTTTGAACAATGGACCAATCGGATGGGCTCCGATGGACTATACAACGAATCACTCAAAACCAAGGTAAAACGGATTTTACAACAAGGAAATACTAACGATGAACCACATACGGTAAGGACCCTACCTTACGGGCTGAAGAAGAGGAAACGATACTCTTGCCTTTGTCCTCAACACTCGTCCTTCCTAAGAACACAACATTACGGTTAGACTCAACATACGAATATTAACCTTCAAATGCCTATAACTCAATAATTACATATCAAAAGGAAAAACGGATCGCGCCATTACGATCAGGACGTCGAAATTACCTAACAGGAAGGTTTTCACTTTTGGTCAACGGTCAAAGTCAACTTTAACGGTCAAAGTCAACTTTAACGGTCAACGTTAGTCACCGTTAGTCAACAGGTCAACAGTGAACAGTTCGGGTCGGGTCGTCGGGTCGGGTCGGGTCAACGGTCGCCGGTCAACGTGAACAGTGTCGCCGGTCAACTGTCGCCGGCGGTGGCCGGAAAACTCCAACTTCATCCAAAACCGAAAATTTTTACATCAATACGAAGCTACAAACATCAGGAATATGAATCCGAAAACCAAACTTCAAGACTTACTTTAGATTGGCCGGAATCGACGATTTTCCGGTGAGAATTTCGAAACTTTCAGGCTCCGATCCGGGCGTGTCCGTGGTCCGATGAAGGTGAAACCAGCGGCAGATTGATCGTGACGACGGGAGGAACACAATGGTACAAACGGTTCGACGATCAGACGGTTGGATTTCGATACCGAAGGTAGTTGAAGAAGAGAAAATGAGAGAGGTGATGCAGGGGGTGGGAAACGGCAGCAGGAGAACTAAAATTAAAACAAAACAAGGTATATATATTAGTGGTGACGTGGCAAAAATTTGCCACGTCAGCCACGAAGTCTCACAGTTAGATCCATGGCCAAGTTTTGTTTCAATGCTCTTACGTTTTATGCATCTTTAGAAGCTAACAAGTGAAGCTCAAGCCTTACTATGCATGCATGCAAGGAAACACATTGCATGCATACTTATCAGGTCCGTGACTGAATCCAAGCCTGCGGTTAACAGCTACGAGGGACCGCCTGATACCCACAGTGGAATCTTCCTTTAGAAGGGTTTTAGGTTTAACGTACCACCAGTGCCAAGAAAGTCAGTTCTTCTCAAACCCGGGATGGACGCAGTTAGGCTGAGGATAGTCTTAGACAAGGCTCTATGCACCGAATTGCACAAGATGGATGGTCTGAGGCATTGCTGGACTCTTCTAAAACCCCAGCACTGAACCATCTCCGGTCTCTCCTCCTTTCTCCTCCAAGCTTTCCACCTCCACGTTGGCTGTCCTGACGGTCTCCTCCTCTACATGGAAGGGTTTGTGTTACCACCATTCGGGTCTACTTATATTTTGGAAAGACAAAGATGTCATACGTGTGAAGAAGAGGAGCAGAATATTGCGTGAGATTGAGAGTGTGAATGCTGCTGATCTGACTTCTTATCATTCTATCAAGAGGTCTTCTGTAAAACTTATGTATTTCCAGCATCGTGCTCAATGGTATCTGATTTTTTTAAAAAAAAAAAGCATGCTCTGGCATCTTTCCAAACACCAATGGAACTATTCTTTGCAGTTTGTGTAAACGGGATTACTATGTAAGCTTTCCTCAACTGCAGTTGTCAGTTGCATCCTTTGTGCCTTTGTCACGATATTGAGTCAGTTGACTTGTGACTTGGCATGTGGGAGGAGTTATCCACTGTTTCTGAGGGAGAATGTGTTAAAGATGGAAGCTGCTGCTGCGAAGTTTAAAAAGGAAGAAAGCCTATCAGAGGAGAGTCGATGGCTGTTAAGGGATGGTGATGATCTGTATTCATACCCATACGTTGCTCCTAAGAGGCCTCATGCATCTTCTTTAAGATGGGCAGCGGAAGAAGCCTTTGAGTGGGAGCGGAGTGATTCTAAGATTGTAAGAGACACATACTTGCCAAGGAATCTTTTGTGAGCATGTGATTACTGACATCCAGATTGCAGAGCTCAGCTTTCAGTCTTGCTGAAATATTCTTCTCGTAAGCAGACACGAGAGTTTCCCTTACCAACTTCTGCTCTTGTTCAACATGTTCACCTTGCTCAGTCAAACTTTTAGAATCAGGGCTAATCCCTGCAATTTAAAGTCATTGTCATGACACGTAGCAGCGTAAAACTTCCATCTTCATCCTAAAAGAACTCAAGAAGGCTGGTGGTTTATTAAATAAGAGAAGGCACAGCTAGGATTTCCACCACGGTAGGTCCAAGTTAAAGAACCTCTGAAACAGTCGGTGGGCCATTGGACTTCCCCGTTTTATGAAAGTTGGAGTTCCTAGAGATGCAAGAAGAACTGACCAAGGAGGAAGACATATATAGCTTGTTAGAATATCACGGGTTTAAGGAATAATGAAGGTACACCAGAAGGTTGAAGGGTTGGGAACAAATGCCAACTTTTCTTCTTATGATGGAAAGGATTAAAAGGGAGTTCGAAGCTCATGCTGGGAGTGCAATCCACAGACCAGCTGCCAATATTATCTTGAATAATATGCTACGGAGGGTTCGATCATCTTTGCACCAGGCGCACTGCGTTTTCCCTTGCTCAGATGCTCGCCTTTATAAGTCAAGGTGACCCGCCGAAGACTGGAGCCTCGTAACATGTTGATGAAGACCTTCGAACTGAGGGTTCAATCAGTAGAGGAGACGACTTTTCCTCCTTTTGTTTTTTTGAAATATGTCGATTGCATTAATATGAAAAGTAATAATACAGAGGAGTGGGACAACGAAATAGTGTACCCACAGGAAACAAAACAGAAATGACTGATACCATAAGGATATATAGCATCAGTAAGTTTCAGGAGCTAAAGATCAACGATGTTGTCCACCCAGCAAGGAGGCAAAATCTCCTGCAGGCAATAGGTCTAAGCTATCTAAATGTACAACTTTTAAATTTGACTTAGCCCAGCAAAAACCATGTCTCAATCCATTCATGAACATGTCAGTTGAACTAAGCACATCTCCCCTGAAGATACTATGATTTCTACCTAGCCAAATACTCCTTTTCCTCCTTTTGTTCAACGACAGGAGAATCGGGGCTGGCCATGCATTGAGGAGAATCATTCTCACGGAGAGGAAAAGAGAAATCCATCCTTTATCAATCCACGTGGTCTAGGGTCTCTACTTACGGCATTTTTCTCAGTTTTAGGAAACTGTGAACTGCATGGGAATAGGTCAAGGCCGGTACCAGGGTAGTCCTTTGGGAAGGGATACCTATACCTATTTTGCTTTCTGTAGTGAACTCAGGAAACCTAGGCGATCCATCAAGCTTTAGAGATGACGAATCAAAGAAAAATGCAGAAGATGTTTCCTGGGCTGCAGCCGCAGCTAACGACAAAACTGTTTCTGTTGACGAGAGCAACTAAAGAGGGAATTCTATTGAAGATTTTCCAGAGAAAGGCTTAAGTGATAAAGATGGGCACGTGGTGGACAATGACCAGTTTGAGACTTTTGATGATTCAAAAGATGAAGAACTCCCTGATATTAATCAGGAAAATGAAAACAACATGTTTCACATTTCAGTGCTAAGAAAGCATATGTGAGTTCCTGCTTATGTGCTTAAGGAACCGCCAGTAGAAGTTGAAGAAGACCTATCCTATCCCGTACAACCAATTGCCATACTAGATCGGTCAGTTCGACAGCTTCGCAGTCGAAACGTACCTATGGTACGAGTTGTTTGGCGTAATTGCCAAATTGAGGAGTAGTCTTGGGAGACTGAGGAGTCTATGCATGCAAAATTTCCTTACTTGTTTGATTAGGTACTTATGTTGAAAATTTCGAGGACGAAATTCTTATAAGGAGGGGAGGATGTAAGACCCAGAATTTTGAGTCCTAGAAGTCCAGAAGCCAGTGCAGGTGAAAAAACGATTTTGCCCCTGAAGGAAAGGATGTGTGATGGCCGAAATTGGTAAGATTGTTTAGTAAATTATTTTGTTTCTAATTCCCTTAGATCTAGGTTCTTGTAGATGAGTAATTGCCTTAGGAATCATCCTTAAGGCTAGATAGTTGCCTTATAGATTAAAGTCCCTACAAATAGGGGAAGATAATTAAATAGTTTAGAGTTATCTAATTATCTGGTAGATTATCCTATTTAGATAAAGTGATTGAAGTAGTAATCATAATTCTATACCCATTCATTATAAATAGGATGCCAACCTCACAAAGAATTATTCATAGAAAACCTACAAATTTCGTATAGGCTTAAAACCCTATATCTCCCTATAGCCACCATAATTTGTAGAAATTTCAAACCAGCATAACTCACTCATAGTTCGTTGGATCTCTGCGAGTAATAACTTGTTGGAAATCTTTCTTCATCCTCTTTCCAACCATCTTTTGTTTTTTGTCAGGAGGTTAGTATTTCTTTGTCTAAAGTAACTTTAAAAATCGGCGGCGGGATTAGGTTTTTGCCAAATCTTTTTGAACTTCAAAGTGGCATAACTTTCTGGTCGTTTATCAGAATCTTACAAATAATAGCTTCATGGAAAGGTCTTTTCGTCTTCTTTTCAACCATATATAAATAGTAGCTTTCATGTAAATATTTCGTTGTAGGTCGAGACGAAATCGTCCTATGCCCTACTTTTAGCGACAGGTTTTGCATTGTTAATTCGAATGGTAAATTCAGGTTTATTCTTGTTAAGTTTCTGGCTATCACATCACATATTCAAGGGGGAGACACCCGCACAATCTGATCACTGGTTTCTGATAGGTTTGGTGAGTGGTATTGGTAAGGAAATAAGGTATTCAATTAATTATTGAATATGCATGCTTAGTTTGTTCTTGTCTTTTCCTGGTGATATTATAGGTGGTTCGGATTTACTTAATAAAGACAAAGGAGTAGCTTCTTGTTCAGAGACAAGGGAGCTAGGATCTATGCCTCATCGGTTTCTCCAGAAACCCCTGCTCTTATCTGATGTTTTTGTTACCTGCCCTTGTTGTATTTGTTTGTGATTGGATTGTAGGGTGTGAATATGAAATCCGGAATGAGATATGAATCTCCTAGGCTGTATAGAACCCCTGAGTTAGGGATTGAGTGCCTGGGATGCTATTGTTATATGAATTGGATGTGTTGATTATTTCCTGACGTGATTGAGAATACCCTATTGTGGTATTGTGCTTTGTACTTGCCTGTGTGTGCTTGTACGTGTTTGTGTGTCAGGATCCTGTTCCGGTGGCCACACAGGGTAAGAACTGATGCTCCTAGGGAGAGGAGAGGTTCTTATCGATTTATGGGAGGTGTATGGGTGTTGAACCAGCAAGTGCACGCTGGATATCTGTCCTTGGTGGCCGGATCCCTGTCTTGCGAGAAAGGAAGCCCATATCTTGCGAGATTTGGGGATGCCCTGGTTGCGACTAAGGGAAGACTTGTCCATGTGGGGCTAGTCGACTAATCCTTGCGAGGATAAGGTGAAAGGCTTACTGATTAGCTTGTGTGTTAACAATCTACCCTTTGTGCAGTAAGTCTTGGACAACACAGGTGGAAGGGGATGGCCTTTCTTATTCATTGCCGAGGGCAATACTGATGTGTTTCACCTGCCTTTGTACTTCTGACCTTTCGGAAGTGTTTGGAGTCCTCCCTCAGCCAATGATTCGGCCTTAACCCTTTTTGAAGGATTTATGAATTTCGTGAACCCCTTTAGTTGTTTAAGGATGATCTTATGTGAATTGGGAGATTTGTGTTTAGGGATTCTGTAGATCTTATGATGCTGTGACCCTACTGAGACTCTTGTAATCTCAAATTGTTGTTTTTACCATTTTTCAGGCTTAGGTACATTCATTGTTCGTGGTACCAGTGTGTGAGATTAAGGCTGCACAGCGGGAAGATATCGCATCACATTTTAAAACTTGTTACTTGCGCATATAACATGAATGATTGGACAACTTTCTGGTTTATTTTAAGCACTCTTCTTTGCTTGCTATTTTCGAAACTTGTGAAGAATTTCTTGCTGGTTATTTGGATCCCTATGAGACTTGTGTGTTATGAACGCAATGGATTAATTTAAGACTTCCGCTGATGTTTTTATTTACTCCGTATGTTACCAGAATATGTGTCCAATATCATGCTCCAATTGACTGATAAGCAACAAAATAAACAAGCTTAAAATTTATATCTTATAAGTAGCCTTGTGAAATTCTAATAGGTCTTAGGTGTTGTTGAGGCTTATTTGGGTTTCACGGTGGTAATGACCTTAATCGGAGCAATTAATAATAGTTAGGAATTGGGATCGTTACAAATAGATTTAACATTAGCAGGACAAAGATTCACATAGTTTTCTACGCATCGAGGATTGATTGAGCATGTGTAAGCGCAGAATGGTTAGCCGATAACTTGGAGTTCAGGTTGATGGCTGGAAATAAACGACTTTCTGGTCACCCTCCTATCATTATCAAAACAGAAGGGACGTCTTGGGGACCCAAACCGTCTAAATCATGAGATGCATGGTGGTAGGAACATGACTTCCTTACGATTATGAGGCAAATCTAGGCTGAAGGGGAAACTGTCTACCCGGGACCTTTCTCACTGGTCCGGAAACTCAACTTCAAGAGAAGAAAACTCAATATCTGGAACAGGGAGAAGTTACCATGCCCCGAAGAAGAACTGAGGAGGGTTATAGAAGACATAAATGAAATGGATAGCAGCAGAAATGAGGTGGCGTATTGGGTAAAAGAAGATGAGCTCAGGTATTGCCATCTGCAAGAGAAAAAGTGGCAAGCAAAGAGTAAAATCGAAGTTATGTGGAGACAAAACTCTAAGGAGCACTTATTGAAACTTGGGGATTTAAACTCAAGATTCTTTCATTTTCTTTTTTTGAAAAATTATCGAGTGTATTAAGATCAAGATCAGTAATACAAGTGAGTGGGACAATGAAACATTGTACCCACTCAATAAGCAAAATGAAACTATCAGATACTGCAATGAATTACAGTATCAGAGATTTTCATAAACTGGACAATCTATCTGGCCAGCAAAGACACAAAATCGCCTACAGGCCACAGATCCAAACAATCTATATTTACAACCTTAAGATTCGTCTTGGACTAACAAAAGCCATGTCGCAGGCCGTTACGAAACATATCATTCGCACTGCTGTCTTCTCTCCTGAAAACTCTGTTATTTCTGCCCAACCGTATACTCTAGGCAAAAGAAAATAACATAACATACCACAGCCTCTGCCATCGAAGAGGGATTGGAAAACCAGCCCATTGTGTGAATAAATCTACCATGGACCGCGGTTGTACCCATCTTAAGCCCCAGTGTTTGAACAATAACGACCAACTTGCCCAAGCCTTCCAGCAGGTGAGTAGAATATGATTGGAATCCCTTTCCAAAAGTCCACAGGACTCGCAGTCTCCTTCGGTATCAGGCAGAATACCAAGGCTTATCAGGTGACCTTTGGTAAAAATCTTCTCCCTGCACGCCAACCACATGAACGCTTGCCATTTGGGAGCTCCCTGCTTGTGCTAGACATTTGGGATTATCCACGTCCCGAGCATGAAAAAACTTTCTTCCAATGATTGGTAACAAATATGGGACGAGAAAGGACTTAGCTGATCTCCCCACAAAAACAGATTTTCAGCCATGGCATTCGGTGTAAAATGTCCCAGCATGGACAATAAGCGATCGGCTTCGGTGGCCTCCCATACAAAAAGACGTCTCCTCCAAATTAGATTCCACCGCCATTCAATCCCTGTCATCAGCCCAAACTGCAAGATTGACCCCTCATTCTCCAAGGATAGCTCATATAACCTGGGAAAATTGTCTTTCAAAGGAGCAGTACTACACCGGACATCTTGCCAAAAAATGATGGTATTTCCTTTTCCCAATTTCCAGCGATAAAATGCAGAGATGAACTTTCCATTTGGCAAAGTTGATCTGCTCGTCTTCACGATGCCTTTCCAGATAGCAGAACCGTGACTACCGTCAAACACTATGCCTTCAGAACGCAGAGTGGGACTGTATTTCTGCGTTATTACCTGTTTCTACAACGAACAGGTATCACATGCATTTCTGTAGCTCCACTTCGTGAGCAGAGCATCATTTCGCAACTTCAGACATCCCAGCCCTGCACCCCCATTGTCCTTCACTCTTACTGCCACTGACCAACTCACTTTACACATACAGCGCTTATCTACTTTCCCAGCCCATAGAAAATGCCTCATCCATTTCTCAAAATCCCTCCTCACTCCCACTAGGATTTGGAAGAAAGTCATGTAGTAGATTGGAAAGCTATTCAACACCGAGTTCAACAGTGTGATTCTGCGCCCTAATGACAAACATAGAGCCTTTCCATGAGGCCAACTTACGTTTAAACCTGGTAATTACCATCGTCCACGTGCTGTGCAGACGAGGATTCGCCCCAAGAGGCACCCCAAGATACTGAAATGGCAGAACCTGCATCCTGCAATGAAGCATGGACGCCATATTTACCACCTCCTCATTAGACACATTGATCCCTACTAATCCAAATTTGAAAAAATTAATCTTTAAACTAGACAACAGCTCATAACATATCAAAATGCGTTTTAGGATGATGATCCCCTGTTGGTCTCCATGACTAAAAAGGATAACATCATCTGCATATTGTAAGTGTGTTAACTGTAGAGTCCCGACCTTTATACCCTGAAATAGTTGACGTTCAGCCGCGGTAACAATTAATCTGGACAGAACCTCCCCCACTAAATTAAACAATAACTGCGACAGCGGATCGCCTTGACGCAGGCCTCTCCCCAACTCAAATTCTGCTGTCGGGGCGCCATTAATAAGTATTGCACACCGCGTTGTGGAGATACAGGCCATAATCCATCATCTCCAGCGGGCACCAAAACCCATCTGTGTCATCACCTCAAGTAGAAAAGCCCAATCTACCGAATCGTACGCCTTCTAAAAATCTAATTTGAAGCACCATCCGCTCTGTTTTGACTTCTTCATGGTGTGAATGAGTTCATTGGCAACCATGACCGAATCAGCTATATGTCGGCCTTCCATAAAACCAGTTTGGAACGGAGAGATGAGATGATCCATCACTCGCTTAAGCCGTTGGGACAATATCTTGGCAATGATCTTGTACAAACTATTTATAAAGCTGATAGGCCGATAGGAATTAAAATCAGATGCACCTGGTATCTTGGGGATCAAGGTAATAAAGCTATTGTTTATCCCGCGAGGCAAAGTTCCATCGATTTCTGTTATTGCATCTCTGCCCATAGTACTCTGCGCTTAGCCGTGGTATTTGGAGCGTGTAAACCAACGTAAACAAAGCTGAAACCGGAGGCCCTAGTCCATATCTTTAATAACATCCACCACTCAAATTTTTCTGCTCCAGTTTTCTGTACGTGTGTATCATCCCAAAGACAGACGATGCCACCAGCCCTCCCTTGGGCATCAATAGCTTCCCATTTAATAATATTTCCAGGCCAAAGACTGCCTGCCGATCTATCAGAAAAACTCTCCCTTTTCATCTCACATATAATCAACAAACTGAGCCTATCCTTATCGATAAGAGTACGAATCTGATTCTGTTTCATCTTACCATGACACCCTCTAATATTCCACATTGCAAAACTAATCATCAACAAGTATACACCCCTGTGCAAACATTCACCTTCACTGCACTAACAAGTACAGTGAGTTTGCCACTCCTTGCCTTCCTCAACGATCCTTGTCTTAAGGTTCTGACGGATTGCTGCTTTCGTTTGTTTTCAACAGTTTTGGTAGAACTTGTGATGTGTTTGGAAGCCGTGTTTGGGTTTGGTGTGGAAAGAACGGGGAGGTTTTGTGAGGTGAGAGAAATCATGTGAAAAAATCTGTCCACGGGAATTATCGACTGTATCTGTTGAGACTGTGGTTGCTGTGTGAGGAACCCCCTCAGGAGGAACCACTTACCATATCAGGTATTGTCTGGCCCTCAGCCCACGGCTGGTAACCAGGAGACCTCGGCCCACAGGCCGGCAACTCTGGCCCATGACTATTCGATCCCCTGGCTGCAGCCACTGAGACTCAAACCCTTGTCATGACACCTTTATTCCTCCTAAGAGGACGCCTCTTACCAATTTAGCTGCAGGTTTTCAAGTATTTTTGTTCTGATGTAACAAATGATGGACTGCTTCGCATGTTATGTGTTATCAAGAAAGATTTGAAACCAGTTAGACACCAGGAAGATGACAGTGAAGATGATGGTGATGATGATGATGATGTTCTTGGTATGGAAGAAGAAGAAATTGATGAAGATGAGACAGGTGAAACAGTAGAAAGTGAAGAACAAACAGATGATTCCGATACAATTGGATGAAAGTAGAAGAAGGTGCCAAATTACACGCTGAAGATTCTGATGACTCCGACAGCGGCATGGATGATGATGCAATGTTTCGCATGGACACCTATCTTGCACAGATATTCAAAGAGAGGAATAATCAAGGCGTTTGTTAATCTTCATACTATAGAAATCAGTGAGCCAGCAAGATGAAGACCAGATTGAGACTTTTGATGATTCAAAATATGAAGACCTATCCTATCCCGTATAGCCAATTGCCATAGTAGATTGGTCAGTTCGACAGCTTCGCAGTCGAAGCGTGCCTATGGTATGAGTGGTTTGGTGTAATGGCCAAATTGAGTAGCAGTCTTGGGAGACTGAGGAATCTATGCATGAAAAATTTTCTTACCTCTTCGATTAGGTATTGATGTTTAAATTTCGAGGACGAAATTCTTATAAGGAGGGGAGGATGTAAGATCCCGAATTTTGAGTCCTAGAAGTCCAGAAGCCAGTGCAGGTGAAAAGACGATTTTGCCCCTGAAGAAAGGATGTGTGATGGCCGAAATTGGTAAGATTGTTTAGTAAATTATTTTGTTTCTAATTCCTTTAGATCTAGGTTCTTGTAGATGAGTAATTTCCTTAGGAATCATCCTTCTGACCTTTTGGAAGTGTTTGGAGTCCTCCCTCAGCCAATGATTCGGCCTTAACCTTTTTTGAATGATTCATGAATTACATGATCCCCTTTAGTTGTTTAGGGATGATCTTATGTGAATTGGGAGATTTGTGTTTAGGGATTCTGTAAATCTTATGATGTTGTGACCCTACTGAGATTCTTGTAATCTCAAACCGTTGTTTTTACCATTTTTTAGGCTTAGGAACATCCTCTGTTTGTGGTACCAGTGTGTGAGATCAAGGCTGCACGGCGGGGCGATATCGCATTACATTTTCAAACTTGTTACTTGCGCATATAACATATGATTGGGCAACTTTCTGGTTTATTTTAAGCATTCTTCTTTTGCTTGCTATTTCCGAAACTTGTTGGAAGATTTCTTGTTGTTTATTTGGATCCCTATGGGACTTGTGTGTTATGAACCCAATGGATTAATTTAAGACTTCCGCTGATGTTTTTATTTACTCCGTATGTTACCAGAATATGTGTCCAATATCATGCTCCAATTGATTGATAAGCAACAAAATAAACAAGCTTAAAATTGATATCTTAAGAGTAGCCTTGTGAAATTCTAATAGGTCTTAGGTGTTGTTGAGGCTTATTTGGGTTTCACGGCGGTAATGACTATAATCGGAGCAATTAATAATAGTTAGGAATTGGGGTCGTTACGTGCTGTGTGGTTGCTGTGTGGTTGAGTATAGATTCTTTCATATTTGTACTTGCACTAGACACAAATTTAAGTAAGGAACCAGCAAAAATAAAAAAAGAGCCCAAGGTATATTTTAAAAACACTTCCAAGAAGATTCTAGTCAGTAGTTGGGCATTGGTTGCTTGGAATTTAATTTGCTTCTCCCACAAGATGCGGATAGACTGGTTGAGCCGTTCTTTGAAGATGAAGTTAAGGCAACTGTTTGGGAATGTGAGCCCCAAATCATCCGGGCCGGATGGATATAATTTCTTTTTTATCAAAAATGGATCGGAGGTAGTGGCTAAGGATGTGTTAAGGATGATAGACTAGTTCTACGATGGTGAGAGACTGCCTATGGGAGTCAACAACTCCTATTTGGTGCTGATCCCAAAGATAGAAAGGGCGGTTACTCTCAACAACTTTAGACCCATCAGTCTTACTAATAAGATGTATAAAATAGTTACAAAGCTGCTCACAAAGAGGCTACACAGCGTTATCTCACCACTAATTTTGCCATTTTTGGCGGGATTTATTGGCGGTAGAAAACTAACTGAGTTAATCATGATAGCCTCCAAAGTAATACATGCTGCTAAGGTCACAAGCCAAATAGGGATGGTGTTTTAAATTGGATTTCCAGAAGGCGTATGATACGGTTTGTTGGGAAGCACTGATGGGCATCATGGAAGCCATGGGTTTTAGTAGAAAATGGAGGAGTTGGATTGGACACTATATTTTGACAACAATAATTGTGGTTCTTATTAATGGAACTTTGACTCAAGAATTTGAGATGCGAAGAGGATTGAGGCAAGGGGACCCATTGTCACCCTTCCTATTTGATCTCGTTGTGGAAGTATTGTCAAAAATGTTCCAAAAAGCTGACCAGGTTGGATTAATAAAAGGCATTAAAATGGGCAGTAACTAAACTAACCCATTTACAGTACGCTGATGATGTGATAATGTTTAGTAGAGATAATGGTGGCTTCCTTGCTGTGTAGATCGGATAGCCTATCAAATACCTGGGCTTACCACTCGAAGCCAACCCAGAAAAGTGCAAGACGAGGGAAGGAGTACTGAGTAATGTTAGGAGAAAGCTAGCCAGCTGGAAAGGCAAGCTCCTTTCTATGGGAGGGAGACTTACCTTGGTTAAGTCGGTATTGAATAGTACTCCCCTTTTTTATATGTTGTTATTCAAGCTCCCAAAAAGGGTAACGAAGAAGCTGAAGATAATGACTAAGAGGTTTGTCTAGAAAGGTGGCGTGGAAACTAAATGTCTCCATAAAGTCAAATGGAGTAAGGTGTGTATGAAGATGGATAGAGGGGTGGGAGTAGGGTGTGTGGGACTCAAGAACCAGACCCTTCTGGGAAAATGGAGCTGGAAATTGATCTCGCAACCGGAATCTCTTTGGGTGCAAATTATGAAGGATATATATATATATCTAGATAGAGCATGAGTGGGATTATCTTCGACACTCTAATATTTCAAGACTTTGGAAGGACATCTTAAACTGTGTGAATGGTGAATTGTTGTTGGCAGTTGGAGTGCGAGGTATGCCGAGGTGGAGCCTCAGTCAGGGCAAGGGGATTGACGTGAGGTGTCTGTGAAGAAACATTCTACTGTAAAGGAGATGGGGGATTGACGTGACAACAGATGGAGCTGGAAGTTTGTGTGGAGGAGACCTCTTTTTGTTTGGGAAGAGGAAACGCTTGCAGAGATGATAGAAAGATTGGAAGGTATGGCACCTTCGTAGGGGGAGATGGATTGGCTGACATGGGGAGAGAACAATGAGGAGCCATCAGTAAAGTCATGTTAATGTTAGAAGATATCCAGCTACTCTCGGTGAACCTGAACATCCCTAATGTTTGGAAAAGAAATGGCACCCCCAAAAGCAAAGCCTTTTTATGGCTGGCTTGTCAGGATAGGATTTTGACAAAAGGAAGACTCCACAAACTTAACTTGCTGCAGTTAAGTTTGTGGAGTCTTCCTTTTGTCAAAATCCTATCCTGACAAGCCAGCCATAAAAACGGGGTGCTGGCAATGGGTGCCTGAAGTTGCGCAATTATGCGCTGCTTACAAAGTGGAGTTATCGTATAGCAAGTGAGACTTGTTCCTTGTGGCGACAGGTCATTGCACAGAAATACAGCTCCACTTTTCATCCTAGTGGTATAGCTTGTGAAGTTCGAAACAGCTCTGTTATATGGAACAGAATCGTTCAGACCAGTCGATTGCTCATGTCCAATGATCAGTGTATATCGTCCTTTTATCACTGGAAACTGGGGAGGGGGGACTCCATTGCTTTTTGGCAGGACGTATGGTGTAGCTCAGTTCCCTTACGAGTCCTCTTCCCTCAATTATATGTGCTATCTTTGGAGAAGGCAGGGTCGGTTCTACAATTTGGGTCGAGGACTGGCAGCAAGTGGCATTGGCATTTGATTTGGCGGCGTCGACTATTTGTGTGGGAGGAAGAGGCTGCCGGGCGTTTGATGCTCCTGCTAGGTAGTTTTTGTCCAGATTATCTGCAAGATGATTTGCTTCTGTGGGGTGACCAGCTGAGTCCTCTCTCAGTTAACATATGTTATAGGTCTCTTGCAGCGACGGTCATTGTGCCTCCCGAGCCGCTGATTCCAAATGTTTGGAGTCAGCAGGGAGCACCCAAATGGCAAGCGTTCATGTGGTTGGCGTGCAGGGAAAAACTTATTGCTAAAGGATATCTGATCCAACTCGGAATTCTTCCAAGCACTGACCGGTTTTGTGATGCTTGCGGATGTGTGGAAGGGGATTCTACTCACATCCTGCTTGACTGCAGGCAAGCATGGGCATGTTGGTCGTTGCTGTTCAAGCATTGGGGTTTATGCTGGGTGCAATCCCGGTCTATTGCTGATTTATTGTTCAATGGGAAGGCTTTCCAATCCCATTTCGCTGGGGTGGTCTATGGTCGCTCTCCTATTTGCATGTGCCTGGAGTATTTGGTTGGGGCGCAACAATAGACTTTCCAGGGGCGACGCCAGCAGCGCGGCTGATATGTATTATAATGGTATGCGGTACGGGTTCTATTGGGCGCGGACTAATCTTTCAGGTGTCTGTATTGATAGTTTGGATGTATTGCCCTATGGGGATTTCGTTCCTTACTGGCCAATTAGATTGTTTGCAGTCTGAAAGTTTCAGATCCCGTACTTCATTAACGGTATCTGTTAGTTTCATTTTGTCCATTGAGCTGGTACAATGCTTCATTGTTCCAGCTCTCTGTATTATTGCTTTATCTTTAATACATCTTCGATAATTCATCAAAAAAAAATTGCTGCGGATGGAAGAGGTGGCCTGCAATGCATGTCAGGGGGAGGAGTTATGTGCAGATCACGTTCTTTATTCGCTCTTCCTCTTCACCGATTTTCGCTTTCAACCTATTAGCAGTCTCTTGCACCTTACGAATCCACTCCTCCACATCCTTCTCAGCCACTGCCCCATTTCTTGCCTCCTCAGCTATTCGACTCTGTACACGTGCTTGTGAACCTTCCAGTTCCTCAAGCCTTTCTCTTAATTTGGAGACGTTGCTATTGCACTTGAAAGGGTAACCAAGGTGACGCATGGTCGGACCTATGGTGTAATCAAAAGCTTTTTCCAAAATTGGAGGGCCGAAAGCAAGAGCGGCTTGTACAAAAGCCATTTTTTCCTGCGTAGATAAAATAGGAGCAAACAAGTTTTGCAAAGGATCAGTGAATTTTATGAAAACGAAAACCAAGCACAGATTTTTTTTTTTGTTTTCAAATGATGCAAAAGGCTAAAACAGTAGAAAGAAACAAGTATTCTCAAGAACTGGCAAACACAATACACTGGAAATAACAAACAAGTTTTGGGAAGAAGTGGCAGCTGAGAAATAAGCAAAAAGCACCCGGGTGATTATGGTTATGAGCAACGGACAATGGAGGAAATTAAAGAAGAAACGAAATGCATAGTAGAAGAGCAGAGAAGATGAGGAGAGATGATTATAATTATGAGCAGTGGGAAATAAAGGAAACTAAATCAGATTAGAAAATGAGAGAATATATGATTATGAGATTCTGCATGCAACAGAAGAAAAAAATGTTAATTCTTTTGAGAAGGTATATGATTATGTAAAACCATTCTTCATTCTTTTTCTTTTGAGAAAGCACAATATTCTCTCCATTAGGGGTTACCAATCATGTACCTTGGTGTCCCTCTTGCAGCGAAACCGCAGAGAAGAAGCACATGGCAAACGGTGGTGGACAGAGTCAAAAGAAAACTTAGAACGTGGAAGGGAGCCCTACTATCACTTGGAGGAAGAATGATCTTGATTAAGGCTGTATTGAACAGTCTCCCTATCTATTATATGACCTTTTTCAAGCTGTCGGTAGGTGTCCGAAAGGTGTTAGAAAAACGGCTGCGCCGTTTTTTTTGGACTGGAAAAATTGAATCCAGGTGTTTATGTAAAGTCCGATGGTCAACCGTGGTACGGACAAAGGAGAGGGGAGGCGCTGGATTAGGATGCTTGTGGCTCAGAAACCAGGCAATTCTGACTAAATGGTGTGCCAGACTTGCCACAGACAACTGTTCTTTGTGGAAACAGGTGATCATGCTGAAATATAGGCCTCGTCTCAGCCCTGCAGGTATAGAGAATGCAGTGAGTAATGTGTCGGCAATATGGCGAGGGATAGTACAGACCAGCAGACTTTCGTTCCCAGATGGACAATGCATTTCCGAATTTCACAGATGGAGAGTGGGCAGAGGTACATCCATTGCTTTCTGGAGAGATTGTTGGTGTAGCAGGCGCCCTTTAATGTTGTTATTCCCACGACTGTACGATCTTTCTATGGATAAAGAGGGACCCATAAATCAGTTTGGAGAGTTTGTAGGACAGGTGTGGGAGTGGAGATTGATATGGCGGAGAAGGCTATTTGTATGGGAGGAGGGGGAGGTGTCCCGATTGCAGGATTTATTGAGTACTTTTGCACCGAATTCTTCCCAGGAAGATACATTAATGTGGAGCGAACATCTGAGACCATTCACGGTCAGCAACTGTTATAATACGTTGGAAACTATTATGGAGCAGTACAGCGACTCGATGATCCCAAATGTCTGGAGACGGCACGGAGCTCCCAAATGGCAATCATTCATGTGGCTTGCATGTAGGGAAAAACTCAATACTAAAGGCCATCTTATTCGACTTGGACTATTATCAGCAGCCGAGGGAGACTGTGGGGCATGTGGACAGGAGGAAAGAGATTCAAATCATATTTTACTTAGCTGCAAAGTAGCATGGAGATGTTGGTCACTTTTATTCTCCAAATGGGGTTTATGTTGGGTCCATCCTCGATGCATGGCAGATATGTTTGTGCAGTGGGAAGGCTTTTGTATTCCAATACGATGGCTGGATTTATGGTATGTGTTAATATTTGCATTGACATGGAGCATTTGGTTAGGACGCAATGCACGCATTTTCTGACAAGCCTGCTGTAATATGGATGAGATATTTTATAATGCCATTAGACATGGTTTCTGCTGGGCTAAATATAATCTGAAGAAGGGTTATCCGGATAGCTTGTCTATGTTACCTACTGGGGACTTTCTTACATTGTGGCTGCCATAGGTTCATGATGACAAGGGAAGTGCCTATTGCTAGCGTAGAAACAGATATGTCACAGCTGCAGGATTGTAATCCAGCGAGAATTTTCAGTGGAGAAGTCCGCACTGCAGCAGACAGGTAATTCAAATGCCTGCAGTATGGGTTTATTGGGTGAAGTCTAATCTGACAGATGCTAGAATTCATAGTTTTGATCGAATTCTGAAAGTCATAGATATTGTAATCTGGTTGCTTCACGCTGTCCATTGAGCGCGGACACAGTTTCAGTGTCCAGCTCCCTTGTATTACTCATCTTTATAAATATACATATCGATATTTCTTCAAAAAAAAATAAAAATATTCTCTCCATTAAATTAGAAACCAAGTTGCATCATGCAAATAATGAACTCTTTGGATACTAGGACTATAATAAACTACTAATTAAGTAAAAGACATTCAGAGAAAGAAATCTTACTGAATTGTCATGTGGTATGGAGGAAGAAGATTCTAATCACATTTTACTGAATTGTCCATTGGCCTGGAGGTGCTGGTCACTTTTGCTTAAATATTGGGGTCTAACTTGGGTTCAGCCGAGATCAATGACAGAGCTCTTTTGGCAATGGGATGGTTTTTTTATACCACCACCAAGGCAGGGATTATGGTCCGTGTTAATTTTTGCGTTCACATGGACCCTGTGGCTGGGACGAAACTCCCGTGTATTTCGACGGGTTGGTTGCAGTGCAGCTGACTTATTCTACACTGGTATCAGACATGGTTTTTGCTGGGCTAAACATAATTTAAAGGAGGGCTGTCCGGATTGCCTAACCTTGCTACCAACTGGAGACTTCCTTCCTTAAGGGCGATGAAGTAACATGATTGGTGATCGGCAGGGATGCAGTGTGTAGTATGGTACCGGTGAATGTATTGACCGTGTCTCAACTGTACATTATAGGTGAAGCAATGAGCAGCATAGCAGAGCTTGAACTCCACGTTGATTGGTTTGGATTTCTCGGCCGATGATCAATTTCTTCAATGCCCGATTCGTAGTGGTGTTGGCCAACCCGCCAGATTTTCAGAGGACCAGTTCGCATTGCAGCAGCCATGTAATTCACTCGTAAGCGGTATGGCTTATGGGGGGAAGACTACTTTATCAGATGTTAGAATTGATATTTTGGTTGTCTTGCTTGTGGGGTGATTGTTGTTTTACAGGTTACATAGTTGCTTGGAGCTCTGAAAGATACAGATCCTGTTATTTATTCACAGGATCTGTATGTTTCATTTTGTTCTTCATGCAGGACACAGTTTCACTGTCCAGTTTTTCTGTTGTACTAATCTTTATAATATACATATCGATATTCTTAAAAAAAAGAGAAAGAAATCTTATATAAATGATCATACCTGGACAGTTGACAAGAGGGCATCCATTCTATCCAGAGAAGAACTCCGTCTAGGGACACCAATTACAGGTAATGGTGTCACTGCAGGTACCATTCCTGCAATGTAAACTAAATAGTAAATAAATGCAAAGTTGACGATGGGAATAGGATCATATGTGAAGCCTCAAATGCTAGTAACTAGCCTGGTAAGTGGGCTGCGCCACCAGCACCAGCAATGATGACCTGAATACCCCGGTCTCCAGCAGATGAACCATAAGAAAACATCATTTCAGGAGTTTGGTGTGCTGATACAATTTTCACCTGCAACATTACCATCAGGTTTTGAATGGTATGCATAAAATGGGAAAAAAAGAAAGAACTAATCCAAACTAATTCAAGAGAAGAATGGGAAATTAGTAAAATAAAACCTCATGAGGCACGCTAAACATCGTCAAAATTCTAGCAGCATCCTTCATTATAGGAAGATCTGAATTAGAACCCTTAATGATCCCGAATCTTGGTGTAACTACATAGCAGAATCAAAATACGTCAATCTAAATTGAAGGATAAACTTTGTCATAATAAAAGGAATTTGATGTTCTCAAAGTACACTAAATTTGTCCAATTAATCGTATGACTGTTGCGTCAACAGTTTTTTTTTTTTTTGAAAATTCATCATGATGTATTAAGAGTGAAATCCTGAATACATGTTGCGTCAACAGTTAATAAGCATTTATACCATCATAAGCTAAGCCATGTTTAAAAAGAAGAAATCCTTATCACAAAAGTAGACACTAAAACTCTACTCCCTCGCACCTGTGAAGTTCAATTTCCTCCAATTCATTTACGCGGACGTAAATCATGCATTTCCACTTCCTCCAAAAAAAAACCTTCTCCTAACATGCAAAGATTGACAAGACATTGGTATACAAATGGTAAGATGACACTACCTCTCACTACCCAAAGCTCCTCCCCTACCCCTAACCCAAACACAAACACCGTCCTAAAACACAGTACACATACGATTTCACCCAGTAAGAATGTTTGTCAGAGAAGTCCTGAGATTCAGAGTAATCATGTCCAGTCAAGGAATGTCAAGAGAAAATGGGAACCAGTAACAGTGTTCAGTGAGGATCGTTTCATTTCATATTTCACAAAAGGCATCCCAGAGGGATGGAATTCGAGTAGATTGTTCAAGGAGATTGCTGATATCGAACCTGTGGCGGATATTTTCATTCCAAATCGAAGATCTAAGAGGGGCTTAAGATTTGATTTTGTTAAGTTCTTGAGATGTGGGGTTCAGGAGCATTTCAGACAATGGCGTCTCAATACAAGCTTCGGTGGTAGAACATTGATGAGGTTTAATGTGGCTCGCTTCTCTGTTGGACAAGGGCAACGCAGAATGCAGATGACAGGTAACAGCCAAAAGGGAGAGCTGTTTGAGTCACACAGGAGCCAGCCGAAAGTAACAACTAAGTTATCATGGCTTCCTGGAAGGGTTCCCTACTATCCTTGGGGGGACAGCTCACTTTGCTGAAATCCGTGTTGAATAGCATACCGATCTATTATATGACTTTCTTTCGGATGCCTGTGGGAGTGCGAAAGGAATTTGAGAAATGGATGCGGCGTTTTCTATGGGTTGGGAAGGTGGATAAGCGATGTCTGTGCAAAGTGAGCTGGTCGGTGGCAGTGAGGAGGAAAGATAGGGGTGGTGCCGGACTGGGATGTTTGCAGAAGCGGAATGATGCTATGCTGATGAGGTGGAGTTACAAATTGGCTACCGATACCTGCTCATTGTGGAGTAAGGTCATTGACCAGAAATATCGACCCGTATTGCGATATGAAGGCATTGTTAGTAATGTAAATGATGCCTCGACCATATGGAGAGGAATTGTGCGAACGAGCAAGTCAACTTTGCCAAATGGTCAGTGTCTCTCATCTTTATACCATTGGAGATTGGGCAAAGGGGATTCCATTGCCTTTTGGTATGATGTTTGGTGCAGTTCGGTGCCTTTAAAGATATTAATCCCTCGCTTATATGAGTTATCATTGGATAAGGACGGGCGAGTGTTGCAGTTTGGGACACTAATTGGATCAGTTTGGAGGTGGACTTTCCTTTGGAGGAGACGATTTTTTGTATGGGAGGAAGCTGAAGCTGGACGTCTAATGTCCATGTTGGATGGACGCAGACCATCACCTGCAGATGATGATATGTTATTGTGGGGATCTCAGTCCATTTCTTTTTCAGTTCGCCATTGCTACGATTCATTGGCCGAGTGTTTGGTTTCACCCAACGAGAAGCAAATCCCAAATGTCTGGAGCAAGCAGGGAGCACCTAAATGGCAAGCATTCATGTGGCTGGCGTGCAGGAAGAAGCTCACTGCCAAAGGATACCTAAACAGACTTGGTCTCCGTTCTGAGTCAGATATAAATTGTGACGCCTGTGGACTTGTAGAAGGGGATTCTAATCATATTGTGCTTGACTGTAGGAAGGCATGGACAGTTTGGTCGCTTCTGTTCAAGCGATGGGGTTTAGTTTGGGTCCAACCGCGGTCTATGGCAGATTTATTTGTGCATTGGGATGGCTACCCAATTCCCCAACGATGGAAACAATTGTGGTATGTCTTGTTATTCTCTCTTGCGTGGAGTATTTGGCTTAGCAGAAATCATAGGATTTTCAGGAACGAAGACAATACAGCTAATGATATGTTTTACAATGGTTTACGCCATGGCTTCTGTTGGGCCAAGACTAATCTGCAGGATGTATGCATGGACAGTCTGGATTTGTTAGCTTCAGGTGATTTCGTATCTTTGCTGGGTCCATAGATTCTATAGCGAATGTAAGGGTTAGATACAGCTACAGATGTATGGTATCTGCCAATTCCATTTTGTTTTTTGAGGAGGCACAATGTTTCATTGTCCCTCTAACATGTATTATCTGTTAACACTCTTAATACATATCGAACTTTTCTCAAAAAAAAAAAATCAAAAAATCAGGAGGCTGTGACGGCAGAACTTATGCTGAAGTTACAGCTATGGCACCCAATTACGCCTCAGAGAAAACAACTATGGTGATATCCACCACTAAGGAGTCTAAAGAGTGGCTTTGTCGGAGTGCTGTACGGACTATACGTGGTGGTCAGTTTGATAAGCTTGCCCTGCCAATGGAAGTTGGATGTAAGGATATGGGGGGGAACTTGAAATTATTAACCTTTGGATCTGCGGAGAGGATGAGAAAAAAACTGATGTCCAATATCAGTTTTTGGGTTGGGATCTTCTATGATCTCCACCCTTGACGTCCAGAGGATGTTGGAAACAGGAGACTTTGCTGGGTGAAAGCTGTAGGGATTCCTTTTCATGCGTGGTTTGAGGAAGCTTTCAGAAGAATTAAAGAGCCGATTGGGTCTTTGGTCCATATTCATCACAAAACAGCCAGCAAGGAATGTCTAGATGCGGCAGTATTGCAAATAGTTATAGGATCTATGTCAGTCATAAACAAAATCCAGTTGCTGGAGGTTGATGGTAAACAGTTCGCTGTGAATGTGCTGGAAGACAAGATTGAAGAATTTACGGGGCCCAAGGTAAAGAAAAAAGAGATTATTTCGGGTTGGGCAAACAGCTTTGTCTCGCTCACCAAACACAATAATCCATCCCCCAGAAAGTGCAATTCAGTTGAGGAGAGAGGCAGCACATCGCCAACTGTAAAAAAAGGAACAACTGAGAAGGAGGATTTGACTAAGCTGAACATCTTGGGGGATAAAGATGAAGGAAAAGTCCATTCAGAAAGGGCTGATGCGGGCCATACTGAACTACCACAGATATTTGTTGGGACACAGTACACTCATATGGTTATTTACCCTCCTACGTACTAGGTCAATGGAGGACTATCTAGTCTTTCTATGCAAAGTGGTGGGTATTTGAGTAATCTCACTGCCCCTGAGTTTACCAAGGTGCAAGGTGAGGGGAGCGAAGGCGGTCAGTATCAGGTTCCTCGTAGAGCTCTTTCTGATTGTCTGCCCCATGATGCTGCAAATGAGCTGCCAGATTTTATGGCGTTGTATGACGACATGGCTTTTACCAGGATGAGGAAGGAAGGCTCCAAAGCATCAAGCATTGGATTAAAAAGAAAGGCAGCCGATAGCAGGTGTGGAAAGATGAAAAAACTTAAACACATTAAACCCACAGGTAGTTTATCTTCAGGACGCACCAGCCAGCAGATGGTGTACCCGGCTTCCCAATTGGTCGAGGATCCCTCTTTCTTGATGGTTACTCACGACAAGGGCGATAGAGTTTTAGACAGGACCTATTCCAGGAGCTCAGAACCCGATAGTTGTCCGATTGAAGAGGAGGCTCAGTGGACGATGGAGGTTTTGGAATCATTGGGTCTCAACCGTAAGCAGACGAAAGCAGCCATTCTTCGAAAGCTAAAGACCCGGATTATGGAGGAAGGGAAGGAGTGGCGAGCTCATTATACTTAGCAGTGCAGTGCAGGTTAGTTTGCCCTGGGGTTTTCTCCTTTGTGATGATTAATTTGGCCATGTGGAATGTTCATGGATGTCGTGGTAAGATGAAGAGGCAACAGATTAGTACTCTTATAGCCAAGGAGCAGCTGAGTGTTCTGTTTTTATGTGAGACAAAAAGGGAGAGTTTTTCTAATCGTTTAGCAGGCAGGTTATGGCGTGGACAAACCATTAAGTGGGGAGGCTATTGATGCCGAGGGGAGGGTTGGAGGTATTGTTTGTTTATTGGATGATGCGCAGGTGCAGAATATTGGTGTAGAAAAATTTGAAAGGTGGTTGCTATTGGAGATGAGGATACGGGTATCAGGTTTTACTTTTGTCTGTGTTGGGTTACACCCTCCTAATGTGGCGGCAGAGCGAAGTGTTTTGTGGGAAGAGATACAACAAAGGAAATCTACGGATACAGGACCATGGGTTGTCCTAGGCGATTTCAATGAGTCTGTCCAAGATACGGAACGGATTGGCAGTTCTTTTAATAACGCTGCGACTTGTCAATTCCTGATTTTCACAAATAGGATGGGGTTGATTGATATGCCCATCCTTGGTAAGGACTTTACTTGGTTCAGTGGACAGAGTGCCTCACAAATTGATCACATTTTGGCATCACTAGAGTGGTGTCAGCATTTTGATTGTCATAGATTATATGATGGTGATAAGGGTCTATCGAATCACGTTCCACTGATCCTGAAAGCTGACTCCTATTTCTGGGGTATCAGGCCTTTCCGTTCATGGGATGTGTTGTGGGAGGACAAGCAGTTCATAATTCTAGTTAAAAAATATTGGCAGGAGGCAGGCATGCGATTCCCTGGGCCTTTCAGCGTAGTCAAGAAGCTGGCTTTCTTACAAAAACAGTTAAAAGTTTGGCATAAAGACGTTTTTGGGAAACTGGAAAACAGGATGAAGCTTCTCTTGGCTGAGCTTGACTTTCTAGATCAGAGCCGGAGAGGTTGCGAAGCTGCTTCGATACGTCGGTATGAACAATTACAGTCTCAAAAATGGGAGTTAAAGAAGAAGTTGGAGGCTATGTGGCGGCAGAAGTCTAGACAACAATGGCTCAAGCTTGGTGATAAAAACAGCAAGTTGTTTCACTCCTGTGCTTCCATACGATGATGTACTAATTTTATTGGTTCAGTGACAGCCAATGGTTTGGATAGATGTACGCCAACCGAAATTAAAGAGGAAACAGTCCGTTATTTTCAGAAGATTTTTGCGTGTGAGGGTAACAGGTGGTTGGGATTGAGCCGGCTCACTCTTCCTAGGATATCTTCCGCAGATGCAACCTTTCTTGAAAGGCCTTTTCTTGAAGAGGAAATAAAGAAAGCAGTATGGGATTGCGGCAGTCACAAGGTTCTTGGTCCAGATGGTTTTAATTTTTATTTCATCAAGAAGGCGTGGAATGTAATTGGCGAAGACATCCTCACGATGGTCAAGGATTTCCATTCCAGTGGAAATCTGCCTCGCGGTATCAACAATAGTTTTATCACATTGATTCACAAGATTCTAGGAGCAGCCGATTTCAGTTCATACCGGCCTATTAGTCTACTTAATAGTTTGTATAAAATCATCACGAAGCTCCTATCTACAAGGATTAAGCGAGTAATGGAGCAGGTCATCTCCCCTTTTCAAATCGGTTTTCTGGAGGGTCGGTATATCGCAGATTCCATTATGGTTGCCAATGAAATCATTCATACCATGAAGAAGTCCAAACAAAGAGGCTAGTGTTTCAAATTAGACTTCCAAAAGGCGTACGGCTCGGTGGATTGGACTTTTCTAATCGAGGTGATGGAGAAGATGGGTTTTGGTGGCCGATGACGGAGTTGGATTCAGACATGTATATCCACAGCTCGCTGTTCAGTACTTATTAATGGGGCACCTACCGATGAGTTTCCTATGGGTCGAGGTTTGAGACAAAGAGATCCACTGTCTCCGTTATTGTTTAATTTAGTGGCGGAAGTTTTGTCGCTGATGATTGGTATGGCAGCAGAGTGTTAATTGTTTCAAGGAATATCTGTTGGGAGTTTACAGTTAACGCACCTGCAATATGCGGACGATGTTATTCTTTTCAGTCAAGGTGATCAGCAGGGGCTACCCAATTTGAAAAGACTCTTGCGATGCTTCGAATTATTATCCGGACTGAAGATTAACTTTTTTAAATCCGGTTTAGTTGGGATCAACGTGCCTAATAGGGAGGCCAGGATCATGGTGGCTACACTTCATTGCTGGTTACAGACCTTACCTTTCCCGTATCTAGGGGTACCTCTCGAGGCGAATCCACGGCAAGAAAGCACATAGTCTACGGTGATCGCTAGGTTCAAAAGCAAGTTGGCGTCATGGAAGGGTTCCCTGTTGTCATTGGGGGGCCGACTCACACTGCTGAAGTCTGTGTTGAATAGTCTACCGGTTTATTATATGACTTTCTTCCGGATGCCAGTGGGAGTTCAGAAAGATTTTTAGAAATGGATGCGACGATTCTTATGGACAGGGAAGGCGGATAAACGATGTTTGTGCAAGGTGAGTTGGTCGGTGGCAATGAGATCGACAGACACTGGGGGTGCTGGTTTGGGGTGTTTGAAGTTGCGGCATGATGCCTTATTGATGAAGTGCTGTTACAGATTAGCTTCCGATACTTGCTCATTGTGGAGTCAGGTAGTAGCACAGAAATATCAGGCCACTTTGAGGTATGAAGGTATAGTGAGTGCTGTCCATGACGACTCTACCATATGGAAAGAAATTGTGCAGACGAGTAGTTCAACATTGCCCAATGGTCAGCGTCTCTCAGCTTTTTATCACTGGCAATTGGGCAAAGGTGATTCCATTGCCTTTTGGCATGACGTTTGGTGTAGTACGTCGCCCTTAAAGAATCTTTTTCCTCGATTATACGTGTTATCATTGAATAAAGAGGGACCAGTTTGGCGGTTTGGGACAATGAACGGTACAGACTGGCAGTGGTCTATCATTTGGCGGAGACGTCTCTTCGTGTGGGAGGTTGCCGAAGTTGAACTCTTACTGTCCATATTGGGAGGTTTTAGACCGATACCATTGGATGATGATCTGCTATTGTGGGGAACTCAGTCGAATCCTTTTTCAGTACGTAATTTCTATCAGTCATTGTCAGAGTGTTTAATTATGCCTGATGAGCAACAGATTCCAAACGTTTGGCACAAGCAGGGAGCCCCCAAATGGAAAGTTTTCATGTGGCTGGCGTGCAGGGAGAAGCTTACTACCAAAGGCCATCTAATCAGACTTGGTATATTACCTGAGTCTGACCGATATTGTAAGGCTTGTAGAGTAGTGAAAGAGCACTCCAATCACATAGTGCTTGACTGCAGGAAGGCATGGGCTAGTTGGTCGCTCTTATTCAAGCATTGGGGTCTAGTTTGGTTTCCAACCGCGGTCTATGGCTGATTTTTCGTACAGTGGGATGGGTACCCAATTCCTCGACGTTGGAATGGATTATGGTATGTTTTGTTATTTTCTCTGGCATGGAGCATTTGGTTGGGTAGAAATCACAGGATTTTCAAGAGCGAAGATAGTAGTGCCACTGATATATTTTATAATGATTTGTGGCATGTTTTTGGTGGGCTAAGACTAATCTTAAGAGTGTCTGGATTGACAGTCTGGATGTGTTACCCTCAGGATATTTTGCTGCCCTGATGGTTCCATAGCTTGTACAGCGAATGGCATCGATATGGATTTTGTTGGGCAATAACTAACCTGGAAGATGCGAGTCTGGTTGGCGATTTTGCTGAACTGTTACTATATCTTTGCAACAAATAGGATACAGTAAAACAAAGATACTACAGCTCTTTTGTAAGACCCCGAATTTTGAGTCCTAGAAGTCCAGAAGCCAGTGCAGGTGAAAAGACAATTTTGCCCCTGAAGAAAAGGATGTGTGATGGCCGAAATTGGCAAGATTGTTTAGTAGTTAATTTTGTTTTAAATTCCTTCAGATCTAAGTCCTTATAGATGGGTAATTGACTTAGAAATTATCTTTATAGATAGAAAGTTGCCTTAGAGATTAAAGTCCCTAAAAATAGGGGAAGATAATTAAAGAGTTTAGAGTTTAGTTATCTAGTAAATTATTCTATTTAGATAAAGTGATTAAAAGTAATAATCATAATTCCATACCCATTGATTATAAATAGGAAGCCAACCTCACAAAGAATTGTTCATAGAAAACCTACAAATTTCGTATAGGCTTAAAACCCTATACCTTCCTATAGCCACCATAATTTGCAGAAAATTCAAACCAGTATAACTCACTCATCGTTCGTTGGATCTGTGCGAGTAGTAGCTTGTTGGAAAGCTCTCTTCATCCTCTTTCTAACCATCTTCTTTGTTTTTTCGTCGGGAGGTTAGTATTTCTTTCTGTATGGTTAAGTTAAAAATCGGCTACGGAATTAGGTTTTCGCCAAATCTTCTTGAACTTCAAAATACAATAACTTTCTACTCGTTTGTTGAAATTTTGCAAATAAAATCTCGTTGGAAAGATCTTTTCATCCTCTTTCCAACCATATATAAATCGAGCTTGGATGTAAGTATTTTTGTGTTTAAGGTTGAGACGAAATCGTCCTATGCCCTACTTTTAGCGACAGGATTTGCATAGTTAATTGGAATGGTAAATTCAGGTTGATTCTTGTTAAGTTCCTGGCTATCACATCACACATCCAAGGGAGAGACACCTACGACTTCTGATCGCTGGTTTTCTGATAGGTTTGGTGAGTGGTATTGGTAAGGAAATAAGGTATTCAATTGATTATTGAATATGCGTGCTTAGTTTGTTCTTGTCTTTGCCTGGTGATATTATAGGTGGTTCGGATTTACTTAATAAAGTCCAAGGATTAGCTTATTGTTCACAGACAAGAGAGGTAGGTTCTATGCCTCATCGGTTTCTCCAGAAACCCCTGCTCTTATTTGATATTTTTGTTACCTAGCTTTGTATATGTTGACCAGGCCAAAAATGAGCTACCAGTTGATCAGAGAAACACTCCTTTTTTGTCTCACATAAAAACATAAGCCCCAGCTGCTCCCTTAGGATAATGGTACGAACCTGACTCTCCTTCATCTTCCCCCGACAACCACGTATATTCCAAAAGGCTAAATTAATCATTGAATGACAGCACCCTTAACTCCTGTCGCCGCAACTACACTAAGGAGTGCAGTGAGCCAGCCACTCCTTCTCTTCCTCAACAATCTGAGCCTTCAACTTCCTTCGGATCGCACCTTTCGTGTTCTTGCGGCTTAAACCCAAATGAATCCCAATATCGAAAGTCCGCTGTGCCTCAATGTCACCTGGACAATCTTCCTCACCTGATTTAGCAAGACAACCACTGGTAGAGGAACCATTTCCCTTATCCGGTCTCTCCACCAAAAACGAAGGCTCCTCTGCCAGCACAGAGACTCCACCTCCTTTGATTGGGTTGTGATTCTCCGAAGACAGGCTTCCATTAGGCTTGATATGTTTGAGCTTTTTCTGCCTACTAAGCCTGCGCTCCCCAGCCCTTCCATGTTCACCGACCCTGGAGGCTTTCTCACCTTCTGTCCTCATCCTGGTGAAAGCCATAACCTCAGAGGAGGATGGCAAGGTTGAAGTAATTGCTGTTTGGTTCACTGGGTTGCCCCCAGAAAAAGCCTGTCGTGAAACGCATCTTTGATCCTCAATAATAAGACTAGGCAACATGCAATGACCTCGCAGTCCTTCAAAAACCTGTGAAGGACCTACACGCCCCTCTCCCTACTGAGTCACTAAGTTGCTGGCAGCCACCTCTGCAGTGGGACTAGGGATACTAAGCTGAGCTGGAGGACACTGTGGCCTAATATCCGGATTGGTTAGGACATGATCTGTGGCCATTCCTTTTGTTTGTACTGCTTGCCTACTAACTTGATCCATAGCCTTGCTGCTGTGTCTATCGCCGGATGTGTTGTGTGTAGGTGGGACAAAAAGGCTATTGCTACCTCCTGACACAGACCCTTTTTCCCCCTCCTCGGGCCCCACAACTCCTTTAACTTTGACTTCTGAAAGCTTCACTGAATACTGTTTACCATCTAAACTCAACTTCACTGTTCGTTGGAGCTCCTGCGGAATTGGAGTGGTAATTTGTAGAACTACACCAGACAGGTTGCTCCAATTTGCCGAGAAGGGATGGATCTGAACCACCACCCCCACCTGGCTAATAATCTTCCGGAAAGATTCCTCCACCCAGGCACTAAGGGGAAGACCAGTGATTTCCACCCAACACAATCTTCTCACCGCAGCATCTTCGACCCTCCATGGATGCAGCTCGCAAAACTTGCTATTCCAAAAAGCACGGTTAGAGCTCAGTTCATACTTTAGCTGCTCGACGGTCTCAAAGACAATGAGCTTCTGGAAAGGACCCATCGCAATACAATCAATCCCCATCGGAAGGTCTAGTTGGACGTGAGAAACCTCAAGTAACAGACCAACAGCACATCGTTGTAATCTATGCATGAGCTTGGGATCTGAGATTAGCTCCACAGGAAAATCCGCAAACTCCTTCATTCCTTGAGCAGCAGTGACAGCAGCATACGTGCGTCCATACCTCTCCCTCAAAGGCGGATCACAAAGGCCTGTGTAACGACCCTAATTCCTAAACCATTGTTAATTGCTCCTATTAAGGTCATTACCGCCGTGAAACCCAAATAAGTCTCAGCGACACCTAAGATCTATTAGAATTTCACAAGGCTACTCATATGATACCGATTTTATGCTTATTTATTTTGTTGCTTATCAATCAATTGGAGCATGCTATTGGACACATATTCTGGTAACATACGGAGTAAATAAAATCATCAGCGGAAGTCTTAAATCAATCCATTGGGTTCATAACACACAAGTCCCATAGGGATCCAAATAACCAGCAAGCAATTCATCAACAATTTCCGGAAATAGCAAGCCAAACGAAAGCTCAAAAATAAACTAGAACATCATCCAATCTTTCAAGTTATTTGCGCATGTAACAGGTAAGTGTTTAGGATGCGATATCGCCCCGCCATGCAGCCTTGATCTCACACACCGGTACCACGAACAGAGGGTGTACCTAAGCCTGAAAAATGGTAAAAACAACAGGATGAGATTACAAGAATCTCAGTAGGGTCGCAACATCATAAGATCTACAGAATCCCTAAACACAAATCTCCCGAATACACATAAGATCATTCCCTAAATAACTAAAGGGATCACGCAATTCAACAATAAACATAAAGAGGTTAAGGCCGAGATCATGGCTGAGGGAGGACCACACTTCCGAAAGTTCAGAAGTACACAGGCTGGTGAAATACAACAAAATCACACCCAATGATGAAAAAAAAAAGCCATCCCTTCCACCTGTGTTGTCCAAGACTTACTGCACAAAAGGTAGATGGTTAACACACAACTAATCAGTAAGCCTTTCACCTTATCCTCGCAAGGATAAGTCGACTAGCCCACATGGACAAGTCTTCCTATAGCCGCAACTAGGGCATCCCCAAATCACACAGAAGTGGGCTTCCTGTCTCGCAAGACAGGGATCAGGCCACCAAGGACAGATATCCAGCGTGGACTTGCTGGTTCAACACCCATACACCTCCCACAAATCGATAAGAACCTCTCCTCTCCCTAGGAGCATCAGTTCTTACCCTGCCTGGCCAGAAGAACAGGATCCTGACACACAAACACGTACAAGCACACACAGGCAAGTACAAAGCATAATACCACAACAGGGTATCCTCAATCTTGTCAGGAAATATTCAACACATCCAATTCATATAACAATAGCATCCCAAGCACTCAATCCCTAACTCAGGGGTTCTATACAGCCTAGGAGATTCATATCTTATTCCGGATTTCATATTCTCACCACATAATCCAATCACAAATAATACAACAAAGGCAGGTAACAAAAACATCAGATAAGAACGAGGGTTTCTGGAGAAACCGATGAGGCATAGATCCTACCTCCCTTGTCTCTGAACAAGAAGCTATTCCTTTGCCTTTATTAAGTAAATCTGAACCACCTAAATCATCACCACACAAAGATAAAACCACTAAGCACGCATATCCAAAAATAAATTGCATACTCTATTCCTTACCAGTACCACTCACCAAACCTATCAGAAAACCAGTGATCAGACGTTGCAGGTGCCTCCCCCTTGGATGTGTGATGTGATAGCCGGAAATTAAACAAGATTCAACCTGAATTTATCGTTTGAATTAACTATGCAAAACATGTCGCTAAAAGTATGGCATAGTACGATTTCGTCTTAACCTAAAAACAAAGAAATATTTACAACCAAGCTGCGATTAACATAGTTTTGGAAAGAGAATGAAAAGAACTTTCCAACGACATATTATTTGCAAGATTCCAACAAACGACTAAAAAGTTATGCCATTTTGAAATTCAAGAAGATTTGGCGGAAACCTAACGCGGCCGCCGATTTTCAAAGTAACATTAGACAACGAAATACTAATCTCCTGAAGAAAATCCAAAGATGGTTGGAAAGAGAATGAAGAGAGCTTTCCAACAAGCTATTATTCACAGAGATCCAATGAACGATGAGGGAGTTATGCTAGTTTAAAGTTTCTGAAAATTCTGACGGCTAATGGGAGGTATAGGGTTTTAAGCCTATACGAATTTTGTAAGGTTTTAGGGGAAATTTTTGTGGAGTTGGCTTCTTATTTATATTGAATGAGTGTAGGGTTTTCGGTCTACTATCAGTCTATCAATTCAATACAATCTACCAAATAATCAAAACTCTTAAATTACTTTCCTTAATCTTTTTAAGGTAACTATCTACCTTAAAGGATGTTTTCCTAAAACGATTACTCATCTACAAGATCCTAAATCAAAAAGAATTAGAAGCAAATTAGTTTACTGAACAATCTTACCAATTTCGGCTATCACACATCCTTCTCTTCAGGGACAAAATAGTCTTTTCACCTGCACTGGCTTCTGGACTTCTAGGACTCAAAATTCGGGGTCTTACATCGTCCCCTCCTTATAAGAATTTCGTCCTCGAAATTTAAACATTAGTACCTAATCAAACAAGTAAGGATATTTTGCATGCATAGACTCCTCAGTCTCCCAAAACTGCTCCTCAATTTGGCCATTACGCCAAACAACTCGTACCATAGGTACGCTTCTACTGCGAGGCTATCGAACTGACCGGTCTAGTATGGCAACTGGCTGTACGGGATAGGATAGGTCTTCTTCAACTTCTACTGGCGGTTCCTTAAGCACATGAGCAGGGTCTCGCATATACTTTCTTAGCATTGAAACGTGAAATACATTGTGTATCCTTTCCATATTCGGAGGTAGTGCAAGTCGGTATGCAACAGGGCCAATTCTCTCCACAATGTCATAAGGACCAATGTAGCGAGGTGTTAATTTACCTCGTTGCTGAAAACGAAGGACTCCTTTCCATGGGGCGACTTTCAAAAACACTTTGTCTCCTACCGCAAATTCCAGCTCTCTTCCTCGATTGTTGGCGTAGCTTTTCTGCCGATCTTTTGCTGCTTTTAACCTTTGGCGAATCAAGCTCACTTGTTCTGTTGCTTGGTCAATTAATTCTGGATTGTCTAGGCGTCTCTCGCCTACTTCATTCCAGCAAATAGGAGTTCTGCAACGTCTCCCATAAAGTGCTTCATAGGGCGCCATACCGATGCTTACATGAAAACTATTGTTGTAAGCAAATTCCGCCAATGGTAAGCTTTGATCCCAGCCGGTTTGCTGGTCTAATACACTCGCACGTAGCATATCTTCAAGTGTCTGAATTGTCCTTTCTGATTGACCATCGGTTTGGGGATGAAATGCTGTACTGAACTTCAATCTCGAACCCAGTGCATTCTGGAATTTCTCCCAGAATCGTGAAGTGAAACGAGGGTCACGATCTGAAACAATAGAAACTGGTACTCCATGCAAACGAACAATCTCGTCCAAGTAACGAATAGCCAATTTTTCTGGTGTATCTGTCACACGTATAGGAAGAAAGTGTGCAGATTTCGTCAGTCGATTCACGATCACCCAAATAGCATTGTATCCTCGCTGTGATCTAGGCAAACCGGTAACAAAATCCATTGTGATATGCTCCCACTTCCATTCTGGAATCGGAAGTGATTGAAGTAAACCAGCAGGTCTATGATGTTCAATCTTCACTTGTTGGTATATGAGGCATCGAGCAACAAATTCAGCAATATGTCGCTTCATGTTAGGCCACCAATACTGGCCCTTCAAATCTCAGTACATCTTTGTGCTTCCAGGATGAATAGCAAACTTCGAACTATGCGCCTCCGATAGAATAAGATTACGAAGATCAATATTTTGTGGAACACATACCTGGTTTCTGAAGACTAGAACTTCGTCATCTCGTATTCTGAAATCACGAACTATGGCATCAACACCATCAGCAAGTTGCTTCCGAATTTCAGCAAACTTCGGATCCTCCAACTGTTGATTCCGGATCTCCTCAATTATGGTAGGTGCGACTTCAATTCGTGCTAGCAACGAACCAGAGAAATCGGTGCCAAGATGCACACGATTAGTTTTCAATTCCAACATCATTGGCAGATAATGATTGCGCATATAAGCCAGAATTGTTGGGGAAGAAAGATGACACTTTCGGCTCAGGGCATCAGCCACAACATTCGCCTTTCCAGGATGATATTCGATGATCAAATCGTAGTCCTTAATTAGTTCCATCCATCTTCGTTGTCTCATATTCAACTCTTTCTGTGTAAGAAGGTACTTCAGGCTTTTGTGATCAGTAAAGATTCGACACGTCTCGCCATATAAATAATGTCGCCATATTTTTAAAGCAAAGACCACGGCTGCAAGTTCTAGATCATGTGTAGGGTAGTTCATCTCATGCGGTCGCAATTGCCTTGAAGCGTAGGCAATGACTTTCCCATCTTGCATCAATACACATCCAAGTCCGGATTTCGACGCGTCGCTGTAAACCACATATTCTTTTCCGCAAATAGGTAAGGTAAGGATAGGTGCAGAAACTAACCGATTCTTTAGCTCGTTGAAACTTTGCTGGCACTTTTCATTCCATACGAACGGCTCACCCTTGCGTGTCAGTTTTGTCAATGGCCCGGCAAGTGATGAAAAATTCTCCACAAAGCGACGGTAGTAACCCGCTAATCCAAGGAAACTACGAACTTCGAACACACTTCGCGGAGGTTCCCAAGCAGTCACGGCTTCAATCTTCTTTGGATCAACAAACACACCTTGGGCGGAAACAATATGGCCAAGGAAACTAACCTCACGTAACCAGAATTCGCATTTTGAGTATTTGGCAAACAATCGCCGGTCCTTCAAAATTTGAAGCACAAGCCGCAAGTGCATAACATGATCTTCTTCTGACTTTGAGTAAATCAGAATGTCGTCAATGAAGACAATCACAAATTTATCCAGGAATTCGCGGAACACACGATTCATCATGTCCATAAACACAGCTGGTGCATTGGTCAAACCGAATGGCATAACAAGAAATTCATAGTGGCCATACCGCGATCTGAACGCGGTCTTCGGAACATCAGCATCACGAACTCGCAATTGATGGTATCCAGATCTGAGATCAATCTTGGAGAATACCGCTGCACCTTGGAGTTGGTCAAATAAATCATCAATGCGCGGCAAGGGATATTTGTTCTTCACGGTCACGCGGTTCAACTGTCGATAATCAATGCACAATCGCAGCGAACCATCTTTCTTTTTCACGAACAACACAGGTGCTCCCCAGGGTGACACACTAGGTCGAATAAAGCCACGATCCAGCAAATCTTCCAACTGCATCTTTAGTTCCTTCATTTCCGCAGGAGCCATACGATACGGAGGAATGGAAATCGGATTTGTACCTGGCACAAGCTCAATGCCGAATTTTACTTCCCTTGCTGGTGGCAATCCGGCTATGTCTTCTGGAAATACTTCCGAAAATTCACAAACCACAGGAACAGAATTCAGATCTGAAGATTCTTTAGAAATATCCTGTACATGCGCAAGGTACGCTGTACATCCTTTGTTGATTAATCGTTCTGCCTTAAGCCAGGAAATCATGCAAGTTGGCACAACTCGCTTATCACCTTCAAAACAGTATTCGGTACCATCAGAAAATGTGAACCACACCCGCTTGGTGAAACACTCCACACGGGCTTGATATTTTGCCAGACAATCCATGCCCAAAATCACATCCAGCTCCTTGATGTCTAGTGGAATTAGATCCACTTCAAACACATTCGATCCCATCCGTATAGCACAGCCAATATAGACCAGATCACAAATCAGTTGCTCTCCCAAAGGAGTTAGAACCGCAATAGGAGGAGTCAAGGGAGATAGAGGACGATCCGCGCTAAGTGCTGTCCTTTGACTCACGAACGATCTATTTGCTCCTGGATCAAATAAGACTTTAGCGTTTTGAGAAAAGACTGAAATAGTACCTGTCACCACATCAGGACTAGCCTCGGCATCAGTCAAAGTGAAGAGCCTTGTTGGTCTTGGTTGCGCCTCACTTGTGGATCCGTTGGGTGGCCCTCCTGGTGCGCGTGCTGGTGGTCTAGCTGGGTTGACATTCCCACCTCAGCTGGTGTTAGATACCCCTGGAATTAGCCGTTTTGGACAATCGACCCCAACATGTCCCATCTCGCCACAGTTGAAGCATCGCCGTTGCGGAAACTGCCATGACGATCCATTATAATTGGAACCAGAAAAGTTCCTCCCCTTGGTGTTCCCATTGTCACTGGTCCGTGGGGAATGAGACCGTAAGGGATAGGGTCCGCTTCTCCGGTTGAACTTTGAATCTCGCCTATAGGATCCGCCACTAGGAGTTACAGGTGGCTTCCTGATTTGCATGATCTTTTCAGCTTCGGTTGCGGCAGCTATTAGTTCTTGCAAATTCTGCACTGGTGTCGTACCGACGATGGTTTTGAGTTCGACACTCAACCCATCCTGAAATCGTCTCGCCAGCTGGTACTGTGTACGATCTTCTTCTGGTGCAAAGCGGGACAACTCCCTCAACACCTTCTCATATTCCAGCACCGAACGGGTGCCTTGTTCAAGTTTGTAAAATGCCTGCCGCTGCTCATTTTTATGAAATCTCGTATAAAATCTTTCATCGAATTCATACCGGAATTCTTCCCACGTTGGCAAACGGTCGCCGAATCGCAAGCTCACAGATGTCCACCAAGCGAGGGCTTCTCCCTCAAGTAAGAATGTAGCAATGGCAACCTTGTCGTCATCAGAGATACGCAGGAACAAGGATACTCGGCATAAGGTATCCATCCACTCCCGAGCGGCTGCGGCTCCAGCTGAACCACCGAAATCTTTACATCCAAATTGTCGAGCTTCCTTCAGCAATTTTGTAATCACAATGGGAAGTATCTCTGTCTCCTTATGTTGTGCCGGCTGTACAGGTTCTTGTACAGGTTCAAGTGGAGGAATAGGTCCTGGTGTAGGCGCAGGAGCATTCTGAAATTGCGCCTCCATCCGCTGCTGATTTGCAGCAATTCCTTGTAACACGTTTAAGATCTGTGCCATGACAGGGTCAATGCCTGGTGCAACTGGTGTCTCGGGTTGGTTTCCAGACTCAGCTTGCCCTTCCTGCTCATTTTGTGCATTCGGCTCATCTTGCTCAACAGGTTGTTGTTCATTTCGAATCTCAAACCTACCCCGTTGGTCCCTTTGTTGCCTCGAGCGTGCCATACTACACAAGTGTACAATTGTTACTCAAACAAACACTAAATACGGTACTAGGAATTGGAGTGGTACCTGGTGGAGAGGCATGCACCGGACGATACGCATATGCTGGAAAACATTATACAATTTTTCGAAAATCATATGCACACATGCTATGCACACTCGGCAATAACATTAACACACATAGAAATCTTAACAAACATCAAGCAATTATAGCTGCACACATCATCCATATTCGGCAATACACACAAACATATTAAGGCATACTAAAGATCAAGTAACACATCAACAAATAAGTCAGCAAATAACAAGCTATCAACTAAACCATGCTCCGCTACCACACTTGTAACGACCCTAATTCCTAAACCATTGTTAATTGCTCCTATTAAGGTCATTACCGCCGTGAAACCCAAATAAGTCTCAGCGACACCTAAGATCTATTAGAATTTCACAAGGCTACTCATATGATACCGATTTTATGCTTATTTATTTTGTTGCTTATCAATCAATTGGAGCATGCTATTGGACACATATTCTGGTAACATACGGAGTAAATAAAATCATCAGCGGAAGTCTTAAATCAATCCATTGGGTTCATAACACACAAGTCCCATAGGGATCCAAATAACCAGCAAGCAATTCATCAACAATTTCCGGAAATAGCAAGCCAAACGAAAGCTCAAAAATAAACCAGAACATCATCCAATCTTTCAAGTTATTTGCGCATGTAACAGGTAAGTGTTTAGGATGCGATATCGCCCCGCCATGCAGCCTTGATCTCACACACCGGTACCACGAACAGAGGGTGTACCTAAGCCTGAAAAATGGTAAAAACAACAGGATGAGATTACAAGAATCTCAGTAGGGTCGCAGCATCATAAGATCTACAGAATCCCTAAACACAAATCTCCCGAATACACATAAGATCATTCCCTAAATAACTAAAACGATCACGAAATTCAACAATAAACATAAAGAGGTTAAGGCCGAGATCATGGCTGAGGGAGGACCACACTTCCGAAAGTTCAGAAGTACACAGGCAGGTGAAATACAACAAAATCACACCCAATGATGAAAAAAAAAAGCCATCCCCTTCCACCTGTGTTGTCCAAGACTTACTGCACAAAAGGTAGATGGTTAACACACAACTAATCAGTAAGCCTTTCACCTTATCCTTTCAAGGATAAGTCGACTAGCCCACATGGACAAGTCTTCCCATAGCCGCAACTAGGGCATCCCCAAATCACACAGAAGTGGGCTTCCTGTCTCGCAAGACAGAGATCCGGCCACCAAGGACAGATATCCAGTGTGCACTTGCTGGTTCAACACCCATACACCTCCCACAAATCGATAAGAACCTCTCCTCTCCCTAGGAGCATCAGTTCTTACCCTGCCTGGCCAGAAGAACAGGATCCTGACACACAAACACGTACAAGCACACACAGGCAAGTACAAAGCATAATACCACAACAGGGTATCCTCAGTCATGTCAGGAAATATTCAACACATCCAATTCATATAACAATAGCATCCCAAGAACTCAATCCCTAACTCAGGGGTTCTATACAGCCTAAGAGATTCATATCTTATTCCGGATTTCATATTCTCACCACATAATCCAATCACAAATAATACAACAAAGACAGGTAACAAAAACATCAGATAAGAACGAGGGTTTCTGGAGAAACCGATGAGGCATAGATCCTACCTCCCTTGTCTCTGAACAAGAAGCTATTCCTTTGCCTTTATTAAGTAAATCTGAACCACCTAAATCATCACCACACAAAGATAAAACCACTAAGCACGCATATCCAAAAATAAATTGCATACTCTATTCCTTACCAGTACCACTCACCAAACCTATCAGAAAACCAGTGATCAGACGTTGCAGGTGCCTCCCCCTTGGATGTGTGATGTGATAACCGGAAATTAAACAAGATTCAACCTGAATTTATCGTTTGAATTAACTATGCAAAACATGTCGTTAAAAGTATGGCATAGCACGATTTCGTCTTAACCTAAAAACAACGAAATATTTACAACCAAGCTGCGATTAACATAGTTTTGGAAAGAGAATGAAAAAAGCTTTCCAATGACATATTATTTGCAAGATTCCAACAAACGAGTAAAAAGTTATGCCATTTTGAAATTCAAGAAGATTTGGCGGAAACTTAACGCGGCCGCCGATTTTCAAAGTAACATTAGACAACAAAATTCTAACCTCCTGAAGAAAATCAAAAGATGGTTGGAAAGAGGATGAAGAGAGCTTTCCAACAACCTATTATTCACAGAGATCTAATGAACGATGAGGGATTTATGCTAGTTTAAAGTTTCTGAAAATTCTGACGGCTAATGGGAGGTATAGGGTTTTAAGCCTATACGAATTTTGTAAGGTTTTAGGGGAAACTTTTGTGGGGTTGGCTTCTTATTTATATTGAATGAGTGTAGGGTTTTCGGTCTACTATCAGTCTATCAATTCAATACAATCTACCAAATAATCAAAACTCTTACATTACTTTCCTTAATCTTTTTAAGGTAACTATCTACCTTAAAGGATGTTTTCCTAAAACGATTACTTATCTACAAGATCCTAAATCAAAAGGAATTAGAAGCAAATTAATTTACTGAACAATCTTACCAATTTCGGCTATCACACATCCTTCTCTTCAGGGGAAAAATAGTCTTTTCACCTGCACTGGCTTCTGGACTTCTAGGACTCAAAATTCGGGGTCTTACAGCCTGTATCCCGTGGGTGTCCTTCGTCTAGTGCTTGAGCTCGAACTCTAGCTGGTGGACCTGTCTGAACCCTTCGTGCCCCTCTTTCTTCCTCAAAGCGGGCTACATTAATGCAGGTCCATGCATACCCTCCAAGTTTCGAGTTCAACCTACTGTGTCTCGCTGCTTCCTGTACTCCACATTTAACAAACTTAAGGAAGCCGAATCTCAAGCCCTTTTGGGAAAGACGGCCGGAAATGAAAGCATCTACCACCGGTTCCACCTCAGCTATCGCGCGGAATAACTTAAAGGAGGTCCAATCTGCAGGGATGCCCTCGATATAGTAGGAAATGTAGCGATCCTTGCGTAACACCTGTGCTGATGACCAGCTGAGGTTAGCCTGTTCAGGAGCTGCTACGGGCTGGGAACTATGGTAGGTAGTAACAGGAGGGAAGACTCGGGACTTGCCAATTGCGTGAAGGATGGGTGAAGAGTGTTGGGAGGCTGGGATTTGAACGTGGGGGGAAATAGGTTTAGAGAGAGGCGGGAGAACGGGGGTGGTGAGAGAATCCATTGTAATATGCCTTTTCAGTTTCCAAATGTTGCAGAGCCAAAACAAAAAAAGAAAAAGAAAAAGAAGTTTATGGAAGAAGTTGCAGCTGAAAAAGTACGCAAAAAGCACAGCAGAATGACTATAGTTATGAGCAATGGACAATGAGGGAATCTAAAGAAGAAAAGAAGTTCACAACAGAAGAGTAGGTAGAGAAGATGAGAGAACGATTATGAACGGTAGGCAGAAACATCACTCACGCTGATGCTTACAAATAAACAGATAGGAGTTTTCTCATAGTCTTTGTTTATTCAGGTGCATGTTGAATTTGTTATAAAACAGGGACATTGGTCTTTATTCTGTATTATAAGCATAAATACTACAATAATGCATGTTTAATTTGTCATAAAAGAAAGAAATTTGTCTTTATTGTTTGCCATTTTGGAATATTTTTTTTGAAGAATTCATCGAGGTGTATTAAAATTGAAAGCAATATTACATAGGAGTTAGACAATGAAACATTGTAATAACTCAATAGACAATGTGAAACTTGTAGATACCGTGTCTAAGGTACAACATCTAAAATTTTCACCATCCATACAATCTATGCACCCAGTAAGGAAATAAAATCCCCGGAGGGCAACAAATCCAAACAATCGGGGCAACCATCCTTCAGATTAGTCTTGGCCCAGCAGAAACCTTGCTGAATGCCATTGTAGAACAGGTCTTCTGCACTGCTGTCTACATGCCGAAAGATTCTGCTGTTTCGGCCCAACCATATGCTCCATGCGAACGCAAACATTAAAACATACCAGAGACCATGTCATCGAAATGGAATGGAGAAGCCTTCCCACTGTATGAATAAGTTTGCCATGGACCGCGGTTGTACCCAGCTTAATCCCCATTTGCGGAATAAGAGGGACCAGCAAACCCAAGCTGTTCTACAATCAAGCAAAATATGGTTGGAGTCGCCTTCCTCAAGGCCACACGCCTCACAATCTCCTTCAGAAGCCGATAGAATGCCAAATCGAATGAGTTGAAGTTTGGCATTTATTTTCTCCCTACATGCAAGCCACATGAACGCTTGCCATTTGGGTGCACCCTGCTTGCGCCACACATTTGGGATCATCAGCTCATGTGAATGGACCGTATTCTCTTCCAGTGTGTGGTAACAATTACGAACTGAGAAAGGGCTCATCTCAGTAGGACCATTAAGAGTGCACTCCTCCCACACAAATAATTGTCTCCTCCATGTCATACTCCACCCCCATTCATGTCCCAACAGTGACCCAAACCGCAATATTGATCCCTCCTTCTCGAGGGATATGTCATATAATCTATGGAATAAAACCATTAAGGGGCAGTTACTGCACCAGCTATCCTGCCAAAACGCACTGGTATTACCTTTCCCCAGTTTCCAGCGGTGGAATAATGAGATACACTTTCCATTTGACAATGTTGATCTACTTGTCTGCATAATCCCTCTCCAGATAGAAGAACCTTGGCTCACTTCACACACTATACCGGCATAGCTCAATCTGGGCCTGTATTTCTGCACTATCACCTGTTTCCACAATGAGCAGGTATCATTTGCAATTCTGGCACTCCACTTTGTAAGCAGAGCCTGATTCCGCAGCTGCAGACAACCAATTCCAGCACCCCCTTGTCTTTTGCTTTGACTACCACAGACCAGCTCACTTTGCACATGCATCTTTTATCTACTTTCCCAGCCCATAAGAAGCACTTCATCCATTTTTCAAAGTCCTGTCGTACACTCACTGGCATCTGAAAAAAAGTCATATAATATACTGGTAGACTATTTAACACTGATTTGATCAGTGTGATTCGCCCCCCCAGCGACAGGAAAGAACCCTTCCAAGACGTTAGTTTACTTTTGAAACTATCCACCACTGTTTTCCACGTACTTCTGCGGCGTGGATTCGCTCCAAGCGGCACCCCAAGGTATATGAACGGCATAACCTGCAGCCTGCAATGAATCTTAGAAGCCAAGGTCGCAGCCTCCCCATTGGGTACGTTAATTCCTACTAAGCCTGATTTGAAGAAATTAATCTTCAACCCAGATAATAACTCATAGCATCTCAAGATCCTCTGTAAGCTAATGCTCCCCTGCTGATCTTCATGGCTAAAGAGAATAACGTCATCTGCATATTGCAGATGCGTTAAACGCAAACCTCCAACAGTAATGCCGTGGAACAGTTGACAATCAACCGCTCTAATAAGCAGCCGGGATAGAACCTCCGCCGCTAGATTGAACAATAAAGGTGAGAGCGGATCACCTTGTCTCAAACCTCGCCCCACATTAAATTCAGCGGTTGGCACGCCATTGATAAGAATTTCACAACGAGTAGAAGAGACACAACCCTGAATCCATCTCCTCCACTGAACACCAAAGCCGATCTGTTCCATCACCGCAAGTAGGAAAGCCCAATTTACAGAATCGTATGCCTTCTGGAAGTCTAATTTCAGACACCAGCCTTTTTTATTTGACTTCTTCATGGTGTGTAATATTTCATTGGCAACCATGATTGAATCAGGAATGTACCTTCCTTCCATAAAGCCGGTTTGGAAGGGAGAAATTAGCCGGTCCATCACTCTCTTAAGCCGTTTGGACAAAATCTTGGCGATGATTTTATATAAGCTGTTGATGAGACTGATAGGCCTATAAGAGTTGAAATCAGCTGCACCTGGTAGCTTGGGGATTAAGGTGATGAAGCTATTGTTTAGCCCACGAGGTAGGGCACCACTGGAATGAAATTCATGTAACATCATGGTAATGTCCTCTCCGATCACTTGCCATGCTTTCTTAATAAAGTAGAAATTAAATCCATCTGGTCCTGGGGCCTTGTGATTGCCACAATCCCATACAGCGCTCTTGATCTCTTCCTCAAGGAACGGTTCTTGGAGCTGAGCCGCCTCTGCGAGTGATAGACAGGGCAAATCTAGACTACCCAATCCTCGCCATCTGATACCTTCATCCGCAAAGAGCCGCTGGAAGTGTCCTACTGCTTCAGTCTTTATTTCCTCTGGCTTGAACAAATCCATGCCACTTACTCGCATTGAGCCAATGAAATTATACGAGCGTCGCATATTAGCACAGGCGTGAAAAAACTTGCTGTTCTTATCCCCAAGCTTAAGCCATTGTTGTTTAGACTTCTACCTCCACATAGCCTCAATCTTCTGCTTTAGATCCCATTTCTGAGCCTGTAAAGCTTGATACCTGCTATGCAAAGCTACCCGGAACCTCTTCTGTTCTGATCCAAAGAATCAATCTCAGCCAAAATTGTTTTCAATCTGGTTTCCAATGCTCCGAAATTTTCTGTATGCCAGACCTGCAATTTTTTCTTTAGAAATGCCAATTTTTTGACCACACTGAATGCACCAGGAAAACAACTTCCAGCCTCCCGCCAAAATCCTTCCACCGTCTCTATGAAATGCTTGTCCTCCCACCATAGATCCCACGAGCGAAATGGCCTAAATCCCCAAAAAAAGGAGTCTGCCTTCAATATCAATGGGACATGGTCTGAGAATCCCTTAGCTCTTGCGTATAGCCTATGATGACTAAAATGCAAACACCAATTTGGGGAGGCCAAAACCCTGTCAATTCGGGAGGCACTCTGGGAATTAAACCATGTATACGCTTTACCAAGGTGTGGCAGATCAATCAGGCCATTCCTATTGATAAAATGCAGAAAGCGAGAAGCTGCAGCATTATTAAAAGAGTTCCCAAGCCGCTCTTCAGCAGTGACGGATTCATTGAAATCTCCTAAGATAATCCAAGGCGCAATATCTGTAGACTTCCTCCTTTGCAGCTCTTCCCAAAGCACTTTTCGTTCAGGCACTAAATTAGGCGCATGTAGCCCAACGCAAACGAAATTTAACCCTGTATCCCTTACCCGCATCTCCAATAGCAGCCACCTCTCAAATTTTTCCACACCAAGAGTCTGTACCTGCAAATCATCCCAAAGACACACGATTCCACCAGCACTCCCACGTGCATCAATAGCTTCCCATTAAATATTGTTTCCAGACCATAATCTGCCAGCCAACCTCTCGGAGAAACTGTCCCTCTTTGTCTCACATAAAAGCAAGATACTCAGTTGTTCCTTAAATATAAGATTACGAATCTGAGTCTCCTTCATCTTCCCACGACACCCTATGATATTCCACATTGCCAAATTAACCATCCAACAGCAAAACCCTTTGCAAAGAGGTACCGACACTACACTATGTAGTGCAGTGAGCTTGCCACTCCTTTCCTTCCTCAACTATCCGTGCCTTCAGCTTTTTCCTGATTGCTGCTTTCGTGTTCTTTCGACTAAGTCCCAGCGTGTCCACAATATCGAAAGACCTCTATGCCTCCATTTCCACTAGACACCAATCAGATTCTGTATTCACAGAGCAGACCTGTTCCGAGACACCATCTCCCTTGTCTTTATGATCAACAAGAAAAGAGGGATCTTCCACCAATTGGAACACACCGCACCTGTCTTGTTGGCTATGTCTCCCCGATGAAAGACTCCCAGTGGGTTTAAGATGCTTGAGCTTTTTTTTCTTACCAAGCTTGCGATCAACAGCCCGCCCCTTGGATCCTACCCTCGATGCTTTAGTACCTTCCTTCCTCATTCTGGTGAAAGCCATGACTTCATGTGACAATATAAAATCGGGATTCTCAGCTGAATATTCACTTGGTATACACTCTGATACTGCCTTGCGAGTAACCTAGAGCTGATCCTCTTTATTCATCTCCTCTGGTATAAAATCAGGTGCAGTAAAATTACTTAAAAGCCCACCACTGTTCATGAAATGGCTTAAACACCCTTCCACATGCTGAGACACTGGGGGATTCATACCCACTTGAGCATGTTGGCCTGTTAACTTTAGCTGAGCTGCTGGGTGAGGACCCACAGCTCCAGCTTGTACTATATTTGTTCCTTTCTCTACCTCCTTTTCCTTCTCCATCATATCCTTCCGACATAATCCCTTTTTCCTTGCTGAAAATGTGCTGCCCTTCCCCTCAACAGAACTGTTCTGCTGGTCAGCTGATTGGTTGGTTTTTAGTGGTACAAAAAAGCTATTGCACCCACCTAACACTGAACCCTTTTCACCAACCTCGGGCCCCATAAACACTTTATCCTTGACTTCCAGGATCTTCACTATGCACTGCTTTCCATCGAGCACCAGCTTCAACAATTTCTGTATTTCCAATGGGCTTACTATAGCTATTTGCAGCACAGCCACACCAAGACATCTCCAGCTAGCTGTGTTGTTATGGACCTGAACCAAAGAGCCAATTGGCTGTACTATTTTCCGGAATGCTTCCTCAAACCATGCAGTGAGAGGAAGGTCAGCGACCTCCACCCAGCATAAAAAATAACCTTTTATTGCCAATGTCATCTGAACTCCAAGGATGAATATCAAAAAACTTTACGGTCCAAAAGTCACTATTGGACGTAAGTTCTTGTCTCATTTTCTCTGCTGTCACGAAGGTGAGGAGTTTCTGATGCTTACCCATATCAATGCATTCGACATCAGCTGGCAGACCCAACTTAGTAGCATATCCTTCGCGAAGAAGGCCAACAGCACTCTGCTGAAGCCGTTCCAGTGTCCCCTGATCTGAGAAAATCTCCACTAGTTCTTCCTCTGGCTCATGGTTGTTCTGCATGGCTGTGGCTTCTGCATAAGTTCTGCCATCACGCTCCCTTAGAGGCTTAGGACATGTGTCCGTCTGGTTTTTTCGCAACTCTAATGGCTCATCCATTCGGTCTGTAGCACCGATCGGTGCTCTTCGGTTCCTTGCACCAGCTGCAAAACGGGCTACATTAAGTCGCAACCAAGCGTGACCACCTAGTATCGAATTAAGCCGCCTCTGTTGTACATCCTCCTGCACCCCACACCGAACAAACTTGACAAAACCAAACCTTAAATGCCTCTTGGATTTACGGGCTGAAATGAACACATCAGCTACAGGCTCGATGTCAGCTATCTCTTTAAAAAGCCTATTGGAATTCCAGCCCTCTGGTATACCTTCAATGAAATATGAGATATATCGTTCCTCACTAAACACTTTTTCTGGTATCCATTTGGAATGTGCAGGTCCTAACGTGACAGGGGTGTCCAAACGACGCAAGTTGAATGCTGATGATGGTCCCACGTTCCTACCACCAGCAAGTTTGAGTTGGAGGCTGAATTTGGTGTGGTGTTTGGGTTGGGATTAGAGAGAGGTGGGAGAGTTGGGGAGGTGAGAGAATTCATTTTAATAACAATGTGGAGCCTTGGAAAGCGGCAATACCATTTGGAATATGATATTGGAGAGGATGAGAATTTGGATCCAGAATGTCTGTTTCTACAAATGTGAAATGAGGATTTATCCGCATCTTATCCAGAATGTCTTCTTGCTTGGGAGGATCAAGTTGTTGGAATAAGGCATAAAAAATTTAATATAATAAATTTAAAGCATTCAAAAAGTAACATCTCAGCTGCAATTCAAACTTTCATTGGCTCTCGACGATTCGTTTCCAGGGGTCAAACTTTTTGAAGAAATTTTTTAACTCTTCTTAATCAAGAGAAGATGACATTATTGTATAAATATTACAATAATGCAAGCCGAATTTGTTATAAAACAAGGAAATTTGTCTTTGTTATTTGGAATATAGGATGTCGACATGTATCTGTATTATATAATAAGCATAAATACTAAAATAATGCATGTTGAATTTGTTATTAAAGAAGAAGATTGGTAAAAGCCAAGCAGGGTTAAGCAATTGCAAGTAGATACTGATTGATACATCATGTGATCACCATATCCCTTTTAATATATAAACACTTTGTTAGATGGTGAGAGACAGTATACAGATGGCTTCTCTCACCTCCCACAACCTCCCCCCTCTTTCCCCACCACATCCCACCACGACTTCCAAACCCATCCACATTGTTACCAAGCCTGCCGCCTGCATAGATCATGGTTTGCCGCCCCCGCTACCCCAGGAGATAAGGTCCACTCCCCCACCTTGGGAACCAGTTAAGGTGTTTAACACTGATCGGTACATTTCCTATTTCATCGAAGGCATACCAGAGGGCTGGCATTCAGGCAAACTGTTCAAAGAGATTGCTGCCATTGAACCTGTAGTCGATGTGTTTATTTCAGTCCGAAAATCCAGGAGAGGACTACGTTTTGGTTTTGCTAAATTCGTATTGTGTGGAGTTCAGGAAGTTACCAGACAACGGAGACTCAACTCCCTAATAGGTGGTAATACCTGGATGAGGTTCAATGTGGCTCGCTATGCTCATCCCGCAGGTCACCGTAGTTCACTGTCTCCTAGAAATATCCGGAACACTACGACATCTGCGCCCCTTCCCACCCAGCCTGCTGCACCTACTTGGTTCCTCAAGGAGCGTGATAGACGAACTTATGCGGAAGCCACAGTGGCGCCCGCCTCTCCTACTTTAGACTGCGCACCAGTGGAGCTTTCCCCTGATGCTGGAGCCCAGGCTAGGTTGCAGCGAAGCGCCGTTGGTACACTACGTGACGGTTGCAGTACCCAGTTTTGTTTGCCCTTGGGTGTGGAGTGCATAGATATGGGGGGACACCAACGACTTATCACTTTTATTTCCGCTGAGAAGATGAGCAGTGAACTCACCAATAATCTCAGTTTCTGGAATGGATTGTTCTTTGACATTCATCCTTGGCACCAGGAGGATATTGGTAACAGAAGGCTTTGCTGGGTGCAGATTGTGGGGCTACCTTTGAATGTCTGGTGTGAAGAAGCCTTTCGGCCAATCTTTCAACCAATCGGCTTGCTGGTACAGGCACACAGCCAGACAGTCAGCTGGACTCGTCTTGATACGGCCGTGTTACAGGTGGCCACTGGCATCTTGACGAAGATACAACATCAGGTTCAGCTCAAGGTTGCTGGTAAACTGTTCCTGGTTTTCATTTAGGAAGCTCAGGAGAGAGATGGTACGGGGCCCGAGGTAGGCCAAAAAGCAACTGGATCTGGTGCCAGTAATAGCCTTTCTGTCCCCATCAACCATCCCCTGTCAGCTGTGAGGAAGAGTAGGTCTGGAGAGGACAAGAGCAGCATGTTTCCTGTAGGAAATGGTGGCTATTGTCAGAATATTGTCAAGGGTGACACATGTGTGGGAGCAGGGAATGTGGATAAAGCACACGTGGGACTTGCGGATCCTAGCGGGAAACTTAAGAATTTAGCACAGGTGCAGGAGCCAAACATGGGCTTTCAATATCAAGAGCTACAGTTAAATGAAGGGCTCTCTAGACTTTCCACACAACATGGGGGGTCGTTTAGCCATTTTACTGCACCCGAGCTGTTCCAGGGGAGAAAGGAGATGAGTGATGCACGTCAGACCTTGGTCCCTCGCATAGCAGCCTCTGAATTGTTGCCTACCAATTCTGGAGAGGGGTCCCAGACACTATCGCCTCTACAGGATGATATGGCCTTCGCCAGAATGCGAAAGGTAGGCAATAAGGCCTCGCGTATGGGCGACAAAGGCAGAGCAGCAAACAATAGACTGGGCAAACAGAAAAAACTCAAACACATTAAACCCACAGGCAGTTTGTCCTCCGGCGGAAGTAGTCAGGTAGTGTTATTTTCGGTTCCATAGGTGGCTGATGATCCTTCCTTTCTGGCAGCTACTCGAGATAGTACAGTTGGCTTAGAGGAGAGAACATATTCAAGGAGTTCAGCTCCCGATCCCTGTCCCGTTGATATGGAAGTCCAACAGACGTTGGAAATCATGGATAATCTGGGTCTTCGTAAAAAAGAAACGAAAGCAGCAATTCGTCAAAAGCTTAAGACAAGGATTGTTGAGGAAGACAAGAAGTGGCAAACTCACTGCACTCGTTAGTGCAGTGAAGTTGGATGTTTGCAACAGGGTGTTTTCTTTGTGAATGATTAATTTTTCCATGTGGAATATCAGAGGGTGTCGAGGTAGGGTGAAACATAATCAGATCCGTGCTCTTATCAATAAGGAAAGGCTCAGCGTTTTGATCATCTGTGAGATGAAAAGGGAGAGCTTCAATGATCGATTGGCAGGCAGTCTATGGCCTTCAACCACTGTAAAATAGACAGCTATTGATGCTCAAGGCAGGGCTGGCGGCATTGTCTGTTTTTGGGATGATACACACATACAGATTACTGGAGTAGAAAAATTTGATCGGTGGATGTTATTCCCCGAGCACTCCCACGAGCATCAATAGCTTCCCATTTAATATTGTTACCAGGCCAAAATCTTGCCACCAATCTTTCAGAGAAAATCTCTCTCTTTGTCTCACATAAAAACAATATACTAAGCTGTTCCTTTGTTATAAGAGTACGGACCTGATTCTCCTTCATCTTCCCCCGACACCCTCGTATATTCCACATAGCTAAATTAACCATTAGACTTCAGAACCCTGAACTAAAAGTCACCGATACTACATTATATAGTACAGTGAGCTTGCCACTCCTTGCCTTCAGCTTTTGCATGATTGCGGCTTTTGTGTTATTTTTACTAAGTCCCAACTTGTCCACCATATCCATCGTCCGCTGCACCTCCATTTCTACTGGACATTCATCCACTTTTGGAGTCACGGAGCAAACTCGTGCCGACGAATCTTCTCCCTTGTCAGTAGTCTCAGCAAGAAAAGATGGTTCATCCGCCAATAAGGGCGCACCACGTCTGTCTGGTTGACTGGTTCTCCCCGAAGAGAGACTCCCAGTGGGTTTAATATGCTTGAGCTTTTTATGCTTGCCAAGCCTTCGGTTGCCCGCCTTGCCCTTGTAGCCTACCCTCGATGCTTTATCACCCTCCTCCCTCATTCTGGTGAAAACCATGGCCTCAGATGACGATTGAAAGACGGAATTCTCAGCTGTGTACTCACCTGGTGCACACTCTGAAAGTGTCTTGCGATGAGCTTGTATTTGGCCCTCTGTAATCAGTGCTTCAGGGATAAGAGCAGGGGCAGTGAAATTACTTAGAAATCCACCACTACTCGTAGAATTCCTTAGACGCCCTTCCACTTGCTGAGTCATACCCACTTGGGCATGTTGTGCTGGTGATATAAGCTGAGCTGGCTGGTGAGGACTTCCAGCTCCAACGTAGGTGGGATTAGTACCTACTGCCATCACCTTTCCTTGCTCCATCACATCCTTCTGACATAAACCCTTTTGCTTTGCTGCAGGAGTACTGTCCTTTCTCTGAACACTACTATTGTGCTTGTCAACGGATGGGTTGGGTTTAAGTGGGACAAAAAGGCTGTTGCTCCCACCTGACACAGAGCCTTTTTCAACAACCTCGGGCCCCGTAAGCACTTTGTCTTTGACTTCCAAGATCTGCAATGTGCACTGCTTGCCATCTATCACCAGCTTCAACCATTTCTGGATTTCCAACGAACTTGTTGTGGCTATTTGCATGACAGCACCTGCTAAAGATTTCCAATTTGCAGTGTTAGGATGGACCTGAACCACAGGGCCAAATGGCCTTATGATTTTCCTGAAAGCTTCCTCAAACCAGACATTAAGAGGAAGACCAACAACCTCCACCCAACATAGTCTTCTAATGCCAGTATCTTTTGAACTCCATGGGTGCAGATCATAAAACTTGGTGTTCCAAAAGTCGGTATTGTAGTTAAGTTCATGCCTCATGTTTTCTGCTGTCGCGAAGGTAAGAAGTTTCTGATACAGACCCATATCAATACATTCAACATCAGCTGGGAGACCCAATTGTGTGTTATAATTCTCTCGAAGAAGACCAACAGCACTTCTTTGGAGACGGTCCATGATCCCCCGATCTGAGAAAATCTCCACAAGTGTTTCCTTGTACGCAGGCGTCTGCTGCATAGCTGTGGCTTCTGCATATGTTCTTCCATCCCTCTCCCTCAAAGGTGGATGACCTGTGACTATGCGTTTTGGTGGCAACTCGGATGGCTCAACCACTCTGGTATTTACAGCAGTCGGTACTCGTCTATCCCCAGCACCAGCATCATAACGGGCCACATTGATGCGTGACCAAGCATGGCCACCTAGTCTCGAGTTCAACCGTCTTTGTCTAGCTTCTTCCTGCACCCCGCATCTAACAAACTTGACAAATCCAAATCGCAATCTCCTCTTGGAGAGGCATCCGAAGATGAACACATCCACCACAGGCTCCACATCGGCTATCGCTCGGAATAATTTTTTATAATTCCAACCCTCCGGAATACCTGCAATGAAATAAGAAATATACCGATCCGTGCTAAACACCTGTGCTGGTGTCCATTAGGACTGTTCAGGCCCTAAGGTGGCAGGGAAGGGCGAACGTTGCAGGTCAGAAACCGTGGATGGTCCCACGATCCTACCATCCGCACGTTTGAAATGAGAAGTTGTGTGGAAAGCTGGGTTTGGGATGGGGTTGGGATTGAGAGTAGAGAGAGGTGGGAGAGCTGGGGAGGTGAGAGAAGGCATTTTTGGAACTTCCTTTCTGTTTGTTTTTAAGCTGTAATCATGGCTTGGGTTGCTGCAGAAGGGACCCAAGCCATGTTTATGGACATTATGGTTAGTAGGAAAAAGATTCCAAGGTGGAACACGAAGATGGGTTGACTTATCAGTTGCATATCAAATCTCTTCGTGAATTTCAATGACTCTTAATAAGAAACAATAAACTTTATTTTACTATACGATTCAAATTCTGATTAAATATTTATTTAAAGAATATTTCTAGTTCAAAAGAAGTCTTGAGGGGGTTAATAACAAAGAGGGAATATCAAAATTTCTGAAGCAGAAACCCCAACCCCTTGTACTTATCTCCTGGAAAACCTTGAGGAAACTAGTAATCCATCCTGTGAATGGTTAGGACAAGTAGCACTTGTTTTAGTTAGCTACTGGCATTTTTAGGGGAGAATGCTGACATTCTCCCTTATTCCTTGGTTATTACAGCAATAAAATCATCCTCCAAATACTGAAACTAGACATTCAGGACAAAAAGCAACTTCAAACTGGGAGAGAGAAAATCCTCTGAATTATGCCCGCCCATGAAAATCCCATCACCATGCCTCCAAACCCACCTACCAAAACCCGACTGATGTAAATCAGCCTAGCCCCCTCATAAATACCGATCAACCCCTTAACACCAGAGTATCCCAAAACCCAACCCATTTTCCAGATTCTGGACCGCTTGTTCCCATGACAGACCCCCACACTTATTCCCACCACCTCGCAATCCGATTTCTAAAAACTATCCCTCATTCCCGTCCACTCACAACTAAACCCTAAACAGAATGGAAGGGACTTGAAGACATGGGAATCCAGGAAGGTTTTTACTGACCATAAATTTATTACTTATTTCGTTGATTTCGTTCTTGACGAGTGGTCGACAACAAAACTATTTCGATTATATTACATGAGCCCAAAAAAATACTTTTCTCACCTCCCCAACTCTCCCACCTCTCTCTAATCCCAACCCAAACACCACACCAAATTCAGCCTCCAACCCAACCTCTCAACTCAAACTTGCTGGTGGTAGGAACGTGGGACCATCATCAGCATTCAACTTGCGCCGTCTGGACACCCCTGTCACGTTAGGACCTGCACATTCCAAATGGATACCAGCAAAAGTGTTTAGTGAGGAACGATATATCTCATATTTCATTGAAGGTATACCAGAGGGCTGGAATTCCAATAAGCTCTTCAAAGAGATAGCTGACATCAAGCCTGTAGCTGATGTGTTCATTTCAGCCCGCAAATCCAAGAGGGGTTTAAGGTTTGGTTTTGTTAAGTTTGTTCGGTGTGGGGTGCACGAGGATGTTTAACAAAGGCGGCTTAATTCGATACTAGGTGGTCACGCTTGGTTGCGACTTAATGTGGCCCGTTTTGCAGTTGGTGCAGGGAACCGAAGAGCACCGATCGGTGCTATAGACCGAATGGATAAGCCATTAGAGTTGCGAAAAAACCAGACGAACACATGCCTTAAGCCTCTGAGGGAGCGTGATGGTAGAACTTACGCAGAAGCCACAGCCATGCAGAGCAACCATGAGCCAGAGGAAGAACTAGTGGAGTGTAAGACCTCGAATTTTGAGTCCTAGAAGTCCAGAAGCCAGTGCAGGTGAAAAGACGATTTTGCTCCTGAAGGAAAGGATGTGTGATGGCCGAAATTGGTAAGATTGTTTAGTAGTTAATTTTGTTTTAAATTCCTTTAGATCTAAGTCCTTATAGGTTGATAATTGCCTTAGAAATTATCCTTATAGATAGATAATTGCCTTAGAGATTAAAGTCCCTAAAGATAGGGGAAGATAATTAAAGAGTTTAGAGTTTAGTTATTTAGTAAATTATCCTATTTAGATAAAGTGATTAAAGTAGTAATCATAATTCTATACCCATTCATTATAAACAGGAAGCCAACCTCACAAAGAATTATTCATAGAAAACCTACAAATTTTGTATAGGCTTATAACCCTATATCTCCCTATAGCCACCAAAATTTGCAGAAACTTCAAACCAGCATAACTCACTCATCGTTCATTGGATCTCTGCGAATAATAGCTTGTTGGAAAGCTCTCTTCATCCCCTTTCCAACCATCTTTTCATTTGCTTCGGGAGGTTAGTATTTCGTTGTCTAACATTACTTTGAAAATCGGCGGCCGCGTTAGGTTTCCGCCAAATCTTCCTGAATTTCAAAATAACATAACTTTTTACTCGTTTGTTGGAATCTTGCAAATAATATGTCGTTGGAAAGCTCTTTTCGTTCTCTTTCCAAAACTATGTTAATCGCAGCTTGGATGTAAATATTTCGTTGTTTTTAGGTTAAGACGAAATCGTGCTATGCCATACTTTTAGCGACAGGTTTTGCATAGTTAATTGAAACGATAAATTCAGGTTGAATCTTGTTAAATTTCCAGCTATCACATCACACATCCAAGGGGGAGGCACCTGCAACGTCTGATCACTGGTTTTCTGATAGGTTGGGTGAGTGGTATTGGTAAGGAAATAAGGTATTCAATTAATTATTGAATATGCATGCTTAGTTTGTTTTGTCTTTGCCTGGTGATGATTTAGGTGGTTCAGATTTGCTTAATAAAGGCATAGGAGTTGCTTATTGTTCAGAGACAAGAGAGGTAGGATCTATGCCTCATCGGTTTCTCCAGAAACCCCCGCTCTTATTTGATGTTTTTGTTACCTGCCTTTGTTGTAATGTTTGTGATTGGATTATATGGAGAGAATATGAAATCCGGAATGAGATATGAATCTCCTAGGCTGTATAGAACCCCTGAGTTAGGGATTGAGTGCCTGGGATGCTATTGTTATATGAATTGGATGTGTTGATTGATTCCTGACATGATTGAGAATACCCTGTTATGGTATTATGCTTTGTACTTGCTATGTGCTTGTACGTGTTTGTGTGTCAGGATCCTGTTCCGGTGGCCATGCAGGGTAAGAACTGATGCTCCTAGGGAGAGGAGAGGTTCTTATCGATTTGTGGGAGTTGTATGGGAGGTGAACCAGCAAGCTAGCGCTGGATATCTGTCCTTTGTGGCCGGATCCCTGTCTTGCGAGATAGGAAGCCCACTTTTGTGTGATTTGGGGATGCCCTGGTTGCGACTAAGGGAAGACTTGTCCATGTGGGGCTAGTCAACTAATCCTTGCGAGGATAATGTGAAAGGCTTACTGATTAGTTTGTGTGTTAACCATCTACCCTTTGTGCAGTAAGTCTTGGACAACACAGGTGGAAGGGGATGGCCTTTCTTATTCATTGCCGAGGGCAATACTGATGTGTTTCACCTGCCTGTGTACTTCTGACCTTACAGAAGTGTTTGTAGTCCTCCCTTAGCCATAATCTCGGCCTTAACCTTCTTTTGGTTTATTGTTGAATTGTGTGATCCCTTTAGTTGTTTAGGGATGATCTTATGTGAATTGGGAGATTTGTGTTTAGGGATTCTGTAGATCTTATGATGCTGTGACCCTACTGAGATTCTTGTAATCTCAAACCGTTGTTTTTACCATTTTTCAGGCTTAGGTAGATTCACTGTTCGTGGTACCAGTGTGTGAGATCAAGGCTGCACGGCGGGACGATATCGCATCACATTTTAAAACTTGTTACTTGCGCATATAACATATGATTGGGCAACATTCTGGTTTATTTTGAGCACTCTTCCTTGCTTGTTATTTCCGAAAGTTGTTGGAAGATTTCTTGTTGTTTATTTGGATCCCTATGGGACTTGTGTGTTATGAACCCAATGATTTAATTTAAGACTTCCGCTGATGTTTTATTTACTCCGTATGATACCAGAATATATGTCCAATATCATGCTCAAATTGTTGATAAGCAATAAGATTAACAAGCTTAAAATTGGAAATTTTAAGATTAGCCTTGTGGAATTCAAATAGGTCTTAGGTGTCATTTAGGCTTATTTGGGTTTCACGGCGGTAATGACCTTAACGGGAGCAATTATTAATAGGTAGGAATTAGGGTCGTTACAAGTTTGGTAGCGGAGCATGGTTTAGAGAATATAATTTGTTATATGCTAACTTATTTGTTGATTTTGATGATTTCAGGTGGTGATTTCAGGTAAGAACTCTCTCACCTAGGGGCTAATATTGAAAGGGAATGGGATTAAGTTGTAAGGTTTAAATGATATGAAAAAAAAAAAAACTAATCTACTGATTGTTTATATGCCTTCTTATGTGTTTCTTGTTATTACCGAATGTATATGATTGCTGATGTGTGAGTCTCTGTTTGCTTGATGTTTGTTAATGATTTCTATGAGTGTTAAAGTCATTGCCGAGTGTGCATTGCATGTGTGCATATGATTTTCGAAAATTTGTATACTGTTTCCAGCATATGCGTATCGTCCGGTGCATGCCTCTCCACCAGGTACCACTCCTTTTACTAGTATTGTATTTTGTATATGTTGAGTAGTAAAGGTGTAATCGAGTAGTATGGCAAGCTCGAGGCAACAAAAGGACCAACGGGGTAGGTCTGAGATTCAGACCGAACAGCAACAAGTTACGCAAGAGGAGCCAAATACACAAATTGAGCAGGAAGGGCAAGCCAAGCCCGAAAACCAACTAGAGGCACCAGTCGTACTAGTCATCGACCTTGTTATGGCGCGAGTGGAGGTTGATAAGTCCATTAGAATGCTGGAGAAACTTGAATCCATTGAAGAATGGTGGTGACATGGAGGGCTCTAATTCAGGTCTACCTATTGAAAATCCAGCTATAGTCTCTCTACGAAACTTGCTGATGAACCAGCGAGGACCAACAAGGATTATCTCTTAAGAAAGAAGAAGAAAAAAATGGAAGATGCGAAGGGCTGAAGGTTACACCCTCGGCCGAGTATTGGTGCTTCAAGTGGAATGGATGACTTCTCAAAGCAGAAGAAAATAGCTCCTGAAGCTGCAAGATACGGTATTGGTAAAATTACCAGCACACCTTATAAGTTGCAAGTCTCGCTTTTGACGCCATTCCAGGGGCTACCGCATGAGCGTAGTCCAAGGAGGATGCAGGGAACACATAACGGCCAGCTGCAATGGAAGCGGAGTGGCGCAGCGGAAACGTAAAAGAAGAGATACGCTGAAAGAAACAAATGAAAGAAAGGACAGCAGCTTTCCTGCGGTGAGCTATGCATCAATTGAATAAACTGTTGTTTGGGAAACAGAGATGATCTTGGCTAGGGGAGCGAAAATGAGTAAAGTTTCTATAAAAGATACATGGATCACATATTGAACTACAATAGCTACACCATGGACTGCAAAAGTCACACTAGCCACGACCGCAGCTCACCATCATATGCATTGAACTTGAGGTTAAGTAAACAGTGATCTGAATGCATGATACATAATGTACCGGAAACAACTTAACGTTACCCACATACGCACACCATCCAGTCATAAACAATCCGTAATGGTGATTGTCATTATTGATCGTCAAGGATGTGCAAAAGCCTGGGGAGTTTATCATCACTTTACCTAGGGCAATTCATGCAAGGATAGCTTGGTTAACTTGCAAGAGAAACAAGAGTAGTCAGCTCAAAAGGCTGGGATAGAGCAGCGGAAGATTAAGGGAGTCCACCAGAAGCTCTCCTTCCTCAAAGGTGAATTTGTTCCTCTGGAAGCAGATGTTCAAGAGATGAATGATGAACCCCTGGCGGGAAGATGCAGATAACCATCCTACCGTGCCACCTATGCTGCCTGTGCAAGACAAGAACACTCCACTTCATCCAAGCCAGCGAATAGAGCTCATCGATACACTGCTTGAGGAGAACGATCAGCGAAGGATCATGCAAGATGGCTCGTCAGTTAAGATAGGAAGAGGGAGAGGAGCAGTTTTCGTTCTTAGGCTGCTCTGTGCAGAGGATTGCCATGCATGCATCGTATTCTGCTAAAAAAAAAGAAAAAGAAAAAGAAAAAAAGAAGATGATGTGGAGGAGCTGCCTCTTGTTAGGCACAAATCAAGGCGTACTTCTTCTACTAAATCTGTCGATGCAGCTAGAGTTATTGAGGCTAGCCCACCATCAAGTCCCGTAAGAAACAATACTGTTGTTCATCCAGTGAACAATGGAGATGCCTTTCCATCCGATGAGTGGGGAGGCATGTCCTCTGAGGAGCGTGATGAAGCAGTTATGCTTGAGGCTGCCCTGCCATGTTTGGTGGAATATCTGAACAGCCTGGATACCGCATTCCTTATGCTCTTCATCAGTTCATTCAATGACCTTTATCCCAGGCCTGCACTTCGCCCTCCATCCCCAACTTTACAAGCTCAGCGCTTGATCCGTGAACAGCAGGATGATGAGTATCTTGCACCGTTGGCTGCTGATAGAGGCTGCTGATAGAAAAAAAGAAGAAAAAGAGATAAAGGCAATGGAGGAAGCTGAAGCCTGTCGTTTGCAAGCAAGGCAAAAGGAGGAAGAACAGGAGGCTTTGCAAGGAAAGCTAGTTATCTTCATGCATGCTCCATGCATGCTCACTTTGCAACGTTGCGAACAGTGAAGCTGATCCCAAGAATTGATCTACAAGCGATGACTCTAAAATATGGTGGGGGGGGAGTGGCCATACAAATTCTTACAACTCCAGCTCCAAGAGTGATCAGCCCAAGCGACCTTGAAGAATTCCGCCTCTTATTCAATATAGACGTGACCGTGATACTGGTAAGATGCGTGAAGTTCTTGATGGGCTGTTGCTGAAGAATGGATATTTGTATAAGCAAGTATCTGTTGATTCAATCAGATGCAACAGATGTTGAGGCCGCAACAGTTAGTTCCAGAATCTCAAATCTGTTGAAACCCAGGATTCAGCATTGCATGACCAGTGGAATTCTGAAACACAAAACCATAGTTGCATCCCAGGGATCTTTTTGAACGTGCTCTTATTGCTACTGGCTTGCATGTTTCTCATGGCAGTAGTGTTTGGGAAGAGTACCGAGATTTCGAGCAAGCTGTTTTGGCTGCCATCCCCGACGGTGACGTTAAGTGTGAGATCTGCAACTGACTAGTAAACCCCTCCCGGTGAGTTTATTTCTTCCCCCTCCCATTTTTATTTTTTTTATTTTATTTTTATTTTTCTTCCCATTTATTCAATTACCTCTAGTATCAAAACCAACCGTCCGATTTTCAAATTGTTTGCACCATTGCATTCCTCTCAGCGTCACGATCAACTTGTCGTTAGTTTCACCTTCATCGGACCACGGACGCACCCAGATCGGAGCCCGGAAGTTCCGAAATTCTTACCGGAAAATCTTAGATCCCGGCCGATTGGAGGTGAGTCTTGAAATTTGGTTTTCGGATTCGTAGTCCTGGTGTTTGTAGCTTCGTGTTGATGTAAAAATTTTCGGTTTTGGATGAAGTTACAGTTTTCCGGTTGCCGCCGACCGGCGAGTACTGTAGACATTGGCGGCGAGTACTATTTGACCGTTGACTTTGACCACGTTGACCGTTGACCGTTGACCAAAAAGTCAAATCTTCCTTGTTAGGTAATATCGACGTTCTGAACGTGATAGCGTGATCGGTTTTTCCATTTGATGTGTCGTTTGTGAGTTATAGTCATTCAAAATTTATTATGTAGGTTTAATACCAGTTGTCTAAGCCTAACCTGAATATTGTATTCTTAGGAAGGGCGAGTATTGAGGACAAAGGCAAGAGTATCGTTTCCTTTTCTTCGGCCCGTAAGGTAGGGTCTTTACCGTATGTGTTCAATCATAAGTATCCGTACCTTGGTTTTAAATTGAATCATTGTATAATCCATCGGAGTCCATCCGATGGATCCATGTCCAAGTTACCTTGTCCTTTACCGTATGTTCTTGTAAGGTAGGGTCCTTACCGTATGTGGTTCATCATTAGTATTTCCTTGTTGTAAAAATCCGTTTTACCTTGGTTTTGATTGATTCGTTGTATAGTCCATCGGAGCCCATCCGATTGGTCCATTGTTCAGAATTTCATGGTTCTCTTCCGTAGGTAGCTGTAAAGTATTATAATGTAGGGTCTTTACCGTATTTGTCTCATATTAAGTATTCTTTGATTTTAAATCCGTACTTTGGTCATTGAATTGTTGTGTAATCCATCGGGGCCCATCTGATGGATCCATTGTCCAAATTACATTGACTTTTCCGTATGTACCCGTAATGTATCATAATGTATCTCCAAAATTTCATGTGATCAATCAAAGTCCATTTGATTGATTTGTTGTGTAAATTGGGCTGATTCCGTATCATTGCCCGTAAAGTAAGAAAAAAAGTTGTAATCAAAGGTTTCTATAGCGATATATGATAATGTATCGTATTATTGAGTATTAATTGTAAAGTATAATATTTCAGTGTTATTGAAAGTTAAACCAGATTATGTTTTGTAAAGTATGTAAGTTTTCATGTTACTCGTACTTGTGTTCCGTTTGGCCAAACGTGGTGAGTGCTCGGTCTCTGAGAGTAAGCGGAGAGACACTCATCTGTTGGGAGGTGTATGGTTGGAGTATGGTTACTGTATGGTTACTGTATGTTCCCTGCTTCGCAAGATGATCTGAAAGGGACTAGTTGATCTTTTCCGTATAAAGTTTTATTAATCACTCTAGTCTCGGACAACACTGGTAGAAGGGGCTATGTATGTAATTGTTTTAAAAGTATACGTATAAAACCTACCAGTGGGCTTCCGGTTTCCCTTTAGCGGGGGTTACTCGGGAAGTGATTTTCCAGTCCGCCCATGTTTTTACTATTGACCCTGTTGAATTCTTTGTTGAAAGTAAAGTATATTTTTGAGGCCAGTAAGTAAACATTTTGTAAAGTAAACAGAAAGTACATGTTGGGTCCAATAAGTAATGTTTTGTAAAGTAAACAATAAAGTTTAAGTGTTGAGAAATTATAAGTTCAGTAATGTTCTAATAAGTTCCTTGTTGTTTCCTGTCATCTGATAAGTTGTTGTATTGTACCTCTCCTTTGATAAGTTCCTTGTTGTCTCTCTTCCTTGAAAAGTCCGCTTTGTTGTCCCCTACTGAGATTCTCGAAAATCTCACCCCCTTCGTGTTTGTTTTCCCTCCCAGGACTAGATCGTGCTCAGTAGCTGTGTTCAGTGTACGTGTCGGGACTACTTGCTGGGACTATTGCATCTGCACATGTATGGTTTTATTGGCACATTGTTGAATATTTATTGTTTGGACTTGTGATTTCGTTTTCAGATACTTGAGGCTTGTGTGTTATGGTTTCACTGGTTTGTATTGTATTGTTATAAAAAGACTTCCGCTGTTTGAATACTACTCCGTAATTTATTGTGCCACGTATTTAGTACTTATCAGCCATGCTGTAATTTGTAAATATTTTAAATTTTATTTTTGGAATTTACGTTTGAAAAGTCAAATAGCCTTGTGGAGTTCGGATTGGTCCACGTGTCGGGCTTCTCCGGGCTTCACGGCGGTAAGGGCCCGCTTTCCGGGTTTGGGTCCTTACAGGAGTGGTAGCGGAGCCCCAGGTTTTTACAAACCAAGTTTTGAAAATGTTTTCATAATATTTTGAAAGTATGATTTTCAACTCACTACACTGCACGTGCATAGTCCAGCGTTGTATCGTATTAATTGTCCCCTTTAGTCTTTAGACTAATTAGTATGTCCTTGTTTGTTTGATGTGTACAGTATGGTTAGGACACGTACTACAGCAGCACGAGACCGCCAGGATGCTACTGGCGAGTCAGTTCATGGGCCAGGTCAGGATCAGGGTGACCAGGTTCCACCAGTCATGCCTGTTGCTCCAGCAGCCTGTTGCTCCAGCTGTACCGACTTCAGACCCAGCTTTAGCAGCGATTTTGGCTACCTTACAGCAGTTAGTAGCCCAGACCCAGTCTGTTCCGGCACCAGCCCCACCTCAGGCACCTATTGCTCCAGTTCAGCAACCTGTGGCCCCGATTCTGCAGAGTGATACCAGGGAGCGCAGTTTCACGAGGTTGCTGAAAGATGTTCGAGAGTTGGGATGTACCAACTTTACAGGTACAAAGGGTCCAGCTGAGGCTCGTCAGTGGCTAGTGGAGCTTGACCGAGCAGCGATGGTTGTACGATTGTCCGAGGAGGACAAGGTTGCCATAGCCACCTATCTGCTCAAGGGAGAAGCTTTGACTTGGTGGATTTCTGTGAGTCTAAGGTTCCGAGGTCAGTTACCGTCATGGGCTGAGTTTCTTGAGTTGTTCCATGACAGGTTCTACACAGAGTTCCACCAGAACGCCAAGAGGGCAGAGTTTTACCGTATTGAGCAGGGTACTCGGACTGTTTTAGAGTTCGAGAAGGAGCTGAGAGAGTTGTCCTGTTTTGCACCTATTGAGGACTGTACAGAGGTTCAGTTAGCCCGTCGTTTCCAGGACGGTCTACGTCATGACATCCGGACGATCGTGGGTACGACCCCAGTGGACAACCTCAAGGCATTAGTTGTTGCTGCTGCAAATGCTGAGAAGATGGTTTTGGGTCAGAGTTCAGGTCAGAGGATGATGACTAGTCAGTCCCGCAGTGATCCCGCATCTAGCAGAGGCCCAGTCAGGCATGGTGTGAGATTTGATCGTCGACCGACTCGTTCAGTTGGACCGTATCCTCCGAGGCCGTCTCATTTACGAGGCGATAGTTACACACCTGTCCAGTCACAGTCGATAGCTTCCAGTCAGAGTACAGGAAGAATTTTTCCATGGTGTGACAGATGTCAGAGACGCCACATTCCACCGTGTCCACAGAACAGACAGTGTTATAACTGCTCCGAGTTTGGTCATATGGCGAGGGACTGCCCGAAGTCGAGATCACAGTCCTTTAGTGCTTCGAGACCTAGTGGCAGTCGCATACCTTCTCAGGGTTCTATCAGACCACCGTCCAGAGCACCAGGCAGACCTTCTGGTAGTCAGACACAGGGTCAGCAGTCCAGTCAGCCAGCACAGACGAGACCGACCCGCCTCTTTGCTTTGACTGATGCTGAGGCCTGTGCTAGCCCCGATGTGGTGACAGGTACTATTACTGTATTTTCTATTCTTGCTCGAGTTTTGTTAGATCCAGGAGCAAATAGATCTTTTGTCGGTCCTAGAATTTCAGCTAGTGCAGATCGCCCGTTGTCTCCGTTAGTTCCACCTATTGAGGTTATGACCCCATTAGGTGAGCTTTTGACATGCAGTCAGGTGTATATCGGTTGTGTTCTGAGGTTGAGTACAATTGTGTTAGAGGCAGATTTGATTCCGCTTGACATCCGGGAGTTTGATGTTATATTGGGTATGGATTGCTTAGCCCGGTATCGTGCCCGAATGGAGTGTTTCACCAAGCGAGTTTGGTTTACTCTACCCGATAGTTCGGAGTACTGTTTCGAGGGAGATAGGCGTATTGTGCCTACTTGTATGATCTCGTGGCTTAGTGCAAAGAAGATGATCAGCAAGGGATGTACAGCATTCCTAGCACATGTGAGGGACACCTCAGCCGAGTCACTAGAGCTGAGTCAGGTCCCGATTGCTAGTGAGTTTCCTGATGTATTCCCAGATGATGTAGTCGGGTTACCTCCAGAGAGAGAGGTGGAGTTCGGGATCGAGTTGATTCCGGGGACAAACCCGATATCCATCCCGCCGTATAGGATGGCTCCAGCTGAAATGAAGGAGCTGAAGGCTCAATTGGAGGATCTAGTAGATCGTGGTTTCATTCGACCCAGTGTTTCTCCATGGGGAGCGCCGGTATTGTTCGTAAAGAAAAAGGATGGTTCACTACGGTTGTGCATTGATTACCGGCAGTTGAACCGTGTTACCGTGAAGAACAAGTACCCATTGCCCCGAATAGATGATTTGTTCGATCAGTTGCAGGGGGCGTCGGTATTCTCAAAGATTGATTTGAGATCGGGTTATCACCAGTTACGGGTCCGTGAGTCTGATATTCCGAAGACAGCTTTCAGGTCTCGTTACGGGCACTACGAGTTTCTGGTCATGCCATTCGGATTGACGAATGCACCGGCTGTCTTCATGGATCTGATGAACCGGGTATTCCGGGAATACCTTGATCGGTTCGTGATTGTCTTCATCGATGACATCCTCATTTATTCAAAGTCAAAGGAGGAGCATTCCGAGCATTTGAGGATGGTATTGGAGATACTTAGAGCTCGGCAGTTATATGCCAAGTTCTCCAAGTGTGAGTTCTGGTTGCGAGAAGTCGGTTTCTTAGGACACGTAGTGTCGGCTAGAGGAGTATTGGTGGATCCCAAGAAGATCGAGGCTGTTGTATCATGGGAACCTCCCCGTAATGTGCCTGAGATACGAAGTTTTCTGGGTTTAGCCGGTTATTACAGACGGTTTGTGGAGAACTTCTCGACGTTAGCAGGACCGTTGACCCGGTTGACACGCAAGGGTGAACCGTTTGTGTGGTCTGAGAAGTGTCAGCATAGTTTTGATGAGTTGAAGTCCAGATTGGTTTCCGCTCCTGTTCTTACTTTACCAGTCAGCGATAAGGAGTATGTGGTGTATAGTGATGCATCAAAGCATGGTTTGGGGTGTGTACTGATGCAGGATGGGAAGGTAGTCGCCTATGCCTCGCGACAGTTGAGGCCACACGAATGTAACTACCCGACCCATGATTTAGAGTTAGCAGCTGTGGTGTTTGCATTGAAGATTTGGCGCCACTATCTGTATGGCGAGACTTGCAGAGTCTTTACAGACCATAAGAGTCTCAAGTATCTCTTAACCCAAAAGGAGCTTAACTTGAGACAAAGGAGATGGCTTGAGTTGATAAAGGATTACGATCTTGTAATCGATTATCATCCCGGGAAAGCCAATGTGGTTGCTGATGCCTTGAGTAGGAAGACTTCATCTTCCTTGGCTTACGTTCGGGCAGAATACATGCCAATGCTGATGTGTTTGAGGGCAAACCGTGTCCAGCTTGACAGTGATGGTTCTGGAGCGTTGTTAGCACAGATTGTTGCCAGACCCACTTTACTTGAGGAAATTCGAGTCAAGCAGTTAGAGGATCCAGTGTTGGTTCAGTTGAGACAGCAGCTGGATAGTGTTACTAGTGGTGATACAGTCAGTGAGTATAGGGTTCGAGATGATGGTATTCTGACGTTCCGAGGTAGAATTTGTGTTCCTCGAGATGAGGAGTTACGTCAGTTGATTTTGATCGAGGCGCACAGTTCTACGTTCTCGATTCATCCCGGTAGTACCAAGATGTATCGCGATTTGAGGGAACATTACTGGTGGTCGGGGATGAAGAGACACATTGCGGAGTTTGTTGCCCGTTGCCTCGTATGCCAACAAGTCAAGGCCGAGCACCAGAAACCCGCAGGTATGTTGCAGTCGCTTCCCATTCCAGAGTGGAAGTGGGAGCATATCACGATGGACTTCGTCGTGGGTCTACCGAGGACTCAGCGAGGTTTTGATGCAGTGTGGGTGATTGTGGACAGATTGACCAAGTCTGCCCATTTCCTCCCTGTACGAGTCTCCGATACACCGGAGAAGTTAGCTCATCGGTATATTGATGAGATCGTCAGACTTCATGGAGTTCCAGTCTCTATTGTTTCAGATCGAGACCCAAGATTTACTTCTCGTTTCTGGGGAAAGTTTCAGGGTGCTTTGGGTACCCGTCTGAACTTCAGTACGGCTTTCCATCCCCAAACAGATGGTCAGTCCGAGAGGACAATACAGACGTTGGAAGATATGTTACGAGCGTGTGCGCTCGATAGACATACTACGTGGGATAGATGCCTTCCGTTGGCAGAATTCGCCTACAACAACAGTTTCCAAGTCAGTATCGGTATGGCACCGTATGAGGCTTTGTATGGTAGACGTTGTCGTACGCCCCTGTGTTGGGATGAGGTAGGTGAGAGACGTCTGGACAATCCCGAGTTGATAGATCAGGCGACAGAGCAGTTGGCTTTGATCAGGCAACGTTTGCAGACAGCTCAGGATAGACAACAGAGTTATGCAAACAACCGACGTCGTGACTTTGAGTTTCAGGTTGGTGACAAAGTATTCCTGAAGGTTGCACCGTGAAAAGGAGTATTTTGGTTTCAGCAGCAAGGCAAGTTAGTGTCGCGTTTTATTGGACCATATGAGATCACCGAGCGAGTTGGGCCAGTAGCATACCGTCTTGCTTTGCCACCGTCCTTGGAGAGGATCCATAGTGTCTTCCATATTTCCATGCTACAGAAGTACGTTCGGGATTCGTCACATGTGTTGGATGCACCGCTGGTAGAGGTTGCCAGTGACTTGTCGTTACCAGTTCAGCCAGTGGCTATTGTTGACGAGTCGATTAGACAGCTTCGCAGTCGTTTGGTACCTATGGTTCGAGTTTCTTGGCGTAGTGGTAGTTCCGAGGAGCTCTCTTGGAAGACTGAGGAGTCTATGCGGGAATATTACCTTTATCTCTTCCAGTAGTACGGTACGTAAATTTCGGGGACGAAATTTTTGTAAGGAGGGTAGGTTGTGAGATCTGCAACTGACTAGTAAACCCCTCCCGGTGAGTTTATTTCTTCCCCCTCCCATTTTTATTTTTTTTATTTTATTTTTATTTTTCTTCCCATTTATTCAATTACCTCTAGTATCAAAACCAACCGTCCGATTTTCAAATTGTTTGCACCATTGCATTCCTCTCAGCGTCACGATCAACTTGTCGTTAGTTTCACCTTCATCGGACCACGGACGCACCCAGATCGGAGCCCGGAAGTTCCGAAATTCTTACCGGAAAATCTTAGATCCCGGCCGATTGGAGGTGAGTCTTGAAATTTGGTTTTCGGATTCGTAGTCCTGGTGTTTGTAGCTTCGTGTTGATGTAAAAATTTTCGGTTTTGGATGAAGTTACAGTTTTCCGGTTGCCGCCGACCGGCGAGTACTGTAGACATTGGCGGCGAGTACTATTTGACCGTTGACTTTGACCACGTTGACCGTTGACCGTTGACCAAAAAGTCAAATCTTCCTTGTTAGGTAATATCGACGTTCTGAACGTGATAGCGTGATCGGTTTTTCCATTTGATGTGTCGTTTGTGAGTTATAGTCATTCAAAATTTATTATGTAGGTTTAATACCAGTTGTCTAAGCCTAACCTGAATATTGTATTCTTAGGAAGGGCGAGTATTGAGGACAAAGGCAAGAGTATCGTTTCCTTTTCTTCGGCCCGTAAGGTAGGGTCTTTACCGTATGTGTTCAATCATAAGTATCCGTACCTTGGTTTTAAATTGAATCATTGTATAATCCATCGGAGTCCATCCGATGGATCCATGTCCAAGTTACCTTGTCCTTTACCGTATGTTCTTGTAAGGTAGGGTCCTTACCGTATGTGGTTCATCATTAGTATTTCCTTGTTGTAAAAATCCGTTTTACCTTGGTTTTGATTGATTCGTTGTATAGTCCATCGGAGCCCATCCGATTGGTCCATTGTTCAGAATTTCATGGTTCTCTTCCGTAGGTAGCTGTAAAGTATTATAATGTAGGGTCTTTACCGTATTTGTCTCATATTAAGTATTCTTTGATTTTAAATCCGTACTTTGGTCATTGAATTGTTGTGTAATCCATCGGGGCCCATCTGATGGATCCATTGTCCAAATTACATTGACTTTTCCGTATGTACCCGTAATGTATCATAATGTATCTCCAAAATTTCATGTGATCAATCAAAGTCCATTTGATTGATTTGTTGTGTAAATTGGGCTGATTCCGTATCATTGCCCGTAAAGTAAGAAAAAAAGTTGTAATCAAAGGTTTCTATAGCGATATATGATAATGTATCGTATTATTGAGTATTAATTGTAAAGTATAATATTTCAGTGTTATTGAAAGTTAAACCAGATTATGTTTTGTAAAGTATGTAAGTTTTCATGTTACTCGTACTTGTGTTCCGTTTGGCCAAACGTGGTGAGTGCTCGGTCTCTGAGAGTAAGCGGAGAGACACTCATCTGTTGGGAGGTGTATGGTTGGAGTATGGTTACTGTATGGTTACTGTATGTTCCCTGCTTCGCAAGATGATCTGAAAGGGACTAGTTGATCTTTTCCGTATAAAGTTTTATTAATCACTCTAGTCTCGGACAACACTGGTAGAAGGGGCTATGTATGTAATTGTTTTAAAAGTATACGTATAAAACCTACCAGTGGGCTTCCGGTTTCCCTTTAGCGGGGGTTACTCGGGAAGTGATTTTCCAGTCCGCCCATGTTTTTACTATTGACCCTGTTGAATTCTTTGTTGAAAGTAAAAGTATATTTTTGAGGCCAGTAAGTAAACATTTTGTAAAGTAAACAGAAAGTACATGTTGGGTCCAATAAGTAATGTTTTGTAAAGTAAACAATAAAGTTTAAGTGTTGAGAAATTATAAGTTCAGTAATGTTCTAATAAGTTCCTTGTTGTTTCCTGTCATCTGATAAGTTGTTGTATTGTACCTCTCCTTTGATAAGTTCCTTGTTGTCTCTCTTCCTTGAAAAGTCCGCTTTGTTGTCCCCTACTGAGATTCTCGAAAATCTCACCCCCTTCGTGTTTGTTTTCCCTCCCAGGACTAGATCGTGCTCAGTAGCTGTGTTCAGTGTACGTGTCGGGACTACTTGCTGGGACTATTGCATCTGCACATGTATGGTTTTATTGGCACATTGTTGAATATTTATTGTTTGGACTTGTGATTTCGTTTTCAGATACTTGAGGCTTGTGTGTTATGGTTTCACTGGTTTGTATTGTATTGTTATAAAAAGACTTCCGCTGTTTGAATATTACTCCGTAATTTATTGTGCCACGTATTTAGTACTTATCAGCCATGCTGTAATTTGTAAATATTTTAAATTTTATTTTTGGAATTTACGTTTGAAAAGTCAAATAGCCTTGTGGAGTTCGGATTGGTCCACGTGTCGGGCTTCTCCGGGCTTCACGGCGGTAAGGGCCCGCTTTCCGGGTTTGGGTCCTTACATTAAGGCTCAAAGAACTGACACCGCTGGTGTTATTCAAAGGGTGAAAGACTTGTTCAAAGGCCATAATTTTTTTTGAAGAATAACGAGGTATATTAACTGGCATATATATACAGCTATACAAGATGATAGGATAATAGAGTATTATCCAGTGCTATCAAAATGAAACTTCCAGATACTATTGCTGGAATTCAGTATCTGCAACTGTCACCTTCCTAGCACACTACCTAGCCAACAACAAAGCAAAATCTCTAGCAGGTAAAACTTCCAAGCTGTCCAAGTTAACCTCCTGCAGGTTCAGCTTAGCCCACTGGAACCCATGCCTCATACCAGCATAATACATATCAGCTGCACTGCTCTCTTCTCCGTTGAAAACACGCTTGTTGCGACTTAGCCAAATACTCCAGGCACAAGAAAACAGCAGCACGTACCATAAACGCCGATAGCGACCCGGAATGTTAAAACCATCCCATTGGACAAACAATTCAGCCACTGATCGCGGTTGGACCCAGCAGAACCCCCATTGATTGAAAACAAAAGACCAACACATCCATGCAATCCGGCAATCAAGCAGCACATGGTTAGAATCCTCTTCCAATCTACCACAGGCCTCACAAAGATGATCTTGATCAGATAAGATGCCAATCCGTCGTAGGTATCCTTTGGTAGGAAGTCGCCCCAAACACACAATCCATAAGAAGGCCTGCCATTTGGGCGCCCCCGGCTTACACCACACATTGGGAATCATCGTCTCCCTTATCTCCACCACATTCGCCACTAATGTCCTGTAACACAGATTGGCCGAGAATGGACTGCCCTGTAATTCCCATTGAAGCACATCTTTCTCCCGTGGGTTTGGTCTGAAGTCCTCCAAAATCATCCTTAATCTCTCTACCTCCTCAGCCTCCCAAACAAACAGCTCACGACGCCACAAAAGCTGCCATCTCCACACATTACTCTCCCACAACCCATACTGGAAAACTGACCCATCCTTCAGCATAGAAATAGTAAACAATCTTGGGAAGAGGATCCGCAAGGTGGAAGCATGACACCAGGCATCTTCCCAAAATAGAATGGTATCTCCCCTACCCAATTTCCAATGAAAAAATGATGATATACACTGGCCAGTTGATAATGATAGACGACTAGTCCTGACAATTCCAGTCCACATTGCAGACCCTCTACTATCGTCACAGATAATGCCCTCAGATCGAAGCTTGGGATTGTATTTATTATTGATGACCCGGCTCCAAAGGGAACATGTATCGTTGGCAATCCGGTTGCTCCACTTCATGAGTAGGGCCTGATTCCGCCTCTGCAAACAACCCACCCCTGCACCACCACTACTAACCGGCTGGACCACCTTAGCCCATTTCACTTTGGCAAAACATCTTTAATCTATTGTCCCAACCCACAAAAATCGTTTCATCCATTTTTCGAAATCCCTCCATTTTTGAAGGGCCATAATATTTTGATAAATGGGTTTCATACCTTTTTGCCGAAGGGAGATGAAATAACCCTTGATGAGGAAGAGGCTCCGGCAAAGAAAGCAGTTGAAGTTGATGCAGCTATAACCTTCGTGAACAAAATAAAGACACGTTTTGAAGATGATGAATGTGTCTATAAATCCTTTTTGGATATCCTGAATATGTAAAGGAAAGAAGACAAGGACATAAATGAGATGCATCAGCAGCAGCAATGGCTCATCATACTCCATATGGTCGGAATTCTAGCCCACAGTATAACGAGAAGATCTCTATTGGATCCAACTTGCGCATGCATATGGACAAGCATCACTGACGAGAGAGGATTATGATCTATCAAGCTGAACGTGATCTAAGGGTTGATCATCTAGAGATGGAAGATGACAACGGAGTAATGAAGGTGCACCAGAAGGTTGAAGGGTTTGGAGCAAATGCCAACTTTGCTTCTTATGATGGAAAGGATTTATTAAAAGGCATGTATAACCAAGAAGATGTTTTCTTTAAGAACGTTAAAGGAAAGTTTGGCGATGAAGATGATTATCAGGCATTCGTGAAGTGCATTCATATTTATGCTGAGGGAATAATCAAAAGAACGGAACTCCGAAACCTGGTGACAGATTTATTGGGAAAGTTTCATGATATTATGGGAGAGTTCGATGAAATCTTGGTGCGTGATGGTTTCAGTTCCAGCATTATGAAACAAAAAAAAAAAAAAAAAAAAATTTAAAAAAAAAAATTTGGTGGACATGCTTCTCGGTCATTAACAGTGGGTGACAAGGATACTGAACACAAACATGAGTCTGATGGCGTGAAAGGAAAAGGAAAGAAGTAGGGAGAAGTATCTTGGAAAATCCATGCAAGAGCTTGACGTTATCAACTGTCAACGCTGTACTCCAAGCTATAGGCTATTGCCCGGTGATTATCCAATGCCTTCAGCAAGCCAGAGATCAGAACTGGGGGGAACAAGTATTAAATGATCATTGGGTCTCAGTAACTTCAGGAAGTGAGGATTACTCGTTTAAACATATGCGCAGAAATCAGTTTGAAGAAAGTCTGTTTAGATGTGAAGATGATAGATTTGAGCTGGACATGCTATTGTAGTATGTGAGTTCAGCTGCCAGGCGTGTAGAAGAATTGTTAAACAACATCAATGAAAATAACATCAAGAATCCATTCCACATTTAAAGACCTATCCTATCCCGTACAGCCAGTTGCCATACTACATCTGTCAGTTCGACAGATTCGCAGTCGAAGCGTGCCTATGGTACGAGTTGTTTGGCGTAATGGCCAAATTGAGGAGCAGTCTTGGGAGACTAGGAATCTATGAATACAAAATTTCCTTACTTGTTTGATTAGGTACTTATGTTGAAAAATTTCGAGGACGAAATTCTTGTAAGGAGGGGAGGATGTAAGACCACGAATTTTGAGTCCTAGAAGTCCAGAAGCCAGCGCAGGTGAAAAGACGATTTTGCCCCTGAAAGAAAAGATGTGTGATGGCCGAAATTGGTAAGATTGTTTAGTAGTTAATTTTGTTTTAAATTCCTTTAGATCTAAGTCCTTATAGGTTGATAATTGCCTTAGAAATTATCCTTATAGATAGATAATTGCCTTAGAGATTAAAGTCCCTAAAGATAGGGGAAGATAATTAAAGAGTTTAGAGTTTAGTTATTTAGTAAATTATCCTATTTAGATAAAGTGATTAAAGTAGTAATCATAATTCTATACCCATTCATTATAAACAGGAAGCCAACCTCACAAAGAATTATTCATAGAAAACCTACAAATTTTGTATAGGCTTATAACCCTATATCTCCCTATAGCCACCATAATTTGCAGAAAATTCAAACCAGCATAACTCACTCATCGTTCATTGGATCTCTGCGAATAATAGCTTGTTGGAAAGCTCTCTTCATTCTCTTTCCAACCATCTTTTGATTTTCTTTGGGAGATTAGTATTTCGTTGTCTAACATTACTTTGAAAATCGGCGGCCGCGTTAGGTTTCCGCCAAATCTTCCTGAATTTCAAAATAACATAACTTTTTACTCGTTTGTTGGAATCTTGCAAATAATATGTCGTTGGAAAGCTCTTTTCGTTCTCTTTCCAAAAATATGTTAATCGCAGCTTGGATGTAAATATTTCGTTGTTTTTAGGTTAAGACGAAATCGTGCTATGCCATACTTTTAGCGACAGGTTTTGCATAGTTAATTGAAACGATAAATTCAGGTTGAATCTTGTTAAATTTCCGGCTATCACATCACACATCCAAGGGGGAGGCACCTGCAACGTCTGATCACTGGTTTTCTGATAGGTTGGGTGAGTGGTATTGGTAAGGAAATAAGGTATTTAATTAATTATTGAATATGCATGCTTAGTTTGTTTTGTCTTTGCCTGGTGATGATTTAGGTGGTTCAGATTTGCTTAATAAAGGCATAGGAGTTGCTTATTGTTCAGAGACAAGAGAGGTAGGATCTATGCCTCATCGGTTGCTTATTTGATGTTTTTGTTACCTGCCTTTGTTGTAATGTTTGTGATTGGATTATATGGAGAGAATATGAAATGCGGAATGAGATATGAATCTCCTAGGCTGTATAGAACCCCTGAGTTAGGGATTGAGTGCCTGGGATGCTATTGTTATATGAATTGGATGTGTTGATTGATTCCTGACATGATTGAGAATACCCTGTTATGGTATTATGCTTTGTACTTGCTGTGTGCTTGTGTGTGTTTGTGTGTCAAGATCCTGTTCCGGTGGCCACGCAGGGTAAGAACTGATGATCCTAGGGAGAGGAGAGGTTCTTATCGATTTGTGGGAGTTGTATGGGAGGTGAACCAGCAAGCTAGCGCTGGATATCTGTCCTTTGTGGCCGGATCCCTGTCTTGCGAGATAGGAAGCCCACTTCTGTGTGATTTGGGGATGCCCTGGTTGCGACTAAGGGAAGACTTGTCCATGTGGGGCTAGTCGACTAATCCTTGCGAGGATAATGTGAAAGGCTTACTGATTAGTTTGTGTGTTAACCATCTACCCTTTGTGCAGTAAGTCTAGGACAACACAGGTGGAAGGGGATGGCCTTTCTTATTCATTGCCGAGGGCAATACTGATATGTTTCACCTGCCTGTGTACTTCTGACCTTACAGAAGTGTTTGTAGTCCTCCCTTAGCCATAATCTCGGCCTTAACCTTCTTTTGGTTTATTGTTGAATTGTGTGATCCCTTTAGTTGTTTAGGGATGATCTTATGTGAATTGGGAGATTTGTGTTTAGGGATTCTGTAGATCTTATGATGCTATGACCCTACTGAGATTCTTGTAATCTCAAACCGTTGTTTTTACCATTTTTCAGGCTTAGGTACATTCACTGTTCGTGGTACCAGTGTGTGAGATCAAGGCTGCACGACGGGACGATATCGCATCACATTTTAAAACTTGTTACTTGCGCATATAACATATGATTGGGCAACATTCTGGTTTATTTTGAGCACTCTTCCTTGCTTGTTATTTCCGAAAGTTGTTGGAAGATTTCTTGTTGTTTATTTGGATCCCTATGGGACTTGTGTGTTATGAACCCAATGATTTAATTTAAGACTTCCGCTGATGTTTTATTTACTCCGTATGATACCAGAATATATGTCCAATATCATGCTCAAATTGTTGATAAGCAATAAGATTAACAAGCTTAAAATTGGAAATTTTAAGATTAGCCTTGTGGAATTCAAATAGGTCTTAGGTGTCATTTAGGCTTATTTGGGTTTCACGGCGGTAATGACCTTAACGGGAGCAATTATTAATAGGTAGGAATTAGGGTCGTTACATGGAGATTTCCTCAGATCAGGGGACACTGGAACGGCTTCAGCGGAGTGCTGTTGGCCTTCTTCGCGAAGGATATGCTACTAAGTTGGGTCTCCCAGCTGATGTCGAATGCATCGATATGGGTAAGGATCAGAAACTCCTTACCTTTGTGACAGCAGAGAAAATGAGACAAGAACTTACGTCCAATAGTGGCTTTTGGACCGCAAAGTTTTTCGATATTCATCCTTGGAGTTCAGAGGACACTGGCAATAAAAGGTTATGCTGGGTGGAGGTCGCTGGCCTTCCTCTCAATGCATGGTTTGAGGAAACATTCCGGAAAATAGTATAGCCAATTGGCTCTTTGGTTCAGGTCCATAACAACACAGCTAGCTGGAGATGTCTTGGTGTGCCTGTGCTGCAAATAGCTACAGCAAGCTCATTGGAAATACATAAATTGTTGAAGCTGGTGATCGATGGCAAGCAGTGCACAATGAAGATCCTGGAAGTCAAGGATAAAGTGTTTATGGGGCCCGAGGTTGGTGAAAAGGGTTCAGTGTTAGGTGGGTGCAATAGCTTTTTTATACCACTCAAAACCAGCCAATCAGCTGACCAGCAGAACAGTTCTGTTGAGGGGAAGGGCAGCACGTTTTCAGCAAGGAAAAAGGGATTATGTCGGAATGATGTGATGGAGAAGAAAAAGGAGGTAGAGGAAGGAATAAATATAGTACAAGCTGGAGGTGTGGGTCCTCACCCGCTAGTTCAGCTAAACTTAACAGTGCAGCATGCTCAAGTGGGTATGAATCCCCTAGTGACTCAGCATGTAGAAGGGTGTTTAAGCCATTTCACGAGAAATGGTAGGCTTTTAAGTAATTTTACTGCACCTGATTTTATCCCAGAGGAGATGAATAAAGAGGATCAGCTCCAGGTTACTCGCAAGGCAGTATCAGAGTGTATACCAAGTGAATATTCAGCTGAGAATCCCGATTTTATATTGTCACCTGAAGTCATGGCTTTCACCAGAATGAGGAAGGAAGGTACTAAAGCATCGAAGGTAGGATCCAAGGGGCGGGCTGTTGATCGCAGGCTTGGTAAGAAAAAAAAGATCAAGCATCTTAAACCCAGTGGGAGTCTTTCATCGGGGAGACTTAGCCAACAAGACCGGTGCGGTGTGTTTTAATTGGTGGAAGATCCCTCTTTTCTTGTTGATCATACAGACAAAGGAGTTGGTGTCTCGGAACAGGTCTACTCTGTGAATACAGAATCTGATTGGTGTCCAGTGGAAATGGAGGCGCAGAGGTCTTTGGATATTGTGGACACGCTGGGACTTAGTCGAAAGAACACAAAAGAAGCAATCAGGCAAAAGCTGAAGGCACGGATAGTTGAGGAAGGAAAGGAGTGGCAAGCTTACTGCACTACATAGTGTAGTGTCGGTGCCTCTTTGCAAAGGGTTTTTCTGTTGGATGGTTAATTTGGCAATGTGGAATATCAGAGGGTGTCGTGGGAAGATGAAAGAGCCTCAGATTCGTAATCTTATATTTAAGGAACAGCTGAGTATCTTACTTTTATGTGAGACAAAGAGGGACAATTTCTCAGAGAGGTTGGCTGGCAGATTATGGTCTGGAAACAATATTAAATAGGAAGCTATTGATGCACGTGGTAGTGCTGGTGGAATTGTGTGCCTTTGGGATGATTTGCAGGTGCAGACTCTTGGTGTGGAAAAATTTGAGAGGTGGCTGCTATTGGAGATGCGGCTAAGGGATACAGGGTTCAATTTCATTTGCGTCGGGCTACATGCGCCTAATTTAGTGGCTGAACGAAGAGTGCTTTGGGAAGAGTTGCAAAGGAGGAAGTCTACGGATATCGCGCCCTGGAATATCTTAGGCGATTTCAATGAATCTGTCACTGCTGAAGAGCAGCTTGGGAACTCTTTTAATAATGCTGCAGCTTCTCGCTTTCTGCATTTTATCAATAGGAATGGCCTGATTGATCTGCCACTCCTTTGTAAAGAGTATACATGGTTTAATTCCCAGAGTGCCTCCCGAATTGACAGAGTTTTGGCCTCCCTAAATTGGTGTTTGCATTTTAGTCGTCATAGACTATACATAGGAGCTAAGGGATTCTCAGACTATGTCCCATTGATATTGAAGGCAGACTCCGTTTTTTGGGTATTTAGGCCATTTCGCTCGTGGGATCTATGGTGGGACGACAAGCATTTCATAGAGACGGTGGAAGGATTCTGGCGGGAGGCCGGAAGTTGTTTCCCTGGTGCATTCAGTGTGGTCAAGAAATTGGCGTTTCTGAAGAAAAAATTGCAGGTCTGGCATACAGAAAATTTTGGAGCATTGGAAACCAGATTGAAAACAATTCTGGCTGAGATTGATTCTTTGGATCAGAATAGAAGAGGTTCCAGGGTAGCTTTGCATAGCAGGTATCAAGCTTTACAGGCTCAGAAATGGGATCTAAAGCAGAAGATTGAGGCTATGTGGAGGCAGAAGTCTAGACAACAATGGCTTAAGCTTGGGGATAAGAACAACAAATTTTTTCACGCTAGTGCTAATATGCGACGCTCGTATAATTTCATTGGCTCAATGCGAGTAAATGGCACGGATTTGTTCAAGCCAGAGGAAATAAAGACTGAAGCAGTAGGACACTTCCAGCGACTCTTTGCGGATGAGGGTATCAGATGGCTAGGATTGGGTAGTCTAGATTTGCCCCGTCTATCACCCGCAGAGCTCAGCTCCAAGAACCGTTCCTTGAGGAAGAGATCAAGAGCGCTGTATGGAATTGTGGCAGTCACAAGTCCCCAGGACTAGATGGATTTAATTTCTACTTTTTTAAGAAAGCATGGCAAGTGATCGGAGAGGACATTACCATGATGGTACATGAATTTCATTCTAGTGACGCCCTACCTCGTGGGATAAATAATAGCTTCATCTCCTTAATACCCAAGCTACCAGGTGCAGCTGATTTCAACTCTTATAGGCCTATCAGTCTCATCAACAGCTTATATAAAATCATCGCCAAGATTTTGTCCAAACGGCTTAAGAGAGTGACGGACCAGCTAATTTCTCCCTTTCAAACCGGCTTTATGGAAGGAAGGTACTTTGCTGATTCAATCATGGTTGCCAATGAAATATTACACACCATGAAGAAGTCAAATAAAAAAGGTTGGTGTCTGAAATTAGACTTCCAGAAGGCATACGATTCTGTAAATTGGGCTTTCCTACTTGAGGTGATGGAACAGATGGGCTTTGGTGTTTAGTGGAGGAGATGGATTCAGGGTTTTGTCTCTTTTGCTCGTTGTGCAATTCTTGTTAATGGAGAGCCAACCGTTGAATTTAATGTGGGGCGAGGTTTGAGACAAGGTGATCCGCTTTCACCTTTATTGTTCAATCTAGCGGCGGAGGTTCTATCCCGGCTGCTTATTAGAGCGGTTGATTGTCATCTGTTCCAGGGCATTACTGTTGGAGGTTTGCGTTTAACGTATCTGCAATATGCAGATGATGTTATTCTCTTTAGCCATAGAGATCAGCAGGGGATCATTAGCTTACAGAGGATCTTGAGATGCTATGAGTTATTATCCGGGTTGAAGATTAATTTCTTCAAATCAGGCTTAGTAGGAATTATTGTACCCAATGGGGAGGCTGCGACCATGGGCTCTAAGATTCATTGCAGGCTGCAGGTTATGCCGTTCATATACCTTGGGGTGCCCCTTGGAGCAAATCCACGCCGCAGAAGTACATGGAAAACGGTGGTGGATAGGTTCAAAAGTAAACTAGCGTCTTGGAAGGGTTCTTTACTGTCGCTGGGGGACGAATCACACTGATCAAATCAGTGTTAAATAGTCTACCAGTGTATTATATGACTTTTTTTCAGATGCCAGTGAGTGTACGACAGGATTTTGAAAAATGGATGAAGCGCTTCTTATGGGCTGGGAAAGTAGATAAAAGATGCATGTGCAAAGTGAGCTGGTCTGTGGTAGTCAGAGCAAAAGACAAGGGGGGTGCTGGAATTGGTTGTCTGCAGCTGCGGAATCAGGCTCTACTTACAAAGTGGAGTGCCAGAATTGCAAATGATACCTGCTCATTGTGGAAACAGGTGATAGTGCAGAAATACAGGCCCAGATTGAGTTATGCCGGTATAGTGGGTGAAGTGAGCCAAGGTTCTGCTATCTGGAGAGGAATTGTGCAGACAAGTAGATCAACATTGTCAAATGGAAAATGTATCTCAGAATTCCACCGCTGGAAACTGGGGAAAGGTAATACCATTGCGTTTTGGCAGGATAGCTGGTGCAGTAACTGCCCCTTAATGGTTTTATTCCCTAGATTATATGACATATCCCTCAAGAAGGAGGGATCAATATTGTGGTTTGGGTCACTGTTGGGACATGAATGGGGGTGGAGTATGACATGGAGGAGACGATTATTTGTGTGGGAGGAGGAGGAAGCTGCACGCTTAATGGTCCTACTGAGAGGCTTTGCTCCGACTTCCATGCAAGACGATTTGCTATTGTGGGGAGAACAGATGAGCCCTTTCTCAGTTCGCAATTGTTACCACACACTGGAAGAGAATATGGTCCATTCACGTGAGCTGATGATCCCAAACGTGTGGCGCAAGTAGGGTGCACCCAAATGGCAAACGTTCATGTGGCTTCCTATGGAAATAAATGCCAAACTTCAGCTCATTCGATTTGGCATTCTATTGGCTTCTGAAGGAGATTGTGAGGCGTGTGGCCTTGAGGAAGGCGACTCCAACCATATTTTGCTTGACTGTAGAACGGCTTGGGTTTGCTGGTCACTCTTATTCCTCAAATGGGGATTAAGCTGGGTACAACCGCAGTCCATGGCGGACTTATTCATACGGTGGGAAGGCTTCTCCATTCCATTTCGATGGTATGGTCTCTGGTATGTTTTAATGTTTGCGTTCGCATGGAGCATATGGTTGGGCCAAAACAGTAGAATCTTTCAGCAAGTAGACAGCAGTGCGGAAAACCTGTTCTACAATGGCATTCGGCAAGGTTTCTGCTGGGCCAAGACTAACCTAAAGGTTGGTTGCCCCGATTGGTTGGATTTGTTGCCTTCCGGGGATTTTATTTCCTTACTAGGTGCATAGATTGTATGGATGGTGAAATTTTAGATGTCGTACCTTAGACACGGTATCTACAAGTTTCACCTTGTCTATTGAGTTATGACAATGTTTCATTGTCTAACTCCTATGTAATATTGCTTTCAATTTTAATATACCTCGATGAATTCTTCAAAAAAAAAAAACTATTTCAGGCTATTAAGCTATGGCAGCTTGTTGCGGATGCCTTTATTCCTCGCAAGAGGAGTTCCCAAAACTCTACATTTGGGTTTGTAAGATTTGTTCGGGCGAGTGAAGGGAAGGCCTGGAGGATGGAGAAGATAAATCTGGCAAGGTTTGATGGTTGCTGCCTCAGATTCAGCTTAGAAATTGGGAACAATTAAATAAAGAAGGCCAGAAATTGGGGGTAAAATTGATTCAAACTGGGCCAGAAGCCGCCCCAAAAAGAATACTTCATAGAAATTGAGGTGGAATGAACGAGAATAGAAGTGAACATCCAAGGGGATCTGATAGTAATAGCTTTCCATCAGATACTATTATTGTCAAGGCTTATGAGGAAATCAAGACGAGACGGAAGAAGGAAAACTCGCTTTAGCAGAAACTCCCATTCCTCAATCTCTTATTCGATCAGCTCAGTAATTTTCTGTCTTAGCTCTTCCCTAGAACTACGGTTCATAAGTTTCAGTCTCTCAATTATATTGAGAGTTGCCAGCGGTTCTTCCTCTATCGTCCTTGCATTCTCTGTCTCTTTTATATCCGATTCAGATTCTAAAGAGTCAGGCACTCTCGGCAGAGAGGGAAATGAGTCAGGTACAAACACCATTTCAACAGATTTTGGGGCTTCTAAGCTTCGACTCTGATCTCCTTGTATCCCGTCCACCCCCTAAGTTTTTTCTAAATCGAGTTTTCCTGGGATTGGCTCAGCTATCATTTGTCACGACTCGGCCCTGGGATTGGCTCAGCTATCATTTGTCACGACTCTGCCCTGTGGGCCCGAATGTGTATGTGCGTGTGATGGATCACAACTGAAACGCTGAGTTGGGCTTCTAACCACATGGCCCAAAAGATATATCTTGTTGTTATATATGATCCATTCACACAACACATATAAGCCTAAGAGACCCCCCCTCCCACTTCTTTCCAATATGGGAATGGGTAACTTAACCTCCTATCAATTAGTCTCATTAATAGCATGTACAAGACAGTAGCGAAGATGTTGACTAAGAGATTGAAGAAGGTCACACCATCCCTCATCTCCCCACTCCAATTCGGCTTCGTGGAAGGCAGATGCTTATTAGACTCAGTGATGCTAGCAGCTGAAGTAATTCATGTGATAAAAGCTAGCAAGACAAGGGGTTGGAGCTTCAAAATCGACTTCCGCAAAGCGTACGATACAGTAAGATAGGGGGCTGTGCTAGAAGTTATGAAGGGGATGGGCTTCAAAGATAAATGGAGAGAATGGATTTCACAATATTTGTCTACTGCAAAAGTTGCGGTGATGGTTAATGGATTCGCTACATAAGAGTTCGTAATGGCTAAAGGGCTAAGGCAAGGAGATCCATTGTCTCCCCTGTTATTCGACATTGCAGCTGAAATATTCTCTAGGATGATACACAAAGCTGAAGACAAAGGCCTCATAGGCAGAATCAAACTAGGCTGATTCAATCTTATGCACATGCAATACATTACCAATGTTCTACTCTTAAGTGGATCAGAGGAGGAAGAGCTAAAGAATTTGAAAAGAATATTGCGGTGTTTTGCTCTCTTCACAGGATTAAAAGTTAACTTCTACAAGAGCAGTCTTGCTGGAATTAATTTCAGGAAAGAAACTACCGAAGAGATGGCAAAAGGTCTACGCCTCAAGACAGAATTGTTGCCATATAAGTACCTCAGGCCGCCTCTCAAAGCAAACCCGAGGAAGTACTAGACATAGGCGCCTGCCCTAGGGACAATGAGATGTCGTTTAACGGTTTGGAAAGGTAGAATGCTTTCGATGGGTGGAAGGATGATCTTTATCAAGTCGAATCTTCACAATATGCCAATATTCTCCATGTCAATCTTCCGATTACCTAAGAAGGTTGAGAGGGAGATGGAAAGGATGATGAGACAGTTCTTGTGGAAGGAGAATATCGAACGGTCTTGTGTAAATAAAGTGAAATAGAGTCTATGCTAATACTGATAGAGGTGGGATGGGATTGGGCTTCTTGGCTTTGAGAAACTTGGCCGTTAAATGTTAGTGTGGGAAGAAAGCCTGCTAGAAGAGTTAAATGGTTGGCTGAACCAGGTGATTTTGCATAGGAATAGAGATGACAGCGTGGTGGGATGAAGGAGAGTCAATATTCTCCAATACACTTGGATACAATGCTTTGGACATAGCCTTCGCAACTACGGGACCTATCGAAGAGCAAGCCTCAATTCCAGATGTTTAGCGGCTGCAAGGAACAATGAAGACCAAGATTTTTGTGTCGTTAGCTTGCCAAGACCGAATAATGATGAAAGGAAAATTGGCTAGATTGAGGATGATAGATTCAAATGAGCAGCAATGTCCATGGTGTACAGAAGAGAAGAAGGATGCAGATGTGTCCTTCTAAGATGCAAATATGCATGGCTATGCTGGTCAGAAGCTTTGAGTCGTTGTGGAGTGAAATGGGCTCAACCTAGGAGCATAACTGATCTAGTACAGCAGTGGGGGAGCGTGTTTGGAACTATGAAAAAGAAAAAAAATATGGGAATGCATATTACTATCTGTGATTTGGAGTGTAAGATTTTCAGAGAAGGCTGCAATAGTCCGAAGGAAGTGGCAACAGAGGGTCTCCTTTAAGGCATTAGCTTAGCTGGGCAAGAGTCAATCTCAATCCTAGCATTTGCAACAGCAATGAGTTGCTCCCGCTAAGAGATTGGTATCAGGTGGAGTAACCGTGCAGTGAATATCTTAGTTTTTATGCCTGGCACTGGAAACTCAGATCTTTGCAATGGACTTTTGTAGGACCTTGGGTCTGATTGTATATAGAGTATCATAGGGACATTGTAGTTTGTTATTATCTCTTGAATATAATACAATGCAATCGTATCTTTTACATAAAAACCCCATTGTTTGAAAACAAGTGACCAGCATGCCCATGCCAGCCTGCAATCTAGCAGTATATGATTAGTATCCTCTTCTAATCTACCACAGGCCTCGCAAAGGTGATCTGAAATAGGTAAAATACCAAGCCGACCTAAAAATCCCTTAGCAGGAAGTCGCCCCCAACACGCAATCCACATGAAAGCCTGCCATTTAGGCGCTCCCGGTTTACGCCACACATTGGGTATTACCTGCTCACTTGACGCAACTGTAGTCGCTACTAAAGACCGGTAACATAAATTGGTAGAGAACGGTCTGCCCTGTGTTCCCCATTGAAGCAAGTCCTCCGCCAGTGGGTTCGGCCGAGAATCCTCCAAGAGAATCCGCAATCGCTCTACCTCCTCAGCCTCCCAGACAAACAGACCACGACGCCAAAGGAACTGCCAACTCCACACGTTGTTCTCCCACAACCCAAACTGGAAAACTGACCCTTCCTTCAGCATAGACAGAGTATACAATCGGGGATAGAGAATACGCAGGGGTGAGACATGGCACCAGACATCATCCCAAAAGAGAATGGAGTCTCCCTTACCCAATTTCCAGTGAAAAAAATTCCACCAAAAGACTTAGGTAAACAAACTATGTCCCAAGGAACCTTGCAAAGAGTCCTCTTCTCACCACAGCCACCCCAAAGAAAATTTCTGCGAAACCTTTCAATATGTCTTAGAGCACCTTTGGGTCATCTGAAAAAAGACATAAAGTAAATAGGGAGGCTCCCAAGAACACTTTTGACAAGCAGCAAACGACAGCCGACTGAAAGGAGCTTTCCTTTCCAAGGAGCAAGTCATTTTTTAATTTTACTGATGATAGGATCCCAGGTTTTCAGACGTTTGGGATTAGCGCCAATATATGGTCAATATATGCGAACCTAAGTCGTTTAGTGATAAATGACATTGTTTTGGAATTCCAAAACGTATCGTCGTGAAACCAGCTGCCACCTTGGAGCCTCCCGCTCGTATCGTCGTGCTTGATTTTATTATGTATTGTCTTCTATACATAATAACGTTGGTGGCAGACTAACGTTGGTGAAAGCGGTGCTTAATAGCTTGCCTATATACTATATGACATTTTTTCAGCTACCTGAGGGTGTCAGGAAAGACTTTGAAAAATGGACAAAGCGATTCTTATGGGCAGGAACAGCAGAGAAACGATGCATGTGCAAAGTGCGATGGTCAACGGTAAGCCGAACAATGGACAGCGGAGGTGCAGGCGTGGGCTGTTAAAAATTAAGGAACACCGCTTTGCTTACCAAGTGGAGTCATCGGCTTGTCACTGATCCTGGTTCCTTATGGAGCAAGGTAATTTTACAGAAATATAAACCTACTTTGAGTCCTGCGGGTTTTGTATGTGCTGAAAGGAATGTGTCGACTATATGGAAGGGAATTGTGAGGACGAGCAGATCGGCACTTCTAAATGGCAATTGCATATCCTCTTTGTTCCGCTGGAAATTAGGTGACGGCAACTCAATTAATTTCTGGCATGATGTATGGTGTGGCTCAGAGCCATTACGTGTAGCTTTTCCAAGATTATATGCATTAGCCATGGTAAAGGAAGGTGTAGTGGCACAGTTCGGGGAGATGAATGGCACGGCCTGACAGTGGCATTTCATTTGGCGGCGTGGTTTATTTATTTGGGAGGAAGAGGAAGTTGGACGACTGCTCCAGATACTGAATGGTGTCAGCCCAAATCCAGTGGTGGATGACAGCTTGAGGTGGGGAGACAAACTGGAACTTTTCTCAGCCAAAGCCTGTTATCAGTCACTGGAGGCGAATGCTATGATAGATAATGAACGGATGATTCCAAATGTGTGGAGTAAAAAGGGCGCCCCTAAATGGCAAGTATTCATGTGGCTGGCGTGTAGGGAGAAATTGTCAACGAAAGGCCACTTAACCAGACTAGGAATTCTACCAGCATCCGAACAATATTGTGATGCCTGCGGCTGTGTGGAAGGAGACTCCACTCATATCCTCTTGAACTGCAACAAGGCATGGTCTTGCTGGTCTTTGCTGATTCGGAATTGGGGTCTCACCTGGGTTCAGCCGCCATCAATCGCAGATCTATTCGTGCAGTGGCAAGGTTTCCCAATCCCCTCTCGCTGGAAAGGACTATGGTATGTTTTATTATTCTCATGTGCTTGGAGTATCTGGTTGGCTAGGAATAATAAAATTTTTCGTGGAGAAGATACTTGCGCACGTGATATATACTATAATGGTATGCGCCATGGGTTCTATTGGGCAAAGACAAATCTACCGGATGTGGCTTTGGACAGTCTAGACGTACTGCCTTCAGGCGATTTTCTGTCATTACTAGCTAATTAGACTACAGGGCTGGAGCAACTAGCAGAAACCGATACCCATATTTGGCCTCTGTCATTTTCATTATGTAATTGGGCGGGCACAATGCTTCTTTGTCCTGCACCTGTACTGATATCTATTATAATACAATTCGATATTATTCAAAAAAAAAATGTATTGTCTTCTATACTTGAAATGCTTTCGTATAAAGCTAGCTAGGTTATGTAAAGGAAGTGGATTAGACCAATGAAGCTACATATATATGATAATAATTGACTGTTGCTCTCGATCCTATAAAAGAAATTACTGAAATCGGTGTATCTAATTGTTTAAATCATTTTCCTTCCATGCCCTAACAAATTGGAGCCCTTTCTTAAATCGGAAGTAACAAGGAACATATTATCAACTACGACTGATCTAAATTGAAAATGACTGAAATTCCTTTAACATTCTATAGATTATTACTAGAGAATATAAAAAGAATTCGTTATGTCGGTAGATTTGTACTTTAGCCAAATAGAGCCGACCAACACTGAATATATCCTTAATACTTTAACCATAATTCTTGTATGGTAGTTTCACAATGCGAAATAAACTCAACTCAATTTTTATAGTTAAAGTATTAATCTTTTCCAGTGATCGTAGACCCAAAAGCCTAATTAAGAATTTATAAGATTAGTAGGTATTAGTCTATATTTATGGATAAAATGGTGGACTCATAATTTATGCAATAAAAATACCAAATGTAGCATCAAATCAAAATAAAACAAAGGCAATGATTTTTCTTCACCATCATCTTTATGAGGGATTGAAATCTGAACATCTCAAAATAAAAGATCCTGCAGATCTTTGGAAAAATTTAAAAGAGAGATATGATCACCAGAAAACGGTAATACTCCCAAAAGCTCGTTATGAATGGATGCACCTTCATTTACAAGATTTTAAATCTGTGAGTGAATATAATTTGGCCTTATTTAAAATCAGTTCACAATTAAAATTATGTGGAGAAAATATCACTGATGTTGATATGCTTGAAAAAATATTATCCACTTTTCATGCTTCAAATATACTTTTACAACAGTAATATCATGAAAAAGGTTTCACAAAATATTCTGACCTGATTTCATGCCTTCTTGTGGCCGAACAAAACAATGAGCTATTAATGAGAACTCATGAATCTCGTCCTACTAGTTCTGCTCCATTCCCTGAAGTGAATGTGTGATGCTATCTCATAATCGTGGTTGTGGTCGAGGCCGCAGACGAGGACGAGGAAGAAATTATAATCAATTTTGTTTATGGTGCTGGTTAATCAAGTAAAATTATCCTTCAAAATCATAAAGTCGTAAAAGATGAAGGACCTGAAAGATAATGGGTGGCATAAAGAAAAAAGTTACAACTAGTAACTGTCATCGATGTGGAATGCCAGGTCACTGGCAACGTACTTGTCGTACACCAAAATATTTTGCTGATCTATACCAAGAATCTTTAAAGTCTGAAGGCAAGAATATGGAGAAAAAATTTTGTCCAAAATGATTTCACTGAATTTGCTAATGGCCTTGAGGATATAACGCACTTGGATGTTGCTGAATTTTTATGCCTGGCACTGGAAACTCAGATCTTTGCAATGGACTTTTGTAGGACCTTTGGGTCTGATTGTATATAGAGTATCATAGGGACATTGTAGTTTGTTATTATCTCTTGAATATAATACAATGCAATCGTATCTTTTACAAAAAAAATTATCCTCCACCTAAAGCAAGCTTTGGTATGCCAGATTTGAGGATAATAGGTTCCATCCAATCATATATGTTGTGTTTGCAACAGCTACTGCCAACAATCCAATGAAAAACTCCCAATTCCTCTGGATGATGATGTCTGGAGGCCCTTGCTCTAAGAAACTTGCATGCTTTGTTGAAAGTCTTGCAGTCAAACAAAGAAGAATTTACATCACAGTATCAATGTAGGCATTTTGTATCTTTTTCCGAATGGGCAAGAATAATGTGAACATAAAGTTTGAAGCAGAAATGTAATTTTCTGGTTGAACTAAAACATATTTTTGTGGAAACTCAGGTGCCAATGAAGTTTAGAGAAAGGTACAAATATACAAAAGCAGCTGCAAACTGAAAGTGGAACTAAACAGAGTTTATCCAAGGAAAAGAGATATGCTGTTGCTAATGGAATTCCATAAAGCATTAAGATGAGTTTTTGAAGAACATTTGATGAAGGATTCCAATCAAAAAAGAGCACAAAATGATATGAGGTGTAAGCAGTCCGCAGATTAGGGAATTTATCAACTGTGATTTAGATTTAGATTAGGGAACATGGCTCCACGACACAACTATCACAGGTTTCTTCACCAACTTCCTCTGCCACACCCTTATAAGCAGCCAGCAAAGTCCCAAGCACTAATGAAAAAAATATGTTTCTTACCGATAATTCATTTCTTGTCACAACAATTCTTTTTCCACAGACTTCTGGCTTGAAAAAAATCATAGGTCTCACATGCCATCTTGAATGGTATTCTGAAACAGAGATTGATTAAATGCATAGAATATTGAATGTTATCATGCTAGCAAGCTCTGATGATGTTTTGGAATGTTTACTCAAAATTTTGATCAGTTTTCTGCTATTTACCTTTTCTAGAAACAACATTTCCACAGTGCGATTCAGATTGCCATCCCAACGATATGAACTTTCGTCAGTTTCTCCCAAAATTACTTTCTCTAATTCTGGTGTGCTCAAGTATCCTCCTGAGAAAATCATCATCTTAGGACATTTTTCCACAACTAGCTCATCCAACGACGGGAATTTCAAGGTGTGTTTCATAGAGCAGAAGCAACTGAGCTCTGGCAAGCCAACAATTTCCAATCGGGCTAACTTGGGGAAGATAATGCTGTCATCTAGTCCGTCTCCCTCATTTTTCACTATTTCTGTCACCTTATCACAATCTTTGACAAGCATATAAGTGAGTTTCACCAGACTTTTTGCTGTAGTTGGTGATAGTAAGTACTGTAATCCTATGCATCCCTCAACTTCTAAACTTGTTAGATTGAGGAAAGATGTGGCAGATGGCGCTAGCTCAATCAAACTTGAACATTTGTATATGTTTAACCCTTCGATATGGTCTAATTGGGAGTCTGAATTCCATATACGGTTCAGACCATCAACACAATATAGAATCAAATATTTTAAATGTTGGAAGATACTCCTCCCAACCCTATAGGTGTCGTCATCTTCTTCTTCATGATGGAATAGAACCTTAAAGTTGCCATTGTTGACACTAAGAATTTCCAGATGAGGGAATTTATGGAGGAAGTCAAATGGAAAGACTGTTGATTCATCGTATTCATCAAAAGACAGACCAAGGTTTTTGATTTGGTAAAAGAGACCAGTAGGAAGCTTTCTGACTTCAAAACTAGATATCGTCAGACCCTCCAAGTTGGGAAGGATCTTCAAACATGAGAACAAATGCAATGTTCAATTAAATATTAAACGAAAATTTAAAAATAAACGTAAAATATACAAATTTTATGTTTATTTGTTTGTTATTCCAATTTTAGAAATGCATTCCAATAAATATAAAATCGTATGTACCTTTGCAAATGGAAAAAATGGTTGTGAAACTGAATTCAATCCATCCTCGGCTGTAGTAATTGAAGAGTCCACATCAAATATATTCAGTTTTGGAGTTTGATAGAGAAACAATATCTTTAACGCCGGCCATTCTGAGATATGCATTCCTGGGTAGAACACAGAGAGGTTCGGTAGGTCCTGGAGGTGCAAATAACTCAATTGATTGAGCTTAAACAGAGGAACCTCTTTATTTACACCTTTCTCCTCCTCCTTAACAACAATTTCCTTCAACATCTCGCACTCAAATAAATAAAGCACTTCAAGATAAGGAAGGTCCTTCGCAACAGAAGCAGGGAAGAGTGCTTCAATACTCCCGCAATATCTAACATCAACCTTTCGAAGGTTATGCAACGACAAAATGCATTGAAGATCATTGGTTTCATCCCAATTCCATATATACTTCAAATTCGGTAGATTCTGAATAACTATGCTCTGTAACTGCGAGGCTGCTCTCGAATTTGATTCTTGTGAATAAATTACTAGTTGCTTATCAAAAACCCTCTCCAGTGAATCACAATTTGAGATGGACAGTTCTTCGAGAAAGTGGAATTGTGTGAAAAATGAATTGGAGGGGAAAATGAACTGCAACTCTTTTACATCGCTAATCCTTAATGTCTTTAGCTTGCAAAAGGAATTCGGATGGAATTGGTTGTGCCATATCATCTTCAAGTTTTCCATGTAGCTGATTTGTAGTATCTCTAATTTGGGGAGGGAAACCTGTGAAAACATTCATTAGCTTTATAATTTATTATTACGACTAACTAGTAGAATTAAGATATACAGGAAAATTAAGATGTGAAACAAAGTTTAAAACTGAAACAGGATATTACCTTTCTATCGAAGAAAGTCAAGTTGGCCCCGTCTGAATCTAAATTGCTGCCCATAAATTCCATCATTGCAGGGCATCCCTGAATCTTCAGATCTTGTAGGGAGGATAATTCGATCATGCTTGCAATGCAGAAACTTGCAAGTTTGGGGAGACCATTCAACTTTAGAGAATGCAGATTAGGGAGCAGACTTAAAACCGTTTCTCTTTCTTCACCAACATCAAGCTCTTGCAGTTGCAAAATACTTGTAGTCATTGAAGGAGAAAGCAAATAATATAAATTTCCACAATCTTCAATCACCAAAGTTGTTAATTTGTGAGTTCCGGTAATAAAGTCTCCAGGCTGTTCTTGCCATATATTCTCCACTTGAATGGACGAGAGCCTTAAGTATTCCAAATTAGGAAGTGTAACCTGCATCAGCTTAACTTCATCATTCTGTTCATAACAGTTTTAGTGGGAAAAATAACAAGTTTAAGCACTTACCTTTGCATCAAAAAGGGACGTACGACCGGGAGAAGTCATCTGCCTTTTCACCAAGGCATTAAAGCATTTCAGGTGAGGCAAACGTTCAAGCGACAGAGAGTATAGCTGGCTGAAGCAAATAGAATTATTTGCTTCACTTTCCTCTGCCAGAACCATTTCCAGGTTCACGCAATCACTCACTGCCATCTTCTGCAACTGTGACAACCCCTTTGCCACAGAGAATGTGAGAAGATACTTCAGTTTTGGACATCTGTTCACTTCCAAAGTTTTTAATCTGCCAAAAGACTGCCCGTTGAGTTCTCCGCTGTAAAACATCTCTATTGAAGCCAAATTGTTGAGAACAAGAGACTCCAACATGGGGAAGGCATTGTTGGAAGGACGCCAATTATTTGATTCAACAACAATTAAATGTTCAATTTCAGAGTGATTTTGGATATGCAAATGCTTCAATAGAAGAAATCCTTCTGAATTCAACTGATCGAGGACATTCTTAACCCCCTCTACTTGGTCCAGATATAGCCTCTCAACAGTCCTCATCATGATTCTGGCACCAAACATCTCATTGCCAATGTCTGTATCCAGCTTGAGTTTCAATATTTTTGATGAGGTACCGACTGAATCGGAATCCCAATCACTTCCTATATATATTTTGTATCTTTTCAGCCTTTCAGAGAACAACCCAGCTGGTATCATCTTGGGATCTCGAATATGAATCTCCAAATTGGCGAGTTTGGACAAATGTTTCAACTCCATAAGGCTAGCATTCTTTTGTTCTTCAAGTGTTCCCCATTGATCAAAACTGTTCTGCATACACAAATCTTCAAGGTTTGAAAGCTTTGACAACACATTTGATGGAATCATTTTTAGGAAATAACACTTGGTCAAATCTAACAATTTTAACTTGGATAAATGCCCAATCTCTGCAGGTAAACACTCAAGTTTAGACCCAACAATGCTGAAGATTTCCAGATTTGTAAGCTTCCCGATCATGGATATGTCTTCAAACTCGCAAAAATCAAGACACAATGTGCGAAGATTCTTCAGTTGAAATAGAGAAGAGGGCAATGAGGGAAGAGAGAGTCCAGTTATATCCAAAACTTTGAGATTCTTCGTCTCTTTAAAAATTTGATCAGGCATTTCCAAATGTGGATTTTTGCTAGAGAGATAAAGAAAGCCAAGGTCTGGACAACCTATTTCTTCGGGGAGTTGAATGCATCTTCGTAACGACATTGCTTTATAACTTCCCTGACTATCCTCTTTTTTAAGTTCAAACTCCCCAAGTCTCACAAAAAAGTTTTCATCCTTTGAAGCAATCGATATTCCAACGTCTCGCACCAGATCATGTATGGAAATATTGTCATCCTCCTCTTTAATCAAAGAAGCGGCCACGAGATGATCCACCAATGACTGCACTCTGTCTTTCGCTTCCTCAATTGATGAAACCTCTGGAAACAAAGACAAACCCAGACCATATTTCACCAAATCACTAACTGTCAGAAAAGCCTGACAACATAGCAGAAAAGTCGACTTGAGTTCTTTTGAGGCTAAATGATTGTAACTTAATTCCAAAGCACAATAAACCTCTGATGGAACTCTTATCTCATTGAAATTATGGGGTGAAGGATTTTCCAACTGTCGCAAGGCATCATTCCATTGTGCCAAACTCTTATACTTCAAAGCACTTGCAACCGTTGAGATGGCCAGTGGTAAGCCTCCGCACTTCTTGGAGATTTTTTGCGCTACGGATAGCAATTCAGGACTTTGCAAACAATCTCCTGCCCTTTTCTTAAACAGATTCCAAACTTCTTCTTGTGGTAAAACATCAATTTGAATATTGGTTTGGCAATCCATTCTATTTGACAAAACATAGAGATCTCTTGATGTCAGTAGAATCCTGCAGCCTTTGTGATCATCCTTGAGTGGTATCCCAACTTCCTTCAAATTCAACTTTTCCCAAACATTATCCAAAACAATAAGAATCTTATCTTTTTGTTTCAGTCGTTGATGCAATCGACTTGCTCTTGCCTCCATACTTTCTTCAGGAAACTTTAGGCCTAGTTGGTCCCCTATGATCGTTTGAAGACTCTTTAAGTCTGGCTTCTCGTCAACACGAGCCACAACCACCTCATGGAATAACCTTTTTATCCTAGATTGCCTGGCAACCTCTTTAACCAACGTTGTTTTACCAATACCGCCAATTCCGTACACCCCAATCATTTCTGAACTGGAAGAGACAAGAGCATCCATGATTCGTTCAAAGATATCCAACCTGGAGTCAAATTCCTCATAATCTTTGGCATACATGGAGTCAGTCGACAGAGGAGGTTGGCAGGTGAGTGTTTTGAATGCATCTCTTGTGCTTTTCATGGCGTCAACGTTGAGTGCTTCTCTCTCAGCGTATTTGCTGAGTTCATAACGTGCTTTGACATTTGGACACAACCGAAAGAAGCAATTGTTCTGTACTCGTTCCTCCCCTTCAGCAATTCTTGCTCTCAAACTAACAATAGAGTTTTGTACCTGACGAATCCACTCATCCACTTCCTTCTCAGCCACTGCCCCATTTCTTGCCTCCAAATCTATCCGATATTGTACGCGTGCTCGAGCATCTTCCAATTCATCAAGCCTTTCTCTCAATTTGGCAACGTTGCTATTGCACTTGAAAGGGTAACGAAGGAAACGCAGGGTTGGACCGATGGTGTAATTAAAAGCTATTTCCAAAATTGTAGGACCGAAAGCAAGAGCGGCTTCTACACCCGTCATCTTCTCTATGATCTTAATAATTAAAAGCAGATAAACAAACAAGTTAAGCAACAAATCAAAAAAATGATAGAGCACAAACAGAACATATGAAAGAAACAAGTATTAAGAAGAACTGGCAAAGACTAGAATGAGTAACGAGTCTTTTTTTTTATTATTATTTTCCAATGTTGCAGCTGAAAAAGTACGCAAAAAGCACAGCAGAATGATAGTAATTGTGAGCAACGGGCAATGGAGGAAACTAAAGAAGAAAGGAAATGCAAAACAGAGGAGTAGAGAAGATGAGAGAATGATTATGAACAGTGGGTAGAAACATCACTCACGCTATGCTTACAGATAAGCAGATAGAAGTTTTCTGTGGTCGTTGTTTGTCCAGGTGCGTTCTTATCTCTTAAACCTGTCAAATAAATAGACAAATCTTCGTACATAAACAGTGGGGCGTTTCAAGCCGATTGGGCGAAAAAAATAAAAAAAAAAAAGAAATTTTTTTAATAATGCAAGTTGAATTTGTTATAAAAGAAGAAAATTGGTAGAAGCCAAGCAGAGTGTTGCAAGTTAACTGTATTATCAAACAGCAAAAATCTTTCAAGAAAACCTTAAATGGATAATATTTAGTGATCACCATATTATCCATTTAAGGGATAAAAATTGATTAAAGCTTTAGACTTTTATTCGTTCACGTGACATGTTTTAGGTCCCACAACGAAGACTTACTGACAAGTCTGTAGAATGGTAAAATTCATATATTGTTAAAAACCAAAAATTGAAATCTGATTTTAGTATATACATCTATAGTTTTATTATGAAGACACAAATTATAATATCTACCATTAATACAAAGATATATTTGTATACCTATAAATATGCCATTGTGATGTTGTATATACACACCAATAAAATATCGAAATTCTCTACTTCATTCATTATCTCTCTTTCTAACTAAATTAGAATTCATCTTGATTTATTCGTTTATTATATAACACGTTATCAACACGAAAGTTTTAAAAAAAGAAGAAGGGAGAATCAAGAGTTTTACAAGAATTCTTCACAAAGAACAAGCAAGAGTCTTAGTCTTCACAAAAGTATAATTGAGATCAAGTAAAAAAGAAAAGATAAAATCTAAAATTCTAATACTATTTTATCATTGTATTAGAATTATTAAATATTATTCTTATTTTTGTAGTTCACTTCTTACTATTTAGATTATAAGCTAATTTCTCATCTTATTATGTGATTAATTATATGTATTTTTAATATTTATATAGTTCTACAATGACAAATTTTACAAAACTTGAGTTTGAAGCTCTCAACATTACTGAAAAAAATTATTTATCATGGATATTGGATACTGAAATTCATTTGGATGTTAAAGGTCTTGGAGAGACAATCAAAATACCAAATGTAGCATCAAATCAAAATAAAGCAAAGGCAATGATTTTTTCTTCACCATCATCTTCATCAGGGATTGAAATCTGAACATCTCACAGTAAAAGATCCTACAGATCTTTGGAAAAATTTAAAAGAGAGGTATGATCACCAGAAAACGGTGATACTCCCAAAAGCTCGTTATGAATGGATGCATCTTCATTTACAAGATTTTAAATCTGTGAGTGAATATAATTCAGCATTATTTAAAATCATTTCACAATTAAAATTATGTGGAGAAAATATCACTAATGTTGATATGCTTGAAAAAATATTATCCACTTTTCATCCTTTAAATTTACTTTTACAACAGCAATATCGTGAAAAAGGTTTCACAAAATATTCTGAGCTGATTTCATGCCTTCTTGTGGCCGATCAAAACAATGAGCTATTAATAAGAAATCATGAATCACGTCCTACTAATTCTGCTACATTCCCTGAAGTGAATGTGTGATGCTATCTCATAATTGTGATTGTGGTCGAGGCCGCGGACGAGGAAGAAATTATAATCAATTTTATCATGGTGTTGGTTAATCAAGTAAAATTATCTTTCAAAATCATAAAGTCGTAAAAGATGAAGGACCTGAAAAAATAATGGGTGACATAAAGAAAAAAATTACAACTAGTAATTGCCATCGATGTGGAATGTCAGGTCATTGGCAACGTACTTGTTGTACACCAAAATATTTTGCCGACCTATACCAAGAATCTTTAAAGTTTGAAGGCAAGAATATGGAGACAAATTTTGTCCAAAAAGATGTCACTGAATTTGCTAATGGCCTTGAGGATATAACGTACTTGGATGTTGCTGACTTTCTTAATGATCCAAATAATGAAAGTGCAAGAAATTAAGAATGATTTTATTTTATTAAGCAAATTTGAATTATATTTTCCTTGTTTTATTATAATAAAAATATTTTTATTCTATTTATTTATCTTTTATTTTTATATTTTTATATATTTATATTTCCTTATTAATTTTATTTATTTATTGAAAAAGATGGATATCTGCATGAATATATATAAAATGAACGTCGTAGAAATATATTTGGTTGACAGTGCCACAACGCATACAATATTGAAAGATTTAAAAAATTTCTCTTATTTAAACATTGGAAAAACCAATGTACATACAATATGTGGTAGTGCAAGATTAATTAAGGGCTCCGGAAGAGCCAATATTATTTTATCTAGAGGAATCAAAATAATAATAGAAGATGCATTATATTCATCTAAGTTTTAAAGAAACCTGTTAAGTTTCAAAGCTATTCGTTTGAATGGATATCATATTGAGACAATGAATGAAGGAAGAATTGAGTATCTTTGCATAACTTTTATAATTTTAGGTAAAAAATATATCTCAGAAAAATTATCTGCTTTTTCTTTCGGATTATACTACACAAGTATAAGGATGATAGAATCTCATTCTATAATAAATCATCAATTTAATGATTTGTTTAAAATTTGGAATGACCGGTTAGGCCATCTCAGTTCAACAATGATGCAAAAAATAATAAAGAATTCATGCGGTCGTCCATTGAAAAATAATAAGATTTTTCAATCTAATGAATTCTCATGTGCTGCTTGTTCTCAAGGCAAATTAATAATAAGGCCATCACTAGCAAAAATTGGAATTGAATCTTCAAAAACTTTGGAAAGAATTCAGGAAGATATTTGTGGACCTATACATCCAGTATGTGGACCATTTAGGTATTTTATGGTTTTAATTGATGTATCAACTAAATAGTCAACATGTATGCTTATTATCATCTCGCAATGTGGTATTTGTGAGATTGTTTGCATAAATAATTCGTTTGCGAGCTCAATTTCCTGATTATCCGATAAAATGTATTCGGATGGATAATGCTTGTGAATTTACATCTTAAGTCTTTATAGATTATTGTATTCTATTGGAATAAAAATTGAACATCTTGTTGCTTATGTTTATACACAAAATGATCTTGCAAAATGATCTCACCCCAATCCAAGAAAGTCATGGTGAAGACCAATAGGATGATTGCGGTTGATAAGCGAAGAGAATTCCTCTAAAAGACTATCTTCATATGAGAAAAAATGCCGCCGCCAATGAAGATATCAAGTCCAAGAGTTCCCGTTCCAACAACTAGAGTCAGCAATAAAGGAATTTTTATTTTCTGCCAAGAGAAAAAGAAAGACTGCAGGTTCTATTTCCTATCCACCTGTCTTTCCAAAAACGAATACATATGCTATTCCCACCTTCCACCGAAAATGGCTGGAAATATCTAAAGATAAAGGTGAATCTTCTTTGATAAAGCCACTTAAAAAAGGCCACCAAGGAGATGGATTGCGATAGTCTGGGGAAAAAAGATTATATTTTTGAAGAATAAGATACTTCCAAAAAGAGTTCCCTGGAGATTTAAGCTTTCAAAGCCATTTGGTGAGGAGAGCAAGGTTGTGTGAGTCAAGATCACCTAAACCCGTTCCACCAAAAGACTTTTTTTTTTTTTGAAGAATATCGAGATATATTAGATGGAATACCATATACAACTATACAAAATGACAGGATAATAAAACCTTATCCAGTGCTATCAAAATGAAACTTCCAGATACTGTTGCTGAAATGCAGTATCTGCAATTGTCACCTTCCTAGCACACTACCTAGCCAACAACGAAACAAAAGCACCTGAAGGTAAGACGTCCAAGCTGTCCATGTGAACCTCCTGAAGATTCAACTTAGCCCACTGGAACCCATGCCGCATGCCTGCGTAGTAAATATCGGCTGCACTACTGTCAACTCCTTTGAAAACCCGATTGTTGCGGCCTAGCCAAATACTCCAGGCACAAGAAAACAACAGCACATACCATAATCTACGATAACGACCCGGGATATTAAAACCGTCCCATTGTACAAACAACTCAGCCACAGACCTTGGTTGGACCCAACAAAAACCCCATTGTTTGAAAACAAGTGACCAGCATGCCCATGCCAGCCTGCAATCTAGCAGTATATGATTAGTATCCTCTTCTAATCTACCACAGGCCTCGCAAAGGTGATCTGAAATAGGTAAAATACCAAGCCGACCTAAAAATCCCTTAGCAGGAAGTCGCCCCCAACACGCAATCCACATGAAAGCCTGTCATTTAGGCGCCCCCGGTTTACGCCACACATTGGGTATTACCTGCTCACTTGACGCAACTGTAGTCGCTACTAAAGACCGGTAACATAAATTGGTAGAGAACGGTCTGCCCTGTGTTCCCCATTGAAGCAAGTCCTCCGCCAGTGGGTTCGGCCGAGAATCCTCCAAGAGAATCCGCAATCGCTCTACCTCCTCAGCCTCCCAGACAAACAGACCACGACGCCAAAGGAACTGCCAACTCCACACGTTGTTCTCCCACAACCCAAACTGGAAAACTGACCCTTCCTTCAGCATAGACAGAGTATACAATCGGGGATAGAGAATACGCAGGGGTGAGACATGGCACCAGACATCATCCCAAAAGAGAATGGAGTCTCCCAACCCAATTTCCAGTGAAAAAAATTCCACCAAAAGACTTAGGTAAACAAACTATGTCCCAAGGAACCTTGCAAAGAGTCCTCTTCTCACCACAGCCACCCCAAAGAAAATTTCTGCGAAACCTTTCAATATGTCTTAGAGCACCTTTGGGTCATCTGAAAAAAGACATAAAGTAAATAGGGAGGCTCCCAAGAACACTTTTGACAAGCAGCAAACGACAGCCGACTGAAAGGAGCTTTCCTTTCCAAGGAGCAAGTCGTTTTTTAATTTTACTGATGATAGGATCCCAGGTTTTCAGACGTTTGGGATTAGCGCCAATATATGGTCAATATATGCGAACCTAAGTCGTTTAGTGATAAATGACATTGTTTTGGAATTCCAAAACGTATCGTCGTGAAACCAGCTGCCACCTTGGAGCCTCCCGCTCGTATCGTCGTGCTTGATTTTATTATGTATTGTCTTCTATACTTGAAATGCTTTGGTATAAAGCTAGCTAGGTTAAGTAAAGGAAGTGGATTAGACCAATGAAGCTACATATATATGATAATAATTGACTGTTGCTCTCGATCCTATAAAAGAAATTACTGAAATCGGTGTATCTAATTGTTTAAATCATTTTCCTTCCATGCCCTAACAAATTGGAGCCCTTTCTTAAATCGGAAGTAACAAGGAACATATTATCAACTACGACTGATCTAAATTGAAAATGACTGAAATTCCTTTAACATTCTATAGATTATTACTAGAGAATATAAAAAGAATTCGTTATGTCGGTAGATTTGTACTTTAGCCAAATAGAGCCGACCAACACTGAATATATCCTTAATACTTTAACCATAATTCTTGTATGGTAGTTTCACAATGCGAAATAAACTCAACTCAATTTTTATAGTTAAAGTATTAATCTTTTCCAGTGATCGTAGACCCAAAAGCCTAATTAAGAATTTATAAGATTAGTAGGTATTAGTCTATATTTATGGATAAAATGGTGGACTCATAATTTATGCAATAAAAATACCAAATGTAGCATCAAATCAAAATAAAACAAAGGCAATGATTTTTCTTCACCATCATCTTTATGAGGGATTGAAATCTGAACATCTCAAAATAAAAGATCCTGCAGATCTTTGGAAAAATTTAAAAGAGAGATATGATCACCAGAAAACGGTAATACTCCCAAAAGCTCGTTATGAATGGATGCACCTTCATTTACAAGATTTTAAATCTGTGAGTGAATATAATTTGGCCTTATTTAAAATCAGTTCACAATTAAAATTATGTGGAGAAAATATCACTGATGTTGATATGCTTGAAAAAATATTATCCACTTTTCATGCTTCAAATATACTTTTACAACAGTAATATCATGAAAAAGGTTTCATAAAATATTCTAAGCTGATTTCATGCCTTCTTGTGGCCGAATAAAACAATAAGCTATTAATGAAAAATCATAAATCTCATCCTACTGGTTCTGTTCCATTCCCTGAAGTGAATGTCATGCTATCTCATAATCGTGGTTGTGGTCGAGGCCGAGCACAAGGACGAGGAAGAAATTATAATCAATTTCATCATAGTGTTGGTTAATCAAGTAAAATTATCCTTCAAAATCATAAAGTCGTAAAAGATGAAGGACCTGAAAGATAATGGGTGGCATAAAGAAAAAAGTTATAACTATTAACTGCCATCGATGTGGAATGCCAGGTCACTGGCAACGTACTTGTCGTACACCAAAATATTTTGCTGACCTATACCAAGAATTTTTAAAGTCTGAAGGCAAGAATATGGAGAAAAAATTTTGTCCAAAATGATTTCACTGAATTTGCTAATGGCCTTGAGGATATAACGCACTTGGATGTTGCTGACTTTCTTAATGATCTAAATGATGAAAGTGCAAGAAATTAAGAATGATTTTATTTTAATATGCAAATTTCAATTATATTTTCCTTATTTTATTATAATAAAAATATATTTATTCTATTTATTTATCTTTTATTTTTATATTTTTATATTTTTATATATTTATATTTCCTTATTAATTTTATTTATTTATTGAAAAGGATGGATATCGACATATATATATATAAAATAAATATCGTGGAAATATGTTTGGTTGACAGTGGCACAACGCATACAATATTGAGAGATAAGAAATATTTCTCTTATTTAAACATTGAAAAAACCAATGTACATACAATATGTGGTAGTGCAAGATTAATTAAGGGCTCTAGAAGAGCTAATATTATTTTATAAAGAGGAATCAAAATAATAATAGAAGATGCATTATATTGATTTAAGTCTCAAAGAACCTTGTTAAGGTTCAAAGATATTCGTTTGAATGGATATCATATTGAGACAATGAATGAAGGAAGAATTGAGTATCTTTGCATAACTTCTATAATTTTGGGTAAAAAATATATATCAGAAAAATTACCTGCTTTTTTTTCCGGATTATACTACACAAGTATAAGGATGATAGAATCTCATTCTATAATAAATCATCAATTTAATGATTTTCTTAAAATTTGGCATGACCGGTTAGGCCATCCCCGTTCAATAATGATGCAAAAAATAATAAAGAATTCATGTGGTCATCCATTGAAAAATAATAAGATTTTTCAATCTAATGAATTCTCATGTGCTGTTTGTTTTCATGGCAAATTAATAATAAGGCCATCACAAACAAAAATTGGGATTGAATTTCCAAAATTTTTGGAAAGAATTCAGGGAGATATTTGTTGACCTATACATTTATTATGTGGATAAGGTATTTTATGGTTTTAATTGATGTATCAACCAGATAGTCACATGTATGTTTATTATCATCTCGCAATATGGCAGTTGCGAGATTGCTTGCATAAATAATTCGTTTGCGAGCTCAATTTCCTGATTATCTGATAAAATATATTCGGATGGATAATGCTTGTGAATTTACATCTTAAGCCTTTATAGATTATTGTATTCTATTGGAATAAAAATTGAACATCTTGTTGCTTATGTTTTTACACAAAATGGTCTTGCAAAATCATTTATAAAATGCTTGCAATTGATTGCAAGACCTATGCTTATGAGATCCAAACTCCCGGTTTATGTTTGGGGGCATGCCATTTTACATGCAGCAATAGTTATACGCATTATGCCAACAAGTTATCATGAACACTCCCCAATGTAATTGGTTCACGGTCAAGAACCAAATATTTCTCATCTAAGAATTTTTGGTTGTGCAGTATATGTCCCAATTTTTCCACCACAACGTGCAAAGATGGGTGCTCAAAGGAGAATAGGAATATATGTTAGATATGAGTCTCCATCTATAATTAAATATCTTAAGCCACTAACTAGAAACTTATTTACAACAAGATTTGCTGACTGCCATTTTGACGAGACTATAATTCCAACATTGGGAGGGAGAAAATAAATAATTGGAAAAAAAGATCTCGTGGAATGAATTATCTTTATCTAGCTTTGATCCTCGAACAAATCAATGTGAACATGAAGTCCAAAAGATAATTTATTTACAAACGATTACAAATCAACTGCCAGATGCATTTACTGACCTTAAAAGAGTAACTAGGTCTCATATTCTAGCTGTAAATGCTCCGATAAGAATTGATGTCCCTAAAGGACAACCTAAAATTGCTAGTGAATCTAGACTACGCCAGAAGCGTTGAAGACCATTCGGTTCTAAAGATAAAAATCCTCGAAAAAAGAAAGAAGCAACTACACAAGATGGTCAAGTAGAGGATATAGTTTTGAAAAATCTAACTGACATAATTAATAAAATTCCAGAAGAAATACAAGAGAATGAAGAAATCTCGATTAATTATGCCACTACAGGAAAAAGATGGGATTGAAGCACAGTACTTGTTGACAATATTTTTGCATATAATGTAGTGCTAAATATTATTGAAGAAAATGAAGATTTTGAATCTATCTCTATAGAGGAATGTAAAAGTAGAAAACATTAGCCAGTATGGAAAGTCGCAATTCAATCAAAATTAAACTCAATTGAAAAATATGGAGTTTTTGGACCAATAGTCCATACACCAAAAGGTGTAAAACCGGTTGGATATAAATGGGTATTTGTGCGAAAAGGAAATGAGAAAAATGAAGTTGTGAGATATAAAGCAAGATTTGACGCACAAGGTTTTACCCAAAAAACCGGGTATTGATTATGATGAGACGTATTCTCTAATGGTGGATGCAATAACATTGCGATACTTACTTTGTTTGGTAGTGCATAAAAAGTTTGAAATACGTCTAATGGATGTAATTACAGCCTATTTATATGGCTTGTTGGATACTGATATATATATGAAAACTCCTGAAGGATTTAGATTACTAGATACAAATAAACCAAATTCCCAGGAAATTTATTCGATAAAGCTAAATAGAGCTTTATATGGATTGAAGCAATCTGGTCGGATGTGGTATAATAGTCTTAGCGAGTGCTTGCTTAAAATAAATTTCAAGAATGATCCAATTTGTCCATGTGTCCAATTTGTCCAATTTGATGATTTAAATATCATTAGAACTTATGAAGAGATAGATAAAACTATCGAGTATTTAAAGAAAGAATTTGAAATCAAAGACCTTGGAAAAACGATATTGTTTGGGTCTTCAGATTGAGCATCTGAGTGAAGGAATATTTATTTATCAATCAAATTATGTGGATAAAGTACTTAAAAGATTTTATATCGATAAAGCTCATCCATTAAATACACCAATGACTGTGAGGTCACTTGATGTGAAAAAGATATTTTTCGACCTCGTAAAGAAAATGAAGAACTTTTAAATCTTGAGGTTCTATATCTAAGTGCTATTGGCGCACTTACATATTTGCTAATAATACTAGTAGTAAATTTACTAGCAAGATATAGTTCTACTCCAACTCAAAGACATTGGAATGGAGTTAAACATATCTTTAGATATCTTCGAGAGACAATGGATTTGGGTTTACTTTATTTAAATTTATCCACTTTCGATTTAGTTGGTTATGCAGATACATGATATTTATCAGATCCACATAAAGCTAGATCGCAGACAGGTTACTTATTCACTATAGGGAGTACAACCATTTCATGGAGGTCGGTGAAACAAACTTTGGTTGCCACTTCTTCTAACGATGCAGAAATCTTAGCAATTCATGAAGCAAGTTGTGAAAGTGTTTAGCTACGATCAATATTACAACACATAAGAGAAGCAAGTGGATTATCAAGTAACAGGGAACATGCAACGACAAGACAAAACATATTTCACCAAAATTCTTCTTTACTCATGATCTTCAATGCAAAGGGAAAATCACTGTCAAACAAATACGCTCAAGTGACAACTTAGCTGATTTATTAACTAAAGCTCTTCCCATATCAACATTTGAGAAGTTTATACAAAAGATCGGAATGCATCGTTTGAAAGATTTGAAAGGATGAGTAAATCATGGGAGTATACACTACACTCATTTTTTCTTCACCAAGTTTTTATTCCCATTGGGTTTTTCTTGTATGACAATGGCATACTCTCAGATTGAGAATAATGTACTTTTTTCCCTTCACTAAGATTTTTCCCATGGGGTTTTTTTAGTAAGGTTTTAACGAGGCATTAAGTTATTTTTTATTGTAACGAATAGACATTCAAGGGGGAGTGTTATAAATGAATGTCTTTAAAACGTGTAGATTCATTATGAAGACACAAGTTATAATATTTACCAATAATACAAAAGGTACATTTGCGTAGCTATAAATATGTCATTGTGATGTTGTATATACACACCAATAAAATATTGAAGTTCTCCTCTCCATTCATTATCTCTCTTTCTAATTACCATCTTTCTAACTAAATTAGAATTCATCTTGATTTATTCGTTTATTATATAACAAGCATTGTATTGACAAAAATAATTCCTGATTTCTTTTTTTGGCTATGTCCTGACTTGTAATGAGTATGAGAAATGACTAGAAAAATGATTTTTTTTAATAAGACGACTAAGTGATTTGAATATTTTATTTCAGAATGTAAAGTAACTTAATTATTAATTTTAAAATGACTTAATCTTTTTTGTTGACTCAGTAAGAAAAACGACTGATTTCTCTCAAGGATTTGAATCGCAAAAAATATAAATTTTAAAATATTTATCAAAATTAATTAAGATAATTAGCAAATTTTTTCCAGACTTGAAAAAGGAACAATTCGTCTCACCTCACATGCCTTCTTAGATGATGTATTATGCTAATTAACTGCATACGATATTAGATGGTATGATGATAGAAATGTTTTAACATATATTTGATATATGCCAGAATCTTGATAAATTTTTCTACTACTTTATATATATATACCTTTTGTAAAAACAACATTTCCACAGTGCCATTCAGATTGCCATCTCAACGCCATGAACTTTCGTCGGTTTCTCCCAAGATAACTTTCCCTAATTTTAGTGTGCTATCACTAGGGATTCTGTGTGATCCATGATCCATATAAAGTCTTGGCCATTTGTGGCTAGGCATAACAAATTCTAGTCTAGCATTGAGTTTCTTTCAGTTTTAGTTTGCTACGAATTATATCCAGCTAGACTTCTTGATTTAGTTCCGGCTATTTTTGAAAGTCCCGAACCCTCTGAAAGGCTTAGTTTTCTATTTCAGTAGTTGATTATTCAGTTTATCTTACCCTCTACGTAATTCCAAAGTATATTCGTTTATAGTCTAGTCATTTCTATAGTTTAATATCTTGCAATCAAAACTAATACCAATTCGCAATAGTTTAAGTGACCTCTCCAATGACTAACACACTGGTATTGAGCTAGAGTGAATCGGTCCTTGACAAGTGATACAATACAGGGTAGGTAAAACCGAGGATTGACTACGTTAGCTATCTGAGGTCTTGAAATCAAAGGAAGGCAAGCGAAAGGGCCTATGGTTGTACCGAGCCCCCTGAGATACCTGGCAGCCTTGATGGAGATCTATGAATGGAAGACAACTACGATCTTGCGTGGCCTATGATCATGGCTCGGTGGTACACAACTGACGGGACTAGATAATACTATCAATCGAAGACACCACTACAATCAGGTTCAATTTTTCCTTTTTAGTTTACAAAATTTTCCATTAGTTATAACATCCTTTTATAGGTATCCACTTTTATTTCTAAGGAGCCAAGGCGATGGCTCAGAGGTAGTCTTCCATAATCACGCTTGATCTCAGCTCTCTAGAGGATTCGATCCTTCGACTTGCTACCCATCAAGAATAACAGGTACTAATTTACATGACTAACAACAGCACGTCAACTTGCAACTCTATTGTGTCATTAAATACTTTAGTGCATATTTAGTAGGCATCATTAAATACTTTAGTGCATGTTTAGTAGGCAAACATTACAATGACAGTCAAATTTGTGATTTATTATTTCTTAAACCAATTTATACTTTATTTATTATAAAATTAATCAATTTTTATTATTTTATTTGCTTCTAAATGGTATTGCCGTTTTTTTTTTACCATAGCCTTGGCCAGTGGTGCATAAAATAATTTGGTTTGAAGAAATATTCTAGTATAAACTAGAGTTCGAGTATTTAAAATTTAAATAAAATTGATAAAGATGATGTTTATTGAAATAAAAAAAAATAATGTGTGATATATAGGAATTTTTTTATTTTTTTAGAAAATTATTGGAGAGCATAAAGATTAGATTATCATCATTTATTTTATTAAAAGATATACTATATGATCGGTAAAAAACTTAGAAACAATTCTTGTTTAATTTATATATCGACGGCAAACATTTTACTTCCAAAGGGCCAGTGTGAAGGCTGCAATGTCACCATGGATACACCTTTTGTGAAACCTCATCCTAGTTGTATGCTCAATCAACACATTTTGTCTTCATCGTCTTAGTAGTCCGTGTGTCCGTTTGACACTTTGATCTACTTAGAAATCAAGGCAGTAGAAATTATTGTTGTGTCCCTGTTAGACCCAAGCATATTTTTGGCCTCATTTTGTGTAGCTGGGTGTTTTCTGATTGTTTTGTAGGTCTTTGGGCTTGTTCTGCTATGTTTGGGCCCATTTGTTGTTTTTGGCCATTCGTGTATTTTTTTGGGGGCTTGTTTATCTATTATTGGGTCGTATTTATTCCTCCCGAGCCTGATCGACTAATTCCGATCCAAGTTCGTTTCCCGGACCGGATCACTAGGATTTGGGTCCGACGATATAAACTTATCTTTGGTCACCCTAAACCTACTAGCCGCCACTCTCCTTCCTATTTCTTTCCTCTTCCTTAATTTTATAACCGTTCTCTCCCAAAATTCTTTCAAAGCAAGAGTTGTTATTTCCTGATACTATCTAAAGAAAGAGTCGTTTGATTCTTTTCCCAACTCCTAGTGCCGCCACGATTCCTTTCGCTTTGTTTGATTTGTCATGCACAAAGAGTATCTCTTTTTCATCTCTATTATGTTCCCAATTTAATTGTTTTTGCTGTCGTTTCTTATTATTTTCTTTACCCTCCTTCACTCAATTTCCACTGCCATCATTCGTTTGTGTTTGCATGTGGGTGTATATCTTGTTAAGGTTTTGTGGGTAAGAGTCTATGAAGAATTAGTGTGTTCGCACATCAGTAAGGGAATGATAGGTTTCTTATATTGATTTCTGTTTATCGTTTTGGTTCCGGATTGTTCTGTAAGGACCCAAACCCAACCTATTAGGACCCTTACCGCTGTGAAAACCAAATAAGCCCTCGCAAGATTCTATTTGAATCCCACAAGGCTCAAGTCACCTAGTTGTCAATTTTATTGGTTGATTTATATGCTATTTAAAGGTTGGCGCATATTCATACATTAATGAATTTCTGGCTTATACGGAGTGAAAGAAAACATCAGCGGAAGATTTATATTAGTACTCAAAACAAGTGGAAACATAACACACAAGTCCCATAGGAATCTCAAAACATCAACTAATAGTATCATGCATATTTCGGAAGCAACAAAAAGAGAAAGAGGGATTGGAAAGTCAGAAAACAAATCCACAAAAGTTCAAAGACATGGCATGTTGATTCAATAGAAAAGGGGTGCAAATTCGTTCAGCCGTGCAGCCTTGATCTCACACCTTTGGTACCAGCAACAAAGTACACACCTAAGCCTGCAAAGGGGGAGAAAAGAAGGGATGAGATTACAAGAATCTCAGTAGGGTCACAACATCATAAGTCCTAGGGATTCCCAATCAAACATCTCCTAAACAACATCAGATCATCCTTACTCATCTAAGGGTATCACGCAATTCAAGAATCAATCAAAAGGGTTAGGGCCGAAACTAAGGCTGAGGGTGGACTATAAACACTTCTGAAAATCAGAAGTACACAGGCAGGAAAACTCATCAGGTTACTATCGGTAGTAGGAAAAGAAAAGGTCATCCCCTTCCACCTGTGTTGTCCAAGACTTTGCTGCACAAAGGGTAAATGGTTAGACAATCAATACTGCAGCAAGCCTTTTAGTTGTCTCCGACATCTAGACTTGAACTGGCCTAGGAGTACTCTTGCAGCAGCGTATACAAGTCATACTATCACTCTCAAACAGGGCAACCTAACATCCAGGCTCGAACTAGCCTATAGGGCATCTTGACGTCCAAACTCGAACTGGCCTACAAGGCTTCTTGACGTCCGGACTTGAACCGGCCTACAAGGCATCCAACGAGCTTTTGCTGGGAATAACCACCCATAAACCTCCCGGTTCAGTAAGTATCTCTCCTCTCCCTAGGAGCAACAATACTTACCTCGCATGGCCAGTGACAAAAGGATCCTTCAAACAAAGCACAAACAGGGCACATACATACATAGTACACGTATACACAAATCACAACAAAGGATCCTCAATCAAAATAAAATTTAACTTTTAATAAATAAAAACTAACCTCCAGATGAAAAATCCAAGAAGGTTGGAAAGAGGATGAAGAGAGCTTTCCAACAAGATATTATTCGTAAGAATCTAATAAAGGATGAGAGAGTTATGCCAAGATGAAGATCAAGGAGTTTCAGCTAGGGTTTAGGCAAAAATCAGAAATTGAGAAGAAGGAAATAAATTACGAAATTTCTATGTAGGTTTTGGTATGTGTAGGTGGGATAGGCTGGCCACTCTTTTATAGGTGTCTAAGGAGGTTTAGCTAAGAGATAAATCCCTACTTTTAAGCTTAAAAAGATAATTAAAGGATAATTATATTAGATGGATAATTCTATTTAAATGTATAAATCTATTAAAAGATATATTCTATTTAAAAGGAAGAATTATCTAATACCTTAGATAATAAGAGATAAAACTAAGGATAATTAATATAAAAATAGGAAATATCTGGCAACAACCATTTTTGGCCATCACACATCCATTTCTTCAGAGGCAAAATAGTCATTTCAACTGCATCGGCTACTAGACTTCCTAGACATCCAAACTAGGAAGGGTTGGTGTCTCACATGTTCACTTGGTTATTTGATTCAGGATGCTTGGGATCTCGCGACAAAGGTAAATGCCTTGGTACTAATCCATCTACATGTGAGGTATGAGACTATGCCTCATATGTTTGATCGGAAAATTCTTTTCGTTCTTACTACATACGTGTTTCATGGTTTTGAATTGATGCATGTGCTTTGTTTGATGTTATGTTTATCATTTATGTGATTCTTAATCATATATGTGAATCACCCGACATATATAGAAATGCCGATTCTATCTCCTTCTGCTAAACTTAATTATGCTCATCCAAACAATCATTGTGAAGATTTGGATTTATTTTAGGATGGTAATTTATGAAAATGACATAAGTGGGTGGCGGTTAGATGAATTTAATGTCCTCCAACTGTGTATCAAGTTAACCTATACGTATCATGTAGTCGTTTTTAAGGTATCAAAAATATCATATAAAACTTTATCAATGTTTTTTTTTTTTTATTATTATATTAAATGATCTTAGATTAGAATTTAGAAGTCCCAGGTGAGGAAGGGTTAAACACCTTAGATAGGTTTGAATTTGGACTTATTTAAAGTAGGAAATTTTCTAGAATTTTTAGAGATTTTATACTAAATTCTATTATTTTCCTAAAATTTATAAAAATTATTTTAAATTATATATTTATCAAAAATTGGAAATTCATAAGGAGCATGTAGAAATTTTCTAGGTATTTTTCTGATTTTTCTGTTATTTTTAATGATTTTTACAAATTTATTTTGATTTTCTGAAACGACGCCAATTCACGTGGGGGTGGACAATGGTTTGGCCGTATCTGGTGACCCAAGACGTCGGGTATAAAGCCCAGTGGTTGGCTCCATATGGGTGTTTTAGTGTAGGATGTTTCAAAATCTCTCAATTTTGGGAGATTCTGGGGTGATCTTCCTTCTCGATTCGATTGGAGCCATTATTGTACGGAATCGAGTGATTTTCGAACCATCCCGGCGAGTTTGATGTGGGTAAGTCGAAATCTTTCCTAACCTAGAGCTAGTGATTTCATATGGATTTGATGCATTTTTATAAGGGTTTTACCATGGAAGATGAGATGAAGGTGTTGGTATGGCTTTTAGGAAGGTTCGTTGGGTAGATTGGCAGGAGGCTGATTAGGGTTTCAACTTCTGGATGAGTGTCCAGAGGTTGGAGACGACTTAGTGGACGATGGGTAGTCCATGAGTCGTCCATAGCCAGATTGGACAACAAATCATCTGAGAGTGAATCCAACAAACATGTCATCAGTTCAAGAGGAGTCAAATCGGGTTTAGGTTAAACCAAACCAAGTCAAACCGATTCAGTCAAACTAGGTCGAGTCAAATCGGGTCGAATTAGATTGAGTTGAATCAAACCGATTCAGGTTGAACCAAAATTGGGGAATGAATGAGGTGATGATATGTGGTAGTGTTTGGTGATGACATATATTCGTTGACTTTTCTAATTTTGACCAATTTTCTAGAAATTTTGAAAATAAAGAAAAATAGATGAAAATGAGAAAAATTATGGAAAATAGAGAAAAATATAAGGAATCCAATGACATATAGTTTACTTGATTTGGATATGATTTAAGGGGCATAAAAATTAGGAGAAGTTGAAAGAAATTCGAAAAATATTTGGAAAAATTCCAGGAAAGTTCGTATAGGCTAATGGAGTCCCTTAGGACTAAGTAAGGGATTATGTGATTTCAGTTTTAAATTTATTACCTTAAGGATTGAGAAAAATTAAGTGAATTTATCGATTATAACTTGTATAGGTGTTGAAATACGTGCACTAGTAAGGGCATATACAAACTTTATGTTTATTTGTTTGTTATTCAAATTTTAGAAAAATATTCCAATAAATGTAAAATCGTATGTACCTTTGCAAATGAAAAACATGGTTGTGAAACTGATTTCAATCCATCCTCGGCCGTAGTAATTGAAGAGTCCACATCAAATATATTCAGTTTTGGAGTTGGATAGAGAAACAATTCCTTTAACGCCGGCCATTCTGAAATATGCATTCCCGGGTAGAACACTGAGAGGTTCGGTAGGTACTGGAGCTGCAAGTAACTCAATTGATTGAGCTTAAACAGAGGAACCTCTTTATTTACACCTTTCTGCTCCTCCATGGCAACAATTTCCTTCAACCTCTCGCAGTATACTAAGATAAGCGCTTCAAGATAAGGAAGGTCCTTCGCAACAGAAGCAGGTACTGGAATTCAAGTGATAAGTATTCCAAATTAGGAAGTGTAACCTGCATATGCTTAATTTCATCATTCTGTTCATACCAGTTTGATTGGAAAAAATAAGTTTAAGCACTTACCTTTGCATCAAAAAGGGGCGTATGACCAAGAGAAGTCATCTGCCTATTCACCAAGGAATTAAAGCATTTCAGGCGAGGCAAACGTTCAAGCAACAAGGAGTATAGCTGACTGAAGCAAATAGAATTATTTGCTTCACTTTCCTCAGCCAGAACCATTTCCAGGTTCACGCAATCACTCACTGCCATCTTCTGCAACTGTGACAACCCCTTTGCAACAGAGAATGTGAGAAGATACTTCAGTTTTGGACATCTGCTCACTTCCAAAGTTTTTAATCTGCCGAAAGACTGACCTTTGAGTTCTCCGCTGTAAAACATCTCTAATGAAGCCAAATTGTTGAGGACAAGAGACTCCAACATGGGGAAGGCATTGTTGGAAGAACGCCAATTACTTGATTCAACAACAATTAAATGTTCAATTTCAGAGTGATTTTGGATATGCAAATGCTTCAATAGAAGAAATCCTTCTGAATTCAACTGATACAGGACATTCTTAAACCCCTTTACTTGGTCCAGATATAGCCTCTCAACTGTCCTCATCAAGATTCTGGCACCAAACATCTCATTGCCAATGTCTGTATCCAGCTTGAGTTTCAATATTTTTGATGAAGTACCGACTGAATCGAATCCCAATCACTTCCTATATATATTTTGTATCTTTTCAGCCTTTCAGAGAACAACCCAGCAGGTATCATCTTGGGATCTCGAATATGAATCTCCAAACTGGTGAGTTTGGACAAATGTTTCAACTCCATAAGGCTAGCATTCTTTTGTTCTTCAAGTGTTCCCCATTGATCAAAACAGTTTTGAAAGCTTTGACAGCACATTGGATAACTGCCCAATCTCTGCAGGTAAACACTCAAGTTTAGACCCAACAATCCTGAAGATTTCCAGATTTGTAAGCTTCCCGATCATGGATATGTCTTCTAACTCGCAAAAATCAAGACACAATGTCTGAAGATCCTGCAGTTGAACTAGAGAAGAGGGCAATGAGGGAAGAGAGAGTCCAGTTATATCCAAAACTTTGAGATTCTTCGTCTCTTTAAAAATTTGATCAGGCATTTCCAAATGTGGATTTTTGCTAGAGAGATAAAGAAAGCCAAGGTCTGGACAACCTATTTCTTCAGGGAGTTGAGTGCATCTTGGTAACGACATTGCTTTATAGCTTCCCTGAATATCCTCTTTTTTAAGTTCAAACTCCCCAAGTCTCACAAAAAAGATTTCATCCTTTGAAGCAATCGATATTCCAACGTCTCGCACGAGATCATGTGTGGAAATATAGCCATCCTCCTCTTTAATCAAACAAGCGGCCACAAGATGCTCCACCAATGACTGCACTCTGTCTTTCGCTTCCTCAATTGATGAAACCTCTGGAAACAAAGACAAACCCAGACCATATTTCACCAAATCACTAACTGTCGGAAATACCTGACAAAATAGCAGAAAAGTCGACTTGAGTTCTTTTGAAGCTAAATGATTGTAACTTAATTGTAAAGCACAATAAACCTCGGATGGAACTCATATCTCATTGAAATTATGGGGTGAAAGATTTTCCAACTGTTGCAAGGCATCATTCCATTGTGCCAAACTCTTATTCTTCAAAGCACTTGCAACTGTTGAGATGGCCAGTGGTAAGCCTCCGCACTTCTTGGAGATCTTTTGTGCTATGGCTAGCAATTCAGGACTTTGCAAACAATCTCCTGCCCTTTTCTTGAACAGATTCCAAACTTCTTCTGGTGGTAAAACATCAATTTGAATATTGGTTTGGCAATCCATTCTATTTGACAAAACATAGAGATCTCTCGATGTCAGTAGAATCCTGCAGCCTTTGTGATCATCCTTGAGTGGTATCCCAACTTCCTTCAAATTCAACTTTCCCCATACATTATCCAAAACAATAAGAATCTTATCTTTCTGTTTCAATCGTTGATGCAATCGACTTGCTCTTGCCTCCATACTTTCTTCAGGAAACTTTAGGCCTAGTTGGTCCCCTATGATCGTTTGAAGACTCTTCAAGTCTGGCTTCTGGTCAACACGAGCCACAACCACCTCATCGAATAACCTTTTTATCCTAGATTGCCTGGCAACCTCTTTATCCAACGTTGTTTTGCCAATACCTCCAATCCCGTACACCCCAGTCATTTCTGAACTGGAAGAGATAAGAGCATCCATGATTCGTTCAAAGATATCCAACCTGGAGTCAAATTCCTCATAATCTTTGGCATACATGGAGTCAGTCGACAGAGGAGGTTGGTAGGTGAGTGTTTTGAATGCATCTCTTGTTCTTTTCATAACGTCAACGTTGAGTGCTTCTCTCTCAGCGTATTTGCTGAGTTGATAGCGTGCTTTGACATTTGGACACAACCGAAAGAAGCAATTGTTCTGTACTTGTTCTTCCCCTTCAGCAATTCTTGCTCTCAAACTAACAACAGAGTTTTGCACCTGACGAATCCACTCATTCACTTCCTTCTCAGACACTGCCCCATTTCTTGCCTCCAAATCTATCCGATATTGTACGCGTGCTCGAGCATCTTCCAATTCATCAAGCCTTTCTCTCAATTTGGCAACGTTGCTATTGCACTTAAAAGGGTAACGAAGGTGATGCAGGGTTGGACCGATGGTGTAATTAAAAGCTGTTTCCAAAATTGTAGGACCGAAAGCAAGAGCGGCTTCTACACCCGTCATCTTCTCTATGATCTTAATAATTAAAAGCAGATAAACAAACAAGTTAAGCAACAAATCAAAAATAGGAAAGAGCAAGGATTTTGTTTGGTTTTGTTTTCAAATCTTGCAAAAACAAAACATATGAAAGAAACAAGTATTAGGAAGAACTGGCAAAGACTAGAATGAGTAACAAGTCTTTTTTTTTTAATTATTTTCCAGATGTTGCAGCTGAAAAAGTAAGCAAAAAGCACAGCAGAATGATAGTAATTGTGAGCAACGGGCAATGGAGGAAACTAAAGAAGAAAGGAAATGCACAACAGAGGAGAAGAGAAGATGAGAGAATGATTATGAACAGTGGGCAGAAACATCACTCACGCTGATGCTTACAGATAAGCAGATAGAAGTTTTCTCTGGTAGTTGTTTGTCCAGGTGCGTTCTTATCTTTTAAACCTGTCAAATAAATAGTCAAATCTTCGAACATAGACAGTGGGACGTTTCAAGCCAAATGGGCCAAAAAACAAAAAAAAAAAAAAAAGGTTGTTAAGGGATGAAAATTGATTAAAGCTTTAGACTTTTATTCGTTCACGTGACATGTTTTAGGTCCCACAACGAAGACTTACTGACCACAAGTGTGCTGAATGGTAAAATTCATATATTGTTAAAACCAAACATTGAAATCTTGATATTAGTATCTATCATTTTAAAAATATTAGCATTATATTAATAAAAATAACTCCTGATTTCTTTTTTCAGCTATGTCCTGATTGTAATGAGTATAAGAAATGACTTGGAAAATGAATTTTTTTTAGTAAGACGACTAAGTTACTTGAATATTTTATTTCAGACTGGAAAGTAATTTCATCATCAATTTTAAAATGATTTAACCTTTTTTGTTGACTCAGTAAGAAAAACGACTGATTTCTCTCAAAGGATTTGAATAGCAAAAAATATAAATTTTAAAATATTTACAAAATTAATTAAAATAATTAGCAATTTTTTCCACAGACTTGAAAAAGAAACAATTCGTCTCACCTCACGTGCCCTCTTAGATGATGTATTATGCTAATTAACTGCATAGGATATTAGATGTTATGATGATAGAAATGTTTTATCATATATTTGATATATGCCAGAATCTTGATAAATTTTTCTAGTACTTTACATATATATATATATATATACCTTTTGTAACAACAGTATGTCTCTTACCTCTCAAAACCTCCCACCTCTCTCTACAACCCACCCTAAACCCAGCTAGTCAACCCATACCCCTCACCATGTTCTACGGGGTATTGGAAAAAATCCAGTTATCACTTGTTCGATTCCTCAAGTAGCTAAGGATACCCATCGACGGTCTACTCCTGCTTGGGATCCAGCGAAGGCTCTCGGCACAGACAGATACATCTCCTATTTTGTTGAGGCTCTCGGCACAGTAAATATTGAGGAATTGACGGACGTTGAGCAGAAACATTCTGGGGTTGGTGAAAAGCCTACAGTGCCAGGCCATTGCAGTAGTCGTTCTGCCCAGATGCACATTTCACCATCAAGGGACAGTAGGGATAGGACATCCAAGGGCAAGGAGTGCATGTTTCCGACGGCTAAGAAGGATGTTTGTCAGAAGGATTTAATGCTGCATGTTGGAGAAGGAAGTGCTGAGGAGGGTGGGTTCAAACTTGCTGAACAGGGACAGGCAGAGCAACCCCAACTACACTCATCGCGTCATTGGATGCACTTGGGTTCAGGTCAACAGATACTTGCAGCTAAGGAGGGTCATTTTTGTCATTCATCGTCCAATGAAGACAACCTTAGCACGTGCTCTGCTCCCGTATCCTTGTTGGTCCGCACGAAAGCATTGGCAGGAGATCAGTTACAGTCCTTGCCAAAGACTTTGTTACCGAGAAACCTCCCCGCATCCATGGAAGGGCTCCCAGCTCCCGATCCTTCCCCGGCTGATACTAATTGCCTTCGCGTTCGGAAGGTAGGCTTACAGGTGTTGAGGAGAAAACACCCGGGTCTTTCATCTTCTCGTAGAGTAAGTCGCCAGAAGAAGCTTCGAATCATCAAACCCACTGGCAGTCTCTCGTCAGGACGGCCTAGCAATATGGGCACGGAAGGTTCGATACAAATTGCCGAGGACCCATTCTTCCTTGTCACCAATCATGACCAATCTGCTGATCATACTGAGACCCCTGTCTCTCGAAGTCATGGCTTGGGTCAATGCTCCATTGAGGATGGGATTCAGCGTTCGATGGATATTGCTGACTCCTTGGGGCTCAGCTGCAAGCAAACCAAGGAGGCAATCAGAAAAAAATTGATGGGAAGAATTGTGGCAGATGGAAAGGCTTGGCGACGTCACTGCGCTCCGTAACTCTCTCCAGGTATACCCGTCACGATTTGGGATTGTGTTTATATCATGATTAATTTCGCACTATGGAACATTCGTGGGTGTCGTGGTAGATTAAAGGAAGTCCAGATAAAACAACTGATTGGTCGAGAACGACTTAGCTTGTTGATTTTATGTGAAACGAAGAGGGAGCAATTTTCCACTAGAATAGCACGTAGATTATGGTTAGGTAGGGATATACAGTGGACAACAATAGATGTACAAGGGCGGGCTGGAGGGATAGTATGCCTGTGGGATGATGCGCAAATACAGGTTTCTGCAATTGAGAAATTTGAACGTTGGGTGTTGTTGAGGTTGATTGTCCGTACTACCGGATTTCAATTCATATGCGTGGGGTTACATGCACCAAACACAGCCCAGGAACGTCGCGCATTATGGATTGAGTTGCAGTGTCGGAAAGCTTCGGATCAGCTCCCTTGGATGATTATGGGTGACTTCAATGAAACAATTATAGCTGAAGAGCGCACAGGGCGATCCTTCAGTCAAAGAGCTGCCATTCGCCTTACCAATTTTATCAACAGAAATGGGTTGGTTGATCTGCCGCTCCATGGAAAGGCATATACGTGGTTTAATTCTCATGGCGCCTCTAGGATCGATAGGGCTTTAGTTTCCCACAACTGGCTCATGCATTTTAGTCAGCATCGGCTCTATGCAGGAGACAAAGGATTCTCAGATCACGTGCCTATCATTCTGAAATCGGACTCCTCATTCTGTGGTAAAAAACCGTTTCGATCGTGGGACATTTGGTGGGAGGACAGACGGTTTTTATAGAGAGTGAAGGAGGGCTGGCAGGAGGCAGGCCGGGTTTTTCCAGGAGACTATAGTGTGGTACGGAAATTGGCATTTCTAAGGAAGCAGCTGCAGACTTGGCACCAAGAATCCTTTGGCTCATTGGAACATCAGTTACAACAACTCCTCGCACAATTGGACATATTCGATCAGCATAGAAGCAGTCAGGGGTTTATGTCCGTGGAGCGCTATGAGGAACTGCAGAATAAAAAATGGGATCTTAAAAGGAAGATTGAAGCAATGTGGCGACAAAAATCCAGACAGTAGTGGCTCCACCTCGGAGATAAGAATAGTAAATTCTTCCATTCATGCGCCACCATAAGGCACTGCAGGAACCACATTGGAATGATCCGATTTCAGGGTGCAACCTTCTCAACACCTCTTGAAATCAAAACTGCAGCTGTACAGTATTTCCAAAATTTCTTTGCAGATCCGGGTTCACAGGGTTATGGTCTGGGAAGTCTGATCTTGCCTCGGTTGCCTACAGAAGTCGCCATGGGTCTGGAGCAACCATTTCTAGTGGATGAAATAAAGTGTGCAGTATGGGAATGTGGTAGTCATAAAGCCCCCGGACCGGATGGCTTTAACTTCTATTTTATCCAAAAGGCGTGGACAATCATTGGTGGGGATATTGTTAAGATGGTGCAGGAATTTCATACTAGTGGGATTCTACCAAGAGGTATTAACAATAGCTTTCTGAATTTGATACCCAAGATACAAGGTCCGACTGAATTTTCAGACTATCGGCCTATTAGTCTCCTCAATGGCTTATACAAGATTATTGCCAAGATCTTGACATCCCGTCTTAAACAAGTTATGGAAAGCTTAATCTCCCCATGGCAGACTGGGTTTATGGAAGGAAGACTCATTGCGGACACAGTAATGGTGGCCAATGAGGCCATCCACTCTATGAAAAAATCCAATCGTCGTGGCTGGTGTTTGAAGCTGGACTTCCAGAAGGCCTACGACTCCGTAGACTGGATTTTCTTATTGGATGTGATGGACAAGATGGGCTTTGGGGTACAATGGCGCAGATGGATGCGGGCATGCCTTTCCACTGCGCATTGTGCTGTCTTGGTTAATGGGGCACCTACAGAGGAATTTTCCCTTGGAAGAGGTCTGCGCCAGGGTGATCCGATGTCACCGCTTCTCTTCAACCTAGCTGCGGAGGTGCTGTCCTGTATGTTGAGACGGGCCGCAGATTGTCACTTATTCCAGGGCCTGAGTTTTGGCACATTCCAGCTGACCCACCTCCAATACGCTGATGACATGATATTATTCAGCACTGGTGACCAACAGGGACTGCACAATCTTCAAGCATTACTGCGGTGCTACGAACTACTTTCAGGACTCAAAGTCAATTTTTTCAAGTCAGGACTCGTGGGGATCAATGTCCCAACTCGAGAAGCAGAGCGGATGGCATCTTCTCTCCATTGCCAACTACATACCCTACCATTTCCATATCTCGGCCTTCCCCTCGGGGCTAGTCCACGACGACGCAGCACCTGGGATCCGGTGGTGGCTCGCTTCAAAGCCAAGTTAGCCTCGTGGAAAGGCTCCCTGCTCTCCCTGGGTGGCAGACTCACCTTGGTTAAAACGGTGCTGAACAGTCTGCCTGTTTACTACATGTCATTTTTTCAGATACCTGAGGGAGTACGGAAAGATTTGGAGAAGTGGACGAAGCGTTTCCTGTGGGCTGGAACAGCAGAGAAACATTGCTTGTGTAAAGTGCGATGGTCAACGGTGACTCGCACAAAGGACAATGGGGGTGCTGGCGTGGGATGTTTGAAGCTGCGCAATATTGCTTTACTCATGAAATGGAGCTTTCGCTTTTCCAGCGACTCCGGTTCCTTGTGGAGCAAGGTCATCCAACAGAAGTACAACCCTTCCCTCAGATCGGAAGGGATAGTTTGTTCCACTAGGAATGTGTCGGCCTTATGGACTGGAATAGTGAGGATCAGCAGATTGTTATTGCCTTCGGGGCGCTGCATATCCTCACTGTTCCGCTGGAAATTGGGTAATGGTGGTTCCATTGATTTTTGGCATGATGTATGGTGTGGTACAGATCCCTTATGTATGGCATTTCCAAGACTATATGCTGTTTCTATGTTGAAGGAGGGACCAGTGACGCAGTTTGGGGAGAGGCTTGGTACAGTTTGGAAATGGCACTTCAGCTGGCGGCGCGCATTATTCATGTGGGAGGCAGAGGAAGTCGGTTGTCTGTTAGAGAGGTTGGCTGGGTTGCAACCTAATCCAGCGGAGGAAGACAGTCTAAGGTGGGGTGAACGGCTGGACCCTTTTTCAGCCAAAGTCTGTTATCAATCGCTGGAGGCGAGTGTTCCAATGGCCAATGATCGGCTGATACCCAACGTTTGGCGCCATCAGGGTGCACCCAAATGGCAGACATTCATGTGGTTGGCATGCAGAGAGAAATTGTCAAACAAAGGACACCTGATCAGGATAGGCATTCTCCCTGATTCGCAGCAAGACTGTGATGCCTGTGGAGGTGAGGAAGGCGATTCCAACCATATTCTCTTAAATTGCAGGAAGGCGTGGGCTTGTTGGTGTTTGTTATTCCGAAACTGGGGACTTACCTGGGTGCAGCCACAATCCATGACGGAATTATTCGTCCAATGGCAAGGTTTCCCAATCCCATACCGATGGAGAGGACTCTGGTATGTGATGTTATTCTCATGCGCTTGGAGTATTTGGTTAGGATGGAATAATAAAATTTTTCGTGGGGAAGACAGTACTGCAGCTGATATGTACTTTAATGGCATGCGTCATGGATTTTATTGGGAAAAAACCAACCTCCTGGAGGTGGGTTTAGATAGCTTGGATGTTATCCCTTCAGGAGATTTTATTCTGTTATTAGCTACCTAGTATATAAGGTTGGTGTAAGCAGAAGTTACCGGATTATACCGTTGGTACCTGTAGGTTGCACTTTGTCCCTTACACGGGCACAATGCTTTATTGACCTGTGTTTGTACTGATTTTCCTTATAATATTACTCGATATTCAACAAAAAAATAAAATATATACCTTTTGTAAAAACAACATTTCCGCAGTGCCATTCAGACTGTCATCTCAACTGCCATGAACTTTCTTCGGTTTCTCCCAAGATAACTTTCTCTAATTTTTGTGTGCTATCACTAGGGATTATGTGAGATCCATGATCCATATAAAGTCTTGGCCATTTGTGACTAGGCATAACAAATTCTAGTCTAGCATTGAGTTTCTTTCAGTTTTAGTTTGCTACGAATTAAGTTCGGCTAGACTTCTTGATCTAGTTCTGGCTGTTTTAAAGTCCTGAGCCCTCTGAAAGGTTTAGTTTTCTATTTCAATAGTTGATTATTTAGTTTATCTTACCATCTACGTAATTCCAAAGTATATTCGTTTATTGTCTCTAATCAATTCTATAGTTTAATATCTTGCAATCAAAACTAACACCAGTTCGCAATAGTTAAAGTGACCTCTTCAATGAGTGACACATTGATGGTGAGCTAGAGTGAATCGGTCCTGACGAGTGATACAATAGAGGGTAGGTAAGACCGAGGATTGACTACGTTAGCTATCTGAGGTCTTGAAATCAAAGGAAGGTAAGCGAAAGGGCCTATGGTCATGCCAAGCGCCCTGAGTGCTACGGTCATACCTGGCAGCCTTGACAGAGATCTCTGAATGGAAGACAACTACGATCTTGCATGGCCTATGATCATGGCTCGGTGGCACACAACTGACGAGACTAGATAATACTATCAATCGAAGACACCACTACAATCAGGTTCAATTTTTCCCTTTTACTTTACAAAATTTTCTATTAGTTATAACATCCTTTTGTAGGTCTCCACTTTTATTTCTAAGGAGCCAAGGGCATGGCTCAGAGGTAATCTTCCATGATCGCGCTTGATCTCAGCTCTCTAGAGGATTCGATCCTTCCACTTGCTACCCATCAAGAATAATAGGTACTAATTTACGTGACTAACAACACGTCAACTTCTAACTCTACTGTGTCATTAAATACTTTAGTGCATGTTTAGTAGGCGAACATGACAATGACAGTCAAATTCGTATTTTATTATTTCTTTAACCAATTTATATTTTATTTATTATAAAATTAATCAATTTTTATTATTTTATTCGCTTCTAAATGGTATTACCGTTTTTTTTTTACCATAGCCTTGGCCAGTAGTGCGTAAAAGAATTTGGTTTGAAGAAATATTTTAGTATAAACTAGAGTTCGAGTATTTAAAATTTAAATAAAATTGATTCTAAAAATGATGTTTATTGAAATAAAAAATAATAATGTGTGATATATAAGAATTTTTTTATTTTTTTAGAAAATTATTGGAGAGCATAAAGATTAGATTATCATCATTTATTTTATTAATAGATATACTATATGATCTAAAAAAACTTAGAAACAATTCTTGTTTAATTTATTTTTTTTATTTTTTTTTTTGAAGAATTTGTTTAATTTATATATCGGCGACAAATTTTTTACTTCCAAAGAGCCAATATGGAGGCCGTGACGTCACCATGGATACACCTTTTGTGAAACCTCAATCACCACATTCTATATCGTCGTCTTAGTAATCCGTGTGTTCGTTTGACACTTTGATCTAATCGACAATTAAGACAATAGAAATTATTGTTATGTAGCTAGGTGTTTTCGGATTGTTTTGTAGGCCTTTGGCCCGGTTCTGCTATGTTTCGGCACATTTGTTGTTTTTTGCCATTCGTGTATTTTTTGGGGGGCTTGTTTATCTATTATTGGGTCGTATTTATTCCTCCTGAGCTTGATCGGCTAATTCTGAGCCAAGTCCGTTTCCCGGGCTAGATCACTAGGGTTTGGACCTGGCTATATAAACCTATCTTTGGTCACCCTAAACCTACTAGCCGCCACTCTTCTTCCTATTTCTTTTCTCTTCCTTAATTTTATAACCGTTCTCTCCCAAAATTCTTTCAAAGCAAGAGTCATTATTTCCTGATACTATCAAAAGAAAGATTCGTTTGATTCTTTTCCCAGCTCCTAGTGTTGCCACGATTCCTTCCTAGTTGTTTGATTTTTCACGCACAAAGAGTATCTCTTTTTCATCTCTATTATGTTCCCACTTTAATTGTTCTTGCGGTCGTTTCTTATTATTTTCTTTTCCCTCCTTCAATCACTTTCCACTCCCATCGTTTGTTTCTATTTGCATCTGGGTGTGTATCTTGTTAAGGTTTTGTGGGTAAGAGTCTATAAAGAATTAGTGTGTTTGCACATCAGTAAGGGATTGATAGGTTTCCTATATTGATTTCTGTTTATCATTTTGGTTCCGAATTGTTCACTTGTTTATCTGATTCAGGATGCTCGGGATCTCGCGAAAAAGGTAAATGCCTTGCTACTAATCCGTCTACATGTGAGGTAGGAGACTATGCTTCATATGTTTGATCGGAAAATTCTTTTCGTTCTTATTACATATGTGTTTTGGGGTTTTGAATTTATGCATGTGCTTTGGTTGATATTATGTTTATCATTTATGTGATTCTTAATCATAGATGTGAATCACCCGACATATATAGAAATGCCGATTCTATCTCCTTCAGCTAAAATTATTTATGCTCATCCAAACAATCATTGTGAGAATTTGGAATTTTTTTCGGATGAAAATGACATATGTCGGTGACGGTTAGATGAATTTAATATCCTCCAACCGAGTATCAAGTTAACCTATACGTGTTGTGTAGTCATTTTGAAGCTATCAAAAATATCATATAAAAATTTATCAATATTTTTATTTTTATTATTATATTAAATGATCTTAGATTAGAATTTAGAAGTCCCAGGTGAGGAAGGGTTAAACACCTTAAATAGGTTTGAATTTGGACTTATTTGAAGTAGGAAATTTTCTAGAAGTTTTAGAGATTTTATACTAAATTCTATTATTTTCCTAAAATTTATAAAAATTATTTTAAATTATATATCTATCAAAAATTGGAAATTCATAAGGAGCATGTCGAAATTTTCTGGGTATTTTTCAGATTTTTCTGTTATTTTTAATGCTTTTTACAAATTTATTTTGATTTTCTGAAACGACACCGATTCATGTGGGAGTGGACGACGATTTGGCCGTATCTGGGGACCCATCGACGTTGGGTATTAAGCCCGATAGTTGGCTCCATATGGGTGTTTTAGTGTAGGATGATGCAAAATCTCTCAATTTTGGGCGATTCTGGGGTGATCTTCCTTCTCGAATCGATTGGAGCCATTATTGGACGGAATCGAGTGACTTAGAACCATCCCGGCGAGTTTGGTGTGGGTAAGTTGAAATCTTTCCTAGCCTAGAACTAGTGATTTTGTATGGATTTGATGCATTTTTATAAGGGTTTTACCATGAAAGATGAGACGGAGGCGTTGGTATGGCTTTTAAGAAGGTTCATTCGGTAGATCGGCAGGAGGCCTATTAGGATTTCAACCTCTAGACGAGTGTCTAGAGGTTAAAGATGACTTAGTGGATGACTCGTCATCCACAAGTCATCCATAGCCAGACTGGATAGCAAGTCATCTGAGGGTGAATCCAACAAACATGTCATCAGTTCAGGAGGTGTCAAATCGGGTTTAGGTCAAACCAAACCAAGTCAGACCGAATTCAGTCAAACTAGGTCGAGTCAAATCTGGTCGAATCAGAATGAGTTGAATCAACCGATTCAGGTTGAACCGAAATTGGAGAATGAATGAGGTGATGATACGTGGTAGTGTTTGGTGATGACATATGTCCGTTGACTTTTCTAATTTTGATCTATTTTCTAGAAATTCTGAAAATAAAGAAAAATATATGAAATGAGAAAAATTCTGGAAAATAGAGAAAAATATAAAGAATCCAATGACATATAGTTTACTTGATTTGGATATGATTTAAGAGGCATAAAAATTAGGAGAAGTTGATAAAAATTTGGAAAATATTTGGAAAAATCTCAGGAAAATTCGTATAGGCTAATCGAGTCCCTTAGGACTAAGTAAGGGGTTATGTGATTTCAGTTTTTAATTTATTACCTTAAGGATTGAGAAAAATTAAGTGAGTTTATCGATCATAACCTGCATAGGTGTTGAAATAAGTGCGCTAGATCCTAGAACGAGACCCAGTTTTGTGTCATTAGAATAAAGTGAATAGACTAACCTTAATGTTTCATCAATCATTTATGTTTTATATTTTATTTTTTGTATTAGACGTGTGATATGTCATAAACATGCTTTTCATTGACGGAAACTATAAGACCCGGATAATTATATCGATGGGTCGGAATTTGGTGTTTGGGCCTAGATATGGAAAAACGGCCTAGTAGCTGGAAGGAGAGAGATTTGAGGAGGATAACACCGAGTCACTCAGACTCCCCCATGACTCAGTACCTCTTTTTTACCTCAGTTACACTAAATCACAAGTCACCCAATCACTCAGTCAACGGTGACAGTATCCGTTGCATATAACCTAATCAGTTACACTAAATCACAAATCACCGACTCTGTTATATGTCATCTTCTTACTTGCTTTCCTCTGCTTTCTCGTGCTTTGTTTTGTTCTGCTCTAATTGGTTCAGCAATGGTTGTTTTATTTTTTTTGAGAATTCATCGAGATGTATTAAGAGTGGAATCATTAATACATGTGAGTAGGACAATGAAACATTGTGCCAACGCAATAGACAAAATGAAACTGCTAGATACCGTAATTGAAATACGGTATCTGGGACTTTCACAAGCTATAAAATCTAGTTGGCCAGCAAAGAAGCAAAATCTCCTGAGGGTAACAAATCCAAACTATCTATACAAACATCCTTTAGATTAGTCTTGGCCCAACAAAAACCATGCCGCATGCCATTATAAAACATATCGTCCGCACTGCTGTCCTCTCTCCTGAAGATTCTGTTATTCCTGCCCAACCAAATACTCCATGCAAAAGAAAATAACAGAATGTACCATAACCCATGCCATCTAATTGGAATTGGAAAGCCAGCCCACTGTATGAATAAATCTACCATGGACCGCGGTTGTACCCAGCTTAAGCCCCAGTTCTTGAATAATAACGACCAACTTGCCCAAGCCTTCCTACAATCAAGCAGAATATGATTGGAATCCCTTTCCATAAATCCACAGGCCTCTCAATCTCCTTCAAAATCAGGTAGGATACCAAGTCTTATTAGGTGACCTTTGGCGGTAATCTTCTCCCTACACGCCAGCCACATGAACGCTTTCCATTTGGGAGCTCCCTGCTTGCACCAAACATTTGGAATCGTCTGCTCACCAAGCATAACTACACTCTCTTCCAGTGATTGGTAACAGTTACGGGCCGAGAAAGGTCTCAACTGATCTCCCCACAATAGCAGATCTTCGTCCATTGAAATCGGTCTAAAGCCTCCCAGCATGAACAATAAGCGCTCGACTTCTTCATCCTCCCACGCAAATAGTCATCTCCTCCAAATGATGTTCCACCGCCATTCATTTCCCATCATCGACCTAAACCTCAAGACTGGCCCCTCCTTATCCAAAGATATCTCATATAGTTTGGGAAATATGACCCTTAAGGGAGACGTATTGCACCAGACATCTTGCCAAAAAGCGATGGAATCACTTTTGCCCAATTTCCAGCGATAGAATGCTGAAATACACTTTTCATTTGGCAATGTTGATCTTCTTGTCTGCACAATTCCTTTCCATATGGCAGAACCATGACTTACATCACTCACTATGCCTTCGGAACGCAATGTGGGTCTATATTTCTGTGCTATTACCTGTTTCCACAACGAACAGGTATCACTTGCAATTCTGTAGCTCCACTTTGTAAGCAGAGCATCATTCCGCCACTTCAAACATCCTAGCCCTGCACCCCTGTTGTCTTTCGCTCTTACTGCCACCGACCAGCTCACTTTGCAGATACATCGCTTATCTACTTTCCCAGCCCATAAAAAGCGCCTCATCCATTTCTCAAAATCCTTCCTAACTCCCACAGGCATCTGGAAAAAAGTCATGTAATAGACTGGTAAGCTATTCAACACAGATTTCAGCATTGTGATTCGACCCCCCAATGACAACATAGAGCCTTTCCATGATGCCAGTTTACTTTTAAACCTGGCGATCACCATAGTCCACGTACTTTGCCGCCGAGGATTCGCCCTAAGAGGCACCCCAAGATACTGGAACAGTAAAGTCTGCAGCCTGCAGTGAAGTATAGACGCCATGTTCACAACCTCCCCATTAGACACATTGATCCCTACTAATCCTGATTTAAAGAAATTGATCTTTAACCCGGATAGCAACTCATAGCATCTCAAGATTCTCTTTAGGCTGAGTATCCCCTGCAGGTCGCCATGGCTAAAAAGGATAACGTCATCTGCATATTGTAGATGCGTTAGCTGTAAACTCTCGATATTTATGCCTTGAAACATTTGACAATCAGCCATTCTAACAATCATCCTTGACAGAACCTCCGACACTAAATTGAATAACAACGGTGATAGCGGATCGCCTTGTCGCAAGCCTCACCCCAAATCAAATTCAGCTGTGGGCGCATTATTGATAAGGACTGCACAACGAGCTGTGGAAATACACGTCATGATCCATATGCTCCATTGGACACCAAAACCCATCTTTTCCATCACCTCAAGTAGGAAGGCCCAATCTACCAAGTCGTACACCTTCTGGAAATCTAATTTGAGGCACCAGCCTCTTTGCTTTGACTTCTTCATGGTATGGATGATTTCGTTAGCAACCATAATCGAATCAGCTATATACCGTCCTTCCAGAAAACCAGTTTGAAAAGGAGAAATTAACTGATCCATTACTGGTTTAAGCCTTTTGGACAATATCTTGGCAATGATCTTGTACAAACTATTTATGAGACTGATAGGCCTATATGAATTGAAATCAGCTGCACATGGTATCTTGGGGATCAAAGTAATAAAACTGTTGTTTATCCCACGAGGCAAATCTCCACTGGATTGAAATTCCTTCACCATCGTTGTGATGTCCTCTCCAATCACTTTCCACGCTTTCTTAATGAAATAAAAATTAAAACCATCCGGTCCTGGGGCCTTGTGGCTGCCACAATCCCATACAGCGCTCTTTATTTTCTCCTCAAGGAATGGTCCTTCGAGATTGGCTGCTGTAGTGGATGATAGCCTAGGTAGATTGAGCCTGCCCAATCCTAACCACCTAATACCCTCACCCGCAAAGATCTTCTGGAAATATCCAACCGCTTCAGCCTTGATCTCACTGATCCAATAAAGTTATTGCAGCGCCGCAGGGAAGAACAGGAATGAAAAAATTTGCTGTTTTTATCCCCAAGCTTGAGCCATTGTTGTCTAGATTTCTGCCTCCACATAGCCTCAAGCTTCTTCTTTAAGTCCCACTTCTGAACCTGTAATGCTTCATATCTCCTTGTCAAAACTACCCCCAAACCCCTCCTATTCTGATCTAGAGAATCGAACTCAGCCAGAAGGATCTTCATCCTGTTTTCCAATGCTCCAAAAGTGTCATTATGCCATACTTTTAGCTTCTTGTTTAAGAAAGCCAGCTTCTTAACCACACCAAAAGCGCCTGGGAAGCATAGTCCTGCCTCCTGTCAATATTTCTCGACCGTGTCTATGAAGTGTTTGTCCTCCCATCAGAAGTCCCATGAATGAAATGGCCTAGTTCCCCAGAAGAAAGAGTCAGCTTTCAGAATTAATGGAACATGATCGGAATAACCCTTATCGCCAGCGTATAACCTATGGCGACTGAAATGCAGACACCAAGTTGGTGATGCCAAAACCCGATCAATTCTGGAAGCACTCTGTGAATTGAACCAAGTAAAATCCTTGCCAAGGAGTGGCATATCGACCAAACCATTCCTACTGACAAAATGCAGGAATCGACGCGCCGCAGCTCTATTAAAGGAACTGCCAATCTGCTCCTCGTCATTGACTGACTCATTAAAATCTCCTAGGACAACCCAGGGAACTATATCCGTAGACTTTCTTCGTTGCATCTCGTCCCATAGTACACTTCGCTCAGCCGCTAGATTCAGAGCATGTAACCTGACACAAACAAAGATGAAGCCTGAGGCCCTTGTTCTCATCTCCAATAACATCTACCTCTCGAATTTTTCTACTCCAATATTCTGTACGTGCGCATCATCCCAGAGCATCAATAGCTTCCCATTTAATAGTATGCCCAGGCCATAATCTTCCTGCTAATCTATCAGAAAAACTCTCCCTTTTCGTCTCACATAAAATCAAAACACTTAGCTGCTCCGTATTGATAAGATTACGAATCTGATTCTCCTTCATCTTACCACGACACCCTCTGATATTCCACATTGCCAAATTAATCATCCAAAAATAGAAACCCCTGTGCAAAAATTCACCTGCACTACACTACGAACTGCAGTGAGCTTGCCACTCCTTTTCTTCCTCTACAATCCGTGCCTTAAGCTTTTGTCGAATTGCTACTTTTGTTTTCTTTCGACTAAGACCCAATGTTTCCATGACATCCATCGACCATTGGGCCTCCACTTCATTTGGGCATTTATCGGAATCTGAGTTCCTTGAGCATGTCCTCTTCGATAAACCTTCTTCCTTGTCTCGAGTATCAGTCAGAAAAGAAGGATCTTCAACCAATTGTGAAACATTGCACAACACCGGCTGGCTAGCTCGCCCCGAGGATAAACTGCCTGTGGGTTTTAGGTGTTTGAGTTTTTTCTGCTTTCCAATCCTGCTATCAGCTGCCCTTCCTTTTGATCCAATTCGCGAGGCTTTGTTGCCTTCCTTCCTCATTCTTGCAAAAGCCATGTCTTCATGCAACAACGTAAAATCAATAAACTCAACTGCAGAATCATTAGGCAGACACTCTAATACTTCTTTGCGAGTATCCTTGGGCTGTCCCCCTTCACTCATCTCCCCTCTCACCTGGATAAACTCGGGAACAGTGATGTTACTTAAAGACCCTCCACTTTGCGTAGAATTACTGGAAAGGCCTTCTTTATACTGGAGCACTAGAGGATTAATACCCACGTGTGCAGACTGCTCCTTTATAAATATCTGGGATGTCCCGATATTGCCCAGAGCTCCCACTTTGACTATAATGTTTCCATTATACTGTCTAGAACTACACAAAAAGTCCATACAAAGACGACGAAACAACCATTTAACCTTCCATTATTTGGGCAAATTGGCATGTCTGCTCCATGGTGGAAGGCCGACTCTTTTTGTTATTTTGTCTGTCCTTATCCAAACCAAACTGTCAAAAGTGACCACTGGGACACTTGCGAAGAAGGAAATAAAACAGTGAGGTAAAGGGCAATTTTGGGAAATAAGACGGAAGATGAAAAGGGCAAGTTTGAAGTCGATGTCGTTTTCTTGAGAGGGAGCGGCATCAGGGACAGCTGTATGCCACCTGGAAGCCGAAATAGAGAATTTTCTGGAGGGTTAGTCTATCATAATGCGCCAGCTCATCACCAGCCTTATGCAAACAATTGGATTCCAAATATGTGGATTTTTATCTCTAAGATAAAGAATTTAATGACTATAAAATTATAAAATTATAACCATTGAAAATTTCTAATTTATTGAAAAAAATACTAAAAGTTATAAACAAATTATATAAATAATTCTTTATCCTTATCTTATTTCTTAAATTAATAAAAAAAAAATTCCTTTTATTATTATATTTTAAATTTATATATATCTTAAAAATTGTGAATTTGAAACAAAAATATTTAGAGTTCAAAGGAAGTCTTTGAAGGGTTAATAACAAAGAGGAAACATCAAAATTTCTGAAACAGAAACCCCAACCCCCTTGTACTTATCTCCTGGAGAACCTTGAGGAATGACAGACGAATGTTTTAGTTAGCTACTGGCATTTTCAGGGGAGAATCCTGACATTCTCTCTTCGTCCTTGGTTTTTATAGCAATAAAATCATCCTCCACCTAAAGCAAGCTTTGGTATGCCAAGTCAAACAAAGAAGAATTTACATCACAGCATCAATGTAGTCACTTTGCATCTTAGGGAACATGGCTCCACGACATAACTCTTCACAGGTTTCTTCACCAACTTCCTCTGCCACACCCTTATAAGCAGCCATCAAAGTCCCAAGCACTCTTGAACTTCCTCTGCCACACCCTTATAAGCAGCCATCAACCGATAATTTTTTTGGTAAGGCTTCTAACCACATGAACTAAAATATGCATTTTGTTACAAATGATACCATCACACAACATATATAAGCCCAAGACCTCGTCCACTCCTTTCCGATGTGGGATTGGATAAAATAGACCGCTACAAGTTCCAATTGTGCTAAGTTGGGGAAGATAATGCTGTCATCTAGTCCGTCTCTCTCATTTTTCACTATTTCTGTCACCTTATCACAATCTTTGACACGCATATAAGTGAGTTTCACCAGATTTTTTGCTGTAGTTGGTGATGGTAAGTATTGTTGTGAAACCCCGTCCTAGTCGTATGTCCAGTCAGCATCAATTTAGTGGTCCACGTGTATGTTTGACATGTTGACCGGGACAGAATTCGAGACGGTAAAATTTACTATTTTACCCCTATCAGATCCGGGCTTGTTTCCGGGCCTTCTACATACCTTTGTTTTATTTCCGGGCCCATTTATTACCCTAAGGTCCTGTACGTACCTTTTTAAGCCCATCCGCTTACCCTAGTTGCAATTCTTTTTCTTACATTATTTGTGATCAGCCGCCACCAATCTTCTTCGTTTGGTGTGCCTTCCTCCGTACAACCCAACGATCGCCTTCTATTTTCCACTGTTGGTTTGTTCGTTAGTTCTATACGAACGGGGAGGGAACGATAGGAATTTATATTCCGTATCTTAATTCTGGTATGCAATTGTTTGTTCTGATAGTAGTTTGATTGTGAAACCTGAGTTTTTCGTACCCTTCAAGTTAGAGCCTGTGTCTATAAGGGTGTGGGTATGTGTTAGTCTTTGTGTTTTAATTAGCGTGTCGAGGTGCATGTTGGGCTTTCGTACCCATTTGTTGATTTGGGCTATTTGGGCCTACAAGCCCATTTACCGATTTCGGGCCCAATTTATTTCCCGGAGCCCGTACGACTATTCTATATTGATTTTTGATATTCCGTTTCCACATTTGAGATCGTGGAAAAATAATCTTCGATTTTGGTCCAAAATCCGAAAACACTATAAAAGCCCAAAATCCCGCAAATTTCAGTCTATTTTTCTGAAAATCGTTTTTCTCTCACGATTTTCTCTAAAATAGAATACTGTTTTGTCCTACAAAATTAAAATCACCATAACTCTCAAACCGTAAGTCAGAATTGAGTGATTCTTGTTGCTACGGTTTTGTATCGGCGAGAGCTTTCTTTTGGTAGCAGAATAGTTTTCTGAATCATCTTATTCCGGTGCCAGTGAGCCATTTTCAGTTCGTCCAGATTTGGGTAAATTCCAAATTTTTCTCTCTTGGTTCAGTTACTTGACTTGATATTGTGGGGGTATATTACTGATGGTTAGGAATAGCTATCCTGTTAATTTCGTGAGATTCTGTGATGGTAAAATTTCAGAGTAGTTTGGATTGGAATTTTGTTATCTCTTCGTAAATTGCGATATTTTGTTGGTTGAGATAGCTTTATTGTGACCTGTTGATGTCACTGGATTCTTTAGTTTTATTGTGAACACAAGATTGGTGTTCTAGTTGAATTTTCAGGTTTGATAATTTTGGGTTAATGTCGGGTTTGATTGTCCGATCATTGAGTTAGTTTGTGAGGGTTGTTTATGGGGTAATGAGATGTTTTTGGTTATGTCTAGAGCCTTGGTTTAGGTTCTGGAATTGTTGGGCAGCATTTGGAACCCATAGGATATTCTGATTTATTTTGTTTTAGTTAATCGGATTGAGTTTAATCCGATATTTGGTGTGGTTTAGGTGTTTCCGAACGTGTCGAGAACCGAGGCAAGGAGCCGAGTTCTTCACACGCATCGAGAGGTGAGCAGACTTAATTTCATATTATTTGATGGTAAAACATTGTATTTTGATAATTAAAACTGGAAGTGAATTGAATGTTTTGATAGTAGCAATTCATTTGAAATATATTTGAATGCATTAGAATTCATACCATGCTTTGAAATGATGTGTGATATGAAATGTGAAATTTGGTTTTATGTCTGATTTTAAATGCAAATGACATTACCATTGACATTTTTGGAATGCATGTGTTGCATACTAGGTAGTACGTGAGTTGAGTATGCAGAATTTATAGATTAGAATGGGTTGATTGGAAGTTTGAATTGAGGAATCAATTCTGGAAATTTGCTAAAAAATATGGTTTTTGATGAACTTTGGCACTTCATAATTCTGTGTAGAATAATTCTTTTGGAGTGATTCTTGGTCCATTGTAGAGTCTGTACACTAGCCTATTAGTGTACGAAATTTAGTAAAATTCAGAATTGTATAACATAGTTTTTGGTTATCCCAAAGTTGGGTGAATGAAACAGATTTTGCCGAAATATCTGCACTTTTCTTATTTTGTGGTCAACTTTAACACCCCGTAACTTTTTGTCTATTTATTATTTTGAGTTGATTCTTTTTGCATTCGAAAGAGGCTATGTAAGTCTCTCCACATGAAAACTTTTGTCGAATTTGAAGTCGTGGAAGATAGTTTTTCAGTATCCAAATTATGGGTGGTTGAAAACTCTTTGCAGAAATTTTTATGCAGAATTTTCAATGTTTTTAGCCTCTGTTGTTATTTCAAAACAACAACTGTAACTAGAAACCTTTGTGATCACTTTCTAATCATCCTGAATCCTTGGAATAATTTTTCTATACCTTAAGATTGAAATATAAGATGGATTTAAAAGACTTAAAAATTTTAATCCCTTAGATTCGTAAGTTTGAATCAAAATTCTTTATCCGAGTGTAGGATAATCCGAGGTAGGAAATACTTGTCTATAAAATTATTATAGACTGCATACATATTGTTTCATGCATTGAACATTCCACTGATATGAGATATGGTCCTTGAGACCTATGAGTGTTATATCTTTAATATAATGATGTATGATATAAGGAGTGGTAAGGACTCCTTTGTTTTATGAGTTTTCGAAGTATGAGATAAGTTAGCACTGGCCAGGGCTTAATCAATCGTGTAGCAAAGGCACGGTAGGCATACCGGTGAGTTATCCGAAGGCACGATTAGACTTGGAGGGATATGGTGATTCACTTGCTTATTTATATGATTAAATGCTAGTGATGATTTATGGTCGGATAGTTTCATCTGTCCTTCTATTTTCAGATGACAAGTGGGTGAAACAGACCATTACTCATCTTGATGAGAAGATATTAGGCAGTTTGCCTTACGCCTTACTGAGATTTGAATCTTATTGTGCATGTTTGAACATGCATGTTTTCGTTACATAATATCATATCACACAATATTTTAATTATCGAGATATATAATTAAGCATGTTGGCATGGTATAGGGATTCATGATAGAATGGACAAAATGAGTTTGTGCATAAATAATATTTCTTCATCTGATGTTTTATGATATTGCTACTATCCATTTCCGGATTTTGATATGACGTTCGGCCTCTCACTGAGATTCCTAGCGAATCTCACTCCTCTCACCTTTGTGATTTTCAGGTTAGATCGAGTTGAGGTTTAGCTCGAGGTTAGCGATCTTGTCTGGTTGGTCGTTTAGCTGCTGGTGGCACTGTACGTGAGGTAGCACACACAGGAGCACACATATCATTTCCTTAAGCATATCATGTATTTTTATTTTGGTGAACTTATTTAGGCCTAGTCACCTTTGAAACTCATGACATATTTCTTTGTATGAGTGCATCGTTTCTATGAATATCCGCTGCGTGGTTTTAAATAAAGACTTCCGTTGTTGTTAAAGTTTCATATAATGTGTAGTTATTTTTATGTTTTCTCCGCGTGGTCATTTAAACTAATATTTATGTGTGTGCGAGTTTTAAATTAAAAGAGTTAATGTGCTAAGCTTCGTGTGAACCCGATCATATCTCCTTGGAGGTGTGTGAAGGTGAGCATGGCTGGGTGCGTCATGTCTTGTGAGTACCGGGGCGTGACATTGATCCAGGTAGATCTGAATCAGGGTATCGCAAAGGAATTGCTACGAGTTCATCTGCACGCCAGGTAGGAGTCTATGCTTCATACGTTTGATTAACGAATCCCCTTATTCCTAAATCTATTTCTTTTAATTGATCCTTACTGCCTTGATGCGTCATCCTTTTCTTGCCTTCTATTTCCTTGTGATGCGCTAGTCTTCTCCCTTTTGCTGCATTCTTGCCTTCGTGATTCGTGATTGGTAATTTATGGCTTACGTTTTATGTTCGTAACCCGAAGATTTTGATAGGGTTTCATTTAAACTTCTTTTCGTCCTGTAGTGCTTGTTTCTGCAGTCTTGTCTCGTAGTGCATTTTAGCATAAAGAATTAACATTAGGTGAGAACTTTTCTTTTCACGGTGAGTCTCGGATTTGCTCATCTCTAAGTTACATCTCTAACTCACGGTGAGCCTCCTCTTCTTTCGTTCCTTCCGTCCGTCGTTCTTCACCTATAGAAGCCGCCCCTGTTCTCTTCCCCTTGATCACCATCTATTGAACTGCATTACCCACTCGCGTCTCCTACTGTCTCTTCCTTCTTTCCCGTCGAGCTCTTCCTCCTGCTCCACCGATTCCCCACCTGCTGTTCCTGTATTGCCCATTCGTCTCAATGGAAAACCAGGCCATTGTGTGAATAAATCTACCATGGACCGCGGTTGTACCCATCTTAAGTCCCAATGTTTGAACAATAACGACCAGCTTGCCCAAGCCTTCCAGCAGGTTAGTAGAATATGATTGGAATCCCTTTCCAGAAATCCAAAGGCCTCGCAATCTCCTTCGGTATCAGTCAGAATACTGAGGCTTATCAGGTGACCTTTGGTAGAATTCTTCTCCCTGCACGCCAACCACATGAACGCTTGCCATTTGGGAGCTCCCTGCTTGCACCAGACATTTGGGATTATCCGCGCCCCGAGCACGACAGAACTTTCTTCCAATGATTGGTAACAGATACGGGACGAGAAAGGACTTAGCTGATCTCCCCACAATAACAGATCTTCAGCCATGGCATTCGGTGTAAAGAGTCCCAGCATGGACAATAAGCGATCGGCTTCGGCGGCCTCCCATACAAAAAGACCTCTCCTCCAAATTAGATTCCACCGCCATTCAATCCCTGTCATCAGCCCAAACTGCAAGATTGACCCCTCATTCTCCAAGGATAGCTCATATAACCTGGGAAAAATATCCTTCAAGGGAGCACTACTACACCAGACATCTTGCCAAAAAATGATGGTATCTCCTTTGCCCAATTTCCAGCGATAAAATGCAGAGATGCACTTTCCATTTGGCAAAGTTGATCTGTTCGTCTTCACGATGCCTTTCCAGATAGCAAAACCGTGACTACCGTCACACACTATGCCTTTAGAACGTAGAGTGGGACTGTATTTCTGCGTTATTACCTGTTTCCACAACGAACAGGTATCGCTTGCAATTCTGGAGCTCCACTTCGTGAGCAGAGCATCATTCCGCAACTTCAGACATCCCAGCCCTGCACCCCCATTGTCCTTTGCCCTTACTGCCACCGACCAACTCACTTTACACATACAACGTTTATCTACTTTCCCAGCACATAGAAAATGCCTCATCCATTTCTCAAAATCCCTCCTCACTCCCACTGGCATTTGGAAGAAAGTCATATAGTAGATTGGTAAGCTATTCAACACCGAGTTCAACAGTGTGATTCTATCCCCTAATGACAACATAGAGCCTTTCCATGAGGCCAACTTACGTTTAAACCTGGTAATTACCGTCTCCCACGTGCTGTGCCGACGAGGATTCGCCCAAGAGGCACCCCTAGATACTGAAATGGCAGAACCTGCATTATGTAATGAAGCATAGACTCCATATTTACTCCCTCCCCATTAGACACATTGATCCCTACTAATCCGGATTTGAAAAAATTAATCTTTAAACCAGACAACAGCTCATAACATCTCAAAATGCGTTTTAGGCTGATGATCCCCTGCTGGTCTCCATGACTAAAAAGGATAACATCATCTGTATATTGTAAGTGCGTTAACTGGAGATTCCCGACCTTTATACCCTGAAACAGTTGGCATTCAGCCGCTGTAACAATTAATCTGGACAGAACCTCCCCCACTAAATTAAACAATAACGGCGACAACGGATCGCCTTGGCGCAAGCCTCGCCCCAACTCAAATTCTGCTGTCGGCGCGCCATTAATAAGTATTGCACACCGCGCTGTACCATCTCCAGCGGGCACCAAAACCCATCTGTGTCATCACCTCAAGTAGGAAAGCCCAATCTACCGAATCGTATGCCTTCTGAAAATCTAATTTGAAGCACCATCCGCTCTGTTTTGACTTGTTCATGGTATGAATGAGTTCATTGGCAACCATGATCAAATCAGCTATGTGTCGGCCTTCCATAAAACCAGTTTGGAACGGAGAGATGAGATGATCCATCACTCGCTTAAGCAGTTGGGACAATATCTTGGCAATGATCTTGTACAAACTATTTATAAGGCTGATAGGCCGATAGGAATTGAAATCAGATGCACCTGGTATCTTGGGGATCAAGGTAATGAAGCTGTTTTTTATCCTGCGAGGCAAAGTTCCGCTGGAATGAAATTCCTTCACCATCGTGACAATATGCTTGCCAATTATGTTCCACGTTTTCTTAATGAAATAGAAATTAAAACCATCTGGACCTGGGGCCTTATGACTGCCACAATCCCAAACCGCGTGCTGTATATCTCATCGAGGAAAGGTTCTTCGAGATTGGCAGCTGCAGTGGATGAGAGCCGAGGTAAGTTGAGCTTGCCCAGGCTTAACCACCGAACATTTTCACCCGCAAAAAGTGTCCGGAAATGTGCAATCGCTGCAGCCTTAATCTCGGATGGCTCAATCCTATCCACGCCATTGACATTCACTGACCCTATGAAATTATAGCAGCGTCGTAGGGAAGCAAATGAATTTTTTTTTTTTTTTATAAATAATTTATCGATATGTATTAAGATGGAAACATTAATACATGTAGAGCAGAACAATAAAACATTATCCCAGCTATGTAGGGAAAATGAAAACTGCCAGATACCATATCAGGTTAAGTTATCTGGGTTTTTCACTATTCTATACGATCTATATTAAAAACAATGAAGCAAAGTCTCCCGACGGTAACAAATCCAAACTGTCTACACTAACTTCCTTCAGGTTTGTTTTGGCCCAGCAAAAACCATGTTGTAGGCCGTTGTAAAATAGATCTGTCGTACTGGTGTGTCTTCCTTTGAAAATTCTATCATTTCTTCCCAACCAAATACTCCATGTCAAAGAAAATAATAGAACATACCATAGCCCTTGCCACCGGGTTGGGATTGAGAATCCATTCCATTGAAAGAAAAGATCTGACATAGACCTTGGCTGCACCCAGCTGAAACCCCATTTCCTAAAAAATAGCGACTAACAGCACCAAGCCATTCTGCAATCAAGCAATATATGGTTGGAGTTTACTTCCTCCAATCCACATGCCTCGTAACCTCCTTTGGAATCAGACAAGATTCCGAACCTGATTAACTGCCTTTTGGTGACTATCCTCTCCCTACACGTCAACCACATGAATGCTTTCCACTTAGGAGCTCCATGTTTACGCCATACATTAGGAATCACCTTCTCCCTTGGATCAATCGAATTCTCCTCCAGCAACTGATAGCAATTCCGGACAGAAAAAGGCCTCAACTGATCTCCCCATAATAGCATATCATCATCCGCTTGGTTCGGTGCAAATCCTCTCAAAGTTAGCAAAAGACCCTCAACCTCGATTACCTCTCACGCAAATAGCCTCCTCCTCCACGTGAAAGTCCAACGCCAACTATTTTCCACCACATTCCCAAAATTCATGACTGGCCCCTCCTTATCTAACGAAATGTCATATAATCTGGGAAATAATATCAGTAAGGATGTAGAACTACACCAATTATCATGCCAGAAAGCAATAGAATCACCTTTTCGTAATTTCCAACGATAGTGTGCTGAGAT